>JAOPSE010000063.1:15573957-16213805 GCA_029449295.1 Zea luxurians
TTGATTAAATGATTAATTAAGACTATATAACCAGTTATGAACAAATATAATCTAATTAACTAGATTATGAGAGGACATAATTACTCAATTACTTATCTTTACCTTTAGTTTAGAAACACATGACCTATATATTTAAAATGAATATTATATTCATTGGTATATTATTAACTATCGTTTTAGTTATGACGGTGTGAATTTAGTTATATTAATATTATTAAAAATCCCTATCTGGCATACACATAATTATCAATTACTTAAATCTAAATCATAAAAACGTAATTATATAATTATCTATCTCGTACGTTTGATTAAGAAAAGTAAACTACATTTGTTTTTAACTCCATAATTAGTAAACTACGCATAAATTGACTATAATAAACCTAATTTAAATTGAATTTATGAGAGTACATAAAATCTGGAAAACACACAATTAAGAGGTTAATCACATAATTACCAAGCTTACAAAACAATGATTAATTCGCTTAATATTATTTCTTCAAAATAAATTAGCGCAAGACTAAATCTTTTAGTAAAAACAGTAGTCCTTAGGAGGTTGTCATAAATTAGATTTTGTCTTCTACCTTTAGTGAGGGAGCAGGAAGGGCGCAGTTGTCGGGCAAGATCGATATGGCGCAGGAGAGGGATGTCGAGGCGAACTCCGATGAGGATTGACGTCGTTCGGCACATGGGGAAATCGGCGGTCGGTGGGGAGTCGAACGCGGTTGCTGGCGTCGAGGGGCAGGTCTCTGGCAAGCAGCAGGGACGGTGAGGCCTTGGCGACGGGGCACCGGTAATCCGTCACAAGGGCAGGAGATGTCGACAGCAGACCAGCATTACGTCACTGGCGGAGGAAGACGGACTCCGGCGAGTGACGCAAAAATAACAGGAAACAGCGAGGGGAGGAAGAAGAATAGTGAGATAATGGCGTCGGATGGTGAAAGGAGAGGAGGGGTGCGGCGCCTTTTATAGAGGATGGGAGGAGAAGGATTAAAGCCAAATTGACACGGATTAAAAGCTAATCGATGCGCGGAAGAAGCGGACAATGATGAACTCGCTGTCATTAATGGTGTGTCTTCAAGGAAGAAGTGGGCGAGGGAGAAGAAACAGACGCATTGAAGCTCCATTAAACGCGAAATGAACGGACGACGCTTCGGGGCACGGTGCTTCGCTCGGTCACGCGCATGGCTGCTCGGCTTCTGCTCGCGTACAGGGCGGGTGCGCGCGGCCTGGGCGTGCCATCGGGAAGCAGGGCGTCGCGCGCTGGGCGACCGCGCGGGGCAGTCGTGCCTAGGCGCGGTGAAGGCCGTCACGTCCTGGCGCGGTTGCGCGGGGCTCGGTTGGAGCAACGGCGGCCTGTGGAATAAGCAGGGAGGAGGGAAGAGAAGGCAGGTGGCCTGGTGGGGCCCGTGCGCAAGAGGAGGAAGGGATTTCCCCTGGCGGCGGTCACCAGGAGAGGAGGGCGCGGCCGGCTCCTAGGGTTAGGGGGGTGCGGCTGGGAGGATAGGCCCCTAGTGGGCCAAAAGGCTTAGAGTTTAGTTTTTTTTTCTTTTTTTCGAATTTCTCTTTTCTAATTCAAAAATACATATTTAAATAACTTAAAAATTTATAATAATTAAACCAAAAATATTTTTAAATAAAATATTTATTTTTAGACTAATAATTATTATATTAATTATGTGAATTTTTATTTAAGAGGAAATGCTATTCAATATCCAAAAATCAATTATGAGCAATTAAAAGTCATTCCACATGTAAACAAAAATCGAACTCTTGAAAGAAAATTCATTACCATAATTACCATTATAAACTAAAATTATTAATATACATATTTTCCAAAAACCTTATTTTAGCAATTCATTATTGTTTTGTAAAATGAGATTTTCTTCACAAGATCAAATTCATAAATTGGATTTACAAATCAATTCAAACAAAATATATGCTTCCTTATTTTAAAACATAAATATTTTCCTTTCTACTGAAATTTACTAATCCAAATCGGGTTGTTTGCTTTTGCTAGATTTAGGGCGTTACACAAAGCAAGACCTTCGGAAATTGCACCACTAATCCTGGAAAAAGACGATGCCCCTGAGAAATCCAAGTCTCCTGCTCCCAGAGCACCTGCTGAAGAGCTGGAGTTCATTGGGCGACATGCTTCGGGGAAGCAATTATCGGAGGAGCAAATTGCCGAAGCAAAACAATATGCCAAGGATCTGAAGTACCCCGAGGATCCTTGGTGTACAGTGGCAATGACGAGGATGATTTCTTTTATTGTCTACCAGACAATAAAGAGATCTCTGTTTGTCGAGAAATGATGAAAAATATGGGGTACCCGAAGCTTGAACTCGGCCTATCTACAATGTCGAAGGATGATCTTGTAGATAGCCTTGCGTATAATAGCCTGAAGGTGCATATATTTTTTGTTGTAAAATAAATCATATTTGTAGATTTTCTTGCTATCGTTATGTTCTCATATATTTTTTATTATTAGGGCTTGATTCTAAGTAAAGCTTTAAAGGCCCAAAAGGAAGCAGAAGACGAGAGCTACCAAATAGGTCTTGGGAATCTTCGGTCAGAAGTCATAACACTAAGGAACAAAGCTCTCAAAAAAAGATAAGATATTGCTTTCCTTAGTGGATAGGCTGAAAACTAGCGAAGCCAAACTTAGTGCACAAGCCAAAGCTCACAAAGTCGAAGTTGAAGATTTAAATAATAAGCTTGTAGAAACGAGCGAAAATTTTGAAGTTGCAATGGTGAAGCACGAGATAAGCGAAATTGAAAATTCAAGGGCACAAAAGAATGCTAAAGAGCTCCGTGACTCCAAAGAGAGATGCTATGAAATATCCTTAGAATGCGCCAGAATCTAAAGAACAATTTTATAAAGGTGGGAGCATAATCTTCCGAGTAGAGGTTCATCCACGGTGACCCCGATGGAGTCGTCCAGTGGATCAGCGGAGAAGTCGAAGCCTTTGACAAAATTTTAAGTGACCGGGGAGACTTCTGCGCGTTCGTTGGCAAACGAGGGGTCACGGCAATCTTAGAGAAAGTCGGTTGTGAACATGTTAAGGCTGCAGCTCAGCCGGGATTTGTTTTCTCAGCGGATGACGCCAAAGACCCTTCGGCATAAGCTTCTTCGCTCGGCGGGATATTCTACTACGATGTGTGGATGAAGGGTGGTCGAGAGATGGCTGATGAAGCGATTAAAAAAATGAAAAACAATCTCACGACGCTCAAGAAGAAGCCAAGCAAGCTGAAGAAGCTGCCGAGCGCGCAAGGCTATGTACCTTTACCGAGGTTTAGCTTCGGAGTTCGTTTTCAGCTTCGGAACTTACAAACATTTTTTATGATGTAGATGAACTTTCACCTCCACCGGAGCCATATAACCCCGAAGCTAACTCGGCCATGAAGGAGGCGTTAGATATGATAAGAATTGCTAATGAAGTTGTAGACGAAGCCGTCGACAAACTGCTGAATGAAGTTGCTGAAAAAGTGCTAAAGGAAGACTAAATCTTTGTATTCTTGAGAGTGTAATGCTTGTATATAGCTTTAGTCTTTTGTGAGAACCAAACATCAAGTTTTCTTATGTATATTAATGTAATATATTTCTTTGTGATGCATGAAACCTTCATACGTACCATTTTTGAGCTGTTGGCGAAAACACACCTTCCCTTCTTTTCATGCTTCGCAAAGAAAAAGATTCTCCTTATGTCACTGCTGACGAAGATTAGCTTGATGTAGGAAAATATATCTGCCGAAGGCATGTACTGTGCTATAGTATTCCCTTTCATAATCCGATCGACTTTTTTGAGAGAGCAACTTTCCTTTGTTTCTCCACATCTTTTTAGTGATGCAAAATGATGTATGATGTGATGCTATGCAATATGATATGATGATATCACGCGGAATGTCATTTATGTCGAAAGTAAAAAACCACACGGATACACACCCAGACTCTGCATCCCCTTGGGAACGACTTTAGAGTCTCTTCACCTTTTACTTAGGTGGTATTTCAGCTCTGCATCCCCTTAGGAACGACTTTAGAGCTAAGCTTTGCATCCCCTTAGGAACGACTTTGGAGCTTCTTTACCTTTGATTTAGGTGGTATTTAAGCTCTGCATCCCCTTAGGAATGACTTTGGAGCTTCTTCACCTTTGATTTAGATGGTATCTTAGCTCTGCATTCCATTAGGAATGACTTTTGAGCTTCGGAACATACTCTGCGCTCCCTTAGGAACGACTTTTAAGCTTCGGAACGTACTCTGCGCTCCCCTAGGAATGACTTTGGAGCTTCGGAACTTACTCTTGTCACACTCGATGGTGTAACCATAGGTTTATTACATCAAGCTAAAGGTTAAACCTTCATGTATTGTCTTTTTAGAAGGAAATATAAAAACAAAACGAGTAAAAATATAACAAATCAGAGCTCTCTTTTGGCCAAAACATTGTGCCATCGTCAGTAGATATGCCTTGACTCGGGCACAGTATTGTTAACTGTGCGAGCTTCGAACTGCTCCCGTAGGTCACGTTGTTGTTGAGGCCGAAGATGCCCTTCTGGCTGCTGATCATGACTTGAGGCAGGCGCCAGTGGTGGGGGTGGTGGTAACTGAGCCCAGGAAGCTTGAGAGTGACTTGCTGAAGCAACAGAAGTCGTAGGCTGTTGATTGCCTACGTATTCCGGGATATATGGAGAGTAGCACGAAGCAGTATGCAGGACCTGCTTCGGCTGATTCTGCCATGCCTCGGCTTCAGCAATTTCCTTTTGCTTTTGGATCGTGACTTGGCACGTCCTCGTTGTGTGTCTGTTGTCCTCACCACAGTACATGCAGAACAATTTCCTGGCCTGATTACCGTACCTTCCTCCGCCAAAGCTTCTCCCCCTCTGCCTCTCGGGGCTGGTGGTCTGTAAGAAGTTTGCTGCATACCCGAAGACTGTGAGTTGTGCTGACTGCTCTGAGAATTATTGACCCTATCATTGTTGGCATTGGGATTGTGGATTGTCCTGACATGCCTAGGATGAGGTCTTCCTCCAAAGCCCCTAGTGATCTCAAAATACCTATATGCTTCCTCCCTTCTTTGGCGGAAATCATTATCAGCTCGGATGTACTCATCCATCTTCTGGAGAAGTTTCTCCAAGGTCTATGGTGGCTTCCTTGCAAAATATTGAGCTATGGGTCCTGGTCGAAGCCCCTTGATCATGGCCTAAATGTCAAACTCATTGGGCACTGTTGGTGCTTGATGGACGTATGTCTGCAGGTACTCCTCATGGTCTTGCGTGCATTGGAATAGGGCCTGAGCAGTGACTGGCTTCATCTGGAAGCCCTGGAAGCTGGTGACTAGCATGTCCTTCAGCTTCTGTCACGACGTACTTGTCCCTGGACGAAGAGAGGAATACCATGTCTGGGCCAAACTTCTAACTACCATGACGAAGGACTTCGCCATAACGGCAGTGTTGCCCCTATACGAGGATATTGTTGCCTCGTAGCTCATCAGGAACTGCTTTGGATCCGAATGCCCATCATACATGGGTAGCTGAGGTGGCTTGTAGGATGGTGGCCACGGGGTAGCCTGCAATTCTGCTGCCAAAGGAGAAGCATCGTCGAAAGCAAAGTTACCGTGGTAAAAATCGTCGTACCATTCGTCTTCATTGATTGGACTTTCTTGGCAAAGCTCCCTGTGTTGGGGCCTTCTATCTTGGTCATCCTGAGTGAGATGACGCATTTCCTCAGCTGCTTTGTCAATCTTCTTCTGAAGATTGGCTAGCCGAAGCATTTTTTCCTTCTTTCTCTGTACTTGCTGGTGAATCGCTTCTAAGTCCCTGATCTCCTAGTCCAGTTCCTCCTCATGAAGTGTTGGGCTAGTAGCCTTTCTCTTTTGGCTCCTAGCTTCTCGCAGAGAGAGTGCGTCCTAATTTGTGTCCAGTGGCTGCAGAGCAGCCCCTGGCACTGTTGTCTTCTTCGGCGGCATGACGAAGGTAAATGCTTGCCGAAAGTGGTCGTTCAGGTTCACCAGAGGTGGACGCTAATGTTGGTCACTTGTTCTCAAATGTTGTATATCAAGAACAAGGCAACACAATTATTAGTCATTACAGACCTTCGTCTTCCGAAGCATTATCTCCTCATGGGTATAATGCTTATTAGACGAAGGTCAAGAAGGACATACCTTCATCATTTAATATGCAAATGGGAATGCGAAAGGATAAATATGATAATTGTATCTCATTAGTTTATTTATTCTTGCATTCCATAAAACATATATGAATATCAACAATGTTAGTATTACATTGATACCTTTGGCTTGCTCGAAAGTGTGGATGCGAGAAAGTGAATACAATACAGTGTTACTGTTCATCTATTTATAGGTTCGGGACACAGCCCGGGCAAAAGTACATTTATATCCTCAACATTTACACATGATCAAAATACAAGTTATTAAGGACTAAGTAGTCTTTTCCTCTTTCGGTCATCATCATCATTATTCCTCATATTCGTTGCGAGGCGAAGCTGTCCATCTAGTGATAGCTTCGGCGTTTACTATTATCCTCTTTGGATCTGTCTTCATCTTCTGTGCCTTCATCGTAAGGAAGAGGCTTGTATCTTGAAGACGAAGCTTCCTGTTATAGCTTATGCTGAAAACAAATGGTTAATTATGTTTTTGAGGACCTTCAAAAGGAGAAGGCCCCCAATAATGACCATATGCCTGATAGTTTAAGAGTTATAAATCTCTACTACTTATTAAGGCTGCAAGAGTAGTCTGCCATTCTGTGTTCTGCCACCATTCCTGTTCTGCCATTCCCGTTCAGCCACCATTCCCATTCCTTGTTCTGCGTTTCTCATTCCCATGTTCTGCCATCATTCTATGTTCTCTCATTCACATTCTTTGTTCTGTTTTTCTCATTCCCTCCTCCCCGCAAAGCCCATTCTCATTCCTATTCCCCAGTACAGCCCACGTCTAGCTAAAATTAAAAAACATGTCCTCAAGGGGATTTGAACCTGTGACCTCTCAAGCAAAGGCCAAGAGTAGCTACAGCTACACCACATGTGTGTTTATGTCTACATCTATGACAGGAAATACATCTACTACATCTATCACCAAGCTCACTTGCTACCCTTGCACAATGCGTAGTAGTAGATAAGTATCACCGAGATTCTTGAATTATATTTTTGGATGGAGGTAATATTATTTAAAGAAGAGCTTTGCATGCATTTTCTTTTGTTTGATTAATGTTTTATACTTAAATTCCCTTTTTGCATGCGTGACATTTATTCTTTGTAATATTTTTTCCATGGATCAGACTTGTGAGTCATTTTCATAAACCAGTGCCAAGCATGAATCCATGTTTCTTACATGAAACCCTGAACAAACACCATGAGGAGGAGGCACTCGCGTTGGCGTCGCTCATTGATGACGAGAAGAAGCCTGGCGACTATCAGTTCAACTTCTAGAAGCAGTCCTACGTGGTCGCATGCGCCGTTGTGTACGACAAGCTCACGCGAAGCCACCGCTTGGACGCGGTCCAGAGTAGCTGTATCGCGATATCCATCGTTAAGCAGGGGACCTCATGGTTGTTGCCAACGTCGACGACTCTCGGGTTGTTCTGGACACCGCATCCAACGACGACGCCATCACACCGTCCAACTCATCGTCCACCTGAAGCCCAACCTGCCACGTAAGTCGCTACTGACCGGACATGAATTCTTGTGCGCTAGGACGATGGACGTTGCTGACGTTGTGTGAGTGTCCTCGAACATGATGTACGTAGTGGAGTAGCGCATCCGGCGGTGCAACGGCCAGGGGTACTACCTCGCTGATGAGCCCGGGGTGCACTTCGTTTGGCAGCCCAACCAAGAGTCATCGGTACTCGTCATGTCGCGCACGTTCGACGACTACTATATCGAGGATTGTGGCGTCATCATGGCACCGGAGGTGACGCAGAGGAGGATCGACAACAATGACCAGTTCATCATCCTCGCCACCGTCAGGGTAGCTTTTGTGCCGGCCTGCCTTTAATTCTCTTCACAAACACACACACTTACCTTTTTGTTTAAGCAAGAGCGTATGATGGTGCGTGTCTGATGACTAACTGTAACACCCTAGGTGTTACCAAGGCCCTGACTCCCTACTTGCACTCATGACATGTTATCTCATGTGGTTAAGTGGAGGAAAGGGAGCCCCAAAACCTTGGAAACCATGTAGTAACTAAGAATGTTAATGACAAAAGCATTACCCAAGCATTTATGCAATTATCACCTTGGGCAAGACAAGAATAAACCCTAGACCCTTCTTGAGCCCTTAACTCCCAAAACCCTGGGTTAAGGGAAAGGTTAAGCAAATGGGCAAAGCATGAGTTAACCCTTAACCAAAGTTTAAGTAACATTATAATCTACAAAATGCAGAGGGGAAACAATACAAAAAGGCCCCTTAAAGACCCCAAATCCATTCCTTAAGTAGAAAGCACACTAGAGCTCTCTAATCCTCTCTAAGTCACAAATACACCCTAATCTAAAGATCAGGCGTGTTCACTTAGTAAATGGCGCCAAAACCACTTGGTCTGAATATCAAAAAGGAGCCAAACCACCTAAGGAACCCACTGGAAAAGTTTGAACTCGAGCCAAATTCGTTTGACATGATTTGACAGCACTTTTGTCACAGGGTGAACAGTGAGACAACCCAGAATTGGCGTCCGCAAATCTCCCTACCTAGGGCATATCTGCCATTGGAACTCACATACAAGAGACAGCCCTAGGTGCCAGGAAGAGGTCTGCGTCGGATTTTCGCCAAGATTCTCACGTTTGCGATCTCAGCAAGCTTTTGAACAAGAGCAGAAACACACCTCCACGTGTTCGACGCGCCCTGAACTCGCCAGAGCACGCCCGACGCCCGACCCCCGCGCGCCCCGCGTCGTGCCAAACCGAAGCCCGTGCCATTGCCAGCGCTCGCGCCTATAAAGCCAGTCAAGGCTTCAACCATACGCCCCCGCTCGCTCTCGACCTGCCAGAGCGCAAGATCACCGGCGTTTGCCCGGCGCACAGCGTGCCAGCGGCTGCCCGAGCACCCACCACTGTAGACCGGCCAACCGAGCCATCCCCAGCCCCGTCCGACCCTCGAGAGAGACTCTGCGTGCCTCAGTGAAGCTCCTAGAGGGAGGAATCGAGCTCTGCCTCGCCGGAGACACCAAATCAAGGTCACCGGACTTCTCCCGACCGTCGGCGAACGTGGACCAACCTCCACGGTGAGCCTTTCTTCAATTCCTTGCACGGGTAGACTCCTTAGCACCCCGTGAAGCTTCCCGTGCCCTTGGATTGAACTGTATCGCCATGGATAGGCCGGAGCACCGCCGCCGACGAGCTCGCCCACCTGCGCATGTGGACCGGCCGATTCCAGCCATCACCGTCATCGAGCCATACCTCGCCGTGACCGCAAGGACTTCTCGAAGCCAACCCCGCCCTTCGCCGGACCTCCCTCGCCGCCGGTAAGCCGCGCTGCCCTATTTACTTCCGTGGGTACTGTTCAAAAGGGGGGAGGGACCTCGGGGAAGAAGGAAAGGAAGTCAGGGGTTTTTGAATTGTCAGAGACTCAGATGAATAGTTGCGTGGGGGCATAAGTTAAAGAGTTGGTTTAAGAAA
This sequence comes from Zea luxurians, assembly GCA_029449295.1. Taxonomy (NCBI): domain Eukaryota; kingdom Viridiplantae; phylum Streptophyta; class Magnoliopsida; order Poales; family Poaceae; genus Zea; species Zea luxurians. The sequence goes on from JAOPSE010000063.1 coordinate 15,583,577, forward strand.
AGCCCAGGGTCCTCGGTGTAAACTGGTTTTTTTAGAAAACCTTTTAAACATTTCCCTTTTTAATACAAACAAAGCTTGTAAAATTCATAACTTCAGTTTTATTCAACCAAATTTAGTCAAACCAATTTTGCCAGGTTCTAAATAATATGAACTACTTAGGAAAAATACAAAACCCCCTAAGTGTGCAGAAGAATTTAAAGTTTTGAATTCAATTGTGTTCTAGCCAAAAGCTAAATAAAAGAGGAAAAAATAGTTACACTGTTAGACTGGGGTTAAGAAAAATCAGAAGTACTTAATCACTCCCAAATCTGTTTAAAAATAGTAAACACCTCAGTACACCAAAGTAAGGAAGGGTTTACCATTTAAACCCTTTTTGGCTCAAAGTTAAAGAAAATAGAAAAGGTAATCTAAAATAAGAACCAGGGGGCAACCACATTTTTGCTAGCTCACTTATTTAGTATAGTTCACTGGAAAATTTTATTAGACCCTCTGTTAGTACAAAAGAAATGCTACCTTTTATTTTATGAGAACAATGAAAACTTAGGAAAATCTTAGAAAAATAATCCTGAGGAGAAAACACCCCAAACCTTGGGATAACTAATATTTTGTTATTATGAATATAGGAAAAATATGAGTTTTGTTGTTTGATATTTTTCAAATAACAAGTTAGTTATAAGTACCTTTTTGACATTAAACGTTAGAAAATCACAACTAAATATCCAGTAGGTCTTTTTCTGTGATTTTTAACACAGAGGCCTAATATCACCTCTGAATCTTGACAAAAATAAAATTTAGTGCAGAGACCTCACCTAAATTAGAGCTATAGTGTAAAGTGCCATTTTTCCCCTTACTTTTGATAATTTTACACAAGTAGTGTCTGAATTAATTTCAGCTTCAAACTTCTAGGATAACGCATCCGGTAGGAGTTGTTTGGAACCTTAGTTGCATGACTCAGGATACCTTTTGAGATGGATACTAGTATGCTAAGTCGAGTAGCTGCTTTACTAATTAGGGATATCGGTAGAAGTCGAGTGATTTTCTAGCACTCGCGCGAGGTCAGGAGTTGGTTGTATCCATTTGTATACCGTACTGATGATAGTTTGTGGACAACGGTCCATGGGGATGCGTTATCTACAAGACGGGAATTGGAATAAGGATTAAGGTGTGGTACCATGTGTCAAGCGTTTGAACGTACTAAACACATGCCGAGAAATATGGTAAATCGGTAAGCCTAGTAACTGAGTGAACCTGCCCACAGATTGCCCTCCTCACACGACCTGAGACGTGGTCTCCCATTCCAGTTATGGTGGGTACAAGTGCGGTCACTGCACGACGGCAGTCGGGGTTAGTGAGGCATTGTACGCCAAGGCGGTGAGCCCCTCTCTGCTGACGGGGAATCGATGGGGACGGTTGATGTGTGTGGGGATGGAGTGCCTTGCCACGTCGTGTGTTTAGGTTTACCTTGCAAGGTTGAAACTCGATTCGAATCGTCTGCTTCTCGCAGCTAATGAGACTGCTTGATCCATGCTGCTACATTGAGTAACAAGTGGAAATGTGATGACTTGGCAAAAGTTGTTGATTGCTAAATGTTTGATACCATGTATGATTAGATAGGTACACATTTAGTCTTAAGAGAGTCACACTAAAACTTGAAAAAGCTAAAACTTGATTTTAGACTCAGTTAGTGCTTTTGGCAAACCAAACCCCTCAGCCAAACAGCTGCATGTCTAGAGGTAGAGGAGTAGACTCCTCACACCGGGTAAGTCTAGCTGAGTATTAGTATACTCAGCCTTGCTTGTGGCATAATTTTTACAGGTTCCTTAGAGGACATGGTTGCTGGAGTGACTTGGCCGTCTATCTTGCCACCGGGTTGGACAGTCGAGTGGGACCCTACTTCGGCAAAGGAGGAGCATGAGGAGTGATGGGACAGGCTTCCCCATCCCTCCGTTTACTTATCGTTAGTTTTATTCCGCTGCAATCCGAACAATGAGCACTACTTTTGTTAAACTCCGATGGTGTTGTAATAAATTAATTACTCCTTAATGTTTGATTTTATGCTTTATTGTATTTGCTCTGTGCCTCACCATCGAGTGAGTATGTGGTACTTGATCCTGTTAGTGGCCTCGTCGGACTAGATCCGAGGGACTGACGTTTTATTCCTATTTAAGTGTGGTCTAGCCTTTATGGCAGGACTTAGGCACTTAAGTTGGAATAATTTAGGCGGTTCCGCCACAGCTGGTATCAGAGCTTGTACCACCACAGAGGAATCAATAAACTGTAAATACCCTCCTTTTCAAAAGTAAAATTGGTTAGAAACAAATGTTGGATAGATCGTCAGGATGATAAGGATAGACCTAGGACGTGAAGCCTTAGGATAATAGAGGGGTAGCTAGGTGGCTATTTGAGTAAGCCCTATAGGCTACTATAAGGGATGGGAGTTCTTCCCTATTTCCTCTAAGTGGAAATGAGGTCGTTTAGGACGAGCACGCATGCATCCTTTACTTAAGCTACTTGATAATTGGGTAAAAACTTTAAATACATGATAATGAAAGATTAAGTACACTCAATGACCTTATCGTAACCTTCAATAGGCCAAGCTTTGATCCCCTTTTATTTTTGTAATTCTTTTTCGCTTACGCTTAACCGTACACAGATGACTTCTCACGGATCCTCGAAAGGAGGGAACGCACATTCCCACATGGATGGACTTGCACGAGAGGGTTTTCCCCGCATTTTGTGGGAGGTGCTGCAGGGAGCTGGTTATACGACACCTCCCCAGTACGCGGTGCAGCTGTTCGAGGAGCACCGGGTGCCCCGCTGTAGGGTGAGGATGACCCTAGAGCCTCATCCCTTACAGCTAGGCTGGCGTTCGTTGGACTCCAAGTCTTTCGGATACAGGGCTGAAGACACAATTGAGGCCATTGCTCTCCATGGGCTGACGACCTTCTGTGGTTTTCACCCCTTGGAGTTGTCTACTCATCCCATTGGTATGTTCCCCATAGAGAAGGAGGACGACCCAATGTGGAAAGACCGAGTGGAACATGCCAAGGATATATGGGCTCTTTACCCAGGGCAGACTGCTCACTTGACGGTGCGATGCATGAATTCCCTGTACCGCCTGCAAGCGGTGCGAGGAGAGGCAATGTCTCAGCTAATGGCATTGGTGGAAGCTACCAAGATCACCCTAGATAACAGAGAGGAACTTGTGGTAGACCTATCCACGGAGATGGTGGAAAAGGACCTGCAGGTGGAACAGATGCCAACCAGATCCAGGAGCTTGAGGAGCTAGTAGGAGCCAGGGAGAACACCATTGAGGTTCTTGAGGATCAGCTGATAAACACTCAACAACAACTCGAGGAGGCCAACCAGCATTTGGATATGCACCATCAGGAGATTCAGGACATGGAGGCCAACGAGGATGTTGACATCGAGGGAGGAGTGGAGCCGGAGCCCGCATCTAGCCTGGACACTGCTGGCTCAGGGAGACCCCCTTCCCCCGAGTCAAGCGTTGCCTCGTTTGTCCATTAAGTTACAAGGATAGGGTTAGAAGTGTGTGGCGGTAGAACTCCTCGAAGCTAGCTTAGCTTTTGCACCCTTGGGTACTAGGCTAGACAGAGTTGAGTCTTTTGATCGTTGATGTAATCGTAACAAACTCTTTTGGAAGTTACGGATGGAGGATGATGTCAACTTTTAATTATGAAGGAAATTTTATGTCTTATGGTGTCTTTTATTGAAGTATGCAAGGAAATATTGGCATTTTGCAAATCTTGTCCTTTTCAAATCTTTTACCACATGTGAACCCTGACATCGCGCGTATGATATTAAAGAACATCTTGAATTTTCAGATGGCAGGAAGGGCGCGCCGTGGACAGAATGAGCGCATTCCTCCACCCCTGCCACCGCCTCCTACCATGCAAGAACTGATGGCTCAGCATAATGAGATTCTGCATCAGTTGGCTCAGCGTCAGCCGCCACCTCAGCATTATGGTGGTGGTGATCACCATCAGCGTCCCCTAGCAGCAGCCACTTATTAGGAGTTCCTTAGCACTCAGCCGCCATTGTTCACTCGGGCAGAGGATCCGCTTGATGCTGATGTATGGCTCAGGGTAGTGGGATCCAAATTCCCACTACTAAATGGAGTTTGTTCAGATGTGGCTAAGGTCAGGTTCGCCACCCAGCAGCTTCGCGGACCCGCGCGGACATGGTGGGACCACTTCCTCGCTATGCAGCTAGTTGACCATGTGGTGGAATGGAGAGAGTTCAAGGCAGCCTTTAGAGGGCATCACATACCGGCAGGCATTATGAACCGCAAGCTCAATGAGTTTTTGGCACTCACTTAGGGGAATCGTACAGTGTTGCAGTACGCTCAAGCTTTCAACGACCTGTGTCAGTATGCAGGCTATCATGCAGACACTGATGAGAAGAAAAGGGACAGGTTCAGGAGGGGCCTCAGTACTAAGCTCCGCGACCGTCTCAATGCAGTCAGGGCTAACAGTTACAATGAGTTAGTCAACATGGCCATTTCCCAGGAAGACTGCATCACAGCCCGCCAGGCAGAAAAGAAAAGGAAGACCCCTGTGGCAGGACCTTCAGCTCAGCCTCAGCGCTTTAGGATTATATCAGACACTCAGAACAGGGGACCTCAGCAGCAGCAAGGGCATTGGGTGACCCGACCACAGCAGCAGCAGCAGGCACCCAACCGCTCTCAGCCCCCAGTTCAGAGGAACAACAATCAGCCACAGCAGCAATATCGTCAAGCCAATGACAACAGATGTTTCACTTGTGGTAACACTGGACACTATGCCAAGAATTGCCCCAGGAATCAGCAGAGGCAGGGACAGAATTCCAATCAGAATCAAGGCAAGAGGCAGAAGGTGCAAGTGAGACAAGGCAGGCTGAACTTCACCACCATGGCTGACATTCCAGAGGGAGCACCCGTCATGACTGGTATCTTTTCCATTTTGAATTATCCTGCAATCATTCTTTTTTATTCTGGTGCATCACACAGTTTTATCAGTGCAAAATTTAGTGCCAAATGCCAGTTACCTTTCCATCACACCAATGGGGGTATTACAATTTCAACACCAGGAGGCAGGGTTGCCACCTATCAAATCAACAGGCAGGTGCCTATAAAATTTGGTAGTCTTGTCATTAGAACCACCCTCCTCATTTTGGGATTGGATTGTGTGGATATCATGTTAGGAACTGACTGGTTATCAAGGCATCAGGCAGTAATTGATATTGCAGCAAGGGCCATTGAGATACACTCCCCTACTTGTGGTGAGACTACATTATATTTGCCAAACCAGGGTTGTACCCGTTCCTGTGCCTTCACTATGATAGAGTCACTTGTTGAGAGAATCTCAGTGGTCTGTGACTACCCAGATGTTTTTCCGGATGAATTACCAGGGATGCCACCCGACAGGGACATAGAGTTCGCGATTGAACTGCAACCCGGAACTGCCCCTATATCCAAGAGACCTTATAGGATGCCTCCAGCAGAGTTGGCAGAATCGAAAAAGCAGTTGCAAGAATTGTTGGACAAGGGATTTATTCGCCCAAGTACTCCTCCATGGGGATGTCCCGCCTTGTTCGTAAAGAAGAAAGACGAGAGTCTGAGATTGTGTGTGGACTACCGTCCTCTCAATGCGGTAACAATCAAAAATAAGTATCTGTTGCCCCGCATTGATGTATTGTTTGATCAGTTGGTGGGAGCCAAAGTATTCTCCAAGATAGACCTTCGCTCTGGCTATCATCAGATAAAAATCAGAGCCAGTGATATTCCGAAGACATCTTTCTCTACCAGATACGGGCTTTATGAGTACTTGGTGATGTCTTTCGGGCTGACCAATGCCCCGGCATATTTCATGTATTTGATGAACTCAGTGTTTATGCCAGAACTCGATAAGTTTGTGGTGGTTTTCATTGATGACATTCTGATATATTCAAGAAATGAAGATGAGCATACTATGCACTTGCATACAGTACTTCAGAGACTCCGCGATCATCGTTTATATGATAAGTTGTCCAAATGTGATTTCTGGCTGAAGGAAATAAAATTTTTTGGGTCACACCATTTCTCAGGATGGGGTATCAGTTGATCCTGAGAAAGTGCAAGAAGTGAAGAATTAGAAGCCTCCTACCACTGTGCGGCAGATTCGGAGTTTTCTGGGATTGGCAGGGTATTATCGACGATTTATTCAGGATTTCTCCAGGATTGCCAAGCCAATGACTGAATTATTGAAGAAAGGAGTAAAGTACGAATGGAGTCAAAAATGTGAAGATGCCTTTCATGCAGTGAGACGGCATCTGACAACAGCACCCGTGTTAGCCCAGCCCGACAATACCAAACCCTTTGAGGTTTATTGCGATGCTTCAGGTACTGGATTGGGATGTGTCTTGATGCAAAACAATCGAGTTATTGCCTATGCATCTAGAGCACTCAGGCCTCACGAGCAGAACTACCCCACTCATGATCTGGAGTTAGCAGCTGTGGTTCATGCTCTGAAGATATGGAGACATTACTTAATGGGAGCTCATTGTAATATCTATACTGATCACAAGTGTCTCAAATATATTTTCACTCAGGCTGATCTTAATATGAGGCAGAGAAGATGGTTGGAATTAATCAAGGAGTATGATTTGGAAATGCATTACCATCCTGGCAAGGACAATGTTGTGGCAGATGCCTTAAGCCGGAAGGCCCAGTGTAACTGTGTGGGTGTAGATTCCAAGATTGCCACCCTGTGTGACGAATTGTGCAAGCTGAACATAGAAGTTGTTTCCTCAGGTGCCTTGAGTTATATCTCAATGGAGCCCACTTTGCAGGAGCAGATAGTCATGGCTCAAATTGGTGACAAGGGTGTTCAAGTCATTAAGGAAATGATCGAACGGAAGGTGGACAAGTACAAATGCTTCCGTCAGGACAGCAAGGGAGTTCTATGGTTTGGAGACAGATTGGTTGTTCCTAAAAATTCTGAGCTCTAAAAGAAAATATTGGATGAAGCTCACCTTTCCAAATTCTCCATGCACCCCGGCAGTAACAAGATGTATCATGATCTCAGATCCTTGTACTGGTGGACCAGAATGAAGAGGGAGATTACTAAGTATATATCTGAATGCGACACTTGCCAAAGAGTCAAGGCTAGTCATTTGAAGGTGGCGGGCGCCTTACAGCCCCTTCCCATACCATCTTAGAAATGGGAGGATATTTGCATGGATTTTATTGTAGGATTGCCCAATACCTCCCGGCACCACGATTCTATTTGGGTCATTGTGGATAGGTTGACCAAGACAGCTCATTTCTTGCCAGTACACACCACCCACAGGACAAAGAAATATGCAGAAATTTATATTGACCAGATAGTTTGCTTGCATGGAATCCCAAGGACTATTGTGTCAGACAGAGGAGCACCGTTCGTAGCACGTTTCTGGGAGCAATTACAAGAATCACTTGGGACCCATGTAATAAGAAGCTCAGCATACCATCCTCAAATAGATGGTCAGACAGAAAGGGTGAATCACATTTTGGAAGACATGTTGAGGGCATGTGTGCTACATTATGGTAAGGATTGGGACAAGTATCTTTCATTGGCAGAGTTCTCTTATAATAACAGCTACCAGTCTAGCCTAAAGATGGCACCTTTTGAGGCCTTATATGGGAGAAGGTGTAGGACACCGCTGAATTGGTCACAAGCTGGAGAAAGGGAAATATTTGGACCTGACCTGGTGCTTGAAGCAGAGGAGAAAGTCAGAGTCATTAAGAAGAACTTAGAGGCTGCTCAGGCCAGGCAAAAGAGCTATCATGACAAGAGGAGGAAGCCTCTACAGTTTGAAGTGGGAGATCATGTTTATCTTAAGGTGTCACCCACCAAAGGTGTTCAGAGATTTGGGATCAAGGGCAAGTTAGCTCCTCGCTACATTGGACCCTATGAGGTCAAAGAGACTTGTGGACCTGTAGCATATCAATTGAAGTTGCCACCCCATATGTCAGCAGTTCATGATGTGTTCCACGTATCTCAGCTACGAAAGTGTCTCTGCTTACCCACGGAAGTGCTACCGGAACCAGAATTTGAGATAGAACCAGACTTATCTTATCAAGAGCACCCCGTCAAGGTATTGGACCAAAAGGAGAGATCAACGCGAGCAAGGACGATCAGGATGTATAAGATTCAATGGAGCCACCATTCAGTACAAGAGGCTACGTGAGAGACTGAGGATTTTCTACGTTCTCGCTTCCCCGACTTTTTGCCCAAAGGAGTCGGTATGTAATCCAAAACCCCCACCCCACCTGCCCTTTGAATCTAAATATGATAAAAACCTAGTTGATAAGAGTAAAGTAAGTTTGGAAAATAACTTTAAAAGGGCTTCCTTCTGAAGTTGCAAAGAGAATGACATTCGAAGAGCAGTTAATTAGAACAACTTGAACAAGAGGATCTACAACACCCAAGCACCCCTTTTGGGTACCCTCTAAGGGATCACTACCCAAATCTCGAGACGATATTCCTTTAAGGGGGGAGGGCTGTAACACCCCAGGTGTTTCCAAGGCCCTGACTCCCTACTTGCACTCATGACATGTTATCTCATGTGGTTAAGTGGAGGAGAGGGAGCCCCAAAACCTTGGAAACCATGTAGTAACTAAGAATGTTAATGACAAAAGCATTACCCAAGCATTTATGCAATTATCACCTTGGGCAAGAGAAGATTAAACCCTAGACCCTTCTTGAGCCCTTAACTCCCAAAACCCTGGGTTAAGGGAAAGGTTAAGCAAATGGGCAAAGCATGAGTTAACCCTTAACCAAAGTTTAAGTAACATTATGATCTACAAAATGCAGAGGGGAAACATTACAAAAAGGCCCCTTAAAGACCCCAAATCCATTCCTTAAGTAGAAAGCACACTAGAGCTCTCTAATCCTCTCTAAGTCACAAATAAACCCTAATCTAAAGATCAGGCGTGTTCACTTAGTAAATGGCGCCAAAACCACTTGATCTGAATATCAAAAAGGAGCCAAACCACCTAAGGAACCCACTGGAAAAGTTTGAACCCGAGCCAAATTCGTTTGGCACGATTTGACAACACTTTTGTCTCGGGGTGAATAGTGAGACAACCCAGAATTGGCGTCCACAAATCTCCCTACCTAGGGCATATCTGCCATTGGAACTCACATACAAGAGACAACCCTAGGTGCCAGGAAGAGGTCTGCATCGAATTTTTGCCAAGATTCGCACATTTGCGATCTCAGCAAGCTTTTGAACAAGGGCAAAAACACACCTCCACATGTTCGACGCGCCCGGAACTCGCCAGAGCACGCCCGACACCCGACCCTGCGCGCCCCGCGTCGCGCCAAGCCGAAGCCCGTGCCATTGCTCGCGCCCGCGCCTATAAAGCCAGCCAAGGCTTCAACCATACGCCCCCGCTCACTTGGGACCCACCACCGTAGACCGGCTAACCGAGCCATCCCCAGCCCCGTCCGACCCTCGAGAGAGACTCTGCGTGCCTCGGTGAAGCTCCCAGAGGGAGGAATCGAGCTCTGCCTCGCCGGAGACACCGAATCAAGGTCACCGGACTTCTCTCGACCGCCGGTGAACGTGGACCAACCTCCACGGTGAGCCTTTCTTCAATTCCTTGCACGGGTAGACTCCTTAGCACCCCGTGAAGCTTCACGTGCCCTTGGATTGAACTGTATCGCCATGGATAGGCCGGAGCACCGCCGCCGACGATTCCGGCCATCACCGTCATCGAGTCGTACCTCACCGTGACCGCAAGGACTTCCCAAAGCCAACCCCGCCCTTCGCCGGACCTCCCTCGCCGCCGGTAAGCCGCGCCGCCCTATTTACTTCTGCGGGTACTGTTCAAAAGGGGGAGGGACCTCGGGGAAGAAGGAAAGGAAGTCAAGGGGTTTTTTGAATTGTCAGAGACTCAGATGAATAGTTGCGCAGGGGCATAAGTTAAAGAGTTGGTTTAAGAAAAGCCGAGGGTCCTCGGTGTAAACTGGTTTTTTCAGAAAACCTTTTAAACATTTCCCTTTTTAATACAAACAAAGCTTGTGAAATTCATAACTTCAGTTTTATTCAACCAAATTTAGTCAAACCAATTTTGCCAGGTTCTAAATAATGTGAACTACTTAGGAAAAATACAAAACCCCCTAAGTGTGCAGAAGAATTTAAAGTTTTGAATTCAATAGTGTTCTGGCCAAAAGCTAAATAAAAGAGGAAAAAATAGTTACACTGTTAGACTGGGGTTAAGAAAAATCAGAAGTACTTAATCACTCCCAAATCTGTTTAAAAATAGTAAACCCCTTAGTACACCAAAGTAAGGAAGGGTTTACCATTTAAACCCTTTTTGGCTCAAAGTTAAAGAAAATAGAAAAGGTAATCTAAAACAAGAACCAGGGGGCAACCACATTTTTGCTAGCTCACTTATTTAGTATAGTTCACTGGAAAATTTTATTAGACCCTATGTTAGTACAAAAGAAATGCATTATTTTATGAGAATAATGAAAACTTAGGAAAATCTTAGAAAAATAATCCTGAGGAGCAAACACCCCAAACCTTGGGATAACTAATATTTTGTTATTATAAATATAGGAAAAATATGAGTTCTGTTGTTTGATATTTTTCAAATAACAAGTTAGTTATAAGTACCTTTTTGACATTAAACTTTAGAAAATCACAACTAAATATCCAGTAGGTCTTTTTCTGTGATTTTTAACACAGAGGCCTAATATCACCTCTGAATCTTGACAAAAATAAAATTTAGTGCAGAGACCTCACCTAAATTAGATCTATAGTGTAAAGTGCCCTTTTTCCCCTTACTTTTGATAATTTTACACAAGTAGTGTCTGAATTAATTTCAGCTTCAAACTTCTAGGATAACTCACAATGGTACATGTTTACCCACTATAATTTTTGTGACATTTTTGAAAAATGTAATCTGACCATGATAGTTCAAAATGCTTATTTAGAAGCACAATGGAAAGTAAAAGGAAAATGTTGGGACAATTAGATAATGTACAACCAAAACCTTTCAAGTACCTCATGGAACATAAAAATGTAATTAAAAAAAGTGTAACTTCATTCAAAATTTCAAAGATGAAGGTGAAAAACCCTTAAGTATACCCACAAGAAACCATAGAGTACCACTACACTTAGTACTATTTTACCATGCATAACCCCTACAATTTATCATGTCATTAATAAGCATATATCTTATTCGTTGCATTCAATAGACTGTAATCTCGTTGACGGGAGTACATCCTCGTGTCGGAGCAAGGAGTTGCTCAGGAGGTAGCCTAGGATCCAGCACCAGAGCCTACCATCGAGGATCTGCCTGCCCCAGCTTTGGAAGGCAAGCCCCGATTTTATGCATAACCTACTTATTATGCTATTTTACTACACTTATTGTTTGTAGGTTTGTAATGTGCACTTAAGTGTAGGAGTTGTTTGGAACCTTAGTTGCATGACTCAGGATACCTTTTGAGATGGATACTAGTATGCTAAGTCGAGTAGCTGCTTTACTAATTACGGATATCGGTAGAAGTCGAGTGATTTTCTAGCACTCGCACGAGGTCAGGAGTTGGTTGTATCCATTTGTATATCATACTGATGATAGTCTATGGACAACAGTCCATGGGGATGCGTTGTCTACAAGACAGGAATTGGAATAAGGATTAAGGTGTGGTACCGTGTGTCAAGCGTTTGAACGTACTAAACACATGCCGAGAAATATGGTAAATCGGTAAGCCTAGTACCTGAGTGAACCTGCCCACAGATTGCCCTCCTCACGCGACCTGAGACGTGGTCTCCCATTCCAGTTATGGTGGGTACAAGTGCGGTCACTGCACAACGGCAGTCGGGGTCAGTGAGGCATTATACGCCAAGGCGGTGAGCCCCTCTCAGCTGACGGGGAATCGATGGGGACGGTTGATGTGTGTGGGGACGGAGTGCCTCGCCACGTCGTGTGTTTAGGTTTACCTTGCAAGGTTGAAACTCGATTCGAATCGTCTGCTTCTCATAGCTAATGAGACTGCTTGATCCATGCTGCTACATTGAGTAACAAGTGGAAATGTGATGACTTGGCAAAAGTTGTTGATTGCTAAATGTTTGATACCATGTATGATTAGATAGGTACACATTTAGTCTTAAGAGAGTCACACTAAAACTTGAAAAAGCTAAAACTTGATTTTAGACTCAGCTAGTGCTTTTGGCAAACCAAACCCCTCAGCCAAACAGCTGCATGTCTAGAGGTAGAGGAGTAGACTCCTCACACCGGGTAAGTCTAGCTGAGTATTAGTATACTCAGCCTTGTTTGTGGCATAATTTTTACAGGTTCCTTGGCGGACATGGTTGCTGGAGTGACTTGGTCGTCCATCTTGCCACCGGGTTGGACAGTCAAGTGGGACCCTACCTCGGCAGAGGAGGAGCATGAGGAGTGATGGGACAGGCTTCCCCATCTCTCCGTTTACTTATCGTTAGTTTTATTCCGCTGCAATCCGAACAATGAGCACCACTTTTGTTAAACTCCGATGATGTTGTAATAAATTAATTACTCCTTAATGTTTGGTTTTATGCTTTATTGTATTTTCTCTGTGCCTCACCATCGAGTGAGTACGTGGTACTTGATCCTGTTAGTGGCCTCGTCGAACTAGATCCGAGGGACTGACGTTTTATTCCTATTTAAGTGTGGTCTAGCCTTTATGGAGGGACTTAGGCACTTAAGTTGGAATAATTTGGGCGGTTCCGCCACACTAACTATGTACGAGGGAATTTCTTACGGCATGTGTGGAACGTGCTCTCCAATGATGAGACCATACATATCGTGGCATATATCGAAGTCTGCATGATACTGATGGTTGCAATGTAGTGGTGAAACAACTAGATTAAAATAACAAAATTTATGTATGGGTAGGATCACAAATTGATTATGAAACATTTTCTCATAACAGTATAACACACATTTTGTATATAAGTTATCATAGTATACTGATATTATATATTCCTATTGCAACGCACGGGCACTCAGCTAGTTTTACAAGATGATTGTTGTGTTCTGTCCACTCTCTGGATATATTTCAAAAATTGTATTGTTTGGGTCAGTTACACTTGGAATCACTTCTTGGAGTCTATAAAAGTTGTATAGTACTTTTGCTAAGCCTTAGAAAAAGTCTTGGATCACCTTTTTTGGTGTCTAAAGGTCAAGTTATAGATGCTTGAAGTGTGAAGATTGAATCCGTCCAAATCTAAACAACAAGGCCTTCCCAGTGCCCTTTACCTTTGATGCATATTGAATCACCCTGAGATGTTTATAAATGTTTTGTTGGACATTTCATTATATTTCTATAAAGTCTAGGATCACTTGTTTTAGATGTATGAGTCGCTAGTTATGAAGCTTTGAAGTAATAAGTCTAAATCTGTCCAACTCTAGACAAAGCTATCATTTTAGCACTAATTCACTTTTCTAAGTGTCTAACCATGTTGAGGTAACAATACCAAAGTTGTAGAGCACTTCTTAAGCTTTCCAGAAAGTCTTTTTTCACTATTTTTGGATAAATATCTTTTGAGTTATGATTAAAACAAGTAACTATTGTGTTGTTGTCCTAAACATGTTGGTTGTGGTTGGTTGCTCTACTCTCTTGTCTTGCTTGAGTATGATTGATAGTGTTACTTATTAATGTTTATGGTAATAGATTCACGTAGTTGATGACATTTTACCACTGTCTTCTACTTGTGCTGCTAATCTTGAATATTATCGAATAACCAACCTCATTAAAATAGTATAATTTGGGTTTGTGATTAGACTATCTCCTCATGTGTGTTCTCTTGGGTGTGTTCTTGCATTAGAATATTGCGAATGATTGTAGAACCCAATTAAGTGATCATTCATTTTTAACTAAGTCTGTCTATATAGAAGTCATAGCAAATTTATGTGTACTTAACTAGTTTAATAATAAAGTAACCAATGAATGATTAAAAAGAATGAGATTGAAAGGGAAATGTGCCATTAAATTGGGCCATTTCTAGTTTGTTTTGGTAATTAAATGCTCAACACGTTGTCTTGGACTTACATCTTGATGTATGAGCATAGGTACATGTATTTGATTGGCAAATTGAGAAACATGGGAGAAGTGCATATGTGTGTATAATGCAAGTCCCATTATATGGAAGGAACAAGGTATGATTATAGCACTTAGTAAATTGTTTTAGGTACTATGTTTATCTAATGCTAGGAAACTTCTCAAGTCAAACCATTTTGAAGAAATGGTGTTTGGCTAAGATTAGCCAAACTTGTGCCAGTCTAGGAGCACTGGACTATCTGGTGCCCAGGCTAACCAGCCAACGAACAGGCCGCTCTCGAGAAATGGCTGAGACGCCGCGACTATAATTCATTGGACTGTCCGGTGTGCACCAGAGTGTCTGGTGTGCCATCCGCCTGTCTGGCCAGCGGTCGGCCGCGTAATCCGCGCGGGCCACGTCAGCCTGCCCAACAATCACCAGGCTACACCGGACTGTCAGGTGTGCCAAGTGACCAACAGCTAGCAACGGTCGGCTCGGCTGATAAAGGAAAGGAATCGATGACTGTGTAGTGTCCGGTGTGCACCGAATAGTCCGGTGCACCCCACGAACAGAAGGCAATCAGGGCCTTCCAATTGGAGCTCCAACGACTTCTAGGTTCCTTGGGCTATAAAAGGACCCCCTAAGCGCATGGAGCAGTTACACAAGCACACTTTGATCAATCTACAACTCCTAGTCTCCGTGAACACGCTGTCAATTCATTAGATAGAGATTTGAGCGCATTCTTGAGCTGTGACTCCGCTGTTTTGATTCTTGCGCTCTCTTCTTGACTTGTGTGCATGTTGTTGTTGTGATTAAGTTCTCGTGTGTGTTTCTACTCCCTCCTTACTCCGATATTTTATTAAGATCATTTGTGTAAGGTGTGAGAGACTCCAACTTGTGGAGATTCCTCACAAACGGGATTTGATATAAGGAAGAAAACTGTGGCACTCAAGTTTGATCTTTGGATCACTTGAGAGGGGTTGAGTGCAACCCTTGACCGAAGGAGGTCACCACAATGTGGAGTAGGCATTGGCCAAACCACAAGATAAAATCATCGTGTCTCTTGTCTATTTACCTTATTTCGATTATTGTCTTCTAGAGTTCTTATATTCACTTGGATTGTTGCTCCTAAGTTTGATACACATTTAAAAGGAGCAATCAAGTGAAGAGTTCTCCTCTCTCCATCTCTACTCATACCAACTTGGTTTTAGATTCCACTAACACTCATTATAAACCAAGTTTGTGTTGTTTAGAGTTGATTTTTTGCAGGATCACCTATTCACCCTCCTCTAGGTGCTCTCATAAAGGCAAAAGAGGATGAAGGAAGGTACACAAGGTTGTTTGGTTGTAAAAGTGGAGGCATGCCATTCATGTATCTTGGAATTCTTATGCATCATTGTAGGTTGATGAATGGTGATTAGAAAACAGTGGAAGCAAAATTCGAGAAAAAGCTAAGTAGTTGGAAAGGAAAGCTCATGTCAGTGGGAGGGCACTTAGTGTTAATTAATTTCGTTCTGACCAGTCTAGCGTGTTTATGATGTCCTTCTTTGAAGTACCAAAAGAGGTACTAGAGAAGATAGATTATTTTAGATTGCATTTTTTCTGGAAAGGTGAGGAGCACAGGAAAAAATATAGGCTGGCCAGATGGGATGTAATTTGCCAACCTAAAGAGTTAGGTGGGTTAGGCATTTTGAATTTAGAGGTTATATAAACTTCTCAATGAAGGAGGAATGTGGCAATCCTTACTGAGACATAAATATCTGGCCAATTGGACCTTATCCCAGGTACAACGAAGGGCCACAGGTTCATACTTTTGGAGTGGCCTTATGAAAATTGAAGATATATTCATTAGTAAAGGTACCTTTCAAGTACATGATGGGTCCCAAATACGTTTATGGGAGGATGATTGGCTCGGGTTGGGAGCATTGAAATTTTGATTTCCGCTTCTATATAATCTAGTAAGGAAGAAGAACACAACTTTTGCTTATGTGTTCTCCACGGCACCCTTAAACATATCCTTTCGTAGGGGATTGGTCCACTAGTTGAGGGTCCAATGGTTTCGATTAGTGACACTGGTGGCGCATACTGATTTGAATACTAATAGGGATTCATTCAGATGGAAATTGACTGCTAATGGGTTGTTTATTGTTCATTCCATGTATCAGGCAACTCTCAACAATTGGGTGAGAGTGGATAACAGGGACATTTGGAAACTTAAGATACCTTTGAAAATAAAAGTTTTTATGTGGTACATCAAAAGAGGTGTAACTTTAACAAAGGATAACTTGGCTAGGAGGAATTGGAATGGTAATAAGACCCGTTGCTTTTGTAGAAGACCGAAGACAATAAAACACCTGTTTTTAGGTGTTCGTATGTGTCCTTCATATGGCATTTGTTACATATAAGTACGGGGTTGAGGCCTCCCCGAGATGCTAATGATTGCTTGGGGTCTGGGCGAGGGGGCTGCTGGCTAGATCACACCACTTACTATTAACTGTTGCATCTGCAATTTGTTGGACTATTTGGTTAAGTAGGAATGATGTGGTTTTAATAAATCGTCTCCTAAATCCTGTTTGCAGGTAACCTTCAGGGCAATTTATTGGTGCTGCTTTTGGACTCAGCTTCAGCCTAAAAGGGAGGACCAATAGCTAATAAAGCCTTTGTGTCGTAATGTGGAGATGATGCCACTATAGCCCTTTCACAATTTCGGATGGGGATCTTCATTGCGTTTAACCGTGTAGTAGCTGTTGAACACCAAAATGAGCGGACGGTCTGGCCCTTGGGCCCGGACAGTCCGCGTGCCCCGAGATTAGATTAACTCAGGTGTTTATCCTTATCTCGTGCGTGGTTATCCATCTAATCACGTGGGAGTTGTTGGCTATCTCTTAGGAATAGGTCCAGACCTCCTCCCCTATAAATATAAAGGGGTACGGCCGATTGAGAACCCCCGAACACATTCCAATCGAACCAATTACTTTATTTACCTTTCCTGTCCTAGGAGTAGATGTAGCATAGTTTTAGTTTTAGTCTTCCGCATATCCACCTCCACCCCTATTCGACTATACATCATCTAGATCCGTCTTGGGTGGCCTGCCGACCCCAAGATGACCCTAGGATCTTACCCCTCTAGGGGGGCAAGATCTAGTTGTACACCCAAGGTCTCTTCATCGAATTGATCTCTTAATTCCTAGGCAGCTCCACGTTGTCTAGGGACGCCCCGGGTGACCTATCGACCCGGAGAGCCCTAAGATCTCCCCCTTAGGGGGCAAGATATAGATTCCATCAAGAGGAAGACGATCCTGCGCCATCGCGGACCGTCCGGCCCTGTGCGCAGACCGTCCGGTGCAACGCATGGAAGGCACCGCTCCTGCGCCAAGGTCGCGAACCGTCCGGCCCAGAGCCGCGGACCGTCCGCGCTGCCGCAGAGGGCACAGCCGGGCGGTACACCCCTAGTGATTGGCGCTGCCCGAAAAAGGTGCCAACACATTTTTGGCGACTCCGCTGGGGAAGAGGTTGGAGATCTACAAAATTAGACTTATATGGTCGATTCTAAAGATCTCAACAGGGCTTCTCCAAACAGCAGCACAAGGCTGACTAATTTATCGGCCGCTGAGCATAAAAGATTAAAAGATGACATGAAGAAAATAGACGAAGAGGTCCAGCGACAAAAAAGATCAGGTGCTCAAGGTGGCGGATAAGTGGTTCCTCTCGCGCTTTAGAGTGGATTGCCACCAGAAGACCGTCCAAGAGAGGGAGTTAAATGCCGAGTACATGACGGCCGTGCTGCAACAGCTCCCCACGATAGGTGATGCCAGGTCAGCCGATGATATTCCATCTATTCAAATTTCTTTTGATAATCGGATTAAAAGTATCACGGAGGATATAGAGAGGATGGCACATGCATTAGGAAAAACTCACATGCATAATATTTTATCACATAAATTAGGCGCCAAAACAATTGTGCCAAACACATCGGCAACAAATGGGTTTCCCCAGCCATATTCTGGTATGCCGATGGACTCAAATCTAGGATGACCATCACCACCATCTTCGGTAAATGGCGAGTCAACTCTGAGCACGGCCGGACCGTCCGCACACAACCGCGGACTGTCCGGCCCTCCGTCAGACAGTCTGGCACCCTACGCCGGACAGTCCGAAGTTACACAGAGCCTACCACAAGGGTCACATGTGTTGCCTGACGTGACCGGACAGTCTGGCGATAGTACCGGACCGTCCGATCCACTCATAGCCCGTCCGACTGCGTAGGTCGGACCGTCCGGAGCACCAGAGGTCACCTGTGATCCGCCTAGTGCGGAAGGCCGGTATAAATATAACCGGCCACCCAAGCCCCAAGAACCAAAAAAGTCACATGTCCCTGAGCTTGTTTGGCCCACTAAGGCCAAGCCTTCTGTTCGCTCTCACCCGCACTCGACACAAAAGGAAAAAATTAAGTTCACATTTAATATTACTAAGTGTGATAAAATATTTGATGAGTTGCTTAAACATGGCAATATTAAATTGTCACATGTAATTCCTCTGGTTGAACAATTAAAAGGGCGCGTGTATTGCAAATGGCATGGCTCCTTTCTCCATAACACCAATGATTGTGTCGTCTTCCGTCAGCAAATACAATTGGCTATAAATGAAGGCCGGTTGAGGTTTCAAAAAGAGGTGAAAATTGGTAGGCCACCTGTCCCTGTCACCACATTAGAGTCGACGAGCAAAAAGGCCATAATTTGGCCTTGTGCGACCGATAAAAGCAAAGATAAAAATATCATCATTGGTGATCCCCGCACACCAAATATGTCACGCAGAATGGTTACTCGGAAGGCTCTAGACAAAAGAAAGACCAGAGGCATCGGGGGCAAGCACGATCGGACACCCGATCACGGTCACCTGTCTTGCGTACGCCGGACGGTCCGGGTACTAAGGCCGAACAGTCCAAGACAGGAGCGGACGATTCGGCTATAATGGTCGGACGGTCCGCAAATGGTCAGAAGCAGCAACCTCAGACCATCGGACCACAACGTTCCAAAACAAGTGTTAGGAAACAAAACACTACTAAGACGTCTGGACGACTCAGTAGAGTCGACCCTACTTTTAATCAGTTGCTTGCCAAATATATGAAGAAGGTTGTTCCACACAACCGGCCAATAAAACAAACAAAGTCAAAAGAGCGATCTGCGCAAAAGCAAAAGCCGACTAAACTGACCCAAAAGGTAGCACAACCAAGATCGCCTTGTAATACTCCTCTAGGGATAGCGTGGTGCTTTCGGGTCTATCCATCATCGATGTGTTGTCCTACTCATGTGTGGGGTGGTACGACGACGAATCCGTATTACTGGCCCAATTCATTTGCTTATTTGGGCTGGGGGGCACCACAAGTTTTTGCCTATTGAAAGAATGATTAGGTAGACATGGCCGAAGAGGATGCAATTCGATACGGCCTCTGTGCATTAAAGTTCCATCAAGTTTTTATATTATCTGATCGCAAGAGCCGATGACTTGCATCGAGCTGAGTCCTTACTTCGGGAACAAAGTAGCTCATGAGGTCAATTGTTTCCGAAGTTTTCGCTGGTGCTTTTGGTTCACCAAGCTCCACCAAAAGGCAGGGGGCATATGTTGAACACCAAAATGAGCGGACGGTCTGGCCCTTGGGCCCGGATAGTTCGCGTGCCCTGGGATTAGATTAACTCAGGTGTTTATCCTTATCTCGTGTGTGGTTATCCATCTAATCACGTGGGAGTTATTGGCTATCTCTTAGGAACAGGTCCAGACCTCCTCCCCTATAAATATAAAGGGGTACGACCGATTGAGAACCCCTGAACACATTCCAATCGAACCAATTACTTTATTTACCTTTCCTGTCCTAGGAATAGATGTAGCATAGTTTTAGTTATAGTCTTCCGCATATCCACCTCCACCCCTATTCGACTCTATGTTGTCTAGATCCGTCTTGGGTGGCCTGCCGACCCCAAGACGACCATAGGATCTTACTCCTCCCAGGGGCAAGATCTAGTTGTACACCCAAGGTCTCTTCCTCGAATTGATCTCTTAATTCCTAGGCAGCTCCATGTTGTCTAGGGACGCCCCGGGTGACCTATCGACCCGAAGAGCCCTAAGATCTCCTCCTCAGGGGACGAGATCTAGATTCCAGCAAGGAGGAAGACGATCCTGCGCCATCGCGGACCGTCCGGCCCTGTGTGCGGACCGTCCGGTGCAACGCAGGGAAGGCACCGCTCCTGCGCCAAGGTCACGGATCGTCCGGCTTAGAGCTGTGGACCGTCCGCGCCGCTGCAGAGGGCACCGCCAGGCGGTACACCCCTAGTGATTGGCGCTGCCCAAAAAAGGTGCCAACAGTAGCTTTGTTTTAGTATTTAATGTTTTTTGGTGAGATCGTGTGAGGGGTCAAGGCACGTTGCTGCCTTCAGCTGTAACTAGGTGAGTGCCCGTGCGTTGCAACAGAAACATATAATATCATGATAACTTATGTACAAATGTATGTTATGTTATAGACGCCTACTTTGCTCTCTTATCAAGTAGTAAAGACTTCACCTTTGGATCATTTACCTCACTCTCTACAACTACAAGTCTACAAGGCAATGCTCATGTCTTCGAAATTCTCTTTGAAGGGCTTAATGAAGAGTTTTACGGGGACTGGCATGCAAAACCTAAAGCCATATCCGCTTAAAAAAGCTAGGGATCTGTGAACAGTGTACAGGTCAAAACAAAAGAAAGAACAAAAAAACAAAACAAAACTGCACACGACGTCAATCACTCCCACTGCCTCTTTTCACCCTACTGTAGACTGCCCTTTCTGCCGATATATACCCAGCACAGGATGCCTCAACTGATCGGTTTCCCGAGCTGCACACACGCGAGCACGCGCCCACATTGTTCGCTCGCTTCCCACCTCCACACCCGCCGCTCTCCACAATGCTGCTATCGAGGCGTCTTTCTCCGATCGTATGTGCCGAGCTCCTCCTGCGTACAGTCTTCCTCATCTTCTATTTTGCTTGCACTTGAATAGCCACCTTCTGCTTCGCACCATGCGTATATCTTCTCTTGTGGTGGTGTTGGGGGTATGCTTCGTCGCCGAAGGTCCTGCAGGAAGAAACACCTTCGGCAAAACCTGTTTATACGTGATACCGAAGCTACCGCTCATGAAGCTTCGATATTATAACGTATCCGAAGACGAAGGATCGAACCGACTTAAAGATGGAATGACTTTTTGAAAGGGAAATGTGCCCTTGGGCCATTTCTAAGTATTTTGGTGATTTAGTGTCCAACACAAGTGCCTAAGTGTTAAATGGTGGACAAAGTACAAATCAAGTATAAAGGTATGTTTCTCAGACTTAGTACATTGTTTTAGAGACTAATGTATTGTGTCTAAGTGCTGGAAACAGGAAAAATCAAGTTGAAATTAAAGATGGCTTTGTTCAGCCATAGTCAGCTCTGTCTGGGTGCACCGGACTGTCCGGTGGTGCACCGGACTGTGTCCGGTGGTGCACCAGACAATGTCCGATGCACCAGGCTGGCTCAGGCGAACTCGCTGCTCTCGGGAAGTGATTAACGGCGTACGGCTATAATTCACCGGACTGTCCGGTGTGCACCGGACTGTCCGGTGAGCCAACAGTCGGCCGGGCCAATGGTCGGCCGCGGAATCCGCGCGCGACGTGTGGCAAGTGCCAACGGTCGGATGGGGCACCGGACTGTCCGGTGTGCACCAGACAGTGTCCGGTGAAGCAACGGCTCCAAAGCGCCAACGGTCGGCTTCGCCAAAGAAGGAAAGAAATCCGCTCCGGACAGTGTTTGGTGCGCTCAGGCGACAGAAGGCATTTGATTCTTTGTGATAGCAACTAGAGCTTCATTTGAGTTGTGAACTCGCCAGGTTGTGTTGTGAGCTCTTGTTGCGACTTGTGTGCGTGTTGATACTCTGATTTCGTGTC
Organism: Zea luxurians; assembly: GCA_029449295.1. Classification (NCBI taxonomy): domain Eukaryota; kingdom Viridiplantae; phylum Streptophyta; class Magnoliopsida; order Poales; family Poaceae; genus Zea; species Zea luxurians. Next base: position 15,605,578 of record JAOPSE010000063.1, read on the forward strand.
TTGTGTGTGTTGCTCATCCCTCCCTTACTCCGTGCTTCTTTGTGAAAATCAAAGTGTAAGGGCGAGAGGCTCCAAGTTGTGGAGATTCCTCGCAAACGGGATATAGTAAAGCAAAGCAAAACACCGTGGTATTCAAGTGGGTCTTTGGACTACTTGAGAGGGGTTGATTGCAACCCTCGTCCGTTGGGATGCCACAACGTGGAGTAGGCAAGTGTTGAACTTGGCCGAACCACGGGATAAACCACTGTGTCTATCTGTGATTGATCTTCTTGTGGTTATCGTGTCTTGCAAAGACTCCTATCTAGCCACTTGTCTTTATTGTGCTAACTCCTAATCAAGTTTTGTGGCATTAAAGTTTAAGTTTTACAGTATCACCTATTCACCCCCCTCTAGGTGCTCTCAATTGGTATCGGAGTCGTTCTCTTCAAGAACGGGACTAATCGCCCGAAGAGATGGATCCTAAGGGCAAGGGGATTGTGATCAATGATAAGGAGAAGGAGTCCTTCGTCAACGAGCCGAAAGATGACAAGCATACCGACTCGGGCTCGGGCCACAAACGAAAAGATGGAAAGAAGAAGAAGACGAGGCGCATCAAGGAGATCGTCTACTACGACGACAGCGACGAGTCCTCTTCTTCCCAAAAGGACGACGACAACGACTACGAGAAAAAGAAGACGATTAACTCAAACTTCTCTTTCGATTATTCTCGTATTCCGCATAGCTCGAATGCACATTTGCTTTCCATTCCTCTTGGAAAACCTCCTCACTTTGATGGAGAGGACTACGGATTTTGGAGTCACAAAATGCGTAGTCACTTGTTCTCTCTCCATCCTAGTATATGGGAGATAGTAGAAAGTGGAATGAAATTTGATAGCTTGGATAGTCCTTTGTTTATCAATGAACAGATTCATAAAAATGCATAAGCTACTACTGTGTTGTTAGCCTCATTGTGCAGGGACGAATACCATAAGGTGAGCGGCTTGGACAATGCCAAGCAGATCTGGGACACCCTCAAGATCTCACATGAGGGGAACGACATCACCATGCTCACCAAGATGGAGTTGGTGGAAGGCGAACTCGGGAGATTCGCAATGATAAGAGGGGAGGAGCCAACCCAGACTTACAATAGGCTCAAGACCCTCGTCAACAAGATAAGGAGCTATGGAAGCACGCGATGGACGGACCACGATGTTGTCCGCATGATGCTCAGGTCCTTTACCATCCTTGATCCACATCTTGTGAACAATATTCGTGAGAATCCTAGGTACACGAAGATGACGCCCGAGGAGATCCTTGGAAAGTTCGTAAGCGGGCGGATGATGATCAAGGAGGCTAGATACGTCGACGATGCATTAAATGGTCCAATCCAAGAGCCTCAAACTATTGCTCTCAAAGCAACAAGGAGCAAGGAGGCGCTACCTAGCAAGGTGGCGCAAGTTGAGGCGGCCGAGCTTAATGATGAAGAGATGGCCCTCATCATCAAACGCTTCAAAACGGCGCTAAAGGGTCGCAAGGAGCACCCCAACAAGAACAAGACGAAGGGGAAGCGCTCCTGCTTCAAATGTGGTAAGATTGGTCATTTTATCGCTAATTGTCCCGATAATGATAGTGACCAGGAAAAGAAGAGTGGAAAGTGGGAAAAGAAGAAGAACTACAAGAAGGCGAAGGGCGAGGCACATCTTGGAAAGGAGTGGGATTCGGATTGCTCCTCGTCCGACTCCGACAACGAAGGACTCGCCGCTACCGCCTTCAACAAGTCATCCCTCTTCCCCAACGAGCATCACACATGCCTCATGGCAAAGGAGAAGAAGGTATGTACTCGAAACAATACTACTTATGCTTCTTCAAGTGAGGATGAGTCTAGTGATGATGATGAAATAGATTATTCATGTTTATTCAAAGGCCTAGATAGAACCAAGGTTGATAAAATTAATGAATTAATTGATGCCTTGAATGATAAGAACAGGTTATTAGAAAAGCAAGAGGATCTTTTGTATGAAGAGCATGATAAATTTGTTAGTGCACAAAACTCTCTTGCTCTAGAAGTTAAAAGGAATGAAATGCTTTCTTGTGAACTATCTACTTGTCATGAAACCATTTCTACTTTAAAAGGTGTTAATGATGATTTAAATGCTAAACTAGTAGTAGCGAATAAATCTAACTCTTGTGTAGAACATGTTATGATTTGCAACAGGTGCAAAGATTTTAATGTTGATGCTTGTAGTGAACACCTAGCTTGCATTTCTAAATTAAATAATGAAGTGGCTAGTCTTAATGCCCAACTTAAGACTAGCAAGAGTGAATTTGACAAGCTAAAATTTGCAAGGGATGCCTACACGATTGGTAGACACCCCTCAATTAAGGATGGTCTTGGCTTCAAGAGAGAAGTCAAGAACGTAACAAGCCATAAGGCTTCCATCTCCGCCAAGGAGAAAGGGAAGGCCCCTATGGCTAGTAGTGCTAAAAAGAACCATGCCTTCATGTATCATGATAGGAGACATTCTAGGAATGGTAATAGAAGTTATGATGCTTTTGATTCTCATGCCATGGTTGCTTCTAGTTCTTCTATTATGCATGATAGAAATGTGGCTAGGAAAAATGTTGTTAATCATATGCCTAGAAGAAATATTGTTCATTTTCCTAGGAAAGTAATGAATGAACCTTCTACAATTTATTATGCTTGCAATGCTTCCTTTGCTATTTGTAGAAAGGATAAGAAGATAATTGCTAGAAAATTAGGGGCCAAATGTAAGGGAGACAAGACTTGCATTGGGTCCCTAAGACTATTGTGACTAACCTTGTAGGACCCAACATGAGTTGGGTACCTAAGACCCAAGCCTAAATTTGCCTTGCAGGTTTATGCATCCGGGGGCTCAAGCTGGATTATCGACAGCGGATGCACAAACCACATGACGGGGGAGAAGAGGATGTTCTCTTCCTACGTCAAGAACAAGGATCCCCAAGATTCAATCGTATTCGGTGATGGGAACCAAGGCAAGGTGAAAGGGTTAGGAAAAATTGCTATTTCATCCGAGCACTCTATCTCTAATGTGTTCTTAGTTGAGTCGCTTGGATATAACTTGTTGTCTGTGAGTCAACTTTGTAATATGGGATATAACTGTTTATTCACAAATATAGATGTGTCTGTCTTTAGAAGAAGTGATGGTTCATTAGCTTTTAAGGGTGTATTAGACGGCAAACTATATTTAGTTGATTTTGCAAAAGAGGAGGCCGGTCTAGATGCATGCTTAACTGCTAAGACTAGCATGGGCTGGCTGTGGCATCGTCGCTTAGCACATGTGGGGATGAAGAACCTTCACAAGCTTCTAAAGGGAGAACACGTGATAGGTCTAACTAATATTACTTTCGAAAAAGATAGACCTTGTGCAGCTTGTCAAGCAGGTAAACAGGTGGGAAGCTCTCATCATGCCAAAAATGTGATGACAACATCAAGACCCCTGGAGTTACTTCATATGGACCTCTTCGGACCCGTCGCCTATCTGAGCATAGGAGGAAGTAAGTATGGTCTTGTTATAGTTGATGATTTTTCCCGCTTCACTTGGGTATTCTTTTTGCAGGATAAATCTGAAACCCAAAGGACCCTCAAGCGCTTCCTAAGGAGAGCTCAAAACGAGTTTGAGCTCAAGGTGAAGAAGATAATAAGCGACAATGGGTCCGAGTTCAAGAACCTTCAAGTGGAGGAGTATCTTGAGGAGGAAGGAATCAAGCACGAGTTCTCCGCTCCCTACACACCACATCAAAATGGTGTGGTAGAGAGGAAGAACAGGACGCTTATAGACATGGCGAGGACGATGCTTGGAGAGTTCAAGACCCCCGAGTGCTTTTGGTCGGAAGCCGTGAACACGGCCTGCCACGCCATCAACTGGGTCTACCTTCATCGTCTCCTCAAGAAGACTTCGTATGAGCTACTAACCGGTAACAAACCCAATGTTTCGTATTTCCGAGTTTTTGGGAGTAAATGCTACATTCTAGTGAAGAAGGGTAGGAATTCCAAATTTGCTCCCAAAGCCGTAGAAGGGTTTTTGTTAGCTAATGACTCAAATACAAAGGCGTATAGGGTCTTCAACAAATCATCGGGTTTGGTTGAAGTCTCTAGCGACGTTGTATTTGATGAGACTAATGGCTCTCCAAGAGAGCAAGTTGTTGATCTTGATGATGTAGATGAAGAAGAGGTTCCAACGGCCGCAATACGCACCATGGCGATTGGAGATGTGCGGCCACAGAAACAAAATGAGCGAGATCAACCTTCTTCCTCAACAATGGTGCATCCCCCAACTCAAGACGATGAACAGGTTCATCAAGAGGAGGCGTGTGATCAAGGGGGAGCACAAGATGATCATGTAATGGAGGAAGAAGCGCAACCAGCATCTCCAACCCAAGTTCGAGCGATGATTCAAAGGGATCATCCCGTTGGCCAGATTTTGGGTGATATTATCAAGGGAGTAACTACTCGGTCTCGATTAGTTAATTTTTGTGAGCATTACTCTTTTGTCTCTTCTATTGAGCCTTTCAGGGTAGAGGAGGCCTTGCTAGATCCAGACTGGGTGTTGGCCATGCAGGAGGAGCTCAACAACTTCAAGAGAAATGAAGTTTGGACACTGGTGCCTCGTCCCAAGCAAAATGTTGTGGGAACCAAGTGGGTGTTCCGCAACAAACAAGACGAGCATGGGGTGGTGACAAGGAACAAGGCACGACTTGTGGCAAAAGGTTATGCCCAAGTCGTAGGTTTGGACTTTGAGGAGACTTTTGCTCTTGTGGCTAGGCTAGAGTCCATTCGTATTTTGCTAGCATATGCCACTCACCATTCTTTCAGGTTGTTCCAAATGGATGTGAAGAGCGCCTTCCTCAACGGGCCAATCAAGGAGGATGTGTACGTAGAGCAACCCCAAGGCTTCGAGGATGAACGGTACCCCGACCACGTGTGTAAGCTCTCTAAGGCGCTCTATGGACTTAAGCAAGCCCCAAGAGCATGGTATGAATGCCTTAGAGACTTTTTAATTGCTAATGCTTTCAAGGTTGGGAAAGTCGATCCAACTCTTTTTACTAAGACTTGTGATGGTGATCTTTTTGTGTGCCAAATTTATGTCGATGACATAATATTTGGTTCTACTAACCAAAAGTCTTGTGAAGAGTTTAGCAGGGTGATGACTCAAAAGTTTGAGATGTCGATGATGGGCGAGTTAAGATATTTCCTTGGGTTCCAAGTAAGGCAACTCAAGGATGGGACCTTCATCTCCCAAACGAAGTACACGCAAGACTTGATCAAACTGTTTGGGATGAAGGACACCAAGCCCGCAAAGACTCCAATGGGAACCGACGGACACACCGACCTCAACAAAGGAGGTAAGTCCGTTGATCAAAAGGCATACCGGTCTATGATAGGGTCTTTACTTTATTTATGTGCTAGTAGACCGGATATTATGCTTAGTGTATGCATGTGTGCTAGATTTCAATCCGATCCAAGGGAATGTCACTTAGTGGCGGTGAAGCGAATTCTTAGATATTTAGTCGCTACGCCTTGCTTCGGGATCTGGTATCCAAAGGGGTCTACCTTTGACTTGATTGGATATTCAGACTCCGACTATGCTGGATGTAAGGTCGATAGGAAGAGTACATCGGGGACATGCCAATTCTTAGGAAGGTCCCTGGTGTCATGGAGTTCTAAGAAACAAACTTCTGTTGCCCTATCCACCGCTGAGGCCGAGTACGTTGTCGCAGGACAGTGTTGCGCGCAACTACTTTGGATGAGGCAAACCCTCAGGGACTTTGGCTACAATCTGAGCAAAGTCCCACTCCTATGTGATAATGAGAGTGCTATCCGCATGGCGGATAATCCTGTTGAACATAGCCGCACAAAGCACATTGACATCCGGCATCACTTTTTGAGAGACCACCAGCAAAAGGGAGATATCGAAGTGTTTCATGTTAGCTTCGAGAACCAGCTTGCCGATATCTTTACCAAGCCTTTAGATGAGCAGACCTTTTGCAAGTTGCATAGTGAGCTAAATGTCTTAGATTCGCGGAACTTGGATTGATTTATAGCATACATGTGTTTTATGCCTTGATCATGTTCCTTAAGCATTTTGTTGTTTATTTATGGTGCTCAAGTTGTACAAGCGCTCCCCGGACCTCACAAGTCCTTTGCGAGTGATGCACAAATTTAGGGGGAGATGTGCTACAACTTGACTCTTTGGGACTAACCATGTGCTTGAGTTTGCTTGATTTAGTCTCAAAGGTGAATTGAAATGGAAAAGGTGGACTTGGACCATGCAAGACTTCCACTGCACTCCGATGAAAGAGTAACTAACTCCAAGTTCATCTCCATGCTCTTATTGCCTTTTTACTCTTAGTTGAAGATTTTGGTGAGGCAATGGGGTTAAAGGGCCAAAATTGATCCCGTTTTGGTGCTTGATGCCAAAGGGGGAGAAAATAAGGCCAAAGCAAGAAATGGATCAGCTACCACTTGAGAATTTTGAAAATAGTAGAGTTAGAGTTTTTGTTTGTCAAAATACTCTTATTTGTCTCTTATTGTCCAAAGTTGGTCTCTTGTGGGGAGAAGGCTTAATTATGGGAAAAGGGGGAGTTTTTGAATCTTTGATCAATTTCTCTTGAAATATCTCTCTTTATGTTTCAACAAGTGTGTTTGACTTAGAGATAGGAAATTGAGTTTGATTTGCAAAAACAAACCAAGTGGTGGCAAAGAATGATCTATATATGTCAAATTTGAATCAAAACAATTTTGAGTTCTTAATTGAATTGATTTTGCACTTGTTCTACTTGCTTTATGTTGTGTTGGCATAAATCACCAAAAAGGGGGAGATTGAAAGGGAAATGTCCCCTTGGGCCATTTCTAAGTATTTTGGTGATTTAGTGTCCAACACAAGTGCCTAAGTGTTAAATGGTGGACAAAGTACAAATCAAGTATAAAGGTATGTTTCTCAGACTTAGTACATTGTTTTAGAGACTAATGTATTGTGTCTAAGTGCTGGAAACAGGAAAAATCAAGTTGAAATTAAAGATGGCTTTGTTCAGCCATAGTCAGCTCTGTCTGGGTGCACCGGACAGTGTCCGGTGGTGCACCGGACAGTGTCCGGTGCGCTAGGCTGGCTCAAGCGAACTCGCTGCTCTCGGGAAGTGATTAACGGCGTACGACTATAATTCACCGGACTGTCTGGTGTGCACCGGACTGTCCGGTGAGCCAACAGTCGGCCGGGCCAACGGTCGGTCGCGGAATCCGCACGCGACGCGTGGCAAGTGCCAACGGTCGGATGGGGCACCGGACTGTCCGGTGTGCACCGGACTGTCCGGTGTGCACCGGACTGTGTCCGGTGCACCAACGGCTCCAAAGCGCCAACGGTCAGCTTCGCCAAAGAAGGAAAGAAATCCGCACCGGACAGTGTCTGGCGGTGCACCGGACTGTCCGGTGCGCCAGGCGACAGAAGGCAAGAATTGCCTTCCTGGAATGCACTCAACGGCTCCTAGCTGCCTTGGGGCTATAAAAGGGACCCCTAGGCGCATGGAGGAGTACACCAAGCATTCTCTAAGCATTCCTAAGCACCAAGACTTCGATTCCTCGCATTTGATTCTTTGTGATAGCAACTAGAGCTTCATTTGAGTTGTGAACTCGCCGGGTTGTGTTGTGAGCTCTTGTTGCGACTTGTGTGCATGTTGATACTCTGATTTCGTGTCTTGTGTGCGTTGCTCATCCCTCCCTTACTCCGTGCTTCTTTGTGAAAATCAAAGTGTAAGGGTGAGAGGCTCCAAGTTGTGGAGATTCCTCGCAAACGGGATATAGTAAAGCAAAGCAAAACACCGTGGTATTCAAGTGGGTCTTTGGACCGCTTGAGAGGGGTTGATTGCAACCCTCGTCCGTTGGGACGCCACAACATGGAGTAGGCAAGTGTTGAACTTGGCCGAACCACGGGATAAACCACAACGTCTATCTGTGATTGATCTTCTTGTGGTTATCGTGTCTTGCAAAGACTCCTATCTAGCCACTTGGCTTTATTGTGCTAACTCCTAATCAAGTTTTGTGGCATTAAAGTTTAAGTTTTATAGGATCACCTATTCACCCCCCCCTCTAGGTGCTCTCACTTTTTAGTCCATAAGGGTCTGAGTCACAATTGTAATCTTTTGTAAGGGGTATGATTGTAATTTCTTACAGGATGCGTCCTGTGCCTATAAATAGTGAACAGTACTCCTTTACTGTTCACGCAATCTTGTAATTGTTGGCACATTACTCTGGAATTATTGTTTCCTGCCAAAGCGAAGGTATAAACGTAGTTAAATATTATGTTTTAATATTTTAGTTCACATTATTATTGAGTGAATAATGTTATTTATTCTTGATGTTTTATAACGTTTTAAATCTTGTATTTCATTTCACATTGTTTTATCTTCGATCATGAAGGTGTGACCTTCGTGATATATTATTCATAACCTTCGTCCGAAGCTCATTAAATCCTTGGGGAAATAATGCTTCAGCGGACGAAGGGCTTTAGTATTTAACATTCTATGTTGTCTTGTTCTTAATTCATAGCCTTTGAGAACAAGCCCCCAACATTGGCGCCCACCTCCGGTGAACTCACTTCCACTTTTTGAGCTGATGGCTTCGTTCAAGAACCAAGCTGGAGCTGCTTCGGCTCCGAAGCTGATCCTCCCGATAACAGGCGATTCATGCTCAGAGCCGGCTAACAAGAAACAGAAGGAGGCACAGAGAAGAGTACAACATGTAGGGGTACAAGGACCCTTCATCAAGTCAAGATGGTCTCACATCCCAATTACCTTCTCTCAAGAGGATCTTCAGCTCAAGGATTACCCACACAATGATGCTATGGTTATCTCTTGTGTGATCAAAGGATTTCTGGTCCACAATGTTTTGGTTGATACAGGCAGTGCAGCGGATATTATATTTGCTAAGGCCTTCAGACAAATGCAAGAGCCCAAAAACAAGATTCATGATGCTACGCACCCTCTTTGTGGCTTCGGAGGAAGACAGATTGTAGCGCTTGGTAAGATTACCATGCCAGTGACCTTCGGATTCATCAACAATACAAGGACTGAGCAAGTTGTGTTTGACATTGTCGACATGGAGTATCCTTACAATGCTATCATTGGTCGCGGAACACTCAACGCTTTCGAAGCAATTCTTCATCCAGCATATCTTTGCATGAAGATACCTTCGGATCAAGGACCTATTGCTATTCATGGGAGTCAGGAAGCTGCCAGAAAGGCCGAGGGGAATTGGACTGATTCAAAGGCAATCCACAACATAGATGAAGCCAAAGCTTGTGAGCAGTGCAAGTACAGAAGGGAGAAGGCTGCTTCGGCCGACCAGCCAAAACCCATGCTTTTATGCGAAGATATCACAGAGCAGAAGGTGTTGCTGGGATCTCAATTGTCTGAGGAACAAGAGAAAACCCTGATAAGGTTTCTCTTCAATAACAAAGATGTCTTTGTATGGTCGGCTAACGATCTCTGTGGCGTCAACAGGGATGTTATTGAACACTCGCTCAATGTTGATCCATCCTTCAGACCCAGAAAGCAGAGGCTTTGGAAGATGTCTGATGACAAGGCCGAAGGTGCTCGAAATGAAGTAAAAAGACTCCTCAGTGCTGGAGTCATTAGAGAAGTGAAGTATCTAGAATGGCTGGCTAACACTGTTATGGTAAAAAAGGCCAATGGAAAATGGAGGATGTGTATTGATTTTACTGATCTCAACAAGGCTTGTCCGAAGGATGAGTTTCCATTGCCAAGGATAGATTCCCTAGTTGATGCAGCAGCTTCATCAGAACTTATGAGTCTGTTGGATTGTTATTCAGGCTATCATCAAATTTGGATGAAGAAGGAGGATGAGCCAAAAACCAGCTTCATAACCCCTAGCGGAACATATTGTTACCTTCGGATGCCTGAGGGGCTCAAGAATGCTGGAGGGAGCTTTAGCAGAATGACAGCAAAGGTTCTTCATTCTCAGATAGGCAGAAATATGCTAACTTATGTTGATGATATCATTGTAAAAAGCACGAAGCAAGAAAATCACATTGCTGATCTGCAGGAGACTTTCGCTAATTTTAGACAGGCTGGTCTAAAACTGAATCCAGAAATGTGTTTTCGGAGTAAAGAAGGGGAAATTCCTTGGATGTCTAGTTTCAACAAAAGGGATTGAGGCTAATCCGAATAAAATCGAAGCTATCCTTCGAATGGAACCACCAAGCACAAAGAAGGGAGCTCAACGATTGACAGGATGACTGGCATCTCTCAACAGATTCATATCAAATCTGCTTCGAGCTAGGCTGGGGATGTCAATCAAATCTGCTGGCGACAAACTGAAGTTTGGCCTATTAACAATTTTCCCGTGCGTGCAGCCAGCCTTCAGGAAAGCAGTAGCCGTGCCTCGAGAAGCTAACAGGGCGCAGAAATCGGCATGCTCAGCGATAACTTCGTCAAGTGCATCAACTTCGCCCTCAATGTATTCAAAGGTGCTTGGCAGGTTTTCAGCTGAAGGTGTAAACTTATCAGAGCTGGCTCCAATTGAGTAAAACACATCCTTCAGCCGCTGCACACATCGGTTGCCGAAATCTAAGCATTTTTCCTGAAGCTCCTTCAATGATTTCTGCAAATTTGAATTCTTCTCAATTTCAGTCTTAAGAATTGTTTCGAGATTCTTCTTTTCTTGCTCAGATTTTTCTGATTTTTTGAGTAATTCGTTGTTTAATTTGTCAATTTTGGCTTGAGCTTTAGCCACTGAACCTTCCATAGAGTGAATAACAAAGTCTTTCTTCTCCAGGGCAGCTTCGTGATCTTTAACTTTATTTTCAAGGTCTCGAATGACGAAGTCCTTTTTCTTCAAAGCAGCTTCGTAAATTTCGACTTTGTTTTCTAGATCTTTGATGGTAGCTTCGTTTTTCTCGTCCTCAAGATCTTGTTGCATCCTCAGCACTTTACTTAGTAATATACTCTGCCAAAACAACCTTCGTCAGAAAACATCTTAATTCAAAAAACAATAAAAAGTTGAAAGTTTTTACCTTGAAATTAGCGTAGAACAAGCTACCGGCGATATGCTGTCGCTGGTACCTGCAGAGGTCCGCTTCAATCTTCGGCAGGCCAACGTTCTTTGAAAAAGTCCTAACAACCTTGGCCTCGGTTCGATTCCGAAGGCATCTTAGTTTCCCTTCATTGACTCCACCAAACAGCAGAGCCCCTGGTTTGTACCCAAAGGATACAGCATATTTCTTTAGTTCTTCTTTTTCAGTCTCTGATAACTCTTGTCCCAGTATATCTTGAAAATTGAAGTTTTTCTCTTCCAAAGTATCTTCAATTTTCTCTTTTTCTTTCTCAATTGTTGTATCCACCGCAGTCGCAGCAGCTTCTTCCTCAGCCATTTTTAGAAGTATGTTATCAATATCACCAAGTGTGGTTTCTAGATTAGGATCTTCGGCGGTCTCGATTTCGGCTCCGGTGGCTTCGGCTTCGGTGGCTGCTCTGGTGGCTTCGGCTCCGGTGGCTTTGGCTTCGGTGGCTGCGGTTTCGGCAGTGCCAGCACTTTCAAAAAATGGTATTTTCGACGCCGATGTCGGTGGCGGTGTCTGATGAATGACATCGGCCACTTGGATAATTCTCCGTTTTTTCGGCTTAGCAGGACTTTCTGTTGCCGAAGGTTCCTTTTCCTTCTGAAAAAACTTCGTCAGTTCTGGTGCCAGCGGACTTAGCTTGATAGGCAAAGGTTCAGTCATTACCTTTAGAATCTCTTCCACTTCGGCAGCAGAAGGTGTCGCAGGAGCTTCTTCCTCTTGGCCTGAAGTCTTTAGTTTCGGGGATGTAGCTTTTCTTTTCTTTGGAGCAGCTACCTTTGGCTCAGGGCTCGGTTTTCTTTTCTCAGAAATTTCTTTATCCTTTTTAGCCAATTTGGTACCCTCTTTGTCAAGGACGCTGGCAATCCTTTTTCTTTTCTGACCTTCGGCATCTTCGCCCAGTTGCTCATAGTCAGGGTAATCAAAATTCAAGGCATCCAACACCCGATTTAATCTTCGTTTCGGACGAGTGCCGAAGGCTGCAGTCATTAACTGATCTTCTTTCTTGGAGTAGTTGCCGAGGATCTCGTTGCACATGACCTCAATTGTGTCCAACCACTCTTGGCAGGGTGCTTTAAAATGTTTTTTAAACTTGTAGTGATAAGGCAATCGAACAAGTTCTCCCTTCTTCTTTTCTCCCTCTAGCTTCGGCATCTCCCACTCCTTCAGCGTTGGGAACACTCTAAAAGCCAAAAATTCCTGCACTAAGTCTCTAGTGCCAATATGATCTGAAATCACTCGAAATTCAGCCAAAGCAATCTGACTCGGGCTCCCCATTATCATGTTGCATCGGGGCCTCGTCTCTCCGAAGGTCAATTCTAGCGGACTCTGGACCAATTTATCTTCATCTTCATCAACTTTAACATAAAACCATTCAGACTTCCATCCGACTGGCCATTTGCTTTGGTAGCTTATCACTGGAAACTTCGTAGTCTTGCGATAAGCAAAGTTGTAACAGCCAAAATTCTCGTGCAGACCATCTCCTCTGGCTTTAGTCTGGTAGTGTAATTCATGAACTCGGCAGAAACCCTCACCGAACGGTTCCACTCCCTGGCTACGAAGGGCCCAAATATAAACACTTAACCTAACGATAGCATTAGGGGTCAGCTGATGAAGGTAAATCCCAAACTTCTTCAGTACAACAGCAATCATCTTGTTTAGGGGAATCTTAAACCAGCTTTAAGAAAACTTTTGAAGATTACTACCTCATCCTTTCCTGGCTTTGGGATAGTTTCTTCTCCACCAAAACGAATTAATTCCTTCTTGGCCTCACTAAAATAACCCAGCTTCACCATTTTAGGAAGATCAGCTTCAGAGATGGTAGACTTTCCAAAGTCCAGATGACTAGGTTTACTTGGCACCCCGCAGCTGTACTCATCTTCGGAACCAACTTCTTCAACATCAGCTTGTGTTGCTTCAGCAGCAGGTGTGTCCTCTGATGAAACCAGCCCAGAACGCCTCATTGCTTCGGAAATCGGAACAGTTTCAGTGGCTTCGGTCTCACCTCCATCACGCTCAACCCTGGCAGTGGAGCGTACTCTGGCCATTTGATTATAAATTTCTTGAAGTTTTTTGGAAATTAATAACCTTTTTTCCAAAGCTCTTCTTGTGACGAAGCAGAATCCAAAGTGATGCTTCGTTTGAATGCAAAAGTCAAGCTTCGGCTATGGTTAAATTTTTGGCAGCAAAACAGTGCAATAGCAATGAATGCTGTGGTAACTTCACACCTACCCGTCTGTTTATATAGTGCTGCAGGTAAGAAGGTGAATCGTCAAGTCTTTTACACCGGACAAACAGTCGCTCGCACCCACTGAACGGTGGGCCACAAAACCTGAGAAGGTGAACCTGCATGGTGGGACCGCCTCGCGCTCGGAAATTGTATCGTTTCCCGGCAACGAGCTCAGGGAAGGTGTTTTTCAGACCTTCGGCTTCCCGAAGCCTAGGAGACTTTTTCACGGATCAAGCTCGTTACGAAAAACGATCTAGCACCGCGAAGGGGCTACTGTTGGGGGTATGCTTCGTCGCCGAAGGTCCTGCAGGAAGAAACACCTTCGGCAAAACCTGTTTATACGTGATACCGAAGCTACCGCTCATGAAGCTTCGATATTATAACGTATCCGAAGACGAAGGATCGAACCGACTTAAAGATGGAATGACTTTTTAGTCCATAAGGGTCTGAATCACAATTGTAATCTTTTGTAAGGGGTATGATTGTAATTTCTTACAGGATGCGTCCTGTGCCTATAAATAGTGAACAGTACTCCTTTACTGTTCACGCAATCTTGTAATTGTTGGCACATTACTCTGGAATTATTGTTTCCTGCCAAAGCGAAGGTATAAACGTAGTTAAATATTATGTTTTAATATTTTAGTTCACATTATTAATGAGTGAATAATGTTATTTATTCTTGATGTTTTATAACGTTTTAAATCTTGTATTTCATTTCACATTGTTTTATCTTCGATCACGAAGGTGTGACCTTCGTGATATATTATTCATAACCTTCGTCCAAAGCTCATTAAATTCTTAGGGAAATAATGCTTCAGCGGACGAAGGGCTTTAGTATTTAACATTCTATGTTGCCTTGTTCTTAATTCATAGCCTTTAAGAACAAGCCCCCAATAGGTGGCTTTATTGCACATCCTGCGAGCCTTCTTGCGTGGATGCTCCTCTCTTGGCTAGTTGTTTGGTTCTTGCAGAGGAATGTACTCCTACTTAGTGCTTCACTACCAGCAACAACATTGGGTCTTTGGCAACGACGTAGTACTCCGTGGTAGTTACTGTATATACGAGCTTCACCCATAAACAATTCGATGTATCCCTTGGCATCTTCAAATTCAGCTACAGGCTATAGCTGGGCCGCAAGGATCTCGTTCCAGGTGTCGGGCATGCCAGGAAGGCACCAGTGTAGGCAATCCTGAATGCCAGGAGTGGCCTTGATGCTGTACCGCGAAATATGCCCTTTGTCCCTCAATCGCGACAGGGCAATGACGTCCAGGAGCCTGACCCTGGTGCCCCTCACGGTGCCCTCAGCGTCGGCGTCCTCCGAACGGTCGAGATGGACGCCGCTCCCTCCCTTGGCTAGAGGGCTGGTGTTGTCACCGCTGCCTCCGGTGTTCCAGTCCCCGTTGAAGAAGTGCTGGGGTGATATCGACCTATAGAACGCCTTCAGCTTGGGGTGGCAGGGGAGCTGCATGTCCACCCACCTGACGACGCTGTAGACGGTGAAGTTCTTGGCCTTCCAGATGATGGCGGTGTTCCAGCGCTCTGCTGAGATACATTTCCCACCTGTTCGCCCTCAGCTTCCCCGGTTCTAGTGGTGGCCGGTGTTGAGGGCCAGGACGTGGAGCCTGTGGAGGTTGCTCTTTAGAAAAGCAGGCGGGCGGTCCAGGTGCATGGCGTAACTGGTCGCTCGGTCTGATGGGTTCAGGGGCTCCAAATAACAGAGCGTTGATGACAAGTGGTATAGAATTGTTGTGTTGGTGCTCGGGAACCGGTAGGCCCAGCCGTCTGGCCTTTTTGCACCCGGCGCTAACACAAAGCCATACTCTGCGCCAACATCTTCTACATCCAGACTCTCCTTTTCACTAGTGACCATACACATCATCGACTGAAACATTTGCCTCCCTAGAGAATCGCCCACGTAAGCGATGGTTTTATCCTGCATTCTGAAACATATCCGGATTAGTGTTTCCGTGCTGTGCTGACTCAAAGATTGAGCCAAACAGTGCGGCATACACCATCTCTAAATTCATCAGAGGTTGGCTATGTAGTATGTACCTTCTCAAGAACTGGGAGGCCTCAAACTCTGGCATCTCACAAGCTTCAGGCTGCCATCTGAATTTTTCATACGCGAAATCTTTTCGCTGGGTTAGTCTGCAGGACCAACTCTCTGAAAGCTACTGCTTACAACCAAACCCTGAGTATAGTGGTCTACGATTGTCAGAAACCCACTTCCCATTCCTATACTCACATTCTGTAGGACAAACAAGCGAACATAACATACAGATTAAAGCAAGATAACCTGTGGGCCAGCTAATGCACAAGTAAATTGAACAGGAAATAATCTTCTAGATTTTGTGCAAATGCAATATGAGAAATATGTAAATGGAGAAAACAAGCATATTTGGGAGCAGGGCGGAGGCGCTCCTTTCCTTCTTGGCCGGCGGTGGCATGGACTGGGCAGCGGCTTCCGGGTCTCTATCGTGGGGCGCGGCGGCGACGAACCCCGGCCCGACCATGCTATCCTTCGCAGGCCCGTCCTCCTCCACCGCCGACGCTGAGGTGCGGCTCCAGGATTTCGCCGCGGGTCGCGTGGAAGCAGAGGCGACAACCGCGAGCATCACGCACGGACGGGGGCAGCCGATAGCACGGGATGCAGACACCCACGTCCAGCGATGCCGGGGCATCACAAGCGGGTGGGGGCACCGCGGCGTGCGTCACGGGGACGGGGCGGGCATCGCGAGGATGGGTGCGGGAGCAGGCGGGGGCACGCGAATCACGGGAGCTGAGCCATGGTGAAGCCGGCGGTGGACGCCTACTTTGCTCTTTTATAAGTAGTAAAGATAATTGGCCTTAACCTAGGAAAATATCCTATGCAATCACTTATTCTGGTGCAAGCATGCAATCAAGCGATCTAGTGCATCCATCTAGATCTAATGATGACTGTTATTTTATATTTAACCCATTCCACCTAAAACATAGTACCTATTTTACTTTTAACCTCTTCTATATGAAACCGTTGGATCTAGATTGGATGCTCTGGATAATTTGATTGCACACTTGCACCAAAATGAGTGATTGCACAGATATGTCGTCCCTTAACCTCGTTTGAGGCCTTAACAAACGAACAAGCTCTTGCGTGCTATTTCAAACTCCACAAGTCTGTTTTTTGCAAATTCTGCAGCCTGCTGAGCACAGCCTAGGCAGTTGACTCAAGCGCCATACCTCTGCTCCACAGTGGGCACCCGCGTGTCACGGGCACGACGAGATTCGGCGGGGATGGCGCGGTGGCGGGCGCGGCGCCTGCTGCCTCTGGCCACCTTCGTCACACTCGGCATGATCCTTGGTGAGCACTGAGCACGCACCGCGCCTCCATCTACTCCCCTCGTTTCGCCTCGCGGCTCCTGCGGCCCCTCGGTTTGCATTCTCTTGTCTCAGCTTGGCTTCTTGCTGGATCGAGTCTGAGCGTGGCTCGGGCTAGTTGGGGTAGGCGGCGGAATGTCGAGCATGCTTCTCTCCGGCTGCTCAGGTGCCAGTGAACTGTCAGTTTCCCCATTAAATCTGACGCATCTGTGTTCGATGAGTGTTTTGCGTAAATCGCGGAAATTCGACTCCATTCAGGCACTACGCATCTACACCCCTCAGCAGGTTCACTTCGGAGCAGTTACAGTTTGCCGGAGTGGGGAGTGGATACGGCTTTAGTGTCTGTCAGTTTAATGGGGCATTGAATTGAACTTGGTGCCGAAGCATGGTTGCTTTGGGCGTCTTGGCATGCACGATGCCATGTGTAGTTTTTAGTGTTCTTCATGTAAATAGCTTCAGCATCTAGTTTCACAATGCTTCTGTTATCCTCAAATACTGGTTTCTTAACTCCAGCTAGCATTTACAAAATTGTGTACATTTTACATAATTTACTAATTTTATTTTAGTTGCATTTTGCTTCCTTTTCCCTGAACACAGGATCTTTGCTTCAGTTAGCACTTCTTCATCGACTAGATGGCTATTCAGGTATGTGTTCCCTCCCTATTTTGCTGAACTCCAATATGCATGCTTGGGTGTATTTTCTCATTTCTTTTGCATTACACTACAAATTCTGTCATTTTTGTTTCTATTTTGCAATTTCAAATTATCTACCTGTTTATTCCCATGTATTCAACTTTAGTTTAGGTTCCCTTTGAGTGTGTGTCACTGAACTTTCTTTTTTTTATGCATCACAAATATAGTGCATGCAGATAGTGATCCAGAGGCTGTTCTTCTTCGCCTTGGATATGTAAGTTCTGGTTTCACATTCATGCCTTAAGTTGTATAATCTCCATAAATATTATGCATGTGTGAGGCATAGTTTTCTCTCGAACGCACAACGTTATTGCCAGGGCCGAAGAGGGCCTGCTATAGGGCCGCTACACGGTACTGTAGCACGCCCCTCGGGTTGGTTAAATAAAGATAAGGTCAGATAAAGATAAGGCTAATTTGGGATAATATTAGAATTAGAGATAAGATTAGTTCTAGTACTTAGAGGTCAAGTAACCCTCTCTATATAAGGGGAGGGATTGTATCAATTGAAAGTAAGCAAGAGATTAGAAGGAAATCCCTTCTCTCTTGCCGGCCGTGGGCAAAGCCCTGCGGCCGGCCTCCCCAGCGCCCTAACCCTAGCCGTCGCCCTCTAACCCTAGCCATCGCCCTCTAACCCTCGCAGCCATCTGCCGCTCATAACAATCTGGTATCGGAGATGTCAGGCCCTTCGTCCACCACCATCCAGCCGTCGGCCTCCTCCGCCACGCTGCCAATCTCCACACCGTCAGTGCCCAGACCCACCACATCCTCATCCACGGCACCTCCACCTCCCCTCACGCTCGAGTCCTTGGTAGCAGCCATCCATGAGCTCACGCGATCCATGGCAACCATGCAGGCGACATTGGCAGCCACCCCTCTTCCTCCGCAGCAGCAGCCACTGCCGCCGATATCTTATGGCATGTCGCGTACTAGCGCCCCAACGGCACCATGCCTGCCCATTCATCTGTTGCTGATGCCATCGTCGCCTTCTCCTATTCCATCATACGCCATGACTATGGGAGGACCCCAGTACACCATGTCTTCGCCGCATACACAGATTGTGACATCAGACGTAGTCATCCCTCAGGGAGGCCTACCCCTTTACCCCATCTCCATGCCACCATCACCATCACCAATTCTATCGTACACCTTCTCATCGACGGTGCCAAAATTCACGATGGCAACGTCTCCTTCACCGACCCCGTCATGCCCCCATGCCTGTGTCGCCACAGCAGCACTGTGCACTGAGATGACGTCTTCTATGGGGGTGTGGATGGCATCCGGGCATCCACGGGGCAGCTATAGGCGACGACACGCTGCCTCCTAGTGGGCCGGCAAGGACAACGCCCCATCTTCAAGCGGTAGTGCCCAGTTGCTCCAGCAACCTTGCAGCAGCTCGCGGAGAGGAAGGCGATTACGTGGGCGAGTGCCTGCAAGGTGTCAGCGACGGTGCGACTGCAGGCTGCGACGCGTGGCCTCCTAGTGCGCCAGCGGCTGCAGGAGGTGCGCCGACAGATACTTGAGGCAACCTAGGTGGAGCTCGACCTCGGCACACGGAGGCACGACCTCGCCCTGTCGGACGGCCATCAGCAACTGCGCTGGCCCGCTGTCTCCAAGCGCGAGCATGGTGCGTGTCCCATGGGCGACGAACTCCAACTCTACGGCAACGGCGGTAGGGAAGGCGCTCCCCTCGTCATAGGCGTGGGTGCACTGCCTAGCGCCACCACATTTCGTTACTGGCCGCCATGAGGGCGCCTCCGCTGGTCATTGTTGCAACCTATTCTAGGTGGCCATCTATGTGTTCCCCTTTCGTCCAGATGGTGTCCATGGGATCCAGGTGTCTGCACACGTGTAGGTCCAATGCGCGGATTGTGTCCGCCTTATCTTAAGGGGTCAAAAATAAAGAGTCACAATCTAATTCATATCGGAATAATAAAATAAGTCGAGATGTAAAAGGCTTATTTTTAGATGTTAGGTTTGTGTCTAGCGGAGTCATCGTTAGGTTGTAGCTCCAGGACGACCTGCTTGTCCAGGAGGGGTGTAGCGTCAGGGCCCAAGAGGGCCCGCTACAGTGATGCTACAGTTACATTAAGAAGCCTTTAACTCTAGCCGTCGCCATCTAACCCTAGCCATCGCCCTCTAACCCTTCGCAGCCATCTGCCGCTCATAACAGTTATATTAAGAAGATAGGAACCTAAGAAGACTCATACAAGCCTATTAGGGTATGATTTACATGAGTGACTAGCCGACATAGTTTTCATCTGGCTTATTTTTGGAATCCACCCTAAATGGCTTCATTAATCAGATATAGTTTCTGAAAAATGGGAACCATCAATTAGATTTAGAAGACAGAAGCAATTTAAGCTGGCAATTGCTAGTGTGAGCAATGTACTAAAACGAAGTGTAGTGGTACTGTTGGAACTTGCTCCCCTGGGCAAGATGATCCAACGGGAGAGTGAAAGTAATGCAAACAAGGTTTTAACTCGAGATGGCGATTGCTCTGTTAATTCAGTCTCTCAAGGGCACTGTACGAGGGTATTTATAGGTGCCTGAGTACCCAACGTCTTGATGTAAGGACGCATGTACCCTCAGGCACCTGGTCTATCCCCGTAATATTCCCATAAAGGAGGGTTATAGACTGTCATTACAGAAAAGCCATTACAAATCGGGCCCGTAACACACTTCTCCGTACGGGGCCTGTTACAATGGGCCGAATCCCACGTGGGCCTCCAGGTCGGGTGAGGACGTGGGACGGGGCGACGTCGTCGTAGGCCTTCGTCTTGTAGTGTAGAGGACGAAGAGTGGACCCTGCCGGTCGTTTTGCCTCCGTTGGTGCAGCGAGATTGACGAAGGCTGGAGCGAAGGGTAGCGTCTTCGCCTTCGCCCCAACATTTGCCCTCCGAGGGACCACTTCGACTAAGTCATCTGGTGCCGAAGACGTCGCTAGATGGTGGAGACGCTGCCCTCGCTCGAAGTGGTTCCGCGGGGGTTTTTGATGTGACCGTTGACGGACGCAGTACTGTTGGACTGCGGGTTTCCCGAAGCGTTGCGTCCTGTGTATAAAAAGGGGTGCGGCGGCGTGGGTGGGGCACTCTTTCTGTGCGCCGCAAAACCCTAGCCTCCTTTTGAAACCGTTCGCCCGCTCGCCTGCCCTCCTTGCTCCTGCTCGTCGGAGATCTGGCCCGCGTCAAGCAGACCGCTCGCCGCCACCGACGGTACGTAGCCATGCCGTCTTCTTCCTCGTCTGTTGCAAACACGCCGCCGGCCGACGCATCGTCCGAGGATATCTTGAGCAACGTGGCGAGGAGCTACATCCGGGTGATACGGTGGAGTTCGGCGTTTCGCGGATTTCCTCGGTCCGCGTTCATGATATGCAGCAGCTTGGGTATTTTGGCAGCGGAGTGGGCGTGTCCCGGGGGCGGAGGAGGTTCCCGAGCCCGAGGGCGAGTTGGTCGTGTTTGAGGCGTTTTTCACCGCTGGCCTTCGTCTGCCTGCACATCGCTTTATGGCGGAGGTCCTGCAGAGATTTGAGGTCCAGGTCCACCAGCTGACGCCGAATGCCGTGGTGGCCCTGGCGAAGTATGTCTGGGCGGCGACTTCGTATGGTGGGCAGCCTTCTGTGGAGGTCTTCGCCAAACATTACTGTCTGCATTGGCAGAAAAGGAAAATTGGATACAAGATTGCACAGTTTGGATCGTGCACGTTTACGCCGAGGACCGGAAAGACTTCGATGGAAGTCGTGGAGTTAGTTCCCTGTACCCGCAATAAGTGGGGCAACTGGTGGGATTTCTGGTTTTATGTTTCCGAAGGCGAAGTCGAAGACCACCCAGGGCTCCCCGTGGCCGTGATGTGCTCCCATTATTATGTGGCGTACCCGCAATTTGAGGTGGCAGAGGATGATGAAGACGAAGAAGCCCTTCGGTGCGCTGCCCGCATGAGTAGCGGGCG
Organism: Zea luxurians; assembly: GCA_029449295.1. NCBI lineage: Eukaryota > Viridiplantae > Streptophyta > Magnoliopsida > Poales > Poaceae > Zea > Zea luxurians. The sequence continues at coordinate 15,626,893 of JAOPSE010000063.1, forward strand.
CGATTTAGTTGAGAAATTCATCGGGTATGGGGTATGGACCTTAGCACATGGCTGGGCGTTGGGCGAAGTATGCCCTCGCGAGATACCCTCCCTGGGCGTGCAACGTGTGCGAAGTCTAGCCTTCGCGTTGGATCTGCATGGCCGGGATCCTGCCGCATTCGTGCGTGAAGCGGAAGACGGTGCGGTGAGAATTGTGGGGCGGTATGTGTCGAGGACAGAGGGTCTGCGGAGCTGGGATATCCGTGGGTCCAACGTTAGGTTGAATCGGGTCTTCGAATTAAACTGCTTGCCATACGGTGGCTATCCCGGGGATGACGCTGCCGACCGCCGCGGGAAGAAACCGGTGGACGTGACCGAGGAAGGGCTTTCGCAGGAGGCTGCCCCGACCACTAAGAAGAGAAAATTAGGTACTGCAGTGGGGGGAGTGGGGGTCTCTGAAAGTTTTGCTGTGGATTTGATGGGGACGTGCGCAGCCCTCGGGGAAGGATGTCTTCGCCCGAGCTCCAGGAGTCTTCGGCGCGAATGCTGGAGGTTACCGGGGGTCGATGGCCCAAGAATGTTCCGATCCCTCGCGCGGCTGGCGAAGACTTCTTTACGTCTCGCATGGCTCGCGACTTGAAGGTTTTTCCTTACGGGCGGAATATTGCTGTTGTTGTATCGGCAGTGATGGAGAGGGACCGTCAAGACGCTGCGCAGAAACGTCGGGCGGTTGTCAGGATCGTGGATCCCATGCGCGAGGCGAAAAAGGCGTGGGGGAGCGCGAAGGCTGCTGCCTCTGGCGGTAGCAAGCCGGTGCCGGCTGCGAAACCGGCTGCCCCCGGGCACAGCAAGGCGTCGGCGAGTGCGAAGGCTGCCGCCCCTGGCGGGAGCAAGCCACCCCCGGGCGGGCTCGTGAAAGGACGAAGGCCGCCTTCGCCGACGCGACATATTGCCGACTTCGGCACGGACATCAGTGTCGAGGATTATCTTGTTGGTAAGTTTTTTTTTTGCTCGACGAGGTCTTTAACCAGTATCATGGTGCAGGTTCGGGTGAGGGGCAACTGGCTGTTGTCCCAACTCCGGTGGTGACCACTTCGCCAACGGTGGTGGTGGGGGCGAAGGGTGCCACGCGGGACCCGTGGGCCACTTTCTGCGCGAGCGGCGAGATTCTGTCGGCCGCTGCCGCTAAGGACGTGGCGGGCTCCATGTCTCAGCGACTGAGGGAAGCGTCGCAGTAGCTGTCACAGCAGCTGAAGCAAGTAAGTTGTGTTGGACTTTGACGTTTGTTGTTTTTATGAGGATTCGGGTCTCATGGGTTTATGTGTCAGACGGCCGACTTCGCCGACCTCGTCGCGTCGGGTGCCTTGACTGCGGACGTTGCTGTCGAGGTCGAGCGTCTCCGGGCACAGCATGCAGATGCTGTGCGGGAGAAGTCGGTTGAGGAAAGCAAAAACCGCAGGCTGTCGGAGAAGGTGGCCGCCATGGAGGCCGAGAAGACGGATCTCCAGCGCCAGCTGGCGGAGGAGAGGAGGGAGGCGAACAAGGCCATCGCTGATGCGCAGGCTGCGCAGGCCGAAGCCAAAGTGGCGCGGGCGGAGGGCAGTCTCGCCCGTCAACGTGCCGAGGAGTTGGAGGCGAGGTTCAACGCCCTGCGCAGCCGCGTGGACAAGGCCGAGGCCTCGACGCGCGTGGAGGTCGAGCGGACGCACACGCAGTTCGTGGACGCGTACCACGAGCTGGGTGCGCGGACCGCTGACTTCGAAGTGCCCGGCCAAGAAGCGGGCCTTCGCTTCCTTGAATGGTTGCAGGAGGAGCTGCTGGTGCTCCCGACCATTGTGACAGGTTTCATGTCCTTCGCCTCCCTCGTCACCTGCGAGGGGGCCATGAATGCTTTGTCCCGCGAGGGGTGCAGGCATTACGAGGTCTTCGACCAAGCGGACGAAAACTTTGAACGTGAAATCTTCAAGGTCGAAGACCCTGTGGTGAAGCAGTCGGTGGGGGCACTCTTTGATAGGATGTGGGGTCCGCACGGCCGAGAGGCGGTCAGGGAGCGGTCCGACCGGGCAATAGAGCAGGTAAAGGCTGTTTTTTGTGTGGTTATATCTGTGGGTATGTGTGGTTTTGCTGAGTGAGTGTGCTGTTGCTGCAGATGGCGCATACCGAAGACGTCGAGGACCTTGTTGGTCTGGACGGCGCGCTGCCCGAGGCCACGGAGGTCGATCCGGTGCCGCCCTCGGATGCCGGTGAAGGCCCCTCGGCGACCCCTGTGCCCGCTGCGGCCGGCGAAGACCCCGCACCAGCCCCTGCGCCGACGGGCGAAGACGCCCTGAAGGTGGTGGCCGAGCCGGTTGCCGAGGACCCCACAGCCGCAGCCGGGCCTTCGCAGGTGGCTGAATAGGTGTTGAGGAGTTTGTGAATTTTGTCTGTGTGATACTGAACCTCGGTTGCTGCACAGGTTCTGGGGTTTGGGCCTGCGCACGCAACCGCTACTGATAATGCTATTTTGTGGCAGCTTCGACCGTGGCTGCTGATGATGATTCGTTTGGCTCTGTGTCTAAGTGTTTTGAGTCTGATGATTCTGGGAGTTCGATTGCATAGACGGAGGAGTCTTCGGATGAGGACTTGGATTATTTTGTAGCGTTGGATGTGGCTGCAGCAGAGCCCTCGCCGCGCGCGGAGGGTTCTGAGGAGCTCCCGGGCGCGAGTACTGGGTATAGGCGGCGAAGGGCGGTGGCAAAACGAAGAGTGAATGGATTGTCGCGAAGCGGTGGGCGTCATCGTGGTGAGATGGAGAGTGGGCGTCTTCGCGTGGACGGGACTGGTAAGCGAGAATTGTTGTCCTCGCCGATCGGGGTGAGTGTAGGTGAGGGGAAGCTGCGAAATCTTTTTGAGGGTGAGGAATTGAGGATAATGCTGTTCAACTATAGGGAGATGGGTATCATCCCTAAGGTTGAGCCAATGTAATATATGATGCCCTCGCTGTGTGTATGTAACCATAGTTTGTATGATAAGGCTGCGCGCCTTCGTTGATCCGGCCGCGCCCGTAGGCGACTTCTGCACGGAGAGTCTTTTGGAAAAGACTTCGATTATCGCACTTGTTGTGCTGTTCCGGCTGCACCCTTAGGCGACTTTTGCACGGAGAGTCTTTTGGAAAAGACTTCGATTTTACGCACTTATTGTGCTAGTCCGGCTGCACCCTTAGGCGACTTTTGCACGGAGAGTCTTTTGGAAAAGACTTCGATTTTACGCACTTATTGTGCTAGTTCGGCTGCACCCTTAGACGACTTTTTGCGCGGAGTGTCTTTTGGAAAAGACTTCGATTTTACGCACTTATTGTGCTAGTCCGGCTGCACCCTTAGGCGACTTTTGCGCGGAGTGTCGCACGCGAGGGTGGCGAGCGCTGCCCCTCGCGGTGACTTCGGTGTGGTAGAATGCCGAAGACCGTCGATGCGGTCTTTTTCGACATATTGTGTCTTAGTTTTTGCGGGGGATTTTTGCGGGTATATTACATGGCTCTGCCTCATTAAAAACCTCACCCCCCGGGAGGAAAAGAGTGCGGGCCGGAATGATACTGTTTGGTGAATTACAAGGGCGCGTTAGCCCTGAGGATTCAAACAAAAAAATTGGGGAGATTATCGATATTCCATGAATGCTCTAGGTCCTCGCCGGATGGCGTGGTTAGCCTGTACGCGCTGGGGGACGCCTTCGTCTTGACGATGAAAGGACCCTCCCACTTTGGCTCTAGCTTGCCCCGTGACTCTGTCCGAGTTGTCCGGACGAGTACGAGGTCCCCTTCGTCGAATTCTCTTGGGACGACGGCGTGGTCGCGCCAGGCCTTCGTTTGAGCTTGGTATTTGTTGAGAGCTTGCAGGGCGAAGACACGGTCTCCGTCGATGAGGTCTTTGGAGGTTGGTTCGTCTACGTCGGGGACAGCTGAAGCGCTTGTCCGTGGTGACCCATATTTGATTTCCTGCGGGGTCATGGCCTCCGATCCGTATAGCAGGCGAAAGGGAGTGAATCCAGTCGCCCGGCATTCGGTCGTGTTCAGCGCCCAGACTGCTTCAGGTAGCAGGTCAGCCCATTTACCCTTCTTGTCGTCGAGAAGCATTTTCTTGATGGCAGTGAAAATCTTGCCGTTGGCGCGCTCCACGACGCCGTTGGATTGTGGGTGATATACTGAGGCGAAGGCTAGCTTTGTGCCAATGGAGAAGCAAAAATCCCTGAAGTCCTGGCTGTCAAACTGTTTGCCATTGTCGACTGTGAGCTCAGACGGGACTCCGAATCGGCAGATAATGTTTTGCCAGAAAAATTTCTGGGCAGTCTTCGACGTTATTGTGGATACTGCCCTTGCCTCGATCCACTTGGTAAAATACTCGACGGCGACGAAGGTGAACTTGAGGTTCCCTTGAGCCGTGGGTAGTGGCCCGACAATGTCTAGCCCCCAGCGTTGAAGTGGCCATGTGTGGGCGATCAGCTTTGTGAATTGCGAGGGGTTGCCCGAACGGGGAGAGAACTTCTGACAGGCTTCGCACGACCTCGTGACTCGATTTGCGGCGCAGATTATAGCGGGCCAGTAGAAACCTTGTCGGATCACCTTGGCGGCGAGGGCCCTAGGCCCCGAGTGAGAGCCGCAAGTGCCGCTGTGGACTTCGCGCAGGATCTGGAGGCCTTCGGTCTCTGTGACACATTTGAGCATGGGTTGACTGATCCCTTTCTTGTATAGCTGGCCCTCAATAAGTGTGAAGTCCCGACTTCGGTGTTTGAGGCGCTTGGCCTCGTTGACATCACCTGGATGGTAATATCCTTGTAAGAACAGGGTTATTGGGGCCCGCCAGTCTTCGGCCATGATGAGGTTGACAATGCGATGGCCCTCGGCGTTGGTGGTTATTTGCAGACCCTCTGGGCTGCGGACGGCTGGTGTGCCTATGACGTGGTAGAACACGTCGGAGGGCAGGGCTTCGCCTCTGGCTGCTGCTTTGGCCAACGCGTCGGCTTCGTTTCTAGCGCGGTCCACATGCTGCAAGGTGAAACCCTTGAATTGCTTCTCAAGACTGCGAACGGCCGTAAGATACTGCAGAAGCGCAGGGTCTTTTGCGGAATAGTCTTTTTCGATCTGGCCAACGGCGACTTTGGAGTCTGTCTTGATTATGCAGGTGGTGACGCCGAGTGCTTTCAGCTTGCGAAGGCCCAGGATAACGACTTCGTATTCTGCTATGTTATTCGTGCACCTGTTGGATTCCAGAGCGAAGCTGAGGCGTGCTGCGTATCTGTGCTTGACGCCGGTGGGTGATGTGATGATTGCAGCCACGCCTGCCCCCGCATGGCACCATGCGCCGTCACAGTGGATGGTCCACACCTTCTCTGAGGGCTCTTCTTGCTCCCGTGCCGGCCCTGTCCAGTCGACGATGAAATCTGCGATGACTTGTGACTTAATTGTTGTCCTAGGCTCGAAGGTGATGTGGTATTCAGAGAGTTCGGCTGCCCATTTGGCGATACGGACGGATGCCTCCGGATTTCTGAATAATTCGCCGAGTCCCCTGTCCGTGGTGACCCGCACCTTGAACGCTTCGAAGTAGTGGCGCAATTTGCGCGACGCCATGACGACTGCGTAGGCAATTTTTTCCAACTCCGTCATGTTGCATTTGGAAGTCGTGAGGACTTCGGAGACGTAATAAACTGGACACTGCCGAGTTGTGCCCTCTCTGTCCTGCTCTTGGACCAACGCTGCGCTGACTGCGTGCGGCGAAGCTGCGACGTAGAGCAACAGAGGTAGCGAGGGGTCGGGGCTTGTAAGGGTTGCCAACTCTGACAGGTGCTGCTTGAGTGATGCGAAGGCTGCCGCTTGCTCTGGTCCCCATGCAAAGTCTTTTGCGCCGCGTAGCGTCTTGAGGAAAGGTAGGCTTCGCTCTACGGACTTGGAAATGAATCTGTTGAGGGCGGCCAATCTGCCTGTCAGGCGTTGGACGTCTCTGGTTGACTGCGGAGGCATCATGTTGATGATAGCCTGGATCTTGGTCGGGTTGGCCTCGATCCCGCGGTGCGACACCAGGTAGCCCAGTATCTTCCCCTGGCGAACTCCGAAGACGCACTTCTCGGGGTTTAGGCGAAGTCGTGCTTCCCGCATATTCGCGAATGTTTCTGCGAGGTCGGCCAGATGGTCCTCTTTGTTTTTGCTGGCGACGACAATGCGTCCACATACGTGAAAATGTTCCGGCCTACTTGGCTCTCGAGCACCGTCTTGGACCCAGCGTTCTTTAGTCCCTCCGGCATTCTGACGAAACAATACGTTCCGAAGGGCGTGATGAAACTGGTACTGGCCTTGTCTTCCTCCTTCATATATATTTGGTGATAGCCAGAGAAGCAGTCAAGGAGTGACATGACTTCGCATCCGGCCGCACTATCGACGATCTTGTCGATCCGAGGCAGCGGGAAGTTATCCTTGGGGCTGGCCTTGTTGAGGCTAGTGAAATCGATGCACATCCGCCACTTGCCACTCTTCTTTTGCACCATGACTACGTTAGCGAGCCACGTACGGTAGGCGACTGGTTCGATGAAATTGGCCTCAAGCAGGCGGTGTACCTCGGCTTTGGCGGCTTCTGTTTTCTCATCAGACATTTTGCGCAGCCTCTGCTTCTTCGGCCGCACCGAAGGGTCGATGCCCAGACTGTGTTCGATGATAGTGCGACTGACTCCGACCAGGTCGAGGGCAGACCAGGCGAAGACGTCCTTATTTCTGGAAAGACAGGAGATGAGTCTCTCCTCGTCTTGCGAAGTCAGGTCTTCGCTCATGACGACCGTTTGCTTGGGCGTTGCTGGTCAAGGGGAACCGTCTTCGTTCCATCGTTGCTCTGCAGCTATGCCTTTTCATGCTCGTTGGCGGTTGGGCGGGTAGCCTCGGGGACTTCGCGCTGCGTCGTAAGGCAGTGTACGTTCCGTTGCCCTGGAACGAAGTCTCTTTCAATGTTGCGCGCGGTCTGCTGGTTGCCATAGACTGTGATCACGCCTTGTGGACTCGGTATTTTCATGCACAAGTAAACTCCGTGAATGGCCGCTTCAAACTTGTTGATGGAGCCCTGCTCACTTCGTGCATTATGGCGTTGTACGGGTATACCATGTCGATGATGTCGAAGGTGACCTGCTCACTTCGTGCATTGGGTGCTACACCGAAGGACAAGGGTAGCTCGATCTTGCCCACAGGAAAGGTGCCCTTGCCGCCGAAGCCATATAGGTGGTTGTCCGAAGGCTTAAGTAAACTGTGGCTGATGCCCATGTGGTCGAAGGCGTGGAGGAAAATGATGTCCGCCTGGCCGTTGTCAACTAAAACTTTGTGCAGGTCCCAGCCTGCCACGCTGCAGTTGATTACCATGGCGTCAATGTGTGTGCGCTGCGCAGGTCGACATCTCTGGCGTCGAAGGTCAGCGGCACGTGGGACCACTTCATTTGCACGACTGGGCCGGTGACGGCGACATGGTTGATTCTTCGGTAGTGGTCCCTCTTATGTCGCTTCGTGTCGAAGTCGATGCTGGACCCCCCAGTGATCATGTGGATGACTCCGCGATATGGCTGATCAGCGAAGTCTTCTTGTTTTGGCGCTTGGGGGTGGTTTGGGTGGTGGATGTTTGGCTGATGCGGGTGCGGAGGCGGGAGTGGGGGTGGTACGACTTGTACCTCCTGGTGGTGTTGGTATGCGTGGTTAGGTGCATGCTGGGCGGGGCCGTGGTTGTATGGTTGTGGGAGGTGGTGTTGATATGTGTGCGCGACAACTCTTGGGTTGTCGGCTGGTTGCGCCCGAGACATCCTGTCCCTGGTGGCCTTCGTTTCTGGGCAGTCCCTCGTTGGGTGTGTGCAGTCTTCGCCGTGAAACAGGCAGTAAAATCTGCGCGGCTGCTGCGCCCATCCTCGGCCCCGACCACGAGTGCCATTGCCGCGGCCCTAGGTGGGATAATCTTGACGGCGAGGGGCCTCACCAGCGGGGTGCTGGTTGGCAATGTTATGCATCTGCTGCTGACTGCGACGGTCCCGACCGGAGTCTGACTGCGAAGGTCTTGTCCATGTTCGGCTGGACTGCGGAGGGTCCTTGGGTTTCCTCTGGGACTCGACCTTGCGCTGGTGGAGCTCTTTGGATCTGGCATATTTTTCAAACAGCTGATAGAGCTCTTGGAGGTTCTTGGGTGGGTCCCTGATGTAGTGACTGTAAAGGACGCCAGCCCGAAGGCCACTGATGGCGTAGTGGATGGCAATTTGGTCGTCGACCGAAGGCAGTTGTGACTTGAGAGTCAGGAACTTGTGGTAGTACTCCCGCAGGGTTTTTTTTTCCAGCTGCTTGCAGAGTGATAGTTCGGCCAAGGCGTCGGTGTCTGGGCGGTACCCCTAGAAGTTGAGCAGAAATTTGTCCCGGGGGCTTCTCCAGGAGTCGATGGACAACGGGGGCAACCTGGTGTACCAGGTTAGGGCCGGACCCTCGAGGGCGATGATGAAAGACTTGCCCATCGTGGCGTCGTCCCCTCCGGATGATGCGACGGCGACTTGATAGCTCATGATGTACTGTGCTGGGTCGGTGCTGTCGTTGTACTTGGGGTAGGTCTCTGCCCTGAAGTTGGCGGACCATGGTGACACCTGTAGTTGCGGCGCCAGGGGACTCCGCTCATCAAGGTAGTTGACGCCTTGGAATGCTGCGGCGTGCGGGACGACGGGTCCGCGCTGAGGAATGAATAGGTCTCCGATTGGCGCGCGCTGTTGGAGGGGCGGGTCGTGCTGCAGATCATGTTGGCCTTCGCGCTGCATGAGCGCAATCTCTTGCTCGAGTTCTTGAGCCCTCTGCTCCTCGTCTCGTATCATCTGGCGCACTTTGGCCTACGCAGAAACACGTTGGCGCTTAGCCTCGAGAATTTCTTTCTGCTTCTGGAGGTTGCGGTTCTTGATGCGGAGGGCCCGCAGCTGTAGCTGTTCTTCTGCTGAAACGCCGATGACTTCGCCGTCCTCTGTGGCATCCTCGCCCTCTAGTGGAGCGAAGCCTGGGGGTGGTTGTTGTGGCTGTCCTCCGGAGCTGCAGGTGTGGAGGCTGCCCTCGGGAGTAGGTTGGTCGTTGCGCTGTCTCTTGCTGACGGCATCGTCTTCGCAGGCTTCTTGATGTGTAGTGTCTGCAAGGGCCTTGCCCTTTTTCTCGGCTAGCAGTGCCGCCTTTGTTGCTTCGTCAACGGATGGGGCTGCCTTCGAGCTAGCTCTCTTGGGTGCCATCGCGGGTGTTTTGTTCGTAGCACGAACGGTGGGCGCCAAATGTTGGAACTTGCTCCCCTGGGCAAGATGATCCAACGGGAGAGTGAAAGTAATGCAAACAAGGTTTTAACTCGAGATGGCGATTGCTCTGTTAATTCAGTCTCTCAAGGGCACTGTACGGGGGTATTTATAGGTGCCTGAGTGCCCAACGTCTTGATGTAAGGACGCATGTACCCTCAGGCACCTGGTCTATCCCCGTAATATTCCCATAAAGGAAGGTTATAGACTGTCATTACAGAAAAGCCATTACAAATCGGGCCCGTAACACACTTCTCCGTACGGGGCCTGTTACAATGGGCCGAATCCCACGTGGGCCTCCAGGTCAGGTGAGGACGTGGGACAGGGCGACGTCGTCGTAGGCCTTCGTCTTGTAGTGTAGAGGACGAAGAGTGGACCCCGCCGGTCGTTTTGCCTCCGTTGGTGCAGCGAGATTGACGAAGGCTGGAGCGAAGGGTAGCGTCTTCGCCTTCGCCCCAACAGGTACCCTTAGCCTTTCTATTTCTTCTTTATGAAGTTCTGTGTAGGTCACTAGAGAAAAGTACCTTGAATTCTTGGTAAAATTTGCTGCATCGGTATAATTTGAGAACTTGTCAGCTTGTGGCAACGATGTTGGATTCACTGTTTCAGTCATCAAACATAATTGCATATGTTTTCCCAAATGGTTTCAGTTTACTCACTAAAGGTCTAGTTTGGTGTACACCTATCCAGCATTTTCTTGTTTCTCACCAAATTTCTTTATAATTATAATGTGTAGGTGAAGCCTGAAGTTATCAGCTGGACGCCAAGGATAATTGTTTTCCATAATTTTCTTAGTTCAGAGGTTTGTCTCTCTCGTAACCCAAGGCATTAACGCTATGTGTTATGTCACTATAAACCATAGCGCCAACATAAATCATAGTGGGCAATACCAGTGCCACTTAGATTCCTTTGCTTGCTCGAAAATGGAATTATGTAGAACTGTAGATTGCTCTTATTGCTAGTAACTTTTACATATGAACAGGAATGTTTATTTCCAGTCCAGCAATACATGAAGTGTGTTGTTGTTATGACCAGCAACCCAACAGCCCTAATAAAATCAGCTAGTTTGTTTAGATGGATACGCATCAGTTAGTTTGTTTAGATGAATAAGTATCAATTAGTTTGTTTAAATGGATAGCTAGTTTGTTTAAATAGATAAGCATTAGCTAGTTTGTTTAAATGGATAAGCATTAGTTTGGAACTCCTAGATAGAGTTGGTTAGTTTGTTAGGGGTTGCTATCACAGCCTATATATTGTACCCCTTTGGTTAAAGAAAGAATCAAGCAGACAATTATATTGCCGTGCTTCTCCCATCTGTCACTGTTCATAGTGCACTATTCATTGTGGTTACCATGCCTTCTCCACCAATAGCTCTGTTGGGGACATGTTCTCAAATGCTTCGGATTGCAGGAAGGTAAAAGTATAAGGATGACGCAAAAGCAAATGCCCAGTCAGCGTGAACAGTACGGGAGTACTGTTCATCTATTTATAGGCGTGGGACGCAGCCCATGTAAAATTACATCCATGCCCATTACACTTGCTAATGACTTATGGGGATCCATTAAGGCCTAAGTAGTCTTTTCATCTTTAGGTTGGTTCCCCTTTCTGCTATCGCGACGAAGCTTTCCTGCGCATAGCTTCGGCTGTGCGTCATCCTTCGTACATCTTGGTAATCAACCCGTCCATCATCTCAATCATCCTTCGTCTGGCTTAGGCTTCGTCCTGACCGTACTCCATGCTCATAATCTGAGTCCGAAGATACCTGTTCATATAATTCACTTGGAAAACATTGTCAAATCTTGTTTTTGAGGACCTTCGGAGGACGAAGGCCCCCAACAGTAGCCCCTCGCAATATTAATTTGTTAGTGATAAATTCAGATTGCGATATGGACGAAGGCCTTAAGCCGAAGGTCCGAAAAAACACCTTCCCTTTGCTAGAATAGCAACATTCACTGACAAGCGGGGTCTTTCAATTTTCAACGCGCTGAGCGTATAAATAAGATCATACCGCAAACTCATTTGGTACGCTCTCTTGCCATCTGCTCCCGCTCACTCAATTTTTAGCTCTTGCGCACTAAGATTTGCTGAGCTTTTAGTTTTGAAGCTTTGGCCTTGAAAACAGTTTTTTAGTGTTTCCGAAGATGTCTGAAGATAAGAAGGCTGCTGCTGAGATGAAGCTGAGTCTCGACGAAGAGAAGAACTTGGGGTTTCTTATAGCGATGTCGAAGACCAATACGGAAAAAATCACCAAGGAGATTCTGGAAGGTTTGTCTGAAGATACTGGTGACAGCGACAGTTATGATGTGGACAGCGGTGGTGAAGACTCCGAAGATCGCCCCTGGCGACCAAGCCATTCAGTTTTTGGCAAGTCAGGTATCAAAGAAAATCATCTTGTCAACATGAGGGGAAGATACTTCCGGGATTTATCCATTGTGAGGGTCGACGAAGGAGAGAAAACTTGCCCGACCCCTGAGGAAGATGAAGTCGTAGTGTTCCGAAGCTTTTTGAAAGCTGGACTACGATTTCCCCTGAGCAGCTTCGTCGTAGAAGTGCTGAAAATGTTTGAAATCTATCTTCATCAACTTACCCCCGAGGCAATTATAAGGCTGAATATCTTCGTGTGGGCCGTAAGAAGCCAAGGTCTGGAACCTGATGCGAAAAGCTTCTGCAACATACACGAGTTATCATACGAGACAAAACCCTGGGGTAAGGAACAGTATCACAATAATTTTGGCTGCTACAGTTTCGTTTCTCGGTCTAGGTCAAGCTGTCCCGTGCCAACATTTCGGAAGAGATGGCTCGGCGACTGGATGATAGAATGGTTCTATGTGAAAAATGACCTGAAAGCACGAGAAGATATTAAAGGTATAATTATGCGCCCTATTTGGCAAAGTTTCGGCCTGCGAAAGCCGAAGGTTGAGATGAATGAAGCTGCCGAAGAATGCCAGAGAGCCTTCAGAGTTATTTGTTCTTTTATTGGAACGAGAGATTTGGTACAAGAACATATTGCCTTCAGAGTATGGCCGCTCGCGGAGAAATGGGAAATGCCGCAAGAAACCATGAAGGAGGCCGACGAAGGTGGACTTATCAGGCTGAAGTATACTTTCAAGTTCGGAGATAAATTCGTTGAGCCAGATGATGACTGGTTAAAGAGTATTGAAAATTTAAGTGATGAACTGCTTGGGGCTTATTCGAAGGCCGAAGATACTGCACTGTCAGCAGCCTTCGGAGGCCGAAAAAGAAAAGGCTGAACTGGGTGTTTGATGCAATCGGGTTCGTCTACCCTGATTATCGTTATCCCCTTCGAGGGCAGAAAAGAAAAAACACAAGCTCTGCGAAAGAAGAAGCTGCAACTGCTCCTAGCAAACCAGAACCGAAAAGAAAGAGGATGAAGGTCCTCACACATCGGCCACGCTATATTGAACCAGCTTCGGTGCCTGAGTTCACCGGAGAAACCTCTTCGGCCACCGAAGCTGAAAAGCCAACCAAGCCAACCTTGCTGCCAGAAGTCGCAGAAATGGCCGAAGCGCCAACAAAGATGGAATTGGAAGAACCGAAGATTTTGTTACCAGAAACCAAAGAGATGGCCGAAGCGCCATCCACAGAAAAAATGGAAGAAACGAAAAAACCAATTGAGGAAAAAACGTCAGAAGTTTTGAGTCCTGCAGCAAATGTTGAGACAGTAAAAAATCAAAAGGTGTCAGCAGTGACTCCGAAAAGAAAGAGAATGGCTAATGTGCTAGATGTTCTGGAAACAATTAAGTCCTCAAGCACAACTCCGAGGAAGACTGTTGAAACCTCCGAAGCGAAAACTGAGATTTTTTATACTAAAGCTCCAGAGCAAGAAATTGAAGCTGAAGCTGGGCCTTCGGAGCCCACGAAGGTAAAATCCTTGGAAACCGAAGAAGAAAAAATGACAGAGCCAATTCTTGTTGAAGAAATCAGTGCTGTTGCCCCCGAAGCATCCCCCAAAGTCCTTGATTATATTGTTCGACATGCTTCGGGGAAAAAGTTATCAGAAGAAGAAATTTTTGAAGCTAATCATTATGCCAAAGAATTGAAATATCCGAAGGGGGCACTAGTGTTCAATGGTATAAATGAAGAAGATTTCCTATACTGCCTCCCGGATAACAAAGAACTACTTGTCTGCCAGGAAATGGCCCGAAGCATGGGGTTTCCGAAGCTGGAGGCTGGCCTCTGCGCGATGACAAAGGACGATCTTGCGGACAGCCTTGCGTATAATAGCCTGAAGGTACGAGATCTGCGCATTTGGAAACTTTATGATTTGAAATCTATTGTTTTATTCTTATACTAACTTTTTACATATAGGGTTTAATACTAAGCAACGCGCTGAGAGCGCAAAAGAATGCCGAAGATGAGAGCTATGAAATTGCTTTCAACAACCTTCGAACAGAGGTTATCAAACTAAGGAACGAAGCCCTGGAAAAGGACAAAATTCTAGTTACATTGGTGGATAAAATAAAGGAGAACGAAGCTGCGTCTAAAGCACAAGTTGCAGCCCAAAAGCACGAGATTGACGATCTTCGGAAGCAATTGGCTCGGGCTAAAGACGAACGCATACTTGAAGAAACGAAGCGAGAACTTAGCGACCAATGGGCAAATCATTTAGAAGGAACTGTCGAAGAGCTTCGTTCGTCCAAGAAAAGATGCTGTGACAAATCTATAGAATGTGTTAAGAAAATGAGAAATAGCTTCGCCAGCGTTGGCGCATTTTCGAGTGAAGAAAACTTTACGAGAGGCAACCCCGAAGGCCCCATTGAATGGATTAGCCACGAAGCTGAGGCCTTCGAAGAAATTTTAAATAGCCGTGGAGATATATGTGCTTTTTCGGGTGCCAGGGGAATTGCCACCATTTTGGAGAAGAAGGGCTGTGAGCATGTAAAGATTCTAGCGCAATCCGAGGCTGCTTTGTCCTTCGAAGATGCAAGAGATCCTTCGGCCGAAGCTAGCATGGTTGGTGGAAAATTTTTCACCGATGTCTGGGATAATGGTGGCCGAGAAATGGCCCGAGAGATTATTCAGAGAAGCGAGAAGGGCATTCACGACGCTAGAGAAGTAGCTAAGGCCGCTGACAAAAGCTCAGAGCCCGAAGGGCAAATAGGTATTAACTAGTGGTTTTTATTATGTTGTAATTTTTAATTTTAAACTTCGTTCGCAAATTGTAATAGAAATGTAGCTGTATTCTGTCCTCCCTCAGATCCTACTAAAGCGTCTCCGGGTCCTCCCCCGAAAGATGACGACGAAATTAAAAAGATGGCTGAAGCTATCATGGATCAAGTTGTCCATCAACTTTTGAACGAAGCTGCTGAAGTAGTACTTAGGGAAGACTAGGTGTTATTGTAAAAATACTTGAAATATAATATGTATGGTATTTTGTAACCCTGAATGTAATATATTTGCTTTTAATGATTCGATTCTTTACGATGCATGAAACTTTACATACGTACCGCTTTTGAGCCTTCGGCGAAAAAACACTTTCCCTTCTTTTCATGTTTCGTGAAGATAGAAAAACTTTTATGCATCACAACAATGTCCATAGTGCTCTGATGAAGAATATCCAAGCTTCGTGAAAACATTCTCCGAAGCTATATTCCGAAGAGCAATATTGTATCCCCTTGTGACTTAGCACGATTTTCACTTTCTCAAAGCATTGTTCCGAAGGTCGATACTGTGTCCCCCTCTTTTGCCATATGCAACATGATGTATGATGCTTATGCTATGCAAAATGATGTGATGATGTTATGTTATGTAGATGACATTTGTTCCGAAGATACACACACATCCTCGTAAAACACACAATCTTTTTGTATCAGCGCTGACTTTTCGCTGTAAGCCTCCCTTAGGAGCTTCTTCGCCTTTTATTTCAGCGGAATCAGCGTTGACTTTTCGCTGTAAGCTCTGCATTCCCTTAGGAACGACTTTGGAGCTTCTTCGCCTTTTACTTTCGGCGGAATCAGCGTTGACTTTTCGCTGTATGCTCTGCATTCCCTTTGGAACGACTTTGGAGCAGAAAACTTACACTGCGCTCCCTTCGGAACGGCTTTTGGTGACTTCGGCAAACTTACTCTGCGTTCCTTAGAACGACTTTTTGTTGCTTCGAAAAATTTTCGATAATTTGAAGGTCCTCTTTGTTATCGCAAATCTTTAAACTTCAACAACTTAAGCCTGTGAAGAAAATATATTTTCCTTGCGGGAATCAACGAAATTATTTACATGAAACCTAAACAATGTCCTTTATTATACGGAAAATAAAACTGAATGAAAAAGATTGCTATTAAGATAGGATATTTGTCAGTAGATGTGCTTTGACTCTGGCACAGTGCTGTTGACTGTGCGAGCTTCGGACTGTTCTCTGAAGTCCCTTTGGTGTGGAGCATATTGACTCCTTTCTGGCTGCTGGCCTTGTTGCAGCGGTGGTGGAGGCGGAAGCTGTTGCCAGGAAGCTTGAGGTTGACTCGCCGAAGCAACAGAAACTGCAGGGTGATTGCCTACATACTCTGGGATATAAGGCGAATGATACGAAGCAGTGTGCATGACCTGCTTCGGCTGAGCCTGTTGTGCTGCAGCTTCGGCTATTTCCTTTTGCTTCTGGATGGTAACATGGCACATCCTGGTGGTATGGCCTTTGTTCTCACCACAGAACAAGCAAAAAATTCTTCTTGGCTGATTGCCAAATCTTCCGCCGAAGCCCCTGGCACCTCTGCCTCTCGGAGCTGGTGGTCGGAAGGAGCCTTGCTGTTGCCCCGAAGTCTGTGAAGAACACTGTGGCCTTTGCTGTTGGCTCCCTGTATCATCATTTTGGGTAGAGTTATGAATTGATCTAACGTGCCTCGGATAGAACCTCCCTCCGAAGCCCCTGGTCATTTCAGAAAACCTGAAAGCCTCCTCCCTTCTTTGGCGAAAATCATTATCGGCCCGAATGTACTCGTCCATCTTCTGGAGCAGCTTCTCCAAAGTTTGAGGAGGCTTCCTAGCGAAGTACTAAGCTGACGGTCCTGGCCGAAGCCCCTTGATCATGGCCTCAATGACAATTTCGTTGGGCACTGTTGGTGCCTGTGCCCTCAAACGCAAGAACCTCCGGACGTACGCCTGAAGGTACTCTTCGTGATCCTGGGTGCACTGGAATAGAGCTTGAGCCGTGACCGGCTTCGTCTGGAACCCTTGGAAACTAGTTAACAACAAGTCCTTCAGCTTTTGCCACGAAGTGATCGTTCCTGGTCGAAGGGAGGAGTACCAGGTTTGAGCAACACTCCTGACAGCCATAACAAAAGATTTGGCCATGACCGCAGCATTGCCACCATACGAAGATACTGTTGCTTCGTAGCTCATCAAAAACTGCTTCGGGTCTGAGTGGCCATCAAATATGGGAAGCTGAGGCGGCTTGTAGGACGGAGGCCAAGGTGTAGCCTGCAGCTCAGCGGACAGAGGAGAAGCATCATCAAAAACAAAATTCCCATGATGGAAATTGTCATACCAGTCATCTTCATTGAGGAAACCCTCCTGATGAAGGTCTTGGTGCTGAGGCCTTCGGTGTTGCTCATCCTGAGTAAGATGACGAACCTCCTCAGAGGCTTCGTCTATCTGCCTTTGCAGTTCAGCTAGCCTGGCCATCTTTTCCTTCTTCCTTTGCACCTGTTGATGAAGCATCTCCATGTTTCTGATCTCCTGGTCTAGCTCATCCTCTTGTGGTGTCGGGCTGACAGCCTTCCTCTTCTGGCTTCGGGCCTCCCGAAGAGAGAGAGTCTCCTGATTGGGGTCCAGTGGTTGCAGAGGTGCAGCCCCAGTTGCTGAAGCTTTCTTCGGCGCCATAGCGAAGGTTTATGATCGCCGAAGGTGTTCAAAAACTCGAAGAGTGGAAGTAGGTTCACCGGAGGTGGGCGCCAATGTTGGGGACTTGTTCTCAAATGCTTCGGATTGCAGGAAGGTAAAAGTATAAGGATGACGCAAAAGCAAATGCCCAGTCAGCGTGAACAGTACGGGAGTACTGTTCATCTATTTATAGGCGTGGGACGCAGCCCATGTAAAATTACATCCATGCCCATTACACTTGTTAATGACTTATGGGGATCCATTAAGGCCTAAGTAGTCTTTTCATCTTTAGGTTGGTTCCCCTTTCTGCTATCGCGACGAAGCTTTCCTGCGCATAGCTTCGGCTGTGCGTCATCCTTCGTACATCTTGGTAATCAACCCGTCCATCATCTCAATCATCCTTCGTCTGGCTTAGGCTTCGTCCTGACCGTACTCCATGCTCATAATCTGAGTCCGAAGATACCTGTTCATATAATTCACTTGGAAAACATTGTCAAATTTTGTTTTTGAGGACCTTCGGAGGACGAAGGCCCCCAACAAGCTCGACGACGCCCAAGCGCCGGGGTCCTGGCCCTAGATCCCAAACCCACCACTCGTACGACCTTCGTAACCCTAATCCCAACAATCTGCTATCGGAAGACCTTGCCGATCCTAGGATGTCAGGCAACCCTCCCATGCCTTATGTTCCCCCGGCGATGTCCCCCATCCCGGCAACCTCCAGGGCAGCAACCGCCACCAACATGTCGCCCACTGCGCCCGTGTCACAGGACTCCTTCATGGCATTCCAACGGCAGGTACAGGACTCCCAGACGTTGATCATCAACCACCTACCGGCGCTGACCGCCCGGTTGGGGGTGATCGAGGTCCACCTTGCGTCGGCCTCGTCCGAATCGATCCTTCATCGTTGTCCCACGTCTTCCCCTCCACTGCGCAAGATTACCCCTATGGCCCTCCCAGCAATGGGGGCATCCCCACCGCCATAGTTGTTAAGGCGTCCGTTAAGCGTCGCTTAAGCGGTAAGGCGCTGATTAGCAGCAAGGCGTCCTTGTCGCCTTAGACTGGAGAGTAAGGCGTCCGCCTTGGCCAATATGGCTTCGCCCTGGCGCCTTGAATCTTGCTAAGGTGTTGCATTGAGGATGCCTTGAAGATCTGCGGCGGCGACGACGGGGCATAGGTGGCCGCGGCGCGCAGGGCGCAAGCGGCCGCGACGCACAGAGCTCTGAAAGGGTGCGACAACGGCGTGGGGACAGGAAGAAAGAGAGCTGCGGGAGAGGGACGGAGAAGAACGACAACACCGGGGGAGAGGGAGAAAGATGGGAGCGGCGACGTGGGGAACAGAGGACAGAGGAGGGCGGTGGCGTCAGGGGAGAGGGAGAAAGAGAGAGCGGTGGCGTGGGGGAGAGGCTTGCTGTGCGGACGGGCTCAGGGTGGTGGCTGAGAAAGGGATATGATAAGTGTAGGTTAGGTCAAGTAGTGGGCTGGTTGGGCTGAGAAACAGCAGGCCGGTGGCCCATGTCTTTAAACCCCTTTATTTTTTTATCTTTTACTCCTATCAGTAAGTCTATTAGTTATGTATTTATTTTTTCCTAATCTTCTATTACTACCTATTAATTATGTTGTATTTAAGTCTATTATGTTGTCTTATGTTGAACTTGTGCTCCTATTTAGTACTATCATCCCTACCTATTTAAGACTATATTCCTATATATTTCTATATTTATATATTAGTAAGGCGTCGCCTCGCCTTACGCCTTACTGCTTAAAAGGGTAAAAAGGGGGTTGACCGCTTTACCTCACCTTACCGCCTTAAAAACTATGCCCACCGTGCTCGCTGCGGCACCCTCCCTGCCCCTAACAGTGCTTCCATCCATCGCCCCTGCGCCCACAGCCTCCCACGTCGCTGTCGTTCCATCACCCACCGCTGCCCTTGTCTCCACAGCACAAATCAACCCTTCCACCCCCTGCTCATCCACCAAATTCCCTTTCCACACTCCCCAATCCCAAGCTTTCCCGACCCCAACATAGCATACAACCCCAACCCGCAGCAGCACCCTCACAACCCGCACTACCATAACCTTCTCTTTCCCACCTTCGACGGCAAGGAAGATCTTGTTGGTTGGCTGTCTCGCTGTGAGAGCTTCTTCTACAATCAAGGGACGCCGAAGATGGACAAAGTCTGGATGGCCACATACTATCTCACGTGCGCTGCATAGCTGTGGTCTGTCATGCTGCGACGCGACGAGCCCACACTGCACTGGCCGCGCTTCAAAACGTTGTGCCAGTAGCGTTTTGGGCCTCCTCTGCGCAGCAACACGTTGGGCGAGGTAGCACGCCTTTCGTTTCGCTCCACGGTGGACTATCAGGATCGATTCCTGGCTCTCCTGTGCCACACGTAGCCTGTGCCGCCACCGCACCAACAAGCACAACTCTTCACCGCCGGACTTCCATGGCATCTCCGGGTGGACGTCGAACTGTGCGCGCCCGGCGACCTGCAGCAGGCCGTGGTCCTCGTCCGGGCATACAAACGCTGCCAGCAAGGCTCGGACGGCCGCACGCCTCCGCCCTCTACGCGTCGACTGGCTGCGCCATCCCCCACATCGGCATCACCGGCTGGGCCAGCAGCTACTTCCTCCACCCCGGCATCACTGATGTTCAAGTGCCTCACCCCAACAGAGACGACAGAGCGACGCCACCAGGGTCTGTGCTACAACTACGACGAGCCGTTTGTACGAGGCCATCTGTTTGTACGAGGCCATCACTGCCATCGCCTCTTCTACCTTGAGGTGACCGCCAACGACGACATGGCTGCTTCGGAAGATCCCCCACCACCGTAATCTTGCCTTCCAGCTTGAGGACGAGCTGTTTGTGGTGGTCGGGAGAGATGTTATGACCGACAACCAACAACCCTAATAAAATCAGCTAGTTTGTTTAGATGGATAAGTATCAATTAGTTTGTTTAGATGGATAAGCATTAGCTAGTTTGTTTAAATGGATAAGCATTAGTTTGGGACTCCTATATAGATTTGGTTAGTTTGTTAGGGGTTGCTATCACAGCCTATATATTGTACTCCTTTGATTAAAGAAAGAACCAAGCAGGCAATTATCTTGCCCGTGCTTCTCCCAGCTCGTTGTTGTTCATCGTGCACTGTTCATCGCGTGAACAGTACCGCGCCTTCTCCACCAACAGCCGACGGCACCCAAGCGTCAGGGTCCTGGCCCTAAACCCCAAACCTACCACTCATACGACCTCTGTAACCCTAATCCCAACAGTTGTGCAGGAACAAAATGCAACTACACAATTTTTTTGAATGGTTGGGAAAGAGCTGAGCATTTTATAAAGATACTAGTTGAGTACCTGTGCTCAATGTTTTCAAGTCGGACGACTTGTTGGTCGTTCTGGCTGACCGACTTGGGCGATTAATCGCGATTAATCACGATTAGTCGGACGACTTGGTGATTAATCACGATTGGTTCAAACTCCAAACCGACTTGGGTGATTAATCGCGACTAATCACGATTAATCGGATGACTTGAAAATATTGCCTGTGCTTCAAATGTTGCTTGGTTACATTGCACATTTGATGTTGAGAATTGATACTATGGGAAGACAATGATTCGATCCATTAAAAGAATTTGTTAGAGGGAGGAGATTGTTGATACATTAAGAACTTAAGAAGTTTGTTTGAGAGTTTTTTTGGTATTTGGTTAGAGGTTTTTGGGAAGTTTTGGAGGAAGGGAGCGAATGAACTTACTTCAATCTCAGTTTGCTAAGTTGACTGTGTTATGATACATGAGCTAACTCGGTAGACATGAATTAGATCCAATCGCTTTGGGTTGCCAAGAAACTTGTCCAAAGTCCCTTCAAAGGGACTGCATAATTGATGCCTAACCAAACAATACCTAATAGTCAGAACTGTGAATCACATTTGCACCATAACATACTTCAGTTTCCATTCTTCTTTGCATAATTTCTTTGGTACCTTCCTCCTCGGTCATTTTTTAAGTACTTTCTAATGTAATAGCTTTTTATCTATTTATACATGTATTATCTTATGAATTCAAGTCCATTCCCCTGTTGATCGTAATCAAGACACCAAATGTTTAGCAAAATGCATATTCCTTTGTATTTGAATGCTATTTTTTGTGTTTCGTTCTTCTGGTAATACATTTAATCTTTACAGGAGTGTGATTACCTAATGGCAATTGCTAGACCAAGACTCCAAATATCCACTGTAGTGGATGTTGCAACAGGAAAGGTATGTTGGTTGGATTCTAATTCTTAGCATCTTGCTTTTGGCTTTTGTTAGAGTGTGCAACGGGTCCAGCCTAGCTCGCTAGGTTCCAAAACACCCTAGGTGCTACTCCAATTCCTAGCGCCTAGATGGACTAAGTCAGGTTGAACATGACTAAGCGTTTGGCTAGCTACTAGATGAACTAAACGTAGATCACACATGATTAAGTGTTTGTGATTCTTTATTTTTTTCCTGGCAACACATGTCTCAGATTAGATACCAAACTTCGGTCTTAGAAGTAATTGTAACACATTCAGGCAATTTTGGTTCCAAGTCGTGCAAACTTGTAAAGAATTGGTGAAGGACCTTGCAATTTTGATCCCTACACGTCCTATCTCTATTTTCACTGGGTCTTCTTGGTGCTTTTTTCCTGCCCGCCAGCCAGCGTGGTCACACATAGCTTACCAAGCCAGCCAGGCAGCTTTGTTGTGTTTCTGCACCACTTAAGCACTGCCTCATGCCTACTCACACCACCTAGACATGTTAAGAGTTTTATTGGACATCCATGCCTTAAAAGAGACACAAGGGGTCCGTTTCAGGTATAACTGAAAGTAAACATAAGTTCAATTAGGTTTTTTAGATCCATGGGTATACTCAAGAGCTAGTGCCCCACTAGGCCTTGTCCACCATAGCCCACAACACACTAAAGGCCTCAAGCCTAACTTAATGCAGCTGGCGCCACACTAGGCCTAGATCCATCATAGCCCTCAACATACCAAGGCTTTAGGCCTGACTCAAGTTACTCAACCCAAACTGATCGGTGAGGGCTGCCCCCACCTTAATATGCTGTGCTCCTTCGTTCACCCTCAATTTCCCATGTGGGACTAAACCTAACACCTTTTAATATTGACTGCAGATTTTATTTTTCATTTGGTCAGCAGTTTAAGAAATTTCCATTGTAGTGGGTTATTCGGCAAACTTTTGTGTTTATCGTTTGATGACCTCTACTTTTAGTGTACAAGTATGTACTAATAAGAAATATTATAACTAGATGTGTCTTCATTTTCTTAGAAAAAGCTCCATATATGCTTCTTCAATTTTTCGCCTAGATAAGTAGCCATGCTATCTATGCACTGTTTTTTGAAGATTGAAAGCAGCTTCTCTAGATCTTATTTTGAATCTGTTCTTCTGTATGGCATCTTTATATATTTAATAAAGCATCAATCATTAGGCTGCATGTTTTTGGGAATCTGTGCCCATTATATTTATTCTTTGTAGATATGAGTATCTAAAAATCTAGGCTAGTCATGCATTTCTTGTGCTTTCTGTATTCATGGTGTCACTGGTCTCATGTTCTCTAGGGTGTAAAAAGTGATGTTCGGACGAGTTCTGGTATGTTTGTGAATTCTGAAGAAAGAAAATCTCCAGTCATTCAGGTCATTTTTACCATACTTTATTTTATATTTCTCACCATATAAATGTGAAATACTTTTTTGATCTATAAATATTCAACTAATTCCCCTTGTGTTGTGATAGCGAGCTTTTAAGACATTCATTTGTGTTGCCTAACATGGTTTTTAACCTTTTTTGTATTTGTTTCCTATTAGTTATCATTCTATGTCAGTGACACAAAAGAGTGCATGTTGGAGGAACTTGAGCTATTGCGTAGGAAATAGGAGTGGGAGGTGGGTGGACGAGGTTTGATCGCCTCATTGGCGAGGCTGCAACGCTGTGGTTGGTGTCAAGGTAGGGAACGTGCGTGCAAGAGTAGAGGAGCAGGAGAGATTGAACTCAATCTCTGGCTAATCCTTTCATTAACCAAATGTTTGTGCCTTAGGCTATCTCCAGTAGCTTACTCATCCTCCTCTCCTATTTCAAACTCTACTCTATAAATAGTGCAGTCTACAGTGCAAAACAGTGTTTTGCACGGCCATATGCACAATCTGCGGGCCGTAGCCTTATAGCCTAGTCCTAACAACTAGTTAACAAACTCATGCAAAGCCTGAACAATCTAACAAACTAATCTTAATCCCTTCTTGAGAAGTCAGAGGTTGCTGATCACCTCGTGGTGACCATGCGGTGGACATGTCCAGGCCCATGCTATGCGACAAGTTAGCCACAACTACACTTCTTTCTCTGATACTAGCCCACCATAACATCTCTCCCTCCTGACGAATAGCTAGTCTTCGAGCTGGAACAAGGGATGAGCCTTGCAAAAGGCTTCGATGGGTGGCCTCTCCCACTGGATCAGCATGTGCCACATGCCCTGATGGAGTTGGGCGTGCAGGGCATGTGCCACCCATGTTGCATTGGTGGCAGAGGCGATGGAGTAATTGGCGGAGTCCCGTGGAACGACTTCAAGACCTCGGCGTGGAAGACATTATGAATGTGTGCACGCCTTCAGGCAACTATAAGAGGTAGGCGACGACACCCACATGCTCAAGCACCTGGTATGGCCTGGTGTACTTAGGCCCAGCTTGCCCCGAGGCAGATATTGCTAGACCCAATCGCCAATGTCAAACTCTAGTGTGTAGTAGTGGTTATTATAGTGTTGGTTGTTGTAGTCTTGAGGTTGTTGTAGCCATTCACGAATATCCACGAGGAAGGTGTTGTGGTTCTGCAAGAGATTGTCCACCATGGGTGTCTATGCCAAGTTGGTTGTGTATAAATGCAACACAGGAGGGGGCCTGCCCATACACCAGCTAAAATGGGACACGTGGAATGCTAAGTAGAAAGACATGTTATAGCATTACTCCGCCTAGGGAAGCTAGTCCAACCAGACACAACAGAGTTGCACTGCATTGGTCTTGCTGAAGGTGTCACGGAGACATTAGGGGTTTTCTGGATTCGGACGACGCTAGGGGTTTTCTAGATTTAGACATTGGTGTGTGCCACTTGGAGCACAACAGAGGGAACTGAGATGGAATGAAGACATGATACTCCTGCAGGATCAAGCTGTACTCAATGCACGATAGGACCCCGTGTGTAGTGGTGGTGTCGTGGAGCGTTCGCAGCACCGGGTCTTCCTTGGCCTTCGCATGAAGATCAGCGAAGAGTTGGAATGGGGGCCTGGACAAGGTTCGATTGAAGCTCCTTGGCACTATGCCCAGAGAGAGCGTCCTCCACGGTGTTCAAGCGCCTTGACTAGTATTCCACAGTCAAATCAAATCCGTAGAGCTGGCTAACCCAATGGTGTTGTGGTACCATGGAGAGACGGTGGTCGATCATGAATTTCAGCACATATTGGTCGGTACAGACATTGAAGGGTTAACCCTAGAGAGGCATGAACGCTAATGGTAGACTGCCTGGACCAAGTCGATGAGTTTGTTCTCTTAGGCTGCCACCTTCAGGTGCCTTAGCAGAACAACTTGCTGAAAAAGGTGAGGGGGCCTATTGCCATGGTGAAGAATGATGTTGAAGTCGGTGCCTGACACGTCATAGTCGACGGTGAAGGGCTTGTTGAAGTTCGACATGTGAAGGATGTGGGTGGCAAATAGGGCCTCCTTCAACACGCAAAACACCGTGGTGCATGTGTTCGTCCATTAAAACCATCTTTTTTTAGAAGTTGTGTGAGAGGGGTTGCCATCGTTCTGAAGTCTTGTAAGAAGCAGTGATAGTATCTCTCCAAGCCGAGGAAGTCGCACACATTGCTGCTATGGCCATTTAGTGACTGACTTCACTTTACTGCTGTCCATGGTGAAGCTGGCTACCGAAATGATGTGGGCCAAGTAGGTCGCCGAGGATGTGGCAAAAGCGCACTTGGAGTGCTTCACACATAGCTGGTTTGATTTTGGATAACATGAAGATACGACTAACTACAAATTACGATGTCATCGAAGAAGACCAAAACACACTTACAAAGAAATGATTAGAGGATGGTGTTCATCAAGCTCTGGAACGTCGTCGTCATGTTGGTGAGGCTAGAAGACATCACTAGAAATTCAAAGTGGTCGTGATGTATGCGGAAGGCCTCTAGCTCATCCTTTTAGAGCTGGGGATAGTGCTATGGCTGGAGTGCCACCGGTGCTGTGCCGGGAAGTAGGTGAATGCGATGAACAAGGGTCGTGCAGGAGGAAGGTCGGACGATGCGGTGAAGACTTCGTTGAAGGATGTAAGTGCTCCATCATGGCAGGTTTGACGTCTTGTACAAAGTGGAGGGAGCGAGAGGTGTGACATCGCTCCACAGTGAGCTGACATTGCACGAGAGGATGCGGTAGCTCTGGCGCAAGAAAGGGAGGCACATGTGGTCGAAATCTTACAAACTAATATTACTCCAGCTGGAATAGGTCGCAACAATGACCAGCGGAGGCCACTGGTCACCTTGTGGTTACCACATGCTGGTCATGTCCAGGCCCACGTCGTGCGATGGCTTAGGCACGGCTGCACTTCTTTCTCTTATACACCTTGCCCACCATAACACTACATGCATGTGTCAAATGCATGATTGCAATGGAGTCATGTTTTGAGTTCTGACAGGAGGTACACTAGCACAAGAAATAGGATGTTGGTCTCGTTTTTGGTTCCTTAGAGGATACTAAAAAACAAGGCAACACAAGTGAGTATATTTTAAGCTTCTCCCATTTGTTCGACTTTCCTTTGGAAGTCGACCAAAGGAAGGAGCTCAGGATAAAACCATTCAATCATCAAAAACCATCCAATCATCAACATGTCACACAATGAAACAAATAAAAGTGTTTACTCATTTCCTTGATATACGAAGTATGTTTCATCTTTGCGACATGACAAACATTTACAATCATAGCTTCGACTTCACAAATGAGAACTCGAAGGTATCTTCGGGGGTGGAGCAGGCCAACGTCTTCTAGCTCCAAAAGTCCCTCTATGCATGACACTGTTTATAGAGAGGGGAAGAATGGATTGAATCACCACACACCCATTGGGGGTGGGGAGCCTGTTATATATAGCCAATAGGCATGCATGGAAGGTACATGTAAGGAAGGCTATTCCCTATACAAGGAAACAGACCTAGGCTATAGATAGAAGGTAATCCTAGTCTATACAAGGCAGCTAGCCAATCTAGGGGATTACAATCAATTACTAATCAGGCTCTGATTGATCCTGATAGATACATATCCTAATACCCGCCCGCAGTCTGAGCGGGAGGATCACGGACGCACAGACTGTTCCGGAATTCAGTGAAGAGTTGTACGGGCAGTCCCTTGGTCATGATGTCGGCAAACTGGTGTGTGGATGGAACATGAAGAACACGGAACTGCCCCAAAGCTACCTTCTCACGGACGAAGTGGATGTCGATTTCGATGTGCTTCGTGCGGCGGTGATGGACTGGGTTGGCTGCCATGTACACAGCGCTCACATTGTCACAGTAGACCACGGTCGCACGGGGGATGAAGATGTGCAGCTCATGTAGAAGCTGATGCAGCCAGCAGCACTCAGCAACCGCATGGGCCACAACACGGTACTCTGCTTCGGCGCTGGAGCGAGAGACAGTCGTCTGACGTTTGGACGACCATGACACCAGATTGTCGCCGAGGTAGACGCAGAAGCCGGAGGTGGAGCGACGCGTGTCGGGGCAGCCGGCCCAGTCGGCATCGGAGTAGGCTGTGAGCTGATCAACGACGCCAGGTCCCAAGTGCAGACCTGCGGACAGGGAGCCCTTGACATAGCGCAGGATGCGCTTGATGAGCGCAAGATGCGGCTTGCGAGGGTCATGCATGAAGAGGCAGACTTGCTGGACAGCATAGGCCAGGTCCGGCCTGGTCAGAGTGAGGTACTGAAGAGCACCAGCGAGGCTCCGGTACTCCGAGGGTTTGGCGACTGGAGCGCCCTCGGAGGCAGACAACTTGGTCCGGGCATCCACCGGAGTAGCTGTCGGGTGGCATTCAGACATGCCAGCGTGCTGGAGAAGATCAACGGCGTACTGCCGCTGGGAGAGGAACAGCCCACTGCTGTCCCGTGTCACCGAGATGCCGAGGAAGTGGTGAAGATCCCCGAGGTCCGTCATGGCAAATTCCGACGATAGGCGGGAGGTGACGTGCTGGAGAAGAGCCGGCGATGATGCAGTTATGATGATGTCGTCGACGTAGAGGAGGAGGTAGGCCATGGCATCTCCATTCTTGTAGATGAACAAGGAGGCATCCGTTTTGGAGGTGGTGAAGCCAATACTGCGAATGAAGCTGGAGAAGCGCTGATTCCAAGCGCGTGGTGCTTGCTTAAGCCCATAAAGGGACTTCTGTTACAGACAGACAGAGTTAGGTGCAGTGGGGTCGACGAATCCTTTCGGCTGCTCGCAGTAGACAGTCTCCTCGAGGTTGCCGTGGAGGAAGGCATTCTTCACGTCGAGCTGCCGGATGGGCCAGTCTCGGGACGCAGCAATGCTGAGGACGGTGCGGATCGTGGCCGGCTTGACGACCGGGCTGAATGTTTCGTCGTAGTCGACGCCTTCCTCCTGGGAGAAGCCACGAACGACCCAGCGCGCCTTGTGCCGGGCGAGGGAGCCGTCGGAGTGGAGCTTGTGTTTGAACAGCCACTTGCCAGTGACAATGTTCGCACCAGGCGGCTGGGGTACGAGGCGCCAAGTGCCGTTGTCGATCAATGCCTTGTACTCGTCCGCCATCGTAGCACGCCAATTTGGATCGGCCAGGGCACTGCGATAGTTCGCCGGGATTGGCGAGGCGACGGAGGCGGAGAAGCCGAAGCGCTGGACAGTGCGAAGGGAGCCGGTCTGTGAGCGTGTCACAGGCCGGTTCGCTGCAGTAGAGAGGAGCCGAGCTGCTGGAGCCGGTGGTGGCGAAGTTGGTGCAGCTGCTGTTGGCGCTGACGGTGCAGCAGCCACAGGGGCCACCGCTGCGGTGACCGGTGCTGCTGGAGGCTGGGCGCGGCGGGTGTAGGTGTTGCCGAAGCGCTGACCATCAGTCGGGGGAGCCGCCGGCTGCCCTGCTTGGTGCCCATGAGCGCCCAGTTGTGGCCCGCCCGCAGGGTGAACCCGGGGGCCGAGCTGGAGTATGGCCGGGTCTAGGAACACCTGGAGATCATCCTCGCTGCTGGCAGCGAGCGACGGATGGGTGTTTGCAGGAGCCGTCGAGGAGGTGAGGTCCTGCATCAGAAAATCAAGTGACGACGGCATGGAGGCCGCCGATGGTGCAGCCGAGAATGGGAACACGGACTCATCAAAAATAACATGGCGCGAGATAATGATGCGGCGAGTGGACATGTCAAGGCAGCGATAGCCCTTGTGAGAGGATGGGTATCCGAGGAAGACACAAGGAGTGGATCGAGGGGCGAGTTTGTGAGAGGAGGTGGCAGTGAGGTTCGGATAGCAGAGGCATCCGAAGATGCGAAGGGAAGTGTAATCAGGGAGTAGGCCGTGAAGAATTTGGTAAGGTATTTGGTTTTGTATGGAGGAGGAGGGGCGCCTATTGAGGAGGTATGTTGCTGTTGTGAGGGCTTCAGCCCAGTATGGAGGTGGCATGGACGCATGGAGCAGCATGGTGCGGATGGTGTTGTTGGTAGTGCGGAGCATGCGTTCGGCCTTGCCGTTTTGTGGTGAGGTATAGGGGCAGGAAAGGCGGAGAGTGATGCCGTGGCTAGCAAGGAAGGAAGTGGTGGCGCGGTTGACAAACTCGGTCCCATTATCGGCTTGGAAGGATTTAGGTGTGGTACTAAACTGGGTCTGGGCGTATGCAATGAATTCAATCATATGGCGGTGCACCTCAGATTTGTGACGTAGTGGGAAGGACCAGCAGTAATGGGAATAATCATCGAGTATAATAAGGTAATACTTGAACCCAGAATTGCTAAGCACGGGAGATGTCCATACATCGCAGTGAAGTAAATCAAGCGGAGCATGAGTAACAGATGTCGAGTGACTAAATGGAAGGCGCACATGCTTGCCAAGTTGACAAGCATGGCAGAGGCATGGCGAGCTTTTATTGAAGGAAATGACCGACATGCTTCGAAGTGTGGCGAGGCTGGAGGGACCGGGGTGGCCGAGGCGATGATGCCACAAAGACGACGTGGTGGCGAGGCTGCAGGAGGGAGTTGTGGTGGAGGGGTAGGTGTAGAGGTCGCCACCACTATTGCAGCGAAGAGTCACGTGCCCCGTCTGTTTGTCCTTGACAGAAAAACCATAAGCGTCAAATTCAATTGAACAAGAGTTGTCACGAGTGAATTGACGAACAGATAAAAGATTGCGCACAAGTGCAGGAGCAACAAGAACATTGTTAAGACGATAGGTAGAGGTGGGGGAGGATAGTGTAGATGTGCCACGATAGGTGATGGGTATGGTGGTGCCATTTCCAACGGTGATGCCGAATGAAGGAGGGGGGAGATGGGACAGGAGTATACCAGCCGAAGAGGACATGTGAGCTGTGGCGCCAGTGTCGAGGACCCAAGGGGAGGACCCCTGGAGGGACATCTGATTCAGTGCGGCGATGAGGCCAGCCTGATCCCAACCGCCCTGCGCTGCCATAGGCGGAGCAGGGTTGTCGGGGGACTGAACAGGGGCGAGCGCAGTGTGCGCCTGAGCCTGAGTGTAGGGGCCGAGGATGCCAGGACTGCGCCAGGCAGGGGTTGGCGCCGGCGGGCGCCAGGGCTGCTGATGAACCCCGGCGGTCCAAGGGGGGAAGCAGTACCAGGGGGCGGCTGGGAACCTGGGACCGCCAGAGTGAGGGCTGCCCTTGCCCTTCTTCTTCCAGCGGCCGCCGCCACCACCTGGGTTGCCGCCGCTGCTGGAGCCACTGCCGTGACCGCCCTGTCTACTGGCAGTGGAGCCGCCGTCGTTGGTGGTGGGGGTGGTGCGGCAGTTGGTACCGCACGATGCGTGGAGTGCCGTCTGGGCCGCAACCGTGCCTTCATTGGCGAGGCGGAGTTCCTTCAGCACGAGCTTCTCGCGAGTGGTGGCGAAGTCCGGCAGCGGGTGGGAGTCGGCAATATTGTCGGCGGTGCTGGCGAAACGTGGGTTGAGGCCGCGGAGGAGGTTGAGGACGAGCTCCGCGTCGGTGATGGTGCGGCCGACATCACGGAGCGCGTCGGCGGTGGCCTTCATACGCTGGGCATAGTCATTGATGGAGGAGTCGCCCTGAGTCATCGAGTGGAACTCGTGGCTTAGGAAGATGGCGCGTGGAGCCTTGTTGGCCTCGAAGAGGCGCTTGATGGCGACCCAGAGCTCACGCGCAGTCTGGTTTGGAGCCGCGGCGAGGCCGATGACGTCGGGCCCAGCCGAGCCGAGAAGCCAGCTGCGGACGCAGGCATCGGCGATGCCCCAAGAAGGATCTGTGGGACGGGCTTCCTGCAGTCCGTCGATATGCGAGAGGAGAGCGAATTTTCCACAGAGGGAGGTGAAGAATGGTTCCCACTGGTTGAAGTTGGGTTTTGCCAGTTCAAGAGTCACCGGGATGTGGTTCTTGACATTGATTGTCGCATAGGGGGCGACAATCACAGCGGGGGCAGGGGTGGTGGCGTCGGTCATGGTGACCAGGGGGGTAGGAGGTGCGGCGCAACAGGGAGGAGTTGGCGCTGCGCACAGCAGGGAGATGGGCACAGGATCTAGAGAGCTGATACCATATAGAGAGGGGAAGAATGGATTGAATCACCACACACCCATTGGGGGTGGGGAGCCTGTTATATATAGCCAATAGGCATGCATGGAAGGTACATGTAAGGAAGGCTATTCCCTATACAAGGAAACAGACCTGGGCTATAGATAGAAGGTAATCCTAGTCTATACAAGGCAGCTAGCCAATCTAGGGGATTACAATCAATTACTAATCAGGCTCTGATTGATCCTGATAGATACATATCCTAATACTGTTCCTCTATTTATAGTCATGGGGTACAACTTCGTATGAAATTACAAACATGCCCACATATTTTACACACACATGGTATTTTCTCCTACTTCTACGCTGAACAAGCCTTCTGAGTCTCCTTCTCCCTTGCTTTGTATGTCAATGCGTTTGAAATTGAAGCCTCCTCCTTCAGCACGTGTCCTCACAGCATCTGTACGCAGGCGAAGATCCATAGCTTCCCCTTCTGATTCGTAAGCCGCTTTTGATGAAGGATGGCTTCGTTGATCCTTCACGTTGTACCTGAAACACACCTTTCCAATTTGATAATAAGGGGTTTTGAGGATCTTCGATAGATGACAGTAGAGGTCCCCAACATAGGATATTTGTCTCAAGGTCGTACCTTTTAAAATAATATTTTTTGTGAAATAATTCAACTCTATTTTGCTTATATCTGGTAGGCCAAAAGAAAACATTACATTTAAGAGACACCCTTTGCTAAGCACCTGCCTTCCAACAAGGCGCCAGGGCCGGAAGGGTTCACTATGCGTTTTTGCAAATCAGTAAAGATGATATCATGGCTGCTAATGCAGCTGTGGTGGAGAAGGGATTTTTTGGAATTTTCGGTCGCTAAACTCAGCGTTTATTGTTCTTCTCCGTAAAGTGGATAGCCCCTCTGATGCCAAAGACTTTAGACCCATAAGTCTTATTCACAACTTTGCTAAATTGGTCACTGTTAGAATACCTATTAGCTTGGGGTCCCAAATCTGTATTATTAGAGCTGGGCACTGCAAGCTAAATGGATGTGGCTGGAGAAAACAGATTCAAACAAGCCCTGGCATGGGCTAAAGCTGCCTGTGCCATTGCAAGTCAGAAAGTTCTTTCAAGCTTCGGTTATTACTGTGGTTGGCAATGGAAACAAGACTTTATTTTGGGCTGATAGATGGATAGATGGCGGCTGCATCAAAGACTTTGCTCCTGATGTTGTTTCCAAAGTTGGTAAACATATTATCTCCACTAGAACAGTGGCCCAGGCTCTTGGAGGATGGCAATGGATCAGTGACATCTTGACACCTTCTTTCCTGGACGGGAATCCGACAATTTTTGCTGATTTGGGATGTTGTAAGCAATATAGTGTTAACACAGGAGGCGGATATTCATACCTGGCTGCATACTTCCTCTGGTCAATTTTCTTCAAGGTCTGGTTACAAGGCCTTTTTTATGGGAGCTATTATTTTTGAACCATGGAAGAGGCTTTGGAAATCTTGGGCTCCTCCAAAGTGCAAGTATTTCTTGTGGCTGGCTATTCGGAATAAATGTTGGACATCTGATAGATTGGAGATGAGAGGTCTGGACCACCCAGTGTCTTGCCTCTTCTGCGATCAATCGCAGGAAACCATACAGCATATTTTGTGTACCTGTGTCTTTGAAAGACAGTTCTGGCATTCCATTCTGTTGGCGTTGGGTGTAGGTAATCTCTCTCCGTCGGGAGATGAGACCTCCTTTGCCGATTGGTGGCGAAAAACAAGTAAGAAAATTCATAAAAGCAAGAGAAAGGGCATGAACAACATCATCATTTTGGGGACCTGGTGTTTATGGATCCACCGCAACAAAGTTGTCTTTAATGGGGAGACCCCTTCGCTAAGCTCTATCAGATGCGTCTTTCTTGATGAGATAGGATGTTGGATTACAGCTGGAGCCAAACATCTTCAGAGTTTCGGCTTTGAGCTCACGCGTAACCTTCACAAGGTCTAGGGAGTGTGTAGCGTGTGAGTGGGTTTTTGTTTTGTTAAGCCTGCTTAGGGCTTTGTACCTTGGTCCATTTTGGACCTTTTTTCTTCTCTAATTAAATGATGTGCAGTTCTCCTGCGCTTTCGAAAAAAAAGAATACCTATTAGGGTTTGAGGCTCTCCCTTTGTACTTACCCTTTGTAATGAGCCTGGCCCAACACTCTAGTCTATTAATACATCACCGCATCCTATTCCAGGGTTAAGGGTTTCCATTCTCTAATTGTCACAAAACTTCTTGCAAACAGATTGGGAGGAAAGCTGGAAAACATGGTTTCTAAGAACCAAAGTGCTTTCGTCAAGGGTAGATTTAACTAAGACAACTATATGTTGGTTCAGCTAACAGCCCGCTTCCTTCACTCTCAAAAACAGCCTAGAATACTTCTAAAGTTGGATATTTCTGAGGCATTTGACTCGGTCTCTTGGGTCTTCCTGCTTTATGTCATGGAGAAGTTGAGATGGTGATGCTAATACAAGGCTCTTCCACTCTTGGTCTCGTTATCGGAAAAGAAAAAATTTCATAGCCAAAATTCAAGACGGGGAGCAGCTGGTGACCAGTCATAGTGATAAGGCAGAGGTGCTCCGGTCCTTTTATTCAGATCTGATTGGTACAGGGCAGCAAAGATCCAGAACTGTCAACCTTGACACCTTAGAAATGCAGCACACTGACCTTCAGGGGCTCGAGCAGCCAATCTCAGAGGAGGAGGTGTGGAATACCATCAAGCAGCTTCCTCCGGACAAAGCCCCGGGGCCTGATGGGTTCACAGGCCGTTTCTATAAGGTCTGCTGGTCAATCATCAAAAAAGACATTATGGCTGCTATCATGGCTATCTGGAACAAGGACTTTCGGAATTTCAGATACCTCAACACAGCATTCATTACTCTTTTGCCTAAGAAAGAGGATGCCATACTTGCCAAGGACTTTCGACCTATTAGCTTGATCCACAGCTTCGCAAAATTAATCACGAAGATCATGGCAAGCAGACTTAGTGGTTATATGGACAAGCTGGTTTCTAGGAACCAAAGTGTGTTCATCAAGGGCCGATTCATCCAAGATAATTTCATGTTAGTTCAGCAAACTGCAAGACTGCTGCACGCTCAAAAACAGCCCAGAATCCTTCTCAAGTTGGACATTTCCAAGGCCTTCGATTCGGTGTCTTGGTCCTTCTTACTTGAAGTATTGGAAAAGGTTGGATTCGGCCCCATTTGGAGAGATGTGATCAGTGGGCTGCTTATGACCTCCTCTACCCAAATTCTACTTAATGGAGTTCCTAGGGAATTCATTCAACACTTGAGGGGCCTACGGCAGGGGGACTCGTTATCCCCTCTTCTCTTCATCATCGTTATGGATGTTCTCAATGGCCTAATTGTTAAAGCTGCTGATGAGGGTTTGCTTCAACCCCTCTCAACTCGCTCCATCCAGCACCGAATATCGCTCTATGCTGATGATGTGGTAATTTTCTTGAGACCGGCTGCTAGTGATCTGCACTTGGTAACAAGGATTTTGGAGTTGTTTGGGGACGCCTCGGGGCTTAAAACCAATGTTCAGAAAAGCAGTGTGGCTCCTATTCACTGCTCTCCGGTAGACATGGAAATGGTAACCCAGATTTTTCCTTGCAAAGTTGAAACACTTCCTCTTAAATATCTCGGGCTGCCTCTTTCCCTCAGGAAGCTAAGCAAGGAGCAGCTGCAACCACTAATCGATAGGCTTGCGGACCTCTTACCTAATTGGAAGACCGACCTGATGACTCGAGCTGGCAGAGCCATCCAGGTGCAGCATGTGCTCACGGCAACAGTTATATATCACGCCATGGCATTGGATTTACCTAAGTGGGCTATCAAAGCCATTGACAAGATTAGACGTGGCTTTCTTTGGAAAGGGCGTAAGGATGTGCTCGGTGGCCACTGCTTAGTCGCTTGGGGCAAAGTGACACGCCCAAAGAAGCTTGGTGGGCTTGGCATCTCAGATTTACAAAAGCTGAATTGGGCCCTTCGGGTTAGATGGCTGTGGTTGGAAAAAACAGATCCCTCGAAGTCTTGGGCTAATTTACCTCTCCAGAGTTCCAGCATTCTGAAATCTATCCTCTATACAGCTTTGATTACAGAAATTGGTGATGGTCGTAACACCTTATTTTGGAGGGACAGATGGTTGTCGGGGTTGAGGATTGAGGATCTAACTCCTCATATTTTTGCCATCGTCCCGACCAGGATTACCAATAGGAGAACGGTGGCTGAAGGTATCGTGGAGATGGCTTGGATTCAGGACCTGAGAGGCACCATCACTTGGGATGTCCTCTCTGATTTTTTAACTCTTAGTGAAGTCATTGCAGATTACTCCATTAATGTTGGAGTGCCAGACAAGCATATCTGGAAATTCTCCCCGACAGGCCAATACTCTTCAAAGTCGGCTTATGATATGTTATTTCTTGGTTCCACTTCTTTGGGAGCATATGAGCGCATTTGGGAATCTTGGGCACCTTCAAAGTGCAGTTTCTTCCTTTGGCTTGTCATGCACAACAGATGCTGGACCGCAGACCGTCTTGCTAGAAGGGGGCTACCCCACCCCAGTGTGTGCCCCCTTTGCGACCAAGAAGAGGAAACAATACAACATCTTCTCATCTCTTGCGTCTTTGCGCGACAGTTCTGGTATTCCTTGTTAAGCAGGTCTGGGTTGCCTAACCTTTCACCAGATAATGCTAGTTGCAGCCTTGATGACTGGTGGAGCAGAGCTGTGGAGAAGATTCCCCGTGATCTCCAATCCGGCTTCAATTCTCTAGTTATTCTTGGCGCATGGAGCCTTTGGCGTCATCGCAACGACTGCGTGTTTAATGGGAGATCGCCAAGCCTGGCGAGTGCTCTCACCCTCGCTGGCGATGAGCTCAAGATGTGGTGTAGTGCCGGGGCAAAAGGGTTGAACCTGCTTTCAACTCTTATGTTTATGCTTGACCCAGGGGGATAGTCTAGTGGCTTGTTCTGAGTGGGTGTGTGTGGTTGTTGTGTTGCGTCTTGTGTCTTGTTGTGTCATGTGTGTGTGTGTGTCATGTCAGGTGTGTGTCGTGTGTGGTGTGTTGTACCTTCTTCTATCTATTAATGGAATGATACGCAGATCTCCTGCGTGTTCGAGAAAAAAAAAGATATTGTGAGTGGCCTTCTTGCCACTTCTACGCAGATTTTGCTTAATGGGGTGCTTGGTGATTTCATCTCCCATAGGAGAGGGCTGCGACAAGGGGATCCTCTCTCCACTATGCTTTTCATTCTTGTCATGGATATGTTCAATCTTATTATTGTGAGAGCTTCTGAAGCTTGGTTGTTACAGACGCTATCCTCTCATTCTATTCAACATTGGGTGTCGCTTTATGTGGATGATGTGGTGCCTTTTCTTTTTTCTCGAACGCGCAGGAGAACTGCGCCCCATTATATATTAAGCAGAGAAAATAGAAAAACAAAAGGTTTACAGCCCTCCTTACGGAGGCCAGAAACAGGCATACAAATATAGATCCATAAGGGGATCAAAAAATCAAACTACTCAAATCTTCCTAAGGCTCTACCAAGGGTGCAGCCAAATGTGCGAGGCCTTTTGCACCAGCCACTTCCCATCTTCTTTTCTCATCAGCAGCTCTGAGACTTAAAGACATACTTGGGTTGCAGCCATCAAAAATGCATTTATTTCGATGATTCCATAAAGTCCAAGCTCCCAAAATGATGAGAGAGTTAAGGCCCTTTTTTTGTGAGACCAAGGACTGCTCCTCCCACCACTTCCCACCATCCCAGGAAGGAGTTTGCAGTCGGCTGTGGTGCAAGAGAGTGAAGACCAAATTTCCTGAGTAAAAGGTACCAGAATTCTCGGGAGAAGGAACATTGCACAAGGAGGTGGTCCATATTTTCTTCCTCTTGATCACATAGCAGACATTTCTCTGGATGATTTAGGCCTCGCTTTTTCTCAGACCTACAACAGTGGACCTTGATCTCACAGTGAGGGTTCTCAGGCTTTTTGGAGAAGCTTCTGGTCTTCAGACTAATATCCAGAAGAGTAGTGTTGCTCCCTATCAATTGTACTCATTATGGTTTGGTCCTTGTCCATGACCATCTGCCTTGTCGACTGGATGAATTCCCAATCAAATATTTGGGACTGCCTGTGTCCCTGAAGAAGCTCACTAAGTCACAGCTGCAGCCCCTCATCGACCGATTGGCTGACCTTCCTAAATGGAAGGCTGATCTTATGACTAGGGCCGAGCGGGCTGTCCTGATGCGGTCTGTGTTAACAGCAACTATTATCTACCATGCCATGGCTCTGGACCTCCCTTCATGGGTTCTCAAGGCCATGAACAAGATCAGGCGGAATTTTTTGTTGCATGGCAACTTTGAGGCAAATGGGGGCCATTGCTTGGTGGCCTGGTCAAAGGTCCCTAGACCTAAATAGTTGGGAGGCATCGGAATTTCAAATCTGCAATTTTTAAATTGGGCTCTCCGGGTTAAATGGTTGTGGCTTCGAAAGACTAGCCTGGATAGAGGTTGGGCTTGCTTTCCTATACAATCTAATGGTCAAGTGGAATCTTTATTTTATTTGGCCATGTCTACAGAAGTTGGTAATAGAAATAGCACCCTCTTTTGGCGTGACAGGTGGCTGATGGGTCATCATTTAATCGATCTTGCTCCGCATAGTTTTGCCTTAGTGCCTAAGCGGTTTTATAAGAGGACAGCTGCGGAAGGCATTGCGGACATGTCTTGGGTCTAGGATATTCATGGGGTGGCTATTCTAGAAGTTATTGCTGAATTCATAAGTTTGTGGGAAGTTATTTCAGTGGTGATAATGCTGTCAGATACTCCAGATAGGCACATTTGGAGTTTCTCTAGTTCGGGCTGCTATTCTGCTAAATGGGCTTTTGATGTGCTGCTCTATATAGCTACATGAAACGTATCTGGAAGAGTTGGGCACCTCCCAAATGTCGTATTTTCCTGTGGTTAGTAGCCCACAACCGTTGTTGGACAGCAGACCGATTGGCGAGGCGAAACCTTGATCACCCGGAAGCTTGTGTTTTTTTGTGACTAGGAAATAGAGACCATTAATCATCTGTTGTTGTCTTATGTTTCGAGTAGCACCTCCAGGTCCTAGGTTCGATCCCCCTCGGGGGCGAATTTCTGGCTTGGTTAAAAAAAATCTCTCGTTGTGTCCCGCCCGCTCCCGGGTTACGTCCCGCACATCACCCTCCGGTTGGGCCGTTGCAGAGTGAGCGGTGACGGCCCGCTAGTGATGGGGGGCCAGGGTTCGGGGATTTTATCATCCGGGACCATGTTTCGGTCTCTTCTTAATATAATACTGGGAGGGCGGTCTTTCCCTCCCCGGCCGAGTTTTCTCGAGACAATTCTGGTTTATGCTCTTGCAAGGGATTGGCTTGGCTGGTTTAGCATCACAACCTTTTGATGTTGATTTTCTTGGCTGGTGGAGGGATACAACAAATTCTATCAATTGCTCCTACAGGATGGGCTGAACTCCTTGGTGATCCTAGGAGCATGGACTCTATGGCGACACCGCAACGACGACGTGTTCAATGGAGTTAGGCCAAACATCTCTACAATGGAGTCAAGGGTTCTTTTGGGTGATTAGTGAAGAGCATGTGTGTGTGGTCTGCTGGCACTTTTTGCTGTTTGGTCTCCTATTGTGTGCTGCTGTTTCCAGGCGCATATATGGAGGCTGCAGTTCTGTGCGCAGCAGGA
Organism: Zea luxurians; assembly: GCA_029449295.1. Lineage (NCBI taxonomy): Eukaryota > Viridiplantae > Streptophyta > Magnoliopsida > Poales > Poaceae > Zea > Zea luxurians. The sequence goes on from JAOPSE010000063.1 coordinate 15,665,494, forward strand.
GTTGGTGGTTTTGTGTTTTGTGTTTTGCCTATTTTGGCATTGTACTTTGGTCCATTTTGGACTGTTTTCTTCTCTTAATTTAATGATGCGCAGCTCTCTTGCGCGTTTAAGAAAAAAAAACATCTCTACAATTATGATTATGACAGGAAATGAAATTAGATTTTGGGAGATGGCTGGGGCCAAGGGTCTGTCGTTGCCTAGTGTTCATGGTTAAAGGCCATAGGGCGTTTTGTGTTGGTCGTTTGTGTTGTTATCTCTTCTTCAATTGCCCTCATGTAACTCTGTAGCGGCCTTTGGCCTTGTGTATTATGTACACTCTTCTTCTATTAATATAATGATAACCAACTCTCCTGCGTATTCGAGAAAAAAACTATGTTAGCTTGACACTAAGGTACTAATGCACCTCACTAGAAGCAATTATGATACTATTATACAAAAAACTCGACTTGCCGGGGTAATACTGCCCCCATGGTATCATATTAAGAAGACCATCTTACGCAGGTCGAGAAAACCCTCGAACCCTGTCGCACCCATACACAACGACACCGTAGCCTATGTGGGAACGACCACGACCGGGCCTTATACTTGTGCTTTGGCATGGGACATACAAGGGATTTTTTTAACATAGCCTGAAATCCACTCCCACGGTGAGTCGAACCCATGACCCGAGGAGTGCTACTCAAACCATCTAACCACCTCAGCTAGAGGCCCTTTCGTGATACTATTGTACACAACTAATCAGTTTATATCCCCTTCTATTATGAGAAGATACAACAGGGGGTCCAGCAGTTTCCATGGCTCTTGCATTATGACAATATCTTGTATTCAAAATATGTTTATTGTGTTTAATTCTATTTTTATGTTGTGTGCTATCTTGTTCGCCATCTATTAGTGGCAACAATTTGGATATCTAATTTGTATCACAAAGCTAGATCCATGTCCTAAACACTGCATTTATAGAAGATTGTTGTTCTGTGAACACTTGTTTCCCCTTGTGTAGGCTATAGAGAAGCGAATGTCTGTGTTCTCTCAAATACCTAAAGAAAATGGGGAGCTCATTCAAGTATTGAGGTACTTGATAAAATTAAGACAGCAATTCTGTATTTTTTTTACTTGAGTATTTTTGTGAGCTAACTTCAACAATGGCAGGTATGAAGCTAGTCAGTATTATAGACCACATCATGATTACTTCTCTGACACTGTAAGTTGACCATCTCTAAGGCAAGTCTCAGGCTTCTAGATTTACAATTGACCTGACTGTCCTTGTTCTCAATTGCACAACTCAATATGATTTGTACGTACACCTTCAGTTTAACCTTAAGCGTGGAGGGCAGCGTGTTGCTACAATGCTTATGTATTTGACAGATGGCGTTGTAGGTGGTGAAACTCACTTTCCGCAGGTTAGCTGATATTTTACATGTTAATAAATTGTTATTATATCATATACTGTACATACCATGCCATTTGTGTCAGCTTGTTTCTGTCCCAGGCAGGAGATGGAGAGTGCAGCTGTGGAGGAAACGTGGTCAAAGGATTGTGTGTTAAGCCAAACAAAGGGGACGCTGTTCTCTTCTGGAGCATGGTGTGTTAATTCTGTCTAGTTAAATATCCTGATCAGAAGATCTTTATTAGAGTCATCTCAGTTGTGTTCTTTTGGCCTCGGGGACTTGTTCCAGGGATTGGATGGTAACACAGACCCAAACAGTATCCACAGCGGGTGCCCTGTTCTGAAAGGAGAGAAATGGTCCGCGACGAAATGGATGAGGCAGAAGATGACTTTCTGATTAGAGCTGGTTTGGTGGGTACAGGGAGAGTTGGTCCGACTCCAGGGGCAACACCTGCAAGATGTCTCATTATAGCAATGCATACAGCAACAGATGGATTTCGCAGGGTCAGACCTGTGCAATCGCTATTAACGCTTCGTCGTTCAATCACAGGGTTGGCGAGGTCTTTGACACTGCCCTTCGATTGCCCTTTCCACTCTCGACTGTTTGGATTCCAGAGCATAGACGTTTTCCGGCGCTTGGGTTCGACAGCTAACACCTGGGCTTCCTGATGTTTGCACATGGGCTAGTTTGGGAACCCGATTTTTATTTTCTCAAAGAAATCTAGTTTATTTTCCGTTGAGAAAATAGAAATCACTAAAAAAATAGAGTTCCTGAAAATAGAAGAAAATTGGGGAAAAATTCCACTCCTGTCGCTGGGATCTGCAAACTTAACATCATCATCCCAGGCTTCACAAAATCATCATCCACTGGATGGAGTCTTGGCATCCCATCTCATTCCACAAATTTTCATTAACCCCTCACAAGGTTAGTACCCATGTGGATAATTACCTTACTCCCTCTGTTAACTATCTTAAGGTAACGAAGGTTTGTCCTAAGTCAAAGTTTTGAAACATTGGCCAACAATGTCTACAAAAATAATTATTTTTAAATTAAATAAAACTATATATTGTGCTAGATGTTTTAATAATAAATGTAATAGTTTTATTTTTATTTAGTCAATGCTTATGAATATTTTGTTATTAATGGTCAAAGTTTTGAAACTTTGACTTAAGACAAACATTTGTGACCTTAAGATATGGAACAAATGGAGTAGATGCTTACGTACCTAGAGCCCAAACCTCACATCAGTCACTTCATTTTCTCAGAACGACGCATTTATTTGTCTCCTCATGAAACAGCGCCACTATCGTTGATCCATCGGTAAACATCTCGGCATGACTTCCATAATTTTTTTGGGGCATGACTTCCATAATTTTTTTGGGGCTTGTTTGAGAGCAAGAATAACATAGGAGATTTGAGGAGCTAAATGAAATCAATCTAAACAACAACAACAAATTAGAAGTGGAATGACTCCGTCCCACCATACTCTGGAACCAAATACTACCACACGATGATTGATAACATGCATCTCTAATGATGCTACTATTTGGCGTGACTTTGGCTATGGTGCATGAAACCCTAGCTCTGCCTCCAACTATGCTCTGGCTCCAACTATGTTGCATGACTTGAACATGTTAAATATAAGTGTCGGTGTTTGGACTGACGGTCCTAACCAACTAGTGAAATGATGTTGCGTGCCCAGAATCTAGATGGTGTGTGAGTTGACACAAGCGATTTATCCTGGTTCGGGCAATGCGAGGCCCTACTTCCAGCAGACGTGTAACACCCTAAATCTCATTTTTGAGAATATAGTAAAAACTTTTCAAAGATCTTGCATTAGAATTTTTCTTTTTCTCTCTTTAAGACTCTCATAACATTTGAAGACTCATCTCCCTCTTTAAAAGCATTTGCTTAAGTGAATAAAATAATAAATAGAACCATATTTGGCACTCATGATGGAGGTTTAATTGTATGTGCATTTAAGATAATAATAAAATATAATAATGGAATTGAGAATTTGAATTTAACCAAAGTTGCACTTTGGGTTTTAGAAATAATATGTAAAAGATAAAAGAGAAGGGAAGAACTAAGAAAAATACTACATAAAATAAAATAAAAATCAGAATAAACATCCTTCACACTTAAATTATTAAATTATACCTTTCAAACTGAGGACAAGTTATTCACAAAGTTTGAATTTAAACTTGAATTCAAATTGGATTTGAAAATGGAGAAAAGAAAATAGAAAATAAAAAGAAAAAGATTAAAAACCTTACCTGGGCTCGCTGCACCATTTTCGGCCCACTTAGGGAAGCCTCACCGCGCGGCCCAACTATTTCCCTCATGCCGTGCGCCGACGAGTGGGTCCGCGACGTCAGTGCCTCACTCATCGCGCGCTCGCTCTCACCTGTCTCCGCCATGTGGGGCCTTGTGGTCGGGATCGCCCCTCCCCCTCGCGTCCCCCGTTAATGTCACTGGCAAGTGGACCCGGATGGCCAGACTGTTCTTCTCTGTCGTAACAACCGGCGGAGACCGCGTGTGTGATCCTCGCCGCGATGTTCGCCGTCCGGTTCCGTCCGCACGGACTTCGCCATGGTGTATAAAGGTCGAAGCCCCGCGACCACCTTGATGCTCCAAGCGGCGTCGGGAAGTCTCCTCGTGGTCATAGTGGCAGATTTGGAGCTCACCGGGTGTGGAGCTTGCGGCGTGGCAACCATCCCGCGCTCCCGTCGTCATTAGTACCTTGGGCTTGGTCCGGGAGCTTCGGACCACACCACCGCTTGCGTATCGGGTGAATCAGAGCTCTGTATTGTCGTTGGGTCACACGGATTGCTCATCGGAGCACTCCTTCGCCTTGGATCCGCCCTCCGCCGTGAACCGGCTTCGCCACCGCGCCATCATCGGTAAGAAACCCCTAGCCTCGATCGCCTAGTCATTCTCATCGTGTTGCACCATCCACGTCGAGGTTTGGATTGCTTTGTGGAGATCCCGTGTGCGGCGGCCATGGCACCACCGTAGGGCTGGGCGGCGCCGCCGTGTGTGGCAATCGTCACCGGCGGGGGAAAGCGATTGTCCTGGACCATTGGATCTGGGACCAGCGGACCCGATTAAACCATCCCATACCCCTTCGCGAGACACATCTCGTCCGTTGATCTAGATCGAACGGACAGAATCAAATCCAGTATAATAAAATCCTCCCCGTCGTATTTGCATCCAACGGTTCTCGTCGCGTACCGTTTCACGGCCGCGCCGATCTAATCTGGGCGCTCGGCTTTCGATCCAACGGCCGATCTCCACCGATACCCCTTCGCGCTGGCACTTTTGTTAAAGAGCCCCCGTCTTTAGTTTAAATCAACCCGCCGTCCCACGGGCACTGTTGACTGAGTCTCGGGTTTCTTGCGCCGAGCCCCCCTGTGCTTCTGTTTAATTGAGGCCCAGTCCAGAGTGTTATAAAATCAGGAAAATGAATTAGAAAATAAGTTTTTAATATAAAAATAATTCCTAGAAGTTGTTTAATTCATAGGAAATGCATAGTTAGTCCAAATTAATTCATTCCAGTTCCTATAATTTTGTAATATTATTGTTTATCAATTAGTGCCACTGGTTTTACATAAAAGTCACATTTAAATTATTATCTTAACTAATCTTGTAATAAGCACATATAATCTTTGGAAAATCATAACTTAAAATCTACAACTCCAAATTTAGTGATTCCAGTTCCTATGGTTTTATTTTAATATGTAGATTATTACTGTGTATTTTGTGTACTTATGTTTGGTGTAATGTTAATTTTGCCTATACAATGTTTGTTTGTATTGCTACGACTAGAGCGAGGTCACGTGTCATCTGAAGAGCAAGTTGGTACCTGGAATCTCAAGGCCCAGGCAAGTTGTGCCCTTGATCACTTCTTTTTACCCACTCATGTTCTAATTAATCATAATGATCTGCATAGGTTAATTTTGATGGGACCCAATAGGTTACCCTAGTTTGTCTATCTTTATACCTTGGTTACCACTGAACTTTCTGGGTAGTACTTGCTAGTGCTATATGTGGTTTTGGGTATGAAGATTACACTATTCATGATTATACTTTTGTTATCAGTTGTTATTTACTGTTCATGTTAAGATCATTATGTTAATTGGAACATGGAGAACCACCCGGGAAAACAGTGCTACCACAAGGGAGGAATGGGACCCCTTGGCTGATTAATTAGGAAAGCTAGTGGAAGACTACCTTACCCGAAAGGGGCAAGGGCAGTAGGGGAGAGGTCAGTGTAGGGAGGCCCTCGGGAGGATTTTGCTGCGATGGCGGTCCTGCAAGGGATTCCTGCACTGGATCTTCCTATAAACTGTAGCGGGTTTTCGGAAGCTAGTGGAACTTTGTAAAGGCCTCGTAGTGGATCCCTAGCCATTCACCTCGGTAGTGTCTAAGGGCCTTGCAAACCCTGGCGACATGGGATACACGACTTGTGGGTAAAGATGCGCAACCTCTGCAGAGTGTAAAACTGGTATACTAGCCGTGCTCACGGTCATGAGCAGCTCGGACACTCACATGATTAACTATGGAACTTAAACTCAATTTGTCATATGCACTGCATCGCAGGTGAAGTTGTTATTTTTGTTCTATTACTTAACTGGGTTGGTATTTACTTATACTTAGTAACTGCTAATAAAATTTTGACCAACTTTAAAAGCAATGCTCAGCTCTAACCATCTTCTTTGGTAAGCCTTACACTTCACGTGAGCTCCCACCTTTGGCGAGTTCATGCACATTATTCCCCACAACTTGTTGAGCGATGAACGTATGTGAGCTCACTCTTGCTGTCTCACACACACCACAGGTCAAGAACAGGTACCGCAGGATGAGGCGCTTGGAGGATGCTGTGATGTGTTCGTGAGAGATCTAGGCCGTCGTCTCCCAGTCAACTTTGGGTTGCTGGACCGTTGTCTCCTTATAATGTAATTATTTATTTTGTATAGAACTCCTGTTATATATAAAGATGTGACATTCGATCCTGTGCCACTATACATCATATGTGTGAGACTTGGTCCCAGCATACCTGGTGTTTATGTTAACCCCGGGTTTTGGACCCTAAAATCCGGGTGTTACAGAAGTGGTATCAGAGGAATGTTGACTGTAGGACGAAACCTAGATAGAACTGGACAACCAATACTTACTTACCTTTGCTACTCTGATTCTTTCTAAACTTTTCTCATCTATTTCCGCTTTACTCTGATTATTCTTACCTTTTCTTTCTAAAGACAAACTTGGATTTCACACTTTGAAATCCTGTACCTAAAGTGACTTTTGGGAATAGGAGACCTATTCTTAGGAACAAAAACAAAACTATTTTTGTAAATATTTATATGCTTGAATATTTGTTCTTATGATACATGTCTGATTTGGATCTTTGTTTGAGTGTGATGAGTTGTGGAGTAATGTCCACAATTGCATCTGCATATATACATAGGTATAAAAATATATTTATAAAATAACTAGACAACCTAGATTATCCCCATTGGAACATATCTAGCTTAAGAGATTTATCTTATCCTAAAGGATCTCATTCTAGCCAATTCATCCTACCTTAAAAGATTCTCCCTTATCTTAGTAGATCCATCTCATCTAAAAAGATTCTATCTTATCTTATGGATTCATCTTGCCCTAAATTGAATATTTATCCCACTCTAGAATAACAACCATGATCTAATGCAAATTAATTAGATCTTATCTAGTCAAACTAGTCACACCAATCTAACATAGATCTAATCTAATCTAAAGTGACTTACTAAACATGTTAGATATTACTTGTGAAAGAGATTAGACCCCACTAGCCATGTATTAACTTATCCTAGCACATTGGATCAATTCAACCATGAGCTAACCCAACCCATAGAACCATGATGAATGGTATAACCTTTCTAGTCCCACCTAACAACAAAACAAACTTTTAACCTACATCTTGTAGTCTATCTCACCCATACATATCTCTCATCTTGACTGATTCTATCTTACCCTTGGATATTCACCTTATATGACTGGTTACCCCAAGTCTGGACATAAAAACAAAGACCAAGCCCTACTAAAGAATCTTCAGAATTATGACCAGCTACTAGCTTATTCATTCCGCTTATTGAATAAATTCCTTTGCAAAACTATTACCATATGCTTCTAACTTTCATGGTCAATACCAGGAAAGGAAAGATTATCACGTAAAAGCAAGCAGAAAATGAACCCTCCAAATCCTCCACCTGTTGAAATCAATCAAGTGGTTGCTACCCAAAGACTGGTAATACAACAGTTAACAGACCTGGTGACCGAGATGCAAAATCAGATAAGACAACAACGCGAGGAAATACGTCAGGCCCGCCAAGAAATAAGGCAAGCACGGTTGGAGAGACAACAACAACAACAACCTCCACCACCACCCCCAGCTCCACCAAGCTACATAGACATAAATTATGATGATTTGTAAGGTCTAGATGTTACTTTAGTTAGTAGATGATATGATATTATTCTAGAAGGAATAATAAGGTCTATTGACCCTATGTTTTGTTAAAAGAATTATACCTCATGCTGAGATTTCTTTGTTTGTGCATATGTTCCGAGAACAATATGAGCATACACCCCTTTTATTACTAATCTCGAGGACGAGATTATTTTTAAGGGGGGTAGGATTTGTAACACCCTAAATCTCATTTTTGAGAATATAGTAAAAACTTTTCAAAGATCTTGCATTAGAATTTTTCTTTTTCTCTCTTTAAGACTCTCATAACATTTGAAGACTCATCTCCCTCTTTAAAAGCATTTGCTTAAGTGAATAAAATAATAAATAGAACCATATTTGGCACTCATGATGGAGGTTTAATTGTATGTGCATTTAAGATAATAATAAAATATAATAATGGAATTGAGAATTTGAATTTAACCAAAGTTGCACTTTGGGTTTTAGAAATAATATGTAAAAGATAAAAGAGAAGGGAAGAACTAAGAAAAATACTACATAAAATAAAATAAAAATCAGACTAAACATCCTTCACACTTAAATTATTAAATTATACCTTTCAAACTGAGGACAAGTTATTCACAAAGTTTGAATTTAAACTTGAATTCAAATTGGATTTGAAAATGGAGAAAAGAAAATAGAAAATAAAAAGAAAAAGATTAAAAACCTTACCTGGGCTCGCTGCACCATTTTCGGCCCACTTAGGGAAGCCTCACCGCGCGGCCCAACTATTTCCCTCATGCCGTGCGCCGACGAGTGGGTCCGCGACGTCAGTGCCTCACTCATCGCGCGCTCGCTCTCACCTGTCTCCGCCATGTGGGGCCTTGTGGTCGGGATCGCCCCTCCCCCTCGCGTCCCCCGTTAATGTCACTGGCAAGTGGACCCGGATGGCCAGACTGTTCTTCTCTGTCGTAACAACCGGCGGAGACCGCGTGTGTGATCCTCGCCGCGATGTTCGCCGTCCGGTTCCGTCCGCACGGACTTCGCCATGGTGTATAAAGGTCGAAGCCCCGCGACCACCTTGATGCTCCAAGCGGCGTCGGGAAGTCTCCTCGTGGTCATAGTGGCGGATTTGGAGCTCACCGGGTGTGGAGCTTGCGGCGTGGCAACCATCCCGCGCTCCCGTCGTCATTAGTACCTTGGGCTTGGTCCGGGAGCTTCGGACCACACCACCGCTTGCGTATCGGGTGAATCAGAGCTCTGTATTGTCGTTGGGTCACACGGATTGCTCATCGGAGCACTCCTTCGCCTTGGATCCGCCCTCCACCGTGAACCGGCTTCGCCACCGCGCCATCACCGGTAAGAAACCCCTAGCCTCGATCGCCTAGTCATTCTCATCGTGTTGCACCATCCACGTCGAGGTTTGGATTGCTTTGTGGAGATCCCGTGTGCGGCGGCCATGGCACCACCGTAGGGCTGGGCGGCGCCGCCGTGTGTGGCAATCGTCACCGGCGGGGGAAAGCGATTGTCCTGGACCATTGGATCTGGGACCAGCGGACCCGATTAAACCATCCCATACCCCTTCGCGAGACACATCTCGTCCGTTGATCTAGATCGAACGGACAGAATCAAATCCAGTATAATAAAATCCTCCCCGTCGTATTTGCATCCAACGGTTCTCGTCGCGTACCGTTTCACGGCCGCGCCGATCTAATCTGGGCGCTCGGCTTTCGATCCAACGGCCGATCTCCACCGATACCCCTTCGCGCTGGCACTTTTGTTAAAGAGCCCCCGTCTTTAGTTTAAATCAACCCGCCGTCCCACGGGCACTGTTGACTGAGTCTCGGGTTTCTTGCGCCGAGCCCCCCTGTGCTTCTGTTTAATTGAGGCCCAGTCCAGAGTGTTATAAAATCAGGAAAATGAATTAGAAAATAAGTTTTTAATATAAAAATAATTCCTAGAAGTTGTTTAATTCATAGGAAATGCATAGTTAGTCCAAATTAATTCATTCCAGTTCCTATAATTTTGTAATATTATTGTTTATCAATTAGTGCCACTGGTTTTACATAAAAGTCACATTTAAATTGTTATCTTAACTAATCTTGTAATAAGCACATATAATCTTTGGAAAATCATAACTTAAAATCTACAACTCCAAATTTAGTGATTCCAGTTCCTATGGTTTTATTTTAATATGTAGATTATTACTGTGTATTTTGTGTACTTATGTTTGGTGTAATGTTAATTTTGCCTATACAATGTTTGTTTGTATTGCTACGACTAGAGCGAGGTCACGTGTCATCTGAAGAGCAAGTTGGTACCTGGAATCTCAAGGCCCAGGCAAGTTGTGCCCTTGATCACTTCTTTTTACCCACTCATGTTCTAATTAATCATAATGATCTGCATAGGTTAATTTTGATGGGACCCAATAGGTTACCCTAGTTTGTCTATCTTTATACCTTGGTTACCACTGAACTTTCTGGGTAGTACTTGCTAGTGCTATATGTGGTTTTGGGTATGAAGATTACACTATTCATGATTATACTTTTGTTATCAGTTGTTATTTACTGTTCATGTTAAGATCATTATGTTAATTGGAACATGGAGAACCACCCGGGAAAACAGTGCTACCACAAGGGAGGAATGGGACCCCTTGGCTGATTAATTAGGAAAGCTAGTGGAAGACTACCTTACCCGAAAGGGGCAAGGGCAGTAGGGGAGAGGTCAGTGTAGGGAGGCCCTCGGGAGGATTTTGCTGCGATGGCGGTCCTGCAAGGGATTCCTGCACTGGATCTTCCTATAAACTGTAGCGGGTTTTCGGAAGCTAGTGGAACTTTGTAAAGGCCTCGTAGTGGATCCCTAGCCATTCACCTCGGTAGTGTCTAAGGGCCTTGCAAACCCTGGCGACATGGGATACACGACTTGTGGGTAAAGATGCGCAACCTCTGCAGAGTGTAAAACTGGTATACTAGCCGTGCTCACGGTCATGAGCAGCTCGGACACTCACATGATTAACTATGGAACTTAAACTCAATTTGTCATATGCATTGCATCGCAGGTGAAGTTGTTATTTTTGTTCTATTACTTAACTGGGTTGGTATTTACTTATACTTAGTAACTGCTAATAAAATTTTGACCAACTTTAAAAGCAATGCTCAGCTCTAACCATCTTCTTTGGTAAGCCTTACACTTCACGTGAGCTCCCACCTTTGGCGAGTTCATGCACATTATTCCCCACAACTTGTTGAGCGATGAACGTATGTGAGCTCACTTTTGCTGTCTCACACACACCACAGGTCAAGAACAGGTACCGCAGGATGAGGCGCTTGGAGGATGCTGTGATGTGTTCGTGAGAGATCTAGGCCGTCGTCTCCCAGTCAACTTTGGGTTGCTGGACCGTTGTCTCCTTATAATGTAATTATTTATTTTGTATAGAACTCCTGTTATATATAAAGATGTGACATTCGATCCTGTGCCACTATACATCATATGTGTGAGACTTGGTCCCAGCATACCTGGTGTTTATGTTAACCCCGGGTTTTGGACCCCTAAAATCCGGGTGTTACAAGACGGGGGTGAAGCTTACATTACTCGCACTGAGGTGCTTACAGTAGGGATTACAAGCACAACCGGAGAGGGGAAGTTTCCAAGTCCCTAGAACTGATTGAGGCAAGTGCCGATACCGAAAGACAGGAGAAAGTTACCAAGTGTTTTTTGCCCCGCCCCCTTGGAGGAGTCATGATTGCCCTATTTATACACCTAGGGATGTATGTTGTTGAGCCAGGGGGTCGCCGTGCTAGCAAGAGAGATGTCTTGGTGTCCTGTGGGCGACACGATCTTGTACTGTGCTGTTGAATTGAATCTGTCGTTTTCCTGCTGAGAGCCGAGGCCAAGGCCGAGGGGTTGGTCATACACTCGAGCTCCTGGGGGAGGGGATGCCCATACCGTAGTGGTTGTAATAGGACCTCGGTATGGGTAAAAGTCAGCTTACGGGATGCATCAGCGTCCCTGTGTTGGATGACGTGGGGTGTCCTTTCATGCAGGTATCCAGGTCAAAGCCAAGCTCGGACGAGGCGAAAGTCTTCTCGAGGATGGTTGAGTCCTTCCTGACGTGTGCCACAGTTAACAGAGTGGTCGTCTGCGGGGTTCACGGTGGTGCAGGTAGCTGAGGCCTAGCTTGAGCGAGGTGGAGGCGGTGCCCGAGGGCAAGCTCAGCGTCGGGCGAGGCGGAGATGGTGCCCGAGGGCAAGCCTAGCGTCGGGCGAGGCGGAGTTTTGCGCCTGAGGCTCGGTCTGCTCTTCCGTCGTGTTTGATGTTCCATCCATGTATGGCAGGCGGCGTGTACGCATAGTGGCACATGCGTAATCATGCTGTTGCGCCTGAACGTGACTGCTGTCTTGTTGCTGTTGTGCTCATGTGTCACCGTGTATGGTAGGTATACACATTAAATGCGAGTGTTCCTCGCTGGCCTTCAGGTGTGTTTTGTCCTCCTTGTCCGAGACAGAATCGGGCGAGGTGGATACGGCGGTTCCAGGGTGAGGTGCCCTCGAGCTAGGCGAAGACGGGGGGCCTGAGTCTGTGAGAGACTCAGGCGAGGCAGAGACTTGCCCGAGGCGAAGCTTTTGGAGGGCCCTCGGGGAGGGGCCTTAGTTAGGATGGCGTTCTGTGACCCTTGTGATGGGCCTCGGGCGAGGAGGCGACCTGGTCCCTTGCCTTCAGGGGTTGTGTCTGAGCAAATAACTTTTCCTGAGCGCGTTATTAGGGGAGAATCCGGGTGCCCCTAATTCCACCCCCGACAATAAGTAACATACTAGCAAATGATATATCAAGCTTCCCTGATACAATGTCTGTGCGTTGCGACGACACATAAATGAGTCAGGATGGAGAGGCTAGGACCGTGGACTGATTACAAAGAAATATAACAGAGTTTTTTTTTGCAAAAGTGGGAAGAGAGTTGGGATAGCGAGGCTTGGATCGTGGATTGATTAAAAAATATAAGTTTTTTTTTAAATGTTGACGTATGGTAAGGGTGAAACCGTAAAAACTAACACTTTATATAGTAGAGATTATTTTATCAATAGCATATGATATATTAGACCATTTTTTCTATATAATCGTTAGGAGTATAAGTATTATACTACTTGTATTTGTTTAAATCTAATTTAGTGTTCTAGAACATATTTGACGTGTCAATTAGGACAGCCTATAAATAGTTGAGACACAGTAATAAAGGAATGATTAAACGTCTAAGTGAGGATAAGATATATGTGATTTAGGGTCATTGCCTTTATAATCTGTGGGTCAGAGTTTTAACTGATTATCATGCTTGACTTTCTATAACCATGGCGCAAACTGTAACATCATCTAATAACTAGTACAATACTCTTACGTTGCTACGGTATAAAATCATATTTAATGGTATTGGTAGATGTGAATTAGATCCTACCAGTAATGTAACGGCTGAGCGACACGGTAAACGAGTGTGGTGAACCCTCCCCATAAAAAACGATAAAATAAATTTAATATAAACATATTTTCTACATGATACATATTAAACCGATAAAAATAAATATCACACAAGCAAAGAATTTGCATCAGAAACCATTGGTGCTGCACCAAGATAGTTCAACCTATACATCAGGCATATTAAAAAAATCTAATTTATTTATACGGCTATGTACAACTTTTAGTTTACTTGGTGAAACAAAACACTTTTTTCACAAAGATGAACATTGTCTGGTGCCCAGGCTGGCGCGTCGACAAACTCGCTGCTCTCTGGAATCTTTAGAATTGTTGGGGACGCTGTGGCTAAAATTCACAGGACTATCCGGTGAGCCAGCAGCGCCCGCGCCAACGGTCGGCAGTAAAATCAGCGCGCAATAAATGGGCGACGTGTGGCCAGCGCCAATGGTCACCAAGTCACACCGGACTGTCTGGTGTACCAAGGAAACCCTGGCTACAACGGTCGGCTTCGCCAAATAAGGAAGGAGATCGCGTACTGTTCATGTCCGGTGGTGCACGGACTGTCTGGTACACCCACAGACAGAAGGCAACTATTGCCTACCAAATGGAGCTCCAATGACTCCTAGCTGCCTTGGGGCTATAAAAGGGACCCCTAGACGCATGGAGCAGTACACCTAGACTCCGCAAACACGCATCCGATTCATTGTCCTTGAGATTTGAGCACTTGTTTGAACTGTGAACTCGTTGCGCTGTGTTTTGTGCTCATTTCTCGACTTGTGAGCGTGTCGTTGCTGCGACTCTAGCTGTTGCGTGTGTTTCTATCTCATCTTACTATTGGGGTTTCATTGTGATCAATCTTGTAAGGGTGAGAGCTCGAACTTGTGGAGATTCCTCACAAAGAGGATAAACTTGAGATAAAAAGAACTATGGTATTCAAGTGGATCATTGGATCACTTGAAAGGGGTTGAGTGCAACCCTCGTCCGTTGGGACGCCACAACGTGGACTAGGCAAGTGTTTCACTTGGTCGAACCACGGGATAAAAATCGCCGTGTCAACTGTTGAAAGGGAAATAGGGTTAACCATTCCCTATAATTAATTTTGGTGGTTGACGACCAACACATGGACTAACTAGTTTGTCTAGAATTCATGTATTACAGGTGCATAAGGTTCAACACAAACCAAGAAAGAAATTAAGTTAGGGACACAATTCAATTGGAGCAAAAGGACCTAGAGTGTGCTGAAAAATGGCGCACCGGACAGTGTCCGGTGTGCACCGGACACCAGGGCCGTACAGAGTTGAACCAGCCACTCTCGGGAAAATGGAGGCGCGCTCCGCTATAATTCACCGGACTGTCCGGTGTGCCACTGGACTATCCAGTGAGCCAGCGGAGCAATGCCTCTCTGCTGAACCAACGGTCGACTGTGGAGATGTCAGAGCGGAACAGTGTCGCGCAGAAGTCAGAGAGCATCGGACTGTCCGGCGTGGCACCGGACTGTCCGGTGCAGCTAGAAGACAAACGTCTCCAACGGTCAACTGCTCCGAACCCTAATGATTGCGCTGACGTGGCGCGCACCAGATAGGGCACATTGACTGTCCGGTGGCACATCGGACTGTCCAGTGCGCCCATCGCCAGCAGAATTCAGCCAATGGCTAGAAGTGGTTGGGAGGCTATAAATACCCCCCAACCACCTCATTCACTTCCATCCAAGCATTCTGAATTCTTCATTCATTGCAAGAGCAAAAGCCCAATACTCCAAGATACAATCAAAGCAATCAATCCACTCAAAGCCCCAAAATCAACTCTAGTGCATTAGGGCTTGTGAGAGGATCACTTGTGTTCTTTGTTGCTCTTGTCGCTTGGTTTGGCCTTTTTCTTTTCCCTTCTATTTCTCAAGTGACTTGTAATCAAAGCAAGAGACACCTAAGTGTGTGGTGGTCCTTGCGGGGTCTAAGTGACCCGAGAGATTAAGGAAAAGGCTCACTCGGTCTAAGTGACCGTTTGAGAGAGGGAAAGGGTTGAAATAGACCCGGTCTTTGTGACCTCCTCAACGAGGACTAGGTTCTTTGGAATCGAACCTCGGTAAAACAAATCATCGTGTTCACTCGCCTTGATTCTTGTTTGATTTGCTTTCCCCTCTCTAACGTTTCATTGCTAGTGTGAATTTGAGTTGGCTCCCATACGTCATCCGCAATCCTTGAGCAACTCCTAGCAAGAGAGATATTCTTTTGGATTTGAATTTAATTTTGACGCTAACCCCCGACCTTAGTGTGTGTTTAAGTTTATAAATTTCAGGTTTCGCCTATTCACCCCCCTCTAGGCGACTTTCAATTGGTATCAGAGCAAGTGCTTCATTAAGAGTCTAACCAACTCGAAGTGATGTCTGGAGATCACGCCAAGAGGGAGATCATGACCGGCGAAAAAGTCACAAGCTCGAGGAGGACTCTCTCAAGGGAGTCCGGCAACAAACATAAGGAGGAATCCTCTTCCTCCATCAAGTCACATCGGAGAGGTGACAAGAAAATGAAGAAGGTGGTCTACTACGAGACCAACTCCTCGTCACCCTCCACATCAAGCTCCGAGTCGTCCAATACTTCTAAGTGCCATGAGTGAAAGAAGTGTAGTAAGATGCCCCTACGCTATCCCCATAATTCAAAGCGTGCTCCATTACTTTCTGTTCCTTTAGGAAAACCACCATATTTTGATGGTGAAGATTATTGTCTGTGGAGTGATAAAATGAGGCACCATCTAATCTCACTCCACGAAAGTATTTGGGATATTGTTGAGTTTGGAGCGCAGGCACCAAAGGCGGGGGACAAGGACTACGACTCGGATGAGGCCGCCCAAATACGTCACTTTAACTCCCAAGCAACTTCTATACTCCTCGCCTCTTTATGTCGAGAGGAGTATAATAAGGTGCAAGGGTTAAAGAGCGCTAAAGAAATTTGGGACGTCCTCAAAACCGTGCACGAAGGGGACGAGGTGACCAAGATCCCCAAGCGCGAGACGATCGAGGGAGAACTCGGTCGATTTGTCCTCAACAAAGGGGATGAGCCGCAAGCCATGTACAACCGGCTCAAGACCATGGTGAACCAAGTGCGCAACCTCGGGAGCACCAAATGGGAAGACCATAAAATGGTCAAGGTTATTCTAGGATCCCTTGTTTTTCGTAATCCTACTCAAGTACAATTAATACGTGGGGATCCTAGATACAAACTAATGTCTCCCGAGGAAGTGATTGGCAAGTTTGTGAGCTTTAAACTTATGATCAAAGACTCCAAACACATTGTTAACTTAGAGCAAGGTGCCACCTCCACACCCGAGGTGCAACCCATCGCATTCAAAGCGACGGAAGAAAAGAAGGAGGAGTCTACACCAAGTAGGCTTCCAATCGACGCCTCCAAGCTCGACAATGAGGAGATGGCGCTCATCATCAAGAGCTTCCGCCAAATCCTCAAGCAAAGGAGGGGAAAGGATTACAAGCCCCGCTCCAAGAGGGTGTGCTACCGGTGTGGTAAGTTCGATCATTTCATAGCAAAATGTCCAATTTCTAGTGAAAGTGACAGGGACGAAGACAAGAAGGGGAAGAAGAAAGAGAAGAAGAGATACTACAAGAAGAAGGGCGGCGATGCACACGTGTGCCAAGAATGGGACTCCGACGAGAGCTCCACTGACTCCTCCGACGAGGACGCCGCCAACATCGCCGTCAACAAAGGTCTCATCTTCCCCAATGTCGGCCACAAATGTCTTATGGCTAAGGATGGCAAGAAGAAGAAGGTACATTCTAGAGCCACCCCTAAATATACAACATCTAGTGATGAGGGTAGCTCTAGCGATAATGGAGATGATTTACTTGCTCTTTTTGCCAACCTTAACATGGAACAAAAGAAAAAATTAAATGAACTAATTGAGACCATTAACGAGAAGGATGACATCTTGGAATGCCAAGAAGACTTGCTCGTTAAAGAAAACAAAAAAATTAAGTTGAAAAATGCTTATGCTCAGGAAGTAGAAAAATGTGAAAACCTATCTAAGGACCTCAGCATTTGTCATGATTCAATTTCAAGTCTTAGAACTGAGAATGATAGTTTAGTTTCTAAGATTGAAAAGTTGAATGTTTGCAATGATTCAATTTCCTGTCTTAGAGATGAGAATATTAGATTAAATGCTAAGATAGAAGAATTGAATGCCTGCAAACCATCTACATCTACTGTTGATCATGTTACTATTTGTACTAAATATAGAGATGTTAATATTGAAGCTATGGATGATCACCTTGCCATGATTAAACAACAAAATGATCATATAGCTAAATTAACTGCTAAAATTACTAAGCATGAACTTGAAAATGAAAAGTTTAAATTTGCTAGAAGCATGCTCTATAATGGGAGATGCTTTGGCATTAAGGATGGTATTGGTTTCCAACAGGGGAATCAAAACAACACCAAGATTAATGCCCCTAAAAATTATCTAACTTTGTTAAGGGTAAGGCTCCCATGGTTCAGGATAGTGAGGGTTATATTTTATATCCTGCAAACTATCCCGAACATGAGATTAGGAAGATTCATGCTAGGAAACCTCATTCTGTTTCTCACCATGCATTTATGTACAAAGATGAGGCTTCTAGCTCTAGGCATACCACTCATATTAAAATGCCTAGAAAGAAAATTCCTACTGCATCAAATGAACATAATGTTTTATTTAAGACTTTTGATGCCTCATATGTTTTAACTAACAAATCACGCAAAATAGTTGCCAAATATGTTGGGGGCAAACACAAGAGTCCCAAGACTTGTGTTTGGGTACCCAAGGTGCTTGTTTCTAACGTCAAAGGACCCAAGACTGTTTGGGTACCTAAGAACAAGACCTAAACTTGTTTTGTAGGTTTATGCATCCGAAGGTTCAAGTTGGATAATCGATAGCGGGTGCACAAACCACATGACAGGAGAGAAAAGGATGTTCTCCTCATATGAGAAAAATGATGATCCCCGAAGAGCTATCACATTCGGGGATGGAACTCAAGGTTTGGTCAAAGGTTTGGGTAAAATAGCTATATCTCCTGACCATTCTATTTCCAATGTTTTTCTTGTAGATTCTTTAGATTACAATTTGCTTTCTGTTTCTCAATTATGCAAAATGGTCTACAACTATCTTTTTACTGGTATAGGTGTTACTGTCTTTAGAAGAAGTGATAATTCAATAGCTTTTAAGGGAGTGTTAGATGGTCAGCTATACCTAGTTGATTTTAATGATAATCAAGCTAAACTAGACACTTGTTTAATTGCTAAGACTAATATGGGTTGGCTTTGGCATCACCGACTTGCCCATATTGGAATGAAGAATCTTCACAAGCTTCTAAAAAGAGAGCACATTTTAGTACTAACAAATGTTCATTTTGAGAAAGACAGGATCTGTAGCGCATGTCAAGCAGGAAAGCAGGTTGGAGCTCATGATCCACACAAGAACATCATGACGACTGACAGGCCGCTTGAACTACTCCACATGGACCTATTCGACTCGATCGCTTACATAAGCATCGACGGGAGTAAGTACTGTCTAGTTATTGTGGATGATTATTCTCGCTTCACTTGGGTATTTTTTCTGCAGGAAAATCTCAAACCCAAGAGACTTTAAAGAGATTCTTAAGAAGGGCTCAAAATGAGTTCGGATTAAGAATCAAAAAGATAAGATGTGACAATGGGATGGAGTTCAAAAATTCACAAATTGAAGGTTTTCTTGAGGAGGAGGGCATCAAGCATGAGTTTTCTTCTCCCTATACACCTCAACAAAATGGTGTAGTGGATAGGAAAAATAGAACTCTACTAGACATGGCAAGAACCATGCTTGATGAGTACAAACACCGGACCGGTTTTGGGCTGAGGCGATTAACACCGCCTGCTACTCCATCAACCGATTATATCTTCATCGAATCCTCAAGAAGACATCATATGAACTCCTCACTAGTAAAAAGTCCAATGTTTCATATTTTAGAGTCTTTGGGAGTAAATGCTTTATTCTTATTAAAAGAGGTAGAAGTTCTAAATTTGCTCCTAAGGCTGTAGAAGGTTTTTTACTAGGATATGACTCAAACACAAGGGCATATAGAGTCTTCAACAAATCCACTGGATTAGTTGAGGTTTCTTGTGATATTGTGTTTGATGAGACTAATGGCTCCCAAGTGGAGCAAGTTGATCTTGATAAACTAGATGATGAAGAGGCTTCGTGCATCGCACTAAGAAACATGCCCATTGGGGATGTGTGTCCAAAGGAATCCGAAGAGCCCACACAAGCACAAGATTAGCCATCATCTTCCATGTAAGCATCTCCACCCACTCAACATGAGGACCGGGCTCAAGATGGTGAAGATGAAGATCAAGAGGATGAGCCACCTAAAGACGAGGACATTGATCAAGGGGGAGATGAAGATAATGAAGCCAAGGAAGATGACCAAGAAATAATGGATCAAAGACCACCACACCCAAGAGTCCACCAAGCAATTCAACGAGATCACCCCATCAACTCCATCCTTGGTGACATTCATAAGGGGGTAACCACTAGATCTCGAGTTGCTCATTTCTGTGAACATTACTCTTTTGTTTCCTCTATTGAGCCATACATGATATAGGATGCACTAAGAGATCCGGATTGGGTGGTGGCAATGCAAGAGGAGCTCAACAACTTCACGAGGAATGAGGTATGATATTTAGTTCCACGTCCTAACCAAAATGTTGAAGGTGCCAAATGGGTATTCCGCAACAAGCAAGATGAGCATGGTGTGGTGACAAGGAATAAAGCCCGACTTGTGGCCAAATGTTATTCACAAGTCGAAGGTTTGGACTTTGATGAAACTTATGCACCCGTAGCTAGGCTTGAGTCAGTTTGTATATTACTTGCCTATGCTACTTACCATGGCTTTAAGCTTTATCAAATGGACATGAAGAGTGCCTTCCTCAATGGACCTATCAAGGAAGAGGTCTATGTTGAGCAACCTCCCCCGGCTTTGAAGATAGTGAGTACCCCAATCATGTTTACAAACTCTCAAAGGCGCTTTATGGGCTCAAGCAAGCCCCAAGAGCATGGTATGAATGCCTGAGAGATTTTCTTATCACTAATGGCTTCAAAGTCGGTAAAGCCGATCCTACTCTCTTTACTAAAACTGTTGGAAAAGACTTGTTTATATGCCAAATTTATGTTGATGATATTATATTTGGGTCTACTAACAAGTCAACCTGTGAAGAGTTAGATCATGATACAGAAATTCGATATGTCTATGATGGGGGAGTTGAAGTATTTTCTTGGATTCCAAATCAAGCAACTCCAAGAGGGTACCTTCATCAGCCAAACAAAATACATACAAGATATACTTAAGAAGTTTGGGATGAAGAATGGCAAACCCATCAAGACACCCATGGGAACCAATGGGCATCTCGACCTCGACACTAGAGGTAAATCCGTAGATCAAAAGGTATATCGGTCGATGATAGGTTCTTTACTCTACTTATGTGCATCTCGACCGGATATTATGCCTTTTGTATGCATGTGTGCAAGGTTCCAGGCTAATCCTAAGGAAGTTCACCTTAGGGTCATGAAAAGAATCATGAGATACTTAGTTTATACTCCTAAGTTTGGTCTTTGGTACCCCAAGGGATCTACCTTTGATCTAATTGGGTATTCCGATGTCGATTATGCCGGATGTAAAATTGATAGGAAGAGCACATCAGGGACTTGTCAGTTTCTGGGAAGATCCCTGGTGTATTGGGCTTCAAAGAAACAAAACTCCGTAGCTCTTTCCACCGCCGAAGCCGAGTACATTGCCGCAGACCATTGCTGCGCGCAATTACTTTGGATGAGGCAAACCCTCAGGGACTATGGCTACAGATTGAGCAAAGTCCCTCTCTTATGTGATAATGAGAGTGCAATACGCATGGCGGATAATCCCATTGAACACAGACGCACTAAGCACATAGACATCCGATATCACTTTTTAAGAGATCACCAACAAAAGGGGATATCGAAATAGCTTATGTGAACACTCACAACCAATTAGCCAATATCTTTACCAAGCCATTAGATTAGCAAACTTAGGAATGAGCTAAATATACTTGATTCTTAGAACTTTGATTGAAACATTGCACACATAGCTAATTTATATACCTTTGATCATATCTCTTTCATTTGGTGCAAATGCATATTTCTTATTATTCTTGTGCCAAGACTACGACTAATGTGTTTTCAAGTGTATTTCTATACTAAGTCATAGATTCAAATGGAAATGGAGTATTCGGCATAGACAAGGCTTCCTCTCCAACTCTGACGGTATCACTTACCCCTTTGCCGCTACTCCTACAACTCTCAATGGTATAACCCTTCACTCGTATTCATTTCACCATTTGGGAGAAAATATTAGGCCTCAAAAGGGGAGAAAGTTGCAAAAGGGCTCTCAAGTTCTCTGTTTTTCGCGCTTAATGCCAAAGGGGGAGAAAATATTAAGCCCAAAACCAAAGGACCGCACCACCATTTCAAAAAAAATCGAAATGAATTTTTAATTGGTAAATTTCAATTGGTGTATTTTTCAATTAGTATCTAATTAATATGTGAAAGTAAGATTTCAAATTGGCATCTACAAAACTTCACATTTAGTATGAAAGAATTTCAATTGGTACAATTTCATATCTGTCTCAAAAACCCTTTTGAAAAGCTAAGGGGAGAATTTCTTTCAGGGGGAGCTTTTATATAGTCAAAGGAAAAGCATTTGAAACAGGGGGAGGAATTTCAAATCCTAAAAATGTTTTTCGTAATCATATTCCTATACCTTTGACTATTTGCAAAAGTTTTTGAATAGATTTCCAAGAGATTTGCAAAAACAAAACATGTGGTGCAAATGTGGTCCAAAATATTAAATAAAGAAAGCCAAACCATTCACTCTTATTCATGTGTTTAAAATCTTTCACTAGTTTAATTCTAAGTAACCTATGCACAATCTTCTCAATTGCAAACTAGTTACATCTATGCACTTCATATTTGCTTTGGTTTGTGTTGGCATCAATCACCAAAAAGGGGGAGATTGAAAGGGAAATAGGGTTAACCATTCCCTATAATTAATTTTGGTAGTTGATGACCAACACAAACACATGGACTAACTAGTTTGTCTAGAATTCATGTATTACAGGTGCATAAGGTTCAACACAAACCAAGAAAGAAATCAAGTTAGGGATACAATTCAATTGGAGCAAAAGGACCTAGAGTGTGCTGGAAAATGGCGCACCGGACAGTGTCTGGCGGGTGCACCAGGGCCGTACAGAGTTGAACCAGGCACGCTTCGCTATAATTCACCGGACTGTCCGGTGAGCCTGCGGAGCAACGGCTCTCTGCTCAACCAACGGACGACTATGGAGATGTCAAAGCAGAACAGTGCCACGTAGAAGTCGATCAGAGAGCACCGAACTGTTCGGTGTGGCACCGAACTGTCCGATGCAGCTAGAAGACAAACGTCTCCAAAGGTCAACTGCTTCGAACCCTAATGGTTGCGCTGACATGGCACACACTGGACAGTGCACAGTGACTGTCCGGTGGCGCATCGGATTGTCTGGTGCGCCCATCGCCAGCAGAATTCAGCCAACGGCTAGAAGTGGTTGGGAGGCTATAAATACCCCCAACCACCTCATTCACTTCCATCCAAGCATTCTGAATTCTTCATTCATTGTAAGAGCAAAAGCCCAATACTCCAAGACACAATCAAAGCAATCCACTCAAAGCCCCAAAATCAACTCTAGTGCATTAGGGCTTGTGAGAGGATCACTTGTGTTCTTTGTTGCTCTTGTCGCTTGGTTTGGCCTTTTTCTTTTCCCTTCCATTTCTCAAGTGACTTGTAATCAAAGCAAGAGACACCTAAGTGTGTGGTGGTCCTTGCAGGGTCTAAGTGACCCGAGAGATTAAGGAAAAGGCTCACTCGGTCTAAGTGACCGTTTGAGAGAAGGAAAGGGTTGAAATAGACCTGGTCTTTGTGACCTCCTCAATGGGGACTAGGTTCTTTGGAACTGAACCTCGGTAAAACAAATCATCGTGTTCACTCGCCTTGATTCTTGTTTGATTTGTTTTCCCCTCTCTAACGTTTCCTTGCTAGTGTGAATTTGAGTTGGCTCCCACACGTCATCCTCAATCCTTGAGCAACTCCTAGCAAGAGAGATATTCTTTTGGACTTGAATTTAATTCTAACGCTAACCCCAGACCTTAGTGTGTTTTTAAGTTTATAAATTTCAGGTTTCGCCTATTCATCCCCCCCTCTAGGTGACTTACAACTGTCTTTATTCTTGTGCGATTGTCTTTACTTGTACTCACTTTATAATTACTCTAAGTTTGACACTCATTGTCACACCCGGTTTTGGAAGGCAAACCAGATGCAAAACCATGTACATGTCAGGATCAGAAACTCACGTACACAACGATTACATAATTGGACATCCTCACACATTGCTCAAAGTAAATAGCGGAAAGGTAACTTATTACAATAAGATGTCCAAGACATCCACAGAGTCTAATACATAGCCATAGCCATTAACATTAATATCAAAGTGTGGAAATACGTAACGTAGTAGATAAGGCCTACACAGGCAGCTGACTGGGGGTTTGCCACTAAGAAAAACTAGAACTCGTTGTAGTCCTGGAACTCCTCAAAGTCCTCCATGTTGTCAGCATCTCTTCCTGAGCACTGAGTACAGTGGGGACAACCTGGGGTGGGGGTGGTGTGTAAAGCAAGGGTGAGTACACATCATCGTACTCAGCAAATGTCCTGTTTGGCTAAAGTGGACTAGCTGTATGTGGAGTTAAGGTTAAGCAGTTGCTTTTAGTTGGTCAAGTATTTATTACTATTAGTAGAGCCAAGTTTTAGTAATAACCCAGTTATTACCCAAATGTATTCCCTCCAAAAGGAAATACCAGAGATCAAAATTATAACCATCACTATTAACCATCATCATAAAAGTAACCAAAGTTCTTCTAATCAAAGAGGATCCCAAGGCTGTTCTTAACCGTGAGCTCGGCTGATATACCAGTTTCTAACACTCTGCAGAGATTGCACATTTTACCCACGAGTCGTGATCCCTTTCCAGCCTGGGTTGTACAGACCCGATCTTCACTACCGAGGTGAATGGCCAGGGATACACTACGTAGCCTTTACAAAGACTCCCCTAGTGCATAGTTGCTCGTTAGGTTTTGCCAGTCGTACAAATGCAGTACACCTCCCCAAGGTGGGTGACTAACAAAACCAAATCGAATGAACCTCTGCACCCCCCCCTTGGCAGAGCGAGCACTACGCCCCTACCCCCATTGACAACCCTTAGGCAAAGCCAGCCACACCCCCCAGGTTCATCTAATTAATCAGCTAAGGGCATCTCATTCCACCCTCATGGTTGCACTGTTATCCCGGGTGGTCACTCCACGAACAGGTCCTTACGGAGAGGTACTCAGGAAAATTGCCTGAGTCCCCTAGAGTATCACAATATCATCATCGGGATAACATCATCGTATCATAAATGTTCACATCATGTTCATTGATTAAGTTGAAGTAATAGCATAAGCTAACCATAATTAACCCAAAAGGTAAACAAGGGTAAGTAAATACAGACTAGTCAATCCTTAGGTTTTAATAATGTAATGCGGGGCAGTGAATTATAAGTATGTAAGACATAATAGGTCAGAGGACACTTGCCTTCACCAGGTTGTTGCTCAGAAAGATCTTCATCCACACACTCAGGAACCATGGACTTCTCGTTGTCTAAATAAAGCGATCATGCATTCAATACATTTGGTAAATGACAAATAAACATCACATCAATCATGTACCAACATGGGAACCATCTCAAAAATAACAGTATAAACTCAAAAGGGAGTTTTAAATTATAGGGTGAACTAATCTTATTTAGTAGTTGATTATTCTTTAAGTGTTGTCCATGATTACATAATCCAATTCTACTTATTTTAATGAGATGTCAAATTTAAACCATAGATAAGTTCATACCTCACATATTATTATCTTCCCAATATTACACATCTATTTACCACTAGGGTTTCCTTTCTATTTATTTTATCAAGCGAATAAATCAATACATGTACTAATCTATAGTTAGGCACAAAAATTAGGGTGTGCAGACTGTGAATGAACATAATTTATTTAAATAGAGAATATTTCTATGAACATTTTGCAATTTGAATCACTAAATTTGGAGTTCATATGCAAAAGTTATGAAATAGACAAGTTTGGGAGTTTAAAATATAAAAATAGGTCTAATTCTGTGATTATTTAAAAGCCTAGGGTTCAATCTGCAAGATTTTAGGGGCTTGCGCGCGAAAACCAGAGACAACAGGTTGATTCCAAACAAACCGAGGGTCTCTTTAACAAAATTACCACGCGAAGGGGTATCGGGCTTTCTCGACCATTGATCTGAGATCAACGGCTGAGAACAGATCTGAGGGCAAGCGCGCAGACGCGGGCGCGCACTGACCAGTGGGCCAGGGCAGTCAGCGACCAAGGCGGGGAGGCAGACGGACCGGTCGGGCCCGGTGCCAGGGGCACAGGCGGCCGACGGGTGGGTCCAGACGCAGGGCGCGCGCGTGAAGTGGTATCTCATGATCTGGGTCGTGCAATCCAAATTGGACGGTGGAGATCAACAACAGGAGGGCTGATGGATGTGGGCGACGCCGCTCCTGTTCACGGCAGTGAGGTCGCCGGAGTTGGGGCGAGTGCGGGCTACGGCGGTTCTGGGGTCGCCGGGGCTGGCCAGAAATGAAGAGGAATACTCGGTGAACTCACTGGTGGGGCTTTGACCATGAGACCGGGGTCAGAGAGGGGAGAACGGCGGAGGAAAGGCTCCGGGCAGGTCGGGGCAACTCCGGCGAGGAATCGCGGCCGAGGAGAGGGGGGTCTGAGGCGCGCTAGGGTCTGGACTAACTTCAGCAGGGTGAGGGGAACATCAGGGACCGACGCAGGGGCACTGGACCGGGCTAAGTCGGCTGGTCACCGCGCGGGCGTGGCGGACCGCTGTGGTCGAACTCCGGCGAAGCCGAAATTGGCCAACGATAAAGCATAATTGGGGAAACCGAGCACGCGAACGGGTGTCTCACCTCGGGGCAAAGCTCGGGGTCGCTTGGCGCGGCTTCTAGCGGGCTAGGTGACCGGCACGGCGAGCGCGGGTCTTCGGCGAGGTCGAGCAGCGAGGGCAGAGCGCGAGAGAGAGCGAGCCTGCGTGAAATGGGACGGGGAAGCGAGTGTGGGTGCAGGCGGTGCTCAAAAGGGAGCTGGGGTGCGTGGGCGGGCGACGTGGCCGGGGACCTCGGCGTGCATGCGTGCGTGTTGCTGGTCCACGGCGGGTCGCGGGGAAGGCGGAGCTGACAGGGGGGTCCCACGGCGTAGCGAGAGAGAGCGGGTGCGCGACGAAACGGTTCAGCGAGCTGACAAGATGGGCCCGCGAGGTAGAGAGTGAAAGGGGCGCGGGCGAGGGAAAGGGGCGCCGACAGAGCGGCCCCACTGGGCAGAGGGAGAGGGGGAGGGGGCGCGCGCTGTGGGAAACCACCGCTAACAGGTGGAGCCCACCTGTCAAACGGCGTGGGCGCGCGCGTGGTTCCGCTGGGCTGGACTAGCCTAGGTTGGGCTGAATTGATTTTCTATTTTTCCAGGGAATTTCTAATTGCTTTTCTATTTTATTTTCTCTAGGGTTTTCAATTTAAATTCAAACCAAGTTTTAAATTCAAACTAATTCAAACTTGTGCAACAATTCAAAGAATATTTAAGCTCAACATGATGCAACATTTCATAACTCATTATGTTTTGGCAAAATAAATAATTAGTCCCTCACCATTTAAGCCAAATCTACTCAAAAAGGAAAAGAGACAGAGAGAGAAGCTAGAGAGAGATACAAGAGTAACACCTGAATTTGGTAGATACTTAGAAATAAATTTTATATCCCCAAATTCAGGGTGTTACGGACCTATCCCCCTTAAAAAGAATCTCGCCCTCGAGATTCAGGGTTGGGTAGAAAAGAGCTTAGGGTACTTGGCTTTCAAATCATCCTCTCTTTCTCAGGTTGCTTCTTCTTCTGAGTGATGACCCCACTTGACTTTGCACATCCTGATGGTGCTTCTCCGAGTGACCCGATCTACTGTCTCCAGAATCTGAGTTGACTTCTCAATATATGTCAGATCTTCTTGAACTTCAAGGTCCTCCATTGGCAACTGCTCTTCTGGCACCCTCAAGCATTTCTTCAACTGGAACACATTGAACACGTCATGCACAGCTGACAGATTCTCTCGTAAACTGTTGATATGCCACTTCTCCATGTCTTGCTTGAATCTGATACGGTCTGATGTATCGGGGTGCTTGCTTGCCTTTGACTCCGAATCTTTTGATTCCTCTAATCGGTGACACCTTCAAGTAGACATAATCTTCCACTTTGAAACTCAGTTCTCTTCTTCGGGTGTCAGCATAGATTCGCTATCTGGACTACGCTGCCTTCAGATTCTCTTGAACCATTCTGATGTTCTCTTCAGCTCCGAGCAAAATATCTGGACCGAACACCTGCCTTTTGCTGGGTTGGTCCCAATGCAACAGAGTTCTGCAATTTCTTCCATAAAGTGCTTCGAATGGTGACATCTTCAGACTGGATTGGTAGCTGTTGTTGTAGGAGAACTCTGCATATGGTAGCCTCTTGTCCCAACCTATCTTGTCTTGCAAAGCACAAGCTCTTAACATACCCTCAAGAATCTGGTTGGTTCTCTCTGTTTGATCGTCTGTCTACGGGTGATAAGCTAAACTAAACTTCAAGTGTGTGCCCAATGCTTTATGCAACTGCTGCCAAAAATGAGAGGTGAACTGAGTGCCTCTATCTGATACTATCTTCTTTGGAACGCCATGCAAGCACACAATCCGAGACATGTATAGTTTGACCAACACTGCACTGTTGTAGGTGGTCTTGACTGGTATGAAATGGGCCGCCTTTGTCAAACGGTCCACTACTACCTAGATGGAGTCATAACTAGTACGAGTGTGAGGCAAACCAACTATAAAGTCCATTTTGATCTCATCCCATTTCCACTGAGGAATCTGCAACGGATGCAACAAACCTGCAGACCTCTGATGTTCTGCCTTAATCCTCTGACAACTGTCGCATATAGCCACATTGTCGGTGTTTTGGATCCGACTGCACACCCGGGGTTGCCCCTCAAGGTGTTTTTAGGAGTAGGATGGTGTCGACGACTGTAGCAAAATGGTTCGTGCCAATTGCACGTGGGACAGTGGACAATGTTTACAGGTTCGGGCCGCTTAGAGATGTGTAACACCCTACGTCCTGGTGAGTATGCTAGGTGAATGAGGTTACAAGAGAGCTCTCTGAATTGAGAATGCCGAGAGTTGAAGTGGGTGGCTAAGTAGTAGGATCGATCGTTCTGAAGGGGTGCCCCCTAGGCCTTATATATTCAACCGTGGAGCAATACATGTGGATATGATAACAACGTGCGCCTAGAAGATAGTGAACTGCTCGAGTCTATCTCCCTATGATTCTACCGACCTATCCCCGCGTGGCTCCGTTGCATGAGAGCTCCAGCGCGGGAAAGTCGGATCTCTGTTGCGATCGCTCGCTCGACTTGTGGACCGTCCAGGTTTACACCGACCCGGCCTCGTGTCAACCTGCTCTGCTGATTATTCTTCCCTAGGCCCATGAAAGGATGGCCTCACGATTTATTGGGCCCTTGGGCCTTTTGTGAGGTCTTTTACTCTTTTAGTGGACCCGGGGGATATCTGTCCCCCACAAGCCCCCGATCTTTGGGTTAATTTAGAAGTAATCAGCCCAAAGATCCCAGGTCCAGCTTGCAGGTGATTTGAAGAGAACGACTTCTTATTGTTTCCCCCTGCTTTTGATCCTTCTCAAACCGAAGCTTTATTTCGTACCCGTGCCTTAGAGGTCGGCATTTCGCTTTGCAGGACCCTAAACTTCATTAGGTGCACCGGAGGTGCACCCAATGGGTGTAGCCCCCGAGCTTCGAGTAGATTTTTAGAAAATAATCTACTCGAAGGTCTTCACCAAAAATTACTCCCATTTTTACTCCTGCATTTCGGTTGAGTGCTAAATTTGTCTTTAATCTTGTCCCATGTGTTAGGAGTCGGCACTATCTTGGCTTGGAATGATGATTCATGGGGTGCACCGGAGGTGCACCCAATGGGTGTAGCCCCCGAGCTTCAAGTGGATTTTTGAGGATAATCCACTCGAAGGTCTTCCTTTTGTGTCTTTTTGCTGAAGATTATCCTTTCTGCCTGTAAAAAATCGGCATGATGTCATCCGCACTATATCATCAATATTATGCTTCAGAGGTCAGCATGTATTTTGTCTTTTGCAGCCGAGTTCGCAATCCATCCATATCTTGCTAGGTAGTGTAATTTATTTGCTCTGTGACTGATTGGACATTTGATGGACGTTCTCTGTCTAGTCTTCAAGTCGCTTCTGTCGACCATATTTTGTACTTCACTGGCTATATTTGGCTTTTCTCTAATCCTCACCGATATCTCATTTTTGTCTTGAGGTATTCACTGCGTGCCCTGCACAGATGTGACCATTTTGAAAAATATACTGATAATTCCTGGGCGTCCCCCCCAATGGGTGTGGGCAAGGGACGGTTTGGTACGCTGAGTGTTTTAGCCGGCTGCTTCTGAGTAGTAATGTGATGTGACGGCGGGTGTAATCATATCCTCCGCGCTGTTGACTGGAGTCCCAATGGGTGTTGTGTTGCGTGAAACGGCGTCAGCCGCCTGACGTGTCTTCAGACGGGTTGAAGTGCTTATTGAATGCTTTGCGACTGTTCAGTGACCGTGGTTGGAGGTGAGCGGTTGCCTTCTCCTTCTATAAATAACGCCGTTGTCTCTCTGGCTTTTTCACATCTCTTCGCTGTTCTTCTGCTGCTTCCCTCTCTTCTCTCCCTTCTGCTCCCACCATGGGCAAGAACAACAAGCGCAAGCGTGAGCCAACTCCTCCATCGGAGGAGTTTGGTGACTCGGAGTACTCAGAGGAGGAGTTCTCCTCTGGGTCTGAGGGGTCTCCGGCTCCCGTCCCCCTGCGTGAGTCGACTCCCAGGGGCTCGCGGCGGAGGTCTGGTCATACATCCGGGCCATCGAGCGCTCCAGGCTCGAGGGTTCGGATGGGTCGGAGTACTCCTCGAATGAGGAGGACTCGGACGGCGGCGGCGAGGACGAGGACGACGACGACGACGGCGGCGACGACGACGACGATGGCGGCGACGACGGTGACGGCAGCGGCAGCGGCAGGGGCAGCGGCGACGACAGCAAGGATGGTGACGGCGACGGCAGCAGGGGCAGCAATCGGGTCGGCAGCAGCAGAGGCAGCACCAGGGGCGGCAGCGGCGGCGGCAGCAACAGGGCCAGTGGCTAGATGCCACTGGTTTTTTAGATATTAGTATACTATAGTTAGAATAATGTAGTAGTAATGTAGAATAGTATAGCGTAGTGTAGTAGTAGTAGTAGTAATGTAATGTAGTAGTAATAGGGAAGTATCAACTCGTAAAGAGTTGATTTGTAAGTGCTCTATCTTCCCTTCTAATGAAAGAATGATGTTGGCTTCTCCTTTATGACTTGTCTTGCTCGTTTGTGAAACTGATTCCTTTGAGACAGTAAATGAATAACTCGGGCATCAAACTGATGCTTTTAGGAGTAGCCGTCGAGTAACTTTGTAGATGGTGTCGGCGCTTTTTAGAGTAACTGCTGAGTGATCGAACACAATATCGGAGTTTTAGAGATAACTGCCGAGCGATTGAATACAATACCAGCTTTTTAGAGGCAACGCCGAGTGACTGGAGGGTGATGTCGGCGTTTTAGAGGCAACGCCGAGCAACTGATCACTATATCAGCTTTTTAGAGGCAACGCCGAGTGATTGAATACGATAGTAGCGTTTTAGAGGTAACGCCGAGTGACTGGAGGGTGATGTCGGCG
This sequence comes from Zea luxurians, assembly GCA_029449295.1. Lineage (NCBI taxonomy): Eukaryota > Viridiplantae > Streptophyta > Magnoliopsida > Poales > Poaceae > Zea > Zea luxurians. Next base: position 15,696,777 of record JAOPSE010000063.1, read on the forward strand.
TTTTAGAGGCAACGCCGAGTGACTGATCACTATATCAGCTTTTTAGAGGCAACACCGAGTGATTGAATACGATAGCAGCGTTTTAGAGGTAACGCCGAGTGACTGGAGGGTGATGTCGGCGTTTTAGAGGCAACACCGAGCAACTGATCACTATATCAGCTTTTTAGAGGCAACGCCGAGTGATTGAATACGATAGCAGCATTTTAGAGGTAACGCCGAGTGACTGGAGGGTGATGTCGGCGTTTTAGAGGCAACGCGGAGCAACTGATCACTATATCAGCTTTTTAGAGGCAACGCCGAGTGATTGAATACGATAGCAGCGTTTTAGAGGTAACGCCGAGTGACTGGAGGGTGATGTCGGCGTTTTAGAGGTAACGCCGAGCGGCTGAACACGAAATCAGCGTTTTGGAGGTAGCGCCGACTGATAGCAGGCCGCGCGAGCCACTTAGAGGATGATGACCGAGTGATGAGGTGGCGCACCGGTGTTCTGGAGATAACCGTCGGGTGACCACGTGGCATGCTAGGGTTTTGGAAATAACCGTCGGGTGATGACTGGGCACTTTTTGAAATGGTATCTGGCTCGAGAATATCCCATAAGTGCTGCGCTTTTAGCCGCCTTTGCTTTCCGTGCCCTAGTTCTTGCTTTCCCGCTTCCGAATCCTCTCTGCCATTCGCCTCCCACCCTGCTCGCTGGTAGAATCGAGATGGCACCCAAGAGGAAGACCTCGAGCTCGTCTGCTGCGGTGATTCCTCCAATCGACCCCAACAGCCAGTTGCCTTTTGCAGGTAATCACATGTCCGTCATTTCTGAAACTGAACTTCTCCACCTCGTATCCATCGGGGTTCTTCCTCCGCGAGAACTCTGTTCTTGGCGGATTTGCCATGGGTTTACTGTTCCGACGGAGGATACTCATGAGTCCGTTGTTTACGCCCCTTTCCTTCTCCGCGGCCTTGGCCTTCCCATCTCTCCCTTTTTCCGTGGCCTCCTTGATTTCTACCATATTAACTTGACCCATTTGAATCCCAATTCAATTCTGCAAATCTCCATTTTCGTCCATTTATGCGAGGCCTTTCTTGGCGTGCTGCCGCATTTCGGTCTGTGGAAATACTTGTATCATTGTCGCCCTGGGATGGCCGAGGGACAACACCAGTTGGTCGGGGGTGCCAGCTTGGAGATGCGCCGCGGGAGGAAAACTGAATATCTCGAGATCCCTCTCAAGGACAGTATTAAGGGATGGCGCCTGGAATGGTTTATAGTTGAGAATTATGGGAATTCTCTCCCCTCTCGGTCGGGAAGACAGCCGGACGTTCGCACCCCAAGCTGGACCGAGTCTCCCACAGATCAGGAAGTAGCTGAGGCAGGTGTGTTGCTAGCTGAAGTTGGACTGCTGAAAGAGAGGGGTCTGACTGCTGAAGCTGTGGTTACTGATTTTGTTTTCAGGAATATTCAGCCATTGAAAGACAGGGCCTACCCAGCTTATCTGTATCGAGGGCTAGCCGACTCAACTCGGGTTACTAACAGAAGAAATCCTTCTGCAGACTTGGTGAGTCGACTAGAGATGATCCTTAGGGGTAAAGTGTCAAATGTTGGTGCTCCAGTGGCATACTCGGCCTGGAACTTGCCTCCTCTCAAAGCCTTCACTCTTTTTGTGTCGAATCCTCCTGCTACTGACGGCAGTTTAGGCCTTAGAGTGTGGCCCTCTGCTGAAGAAGTTAGTGCCTTGGTTGCCACACTCGGGGGGATTCCTGATGATGAACGGCAGGTTTATTTTGAGGTGCCCCTGAACCCTAGTGATGCGGAGATAGGTGCCATGCTTGATTTGTTAGCTGAGGACTCCTCTGACGCTGCTCCTGCTGGGGCATTAGTGGTGGCGCCTCTCCTAGAGGCTGGTGTGACCTTAGATACTCAGAAACCTGCTGGTACTCGCCCGAGGCGCCCTTGCCGAGCCAATCCATTCGATCCTTCTGCTGATGAACAGAAAAAGAAAAGGAGACGCCTTCGGCAGGTACCCAGTTTGGGTCGGGACGTTGGTACTTCGGTTCCTGATGCTGAAGAAGTGCTTGCGACTGAATTTACTGACGCTGATCCCAATGGGTGTCCCGAATCAGTTGCTGATCCCAATGGGTGCGCTGCCTGTGTTGCTAATGTGGATGATGAGGAGGGAGAAAATGAAGTTCCTTTGACTCGGAAAAACAGTCGGCAATTCATTGCTAGCTAGCGGTGAAAGTAGTGGAGTTCCCTCTCCTGCTTTGTCTGCTCTCATTGGTCTGCAAGAACTGTCCCTGGCCAATTTTGATCAGACTCTCGAGGATATGGTTCCGGAGGACTTGTTATTGGAGCCAGTGGATGATGGTGCAATGGAGGCTTGCGCTGACGTGCTTGATGCTGGGTTGAGGTCATCCCGTGCCTCGTCGACCTTAGAGCGCGATCTCGAGGGTCGGGAGACTGACTTGGATCGTCCTGGTCCTATGGAAGTAACTGAGGGCCCGTCAACCTTAGAGGTGGTTACTGCAGAGAGCTTGGACCTCAAGAATGGTGCTGACACATGCCCAGCCCCCGAGGATGTCGCCAGGGATGACTTGGCTCGGGTGAAGAGTGTAAGCCACTGCCCAGCCCCCGAGGGTGCTGCCGGGGATGATCCGGCTCAAGTGGGCAGTGCAAACTATGACCCAGCCCTCGAGGGTTCCCAAGCAGGGTCTCCTTCCTGTACTTCCATGGACGTTCATGTGGGATCTCCTCCACACTCTGGCTGTATGGTGGTAGCCCAAACCGTGGACCAGGGAGTCGCTTTAGAGGGCAGCGTCCCCGCTGATCGAGTGTTTGGCTCTGTTGAAGGCACCGAGCTGATTCCTACTGGTTCGTTGCAAGCTGCTTCGGGTGGTGGCCTCACGCCTGATTATCAACTGATCTCTCCTGATTTGGGGATCCCATCGTTCTTTTCCAACCTCCAGGTACTGTGATGTATTTTAGCTTGGTTTTCACATTGTGTGAACTGCTGTCATTACACTCATCTGTTTTCCTCATCAGGCTTTGGTGGATGGGATGGCTGGCCAGCTGAGGCTACAGGGTGCTTCTATCCCAGAAGTAGCTTCGTCACTTACATGTTGGAATCCAGTGTCGCTTCAACATCGTATCTCTGAATTGGAGACAACCAACATTGGTTAGTGCCCTTTTGCTTTTCTTTGCCTTCACTGTAGACTGCTCTATATTTTGACCATTATTTTGTTTGATTATCTCCTGCTAGGCATGACTCAGCAGATTTCCACTCTTGAAGAAAAACATTCCCGAGATCAGGCTGAATTGGCCCAGCGATGCTCTGACTTTGAGGAAAAGTACTCTCAGAGTCAGGTTGAGTTGGGTCAGGTCTCCGCTGCTTTAGATGACGCCAATGCACTGAGTTCTTCTCTTCATGCTCAGCTCGACTCTAAAAAGGTGATTTATGAAACTGCGCTTTGCCTTGTTGTGCTGCCATTACTTGCTTGGTGTTTGAGGGGGTTGACTTTTGTTTGCAGGAAGAAAAACGCATCCTTGCTGCTTCTAGAGACAATCTTGAAAGGTTGTATCGTGACTCTAGCAACTCGCTGACTATCTTGGAGAGAAGTCATCGCTTCACCATGGAAGAATTAGACCTCCAACGTTGTAAGCTGCAAGAATCCATGGATGAGGTAACCCGGCTCAAGCAGTTGATATCAGCAAAGGATGCTACTATCAAAGAACTCCGAGCTTCCAAAAAATCCATTGTCCAGGAGTTAGAAACTGCTCAACTGGCTGCTAAAGTTGCCGAAGAAACTTCTGTTACTCTCAAAGCTCAGCGCGACAGAGCCATGGACAAGGCTATTCGGGCGGGACGGATCTTGATGAGGAGACCCGGCGTGGTTGTCCCTGAAGACATAAGGGCTGATGTGAATGCTGCCCCTGATTCCTCGAGTCGCCCTTCTTCGTCGGTCGCTCCTGAAAAAGACATTGCGAAATAGAGAAACATTTTGCGTGCTTTGAGCGCGCGGTTAGCATGATTGAGTATTTGTTAGAGGATATCGGTTCAGCATTCGAATGATATAATTACTCTCTTATTGTCTCAGAATTCATCAGTTCGTAGATTTGCAGTGGTGAAATGACGCGCGATGATTATGAAATTTGTTTGCGGGATATAGAAGTCATCCCCTGAATTGCATAGGTATGAGCATGTTGCACCGGCTTAAGTCGCCATTGACTTTAGCCGATTGCTCCATTAGTAGGGCATAGTGGTCGCCCCGAGTTAAGTAAGCGTGAGCATGTTGCACCATCTTAAGTCGTTGTCAACTTAAGCCGATTGCTCCGTTAGCAGGGCATAGTGGTCGCCCCGAGTTAAGTAAGCGTGAGCATGTTGCACCGCCTTAAGTCGTTGCCGACTTAAGCCGATTGCTCCGTTGGCAGGGCATAGTGGTCGTCCCGAGTTAAGTAAGTGTGAGCATGTTGCACCGTCTTAAGTCGTTGCCAACTTAAGCCGATTGCTCCATTAGCAGGGCATAGTGGTCGCCCCGAGTTAAGTAAGCGTGAGCATGTTGCACCGCCTTAAGTCGTTGCCGACTTAAGCCGATTGCTCCGTTGGCAGGGCATAGTGGTCGCCCCGAGTTAAGTAAGCGTGAGCATGTTGCACCGCCTTAAGTCGTTGCCGACTTAAGCCGATTGCTCCGTTGGCAGGGCATAGTGGTCGCCCCAAGTTGAGTAAGCGTGAGCATGTCAACCGTGAACAAACTGAGTATATTTGAAGCCTTTCTTTATTGATGACACATTTCCATTTTACAGAGTACATCGTCGTCCGATAGCTTTCGAAATGCAGCTAGGGATAAAACTTCTTGAGGTGTTCTATGTTCCAGGAGTTCCCGACTTCTGTGCCATCCATCTGAGTGAGACGATAGGATCCTGGCCGAGTGACTTCTGCTACCACGAAGGGTCCTTCCCATAAGGGCGACAACTTGTGCCGTCCTTCCCCCGTTAGAATTCGGCGGAGGACGAGATCTCCTACTGAGAAGGATCGTTGCCGCACGGCTTTGTCGTGATAGCGCCTTAGAGTCTGCTGATACCGTGCTGATTGGATTACCGCATTTAGCCGTTCTTCTTCAAGTACATCAATGTCCTCCAGCCTGGTGGCTTCAACTTCTGCTATGTTTTCGAAGATCAACCTTGGCGCCCCGAACTTGAGATCGGCGGGTAGCACTGCCTCTGACCCATAGACCATGAAGAAAGGAGTGTTTCCATGCAAAGCTCGGCTGGGTTGGGTTCTTAGGCTCCAAACGACATAGGGCAATTCCCTTATCCACTTTCCTGCGAACTTTTCATTCTTGTCGAAGACCTTTTTCCTGAGTGCCTCCAGTATCATCCCGTTGGCTCGCTCAACTTGCCCGTTGGCCCTTGGATGTGCTACAGACGCATACTTGATCTGAATGCTTTTTTGCTCGCAGAAGTCGAAGAACTCTGAACTTGTGAAGTTGGATCCTAAGTCAGTTATGATGCTGTTTGGTATCCCGAATCTGAATATTATGTCTTGTATGAATTCCACGGCCTTAGCAGAGGTTAAAGATGCGATGGGCTTGAATTCTATCCATTTAGTGAATTTGTCGATTGCTACCAATACATGAGTGTATCCCCCTTGAGCTTTCTTGAAAGGTCCAATCATATCCAGTCCCCAGCATGCGAAAGGCCAAGTTACTGGTATGGTCTGCAATTGCTGTGCTGGCAGATGTTGTTGTTTTGACAAGTATTGGCAAGCTTCGCACCTCTGAACTAACTCGGCGGCATCATTCTTTGCTGTTGGCCAATAGAATCCTGACCTGAAGACCTTCCCGACTAGTGTTCTGGAGGCTGCATGTATTCCACATTGCCCAGCATGGACCTCCTCCAGAAGTTGCTTCCCAGTGGTAGAAAGAATGCACTTCATGAGGACGCCTGATGCACCCCTTCTGTACAAGGTCTCCCCAATGAGTGTATAGTGAGCCGACTGTCTGGCAATGCGCTCTGCCGAGTTCTTGTCGTCTGGTTCTTCCTCATTCTTTATATACTTAATGATCGACCTTCTCCAGTCATCAGAGTCTGATTCGGGTTGATCTATAATGTTGCATTCTTCTGTTTGATCCATTGAGATACTCGGCTGTAGTATTTCTTGCACAAAGACTCCGGGTGGGACCTGAGTTCGACTGGATCCTAACTTGGATAGTACATCGGCTGCTGTGTTCCGATCTCTTTCTACATGATGAAATTCCAGACCCTCAAATTTGTCTTCCAACTTTCGGACGGCAGTACAGTATTTTCCCATTGAATCGTTTGAACAATCCCACTCTTTGTTTATCTGGCTAATGACTACCAGAGAGTCTCCGTATACCATCAATCTCTTGATGCCCAATGATATGGTGATGTTCAATCCATGGATCAAAGCTTCATACTCGGCTGCATTGTTAGAGGCTGGAAACAGCAACTGGAGGGCATATTTGAGGTGCTCGCCTCCAGGTGCGGTGAAGAGAATTCCTGCTCCTGCTCCCTGCAGCTTCAGTGAGCCATCAAAATACATCTTCCATACTTCTGTCGTTTCTGGGTTCTCTGGTATTTGTTGTTCAGTCCATTCTGAAACGAAGTCAACCAATGCTTGAGATTTTATGGCAGTACGAGGTCGAAATTCGATGTCATGAGACCCCAGTTCACAGGCCCACTTAGCTATTCGGCCAATTGCTTCCTTGTTGTGAAGAATATCCCCTATCGGAAAGCCGGTGACTACTATGACTTTGTGATCATCAAAGTAGTGACGCAGCTTGCGGGCAGTCAGAAGTACTGCATATAATAACTTCTGCACTTGAGGATATTTTTTCTTCGATGGACCCAGAACTTCGCTGATGAAATAAACAGGATGTTGCACGGGGTAGGCATGTCCTTCTTCTGCTCGCTCGACTACCAACGCGGTGCTTACCACGTGAGTTGTGCAAGAGATATATAGCAACAGATCTTCAGCCGGTTGGGTTGACGTGGCTCGTTGTGGTGGTTTCAGTACTGGTGGTGTTGTCAAGAATTTCTTCAGTGCATCTAGAGCTTCCTGTGCCTCTGAAGTCCACTGAAACTTATCCACCTTTTTGAGTAGCTTGTAAAACGGTATACCTTTCTCCCCCAGCCTGGATATAAATCTGCTCAGAGCTGCCATACATCCAGTAAGTCGCTGAACCTTCTTTTGTGATCGAGGTGCTTCCATCTTCATGATGGCTTCAATCTTATCTGGATTAGCCTCAATTCCCCGGTTGCTGACAATAAACCCGAGTAATTTTTCTGCCGGTACCCTGAAAACACATTTCTCGGGATTAAGCTTCCATCTATACCGCCTCAGACTGTTGAAAACCAGTTGTAAGTCTTCGATGAAGTTTTCTGAGTTCTCTGTTTTGATAACCACATCATCCACGTAGGCCTCCACACGCTTGCCCCAGTGATCGGCTAAGCATGTTTGAATGGCTCTCTGGTAGGTTGCTCCAGCGTTTTTGAGGCCAAACGGCATGGAGGTATAACAGAAAGCACCAAATGGAGTAATGAATGCTGTTTTTTCTTCATCTTCCTTTGCCAAACTAATCTGGTGGTATCCGGAATAGCAATCCAGGAAAGATAGCACAGAACACCCAGCGGTGGAGTCCACCACCTGATCTATCCTCGGGAGCCCGAAGGGATCCTTCGGACAGTGTTTGTTGAGATCAGTATAATCAACACACATGCGCCAATCCACTTTATTCTTTTTGAGTACAAGAATAGGGTTGGCTAACCACTCGGGATGTAATACTTCTCTAATGAACCCGGCCGCGACCAAGCGGGCCAGCTCAGCACGAATGGCCTCTCTCTTGTCGGGCGTGAAACGTCGTAGCTTTTGCCGAATCGGCCTTGCCTGGGGGTAGACCTTCAGTTTGTGCTCGGCCAGTTCTCTTGGGACTCCCGGCATATCCACAGGTTGCCATGCGAATACGTCTCGGTTATCTTGCAGAAACTGGACGAGCGCGCTTTCCTATTTGTCGTCCAAGCTGGAGCTGATGATGGCAGTCTTGCGTTCATCAGCGAACCCCAGGTTGATCCTCTTGGTTTCTTCAGTCGGCCGCATAGAAGTCACGGCCTGAGCTTCGTTCGCCGGTACTGTGAGGTCCTCTTCAGGCTTAGAGTTCGCCAGTGTCGAAGAAACCGTCGACGGCTTGGTGGTGAGGGCTGCTTGGATGGCCACTCGGAAACACTCTGCGGCGCCTTGGAAGTCGGCGCGCACAGTTATGATCCTTGCGGCCCTGGCATCTTCAGTATCATGTACGTGTAATGAGGGATGGCCATGAATTTGGCCAGTCCCGGCCTCCCGATGATGGCGTTGTACCCGCAGTCGAAGTTCGCCACTTCAAACCTCAGGAACTCAGATCTGTAGTTCTCCAGAGTTCCGAAGGTGACTGGCATGTAGATGTGGCCCAGCGAGTATTCCCCTTTCGTCGGCACGATGCCGAAGAAAGGGGTGTCCGACTCGTGGAGCTCTTTGAGGTGAACTCCCAAGCCTTGGAGTGTCCGGGGGAAGGTGACGTTGATGCTGCTCCCCCCGTCCACTAACACCTTCTTCACCCGGCTCTCTCGGATCACCGGATCGACGAGAAGCGGATATTTGCCCGGATGGTCGAAGTTGAGCCATTGATCCGCCCGAGTGAAGGTGATCGGGTGCTCCGACCACCGGTATGGGGCGGGAGGGCTGGTGGTCGCCACCAGTATCTAACGATCGTTGAGCTTTTGCTGTCTTTTGTTCTCCTGCGATCCGTGTCCGCCGAAGATGACGTTGACCTCCCTGTCAACGCGTGGGAAAGCTCCTCCTCCTCCCTCCTCCTGCTGATGGAGTTGTCGTGGTTCATCTGGTCCTCCCCTCGGCGGAGGAGGAGGTAGAGGTTGGAAGGGTCGGCCGTGTCCGACGGAATGCTTGAAGTCCCGGCAGTTACGAAGAGTGTGGCGCATGTCCTTGTGGTACGGGCACTGGGCGTCGAGGATGTCGTCCAGCGTGCGTTCGCCTCCACGAGGTCCTCCTCGAGCGCGAGAGGCAGGTGGTCCGGCGGCGTGTACTTCTTCGTGAGGCCTCTTCTCCCATCGTTTGTCGGGTTGCTGGTTCGCGTCGCGTCGTGGTACTGCCGGTGCGGGCTTTGCTCCTCCGATGAGGTCCTGGGCCCGCTCGTCGGCAGTGATGTAGAGGTCGGCTTCCCGGAACAGCTCCTCGGAGGTAGTCGGCGCCTTCTGTAGTATGGCTCGGACGAAAGCCGAGTCATTGGATCCTCTGTAGAAGTCCTCGATCACAGCCGCCTCCGTGACCTCGGGGATACGATTTCTCATGGTCTGAAACCTTTTGAGGTACGACCGGAGAGTCTTGTCCCCCCGGCGCTTGATGGATTTGAGGTCCCACGGTTGTGCCGGCTTGTCGGAGAGGGACTGGAAGTTGGCGGTGAAGCATCGACTGAAGTCGCCCCAGTCGTCGATGCAGTGTCGGGGTAGATGTCGCAGCCATTGCAGCGCGTCTTGCCCAAGGACAATGGGTAAGTACGCGGTCATCACGTCTTCGGACGCCCTGGCAGCTCGAGCAGCGGTGGTGTAGATGGCTAGCCAACCCCCTAGATCTTGCTTAGGTTCATATTTATCGACATTGGATACCTTGAAGTTTGGGGGCCATTGAATGGCCCTAAGGCGTGGAGTGAGGGCTGACACTCCGCATGTGTCCTCCTGTCGTCGGTGATGATGTCTGTCCCGGGGAGGAGAGTAGTTGTCGTGGTTCCTTGACCGTCCCCGGGCAGTTCCACCAGTCGAGGCCGTCGTTGATTCGGTTCCGGTGGCTTGGCTCCGAGTGGGGATGCCATGATCCCTGTCGTATTCCTCCCGGCGGCGTATCTCATTCTCATGCCGTCGTTCGCGTGAAGCGTTGATAGAACTCCGCGCGTCCCGGCGATTGTTGATGGCGTGCCGCAAATCGTTCGGCGGGTGAGCGAGAGGTAGAAGATGGTTGGCCGCCTGGGTGAGCAGGCGTCGATAGCCCTCGGCGTCTGGAGTCCGAGGGAGTCCTTCAGCTATCCGAGCTAGCAATCCTCCGACTTCGCTCGGCGTATTCATGGCTCGGGCGAAGTCGGGGTTCAGGTTGCGGCCGAGTAGTGGATTTTCTCGGCGTTGCCTTGCGTTTTGCTCGGCTTGTTCCTGAGCTCGTCGACGGTCACATCGTCGGGAGTTCCTTCGTTCCCTGAAGACGCGTTCTTCCGGAGTCTCTCCTATCTCCGAGACCTCGTCTCGCGAGACAGGCTGCTCCGGATCCTGTTCTCCGGCCGCGTGATGTCGTCGAATGTTCCTGCGCCGGTTCCTCCGTCGGCGGGATTCTCGTTGAGGCGGCTCTTCTCCGGGTGCGGTCGGCTCGTCGTCAGAGACGGTAGGCGACTCCACTCTCCCGATGAAGAGGACGTCGGGGTAGAATGGTACTGTCGTCGCGGCGATTTTCTTTCCGTTCTCCTTTGAGGGCGGAGGAACGGAAAGAACGACTTGCTTTCCCTTGGCCTCCTTCTTCCTCGCGATCTGTGTCTATTCTTTTGTCGGGGAAGTAGACAGTGGAGTTCTCCGGGTCAGCGGGCCCTCGGTTTCCGATTTTCCGGAGACGATCTTTTTCCAGAGAGCTGGAGGTTGCGCTTCTCCAGCATTTTCGGAGTTTGTTGGAGGAGACTTCTTTTCCGGCGGATCCGCAATGCGGTGTAGAGTTCCCTCTTCATCCGCTACGGATGAGATTGTTCCGAAGCAGAATACGGATCCGGGACGCAGGGTGATCTTGCTGTAGAAGGTGACGGCCATTGAGCTAGCTTGGATCGTCGACACACCCCCTACCTGGCGCGCCAGCTGTCGGTGTTTTGGATCCGACTGCACACCCGGGGTTGCCCCTCAAGGTGTTTTTAGGAGTAGGATGGTGTCGACGACTGTAGCAAAATGGTTCGTGCCAATTGCACGTGGGACAGTGGACAATGTTTACATGTTCGGGCCGCTTAGAGATGCGTAACACCCTACGTCCTGGTGAGTATGCTAGGTGAATGAGGTTACAAGAGAGCTCTCTGAATTGAGAATGCCGAGAGTTGAAGTGGGTGGCTAAGTAGTAGGATCGATCGTTCTGAAGGGGTGCCCCCTAGGCCTTATATATTCGACCGTGGAGCAATACATGTGGATATGATAACAACGTGCGCCTAAAAGATAGTGAACTGCTCGAGTCTATCTCCCTATGATTCTGCCGACCTATCCCCGCGTGGCTCCGTTGCATGAGAGCTCCAGCGCGGGAAAGTCGGATCTCTGTTGCGATCGCTCGCTCGACTTGTGGACCATCCAGGTTTACACCGACCCGGCCTCGTGTCAACCTGCTCTACTGATTATTCTTCCCCAGGCCCACGAAAGGATGGCCTCACGATTTATTGGGCCCTTGGGCCTTTCGTGAGGTCTTTTACTCTTTTAGTGGACCCGGGGGATATCTGTCCCCCACACACATACTCTGCTATCTCTCGTTTTATACCGTACCACCAGAATCTTTTCTTAAGGTCTTGGTACATCTTATCGCTACCAGGGTGTAACACCCGGATTTTAGGGGTCCAAAACCCGGGGTTAACATAAACACCAGGTATGCTGGGACCAAGTCTCAAACATATGATGTATAGTGGCACAGGATCGAATGTCACAACTTTATATATAACAGGAGTTCTATACAAATAAATAGTTACATTATAAGGAGACAACGGTCCAGCAACCCAAAGTTGACTGGGAGACGACGGCCTAGACCTCTCACGAACTCATCGCAGCATCCTCCATGAGCATCATCCTGTAGTACCTGATCTTGACCTGTGGTGTATGTGAGACAGCAAGAGTGAGCTCACATACGTTCATCGCTCAACAAGTTGTGGGGAATAATGTGCATGAACTCGCCAAAGGTGGGAGCTCACGTGAAGTGTAAGGCTTACCAAAGAAGATGGTTAGAGCTGAGCATTGCTTTTAAAGTTGGTCAAAATTTTATTAGCAGTTACTAAGTATAAGTAAATACCAACCCAATTAAATGGTAGAACAAAAGTTAACAACTTCACCTGCAATGCAATGCATATGACAAATTGAATTTAGTTCCATAAATTAACCATGTGAGGGTCCGAGCTGCTCATGACCGTGAGCACGGCTAGTATACCAGTTTTACACTCTGCAGAGGTTGCGCATCTTTACCCACAAGCCGTGTTACCCATCTGCCAAGGGGTCATGAATCCCATACACCTCTACCAAGGAAGCGAGGCAGGGTAACACTACGAGGCCTTTACAAAGTTCCACTAGCTTCCGAAAACCCGCTACAGTTTATAGGAAGATCCAGTGCAGGAATCCCTTGCAGGACCGCCATCGCAGCAAAATCCTCCCGAGGGCCTCCCTACACTGACCTCTCCCCTACTGCCCTTGCCCCTTTCGGGTAAGGTAGTCTTCCACTAGCTTTCCTAATTAATCAGCCAAGGGCATCCCATACTACCCTTGTGGTAGCACTGTTTTCCCGGGTGGTCGCTCCATGTTCCAATTAACATAATGATCTTAACATGAACCATAAATAACAACTGATAACAAAAGTATAATCATGAATAGTAAGGTGTATCTCTATACCCAAAGCCACATATAACACTAGCAAGTACTACCCAAAGATTCAGTGGTGAACAAGGTATAAAGATAGTCAAACTAGGGTAACCTATTGCTCCCATCAAAATTAACCTATGCAGATCATTATGATTAATCAGAACATGAGTGGGTAAAAAGAAGTGATCAAGGGCACAACTTGCCTGGGCCTTGAGATTCCAGGTACCAGGATGATTCTTCAGATCTTCGTGACCTCACTGCTAGTCGTAGCAATACAAACATACATGGTATAGGCAAAAAAATTAACATTACACCAAACATATATGCAAAATACATATTAATAATCTACATATTAAAATAAGATCACAGGAAAAAGAATTATTAATTTTGGAGTTGTAGAATTCAAGTTATGAATTTCCTAAGATTTAAGGTGATTATAATATGATTAAATGATAAATAAATTTTCTGACAGAGTTCATGTCAAAACAGTGATTCTAAATGATAGAGAATATTATTACAAAATTTTAGGAATTGGAATGGTTCAATTTGGAGCAAAAATGAATTTTCTATGAATTTATAAAGTTCTAGCAATTATTTTTGTATTAAAAATTCAATTTCCTAATCATTTAATCAATTTATAACTGTGCTGGACTGGGCCTCAATTCCAGAGAAACCCAGGGGGCTCGGGGTAAAGTTTTCTAAGACTCAGATCACCCGCACAGTGGACCGCGGGTTGATTTCTTAAAAGGTCGGGGTCTCTTTTGCAATTATGGCTCGGCGAAAGGGTATCGGTTAATTTCAGCCGTCCGATTAGAAATGAACGCGCTAGATTAGATCTGGTTACACCGAAACGGTACGCAGCGCGCGCCGTCGATCAAACAATCAACGATCGAGATTTAAAATAGTCAGATTGATTCCTATGCGCTCGATCCGGATCGAACGGTCCCGATCGCGTCCATCCCCAGAGCACCCAGATCCGATCCCGACCGCCATCCGACGGCTAAAATCCTTCTTCTCCCCCCCCCGATGTCTATCAGGCAGCGGCGGCGGCGCAGACCCCATAGGCGGCGGCGACCCAGCCGGAGCTTCACGAAGTCGGCGCCCCGGAGCCCCAAGCCCTACTGGAAGCGAGCTACGTGCAGAGGGGACTATGGCGCACAGGATGAGCGAGCACTTACTACGCGATACGCGAGCAGGAGTTCTATCCACGGCGGAGGGCGGCAATCTTCACTGCTACTTCATGATTCGCACGGCAACAACGGCTAGTGTTGAGCTAGCAGAAGAGGAGAGGGGAACCAGATGCGTGGATTTATAGCCTCCCCCGGTCGGACTCCGCTGGACACCAGGCTCCATAGGAGCATCAAGATTACCCGCGCCACGCGGTCGGATTCCGCCAGTTCTGTTGGGTTTGCCGCGCCATCCGCGGGGAGGGTGAACCTAGCCACCCGATCCCATGCACAAGCGAGGAGGGAGATCAGTCAAACGGGGTCCACAGCCAAAGCGCAACGGCCCCTGGTGGCCGGACCGAATTGGGCGCGACGTCTCCGTCGGCTCCCTCACAACAAACAGGGCGAACTCGATTTGAGGTAGGAGATGGGACTGACGAGATGGCCCCACACGTAAGCGACAGCACATCAGCAAGCGTTTTACCAGGGATGGGGCGGCTGACGCGCCGGGCCCGCATGTCGGTGCCACACATCAAGTGGGCAGCGCGGGGGATATTCCCTGGTGGGCTAAATTGAGTCGGGAAGGCCCACATAAGGTGGTTTATTCTTTTCTTTTTCTGATTTTCTTTCTCCATTCTTTCATCTTTTCTATTTCAATTTCAGATATTGAATTCAAATTCAAATCCCTGTTTAAGCTTTCAGATTTCAACTTTCAATATATAATTCTAATGTAAATGGGAATCCTATTTCCATTATTATTTATTCTTTAATTAGAAATGGCTTGATTAGGATTTCCCTTCTTGTTTTATATTTTATATTTTTATTTATGAGTTGAGGCCAATTTATGATTTTCTTTATTCCAATAAAATGCATCACAAAAGTAACATGAGCATGGGATGCACTTTTATTTATTTATTTATTTGTTATTTGCATAATTTAATGGCATTAGTTGGGTATGCAAAGAGAAATAAAAAGAAATTCAAGGAATCCCCAAAACACCCACTTATTTATCTATTCATTTTATTTTTTTTTTACACAAATTTTAGGGCTTTACAAATCCTACCCCCCTTAAAAATAATCTCGTCCTCGAGATTTGTAAGAAGAGGGAATACAAAAGGATTGGTTTGCAATTTAGCTTTTAATTTCTAAATCAAGGGTCTCTCTTTTTATTATTAGTAAGTGATAGGAGAGCATGGGTATTATATGTATGTCCACTTTATTATGTAGGATAGAAGATGTCTTTAGGGCATATATAGGTTTGGGTAAGAAAGAGTAGGATAAGCAAAATTCCATCCAAGATTGTGGATCTTGACTCATCTTGGTGACCTCACTTGATCCTTGAAGACTTGGGTTGGTGTTCATCCTCTCTTGATGAAGTTGATCATCTTCTTCGGTCTTGTCTCATTGATTAGGAGTTAGTGTATGTTATTGGGCTGGGGAATATGGTTAATGTAGGTATGGATGAGATAGATTACATGATGTAGGTCAAAAGTTTGTTAGGTGGGGATAAACAGATCATGCAATCCATTATGAATCTATTGGTCGAGTTTAGATCTTCTGCTCATGGTTGAGTTAGTCTAATGTGCTAAGTTAACACTTGGCTAGTAAGGTCTAATCTCTTTTTACCTGTATCATTAGTCTGATTAAGTAGGCCACATTAGATTAGTTTAGTAGATGGCTATGAGTTAAATGAGATTAGTCAGAGTCTGGTTTGATTGTTTTGCTTCTGTATGGTTTGGATAGGGTATGTAACCTGGGTATGGCTGAACTGATCTAAGTCATCAATTTAGACTTAAGTGAATTAGGAGCATGGCCATATCTTTTGCACCAGCATTAAGTAACACACACTAGATTAGATCATATTAGATTAAGTAGGAGCTAGATTAGATTGAATATGACTAGATTAGACTAGTTTAGGTTAAATAGATCTACTAGGGTAGGATAAATATTATTAGGATATGTTAGAATCTTTAGATTTATTAGGACCAGATAAAATCTTTTTAAGGTAAGATAAATCTATTAAGGTAATAGAATATCCTTTAAGATAAGATGGATCTATTACACAAGATTGAATCTAGGTTAGATTGGTATGACTAATTTGACTAAATAAGATCTAATTAAGTTGCACTAGATCATGGTTGTTTAATCTAGGGTGGATAAGTATGCTTATTAGGATAAGATGAATCTTTTGAGGTCAGTTAGATCTATTAAGATGAGATAAAATCTTTTCAAGATAAGATGAGTATCTTTTAAGATGAGATGGATCTATTAAGATAAGGGAGAATCTTTTAAGATAAGATGAATTGATTAGAATGAGATCTTTTTAGTGACAAGATAAATTTCTTAAGCTAGATATGTCCCAATGGGGACAATCTAGGTTGTCTAGTTATTTTATAAATATATTTTTATACCTATGTGTATATGCAGATGTAATTGTGGACGTTACTCCACAACCCATCACACACAATCAAAGATCCAAATCAGACAAGTATCATAAGAACAAACATTCAAATACATAGACACTTATAAAAATAGTTTTGTTTTTGTTCCTAGGATTAGGTCTCCTATTCCTAAAGTCACTTTAGGCACAGGATTTCAAAGTGTGAAATCCACATTTGTCTTTAGAAATAAAAGGTAAGAATAATCAGAGTAAAGCGGAAATAGATGAGGAAAGATTAAGATGAGTTTAGAAAAGAATCAGAGTAGCAAAGGTAAGTAGATAATGGTTGTCCAGTTCTATCTAGGTTTCGTCCTACAGTCAACATTCCTCTGATACCACTTCTGTAACACCCGGATTTTAGGGGTCCAAAACCCGGGGTTAACATAAACACCAGGTATGCTGGGACCAAGTCTCAAACATATGATGTATAGTGGCACAGGATCGAATGTCACAACTTTATATATAACAGGAGTTCTATACAAATAAATAGTTACATTATAAGGAGACAACGGTCCAGCAACCCAAAGTTGACTGGGAGACGACGGCCTAGACCTCTCACGAACTCATCGCAGCATCCTCCATGAGCATCATCCTGCAGTACCTGATCTTGACCTGTGGTGTATGTGAGACAGCAAGAGTGAGCTCACATACGTTCATCGCTCAACAAGTTGTGGGGAATAATGTGCATGAACTCGCCAAAGGTGGGAGCTCACGTGAAGTGTAAGGCTTACCAAAGAAGATGGTTAGAGCTGAGCATTGCTTTTAAAGTTGGTCAAAATTTTATTAGCAGTTACTAAGTATAAGTAAATACCAACCCAATTAAATGGTAGAACAAAAGTTAACAACTTCACCTGCAATGCAATGCATATGACAAATTGAATTTAGTTCCATAAATTAACCATGTGAGGGTCCGAGCTGCTCATGACCGTGAGCACGGCTAGTATACCAGTTTTACACTCTGCAGAGGTTGCGCATCTTTACCCACAAGCCGTGTTACCCATCTGCCAAGGGGTCATGAATCCCATACACCTCTACCAAGGAAGCGAGGCAGGGTAACACTACGAGGCCTTTACAAAGTTCCACTAGCTTCCGAAAACCCGCTACAGTTTATAGGAAGATCCAGTGCAGGAATCCCTTGCAGGACCGCCATCGCAGCAAAATCCTCCCGAGGGCCTCCCTACACTGACCTCTCCCCTACTGCCCTTGCCCCTTTCGGGTAAGGTAGTCTTCCACTAGCTTTCCTAATTAATCAGCCAAGGGCATCCCATACTACCCTTGTGGTAGCACTGTTTTCCCGGGTGGTCGCTCCATGTTCCAATTAACATAATGATCTTAACATGAACCATAAATAACAACTGATAACAAAAGTATAATCATGAATAGTAAGGTGTATCTCTATACCCAAAGCCACATATAACACTAGCAAGTACTACCCAAAGATTCAGTGGTGAACAAGGTATAAAGATAGTCAAACTAGGGTAACCTATTGCTCCCATCAAAATTAACCTATGCAGATCATTATGATTAATCAGAACATGAGTGGGTAAAAAGAAGTGATCAAGGGCACAACTTGCCTGGGCCTTGAGATTCCAGGTACCAGGATGATTCTTCAGATCTTCGTGACCTCACTGCTAGTCGTAGCAATACAAACATACATGGTATAGGCAAAAAAATTAACATTACACCAAACATATATGCAAAATACATATTAATAATCTACATATTAAAATAAGATCACAGGAAAAAGAATTATTAATTTTGGAGTTGTAGAATTCAAGTTATGAATTTCCTAAGATTTAAGGTGATTATAATATGATTAAATGATAAATAAATTTTCTGACAGAGTTCATGTCAAAACAGTGATTCTAAATGATAGAGAATATTATTACAAAATTTTAGGAATTGGAATGGTTCAATTTGGAGCAAAAATGAATTTTCTATGAATTTATAAAGTTCTAGCAATTATTTTTGTATTAAAAATTCAATTTCCTAATCATTTAATCAATTTATAACTGTGCTGGACTGGGCCTCAATTCCAGAGAAACCCAGGGGGCTCGGGGTAAAGTTTTCTAAGACTCAGATCACCCGCACAGTGGACCGCGGGTTGATTTCTTAAAAGGTCGGGGTCTCTTTTGCAATTATGGCTCGGCGAAAGGGTATCGGTTAATTTCAGCCGTCCGATTAGAAATGAACGCGCTAGATTAGATCTGGTTACACCGAAACGGTACGCAGCGCGCGCCGTCGATCAAACAATCAACGATCGAGATTTAAAATAGTCAGATTGATTCCTATGCGCTCGATCCGGATCGAACGGTCCCGATCGCGTCCATCCCCAGAGCACCCAGATCCGATCCCGACCGCCATCCGACGGCTAAAATCCTTCTTCTCCCCCCCCCCCCCCCCCCCCCCCCGATGTCTATCAGGCAGCGGCGGCGGCGCAGACCCCATAGGCGGCGGCGACCCAGCCGGAGCTTCACGAAGTCGGCGCCCCGGAGCCCCAAGCCCTACTGGAAGCGAGCTACGTGCAGAGGGGACTATGGCGCACAGGATGAGCGAGCACTTACTACGCGATACGCGAGCAGGAGTTCTATCCACGGCGGAGGGCGGCAATCTTCACTGCTACTTCATGATTCGCACGGCAACAACGGCTAGTGTTGAGCTAGCAGAAGAGGAGAGGGGAACCAGATGCGTGGATTTATAGCCTCCCCCGGTCGGACTCCGCTGGACACCAGGCTCCATAGGAGCATCAAGATTACCCGCGCCACGCGGTCGGATTCCGCCAGTTCTGTTGGGTTTGCCGCGCCATCCGCGGGGAGGGTGAACCTAGCCACCCGATCCCATGCACAAGCGAGGAGGGAGATCAGTCAAACGGGGTCCACAGCCAAAGCGCAACGGCCCCTGGTGGCCGGACCGAATTGGGCGCGACGTCTCCGTCGGCTCCCTCACAACAAACAGGGCGAACTCGATTTGAGGTAGGAGATGGGACTGACGAGATGGCCCCACACGTAAGCGACAGCACATCAGCAAGCGTTTTACCAGGGATGGGGCGGCTGACGCGCCGGGCCCGCATGTCGGTGCCACACATCAAGTGGGCAGCGCGGGGGATATTCCCTGGTGGGCTAAATTGAGTCGGGAAGGCCCACATAAGGTGGTTTATTCTTTTCTTTTTCTGATTTTCTTTCTCCATTCTTTCATCTTTTCTATTTCAATTTCAGATATTGAATTCAAATTCAAATCCCTGTTTAAGCTTTCAGATTTCAACTTTCAATATATAATTCTAATGTAAATGGGAATCCTATTTCCATTATTATTTATTCTTTAATTAGAAATGGCTTGATTAGGATTTCCCTTCTTGTTTTATATTTTATATTTTTATTTATGAGTTGAGGCCAATTTATGATTTTCTTTATTCCAATAAAATGCATCACAAAAGTAACATGAGCATGGGATGCACTTTTATTTATTTATTTATTTGTTATTTGCATAATTTAATGGCATTAGTTGGGTATGCAAAGAGAAATAAAAAGAAATTCAAGGAATCCCCAAAACACCCACTTATTTATCTATTCATTTTATTTTTTTTTTTACACAAATTTTAGGGCTTTACACAGGGTGTATAGAATATGTTGTCTCATGAGCTTCCTTGAGAATCAGTTCCCGGATCGATTTGATGTCGGGAACACACAGTCTATCCTTGAACCATAACCACTCCTTCTGCATCTTCACGGAAATCCTTGCCTTTTCCGTCTATGATCAGCTGCCGGATCTCGTTGATCTTCTCGTCATCCTTCTGGCCCTTCTTGATATCTTGCTCTAGAGTGGGTTCCAACTCAATTGTCACTCCTTGAGTGTTGTTCAGAAATCCAAGACTCAATCTGTCGAATTCCTTCGCTAGCTCATACGGCATCGGGTGAGCAGCCAACATATTGACTTGTCTCTTTCTGCTCAGAGCATCTGCAACCACATTTTCTTTGCTTGGGTGGTAATGAATCTCCAGCTCATAGTCTTTGATTAATTCGAGACATCTTTGCTGCCTCATGTTCGGCTCTGTCTGAGTGAATATGTACTTGAGACTCTTGTGGTCCGTGTAGATATAACACTTCTACCCATACAAGTAGTGCCTCCAGGTCTTCAGTGCATGAACCACTGCTGCTAACTCTAGATCATGAGTAGGATAATTCTTCTCATGAATCTTCAACTGTCGGGACGAGTATGCCACTACTCTCCCTTCCTACAATAACACACATCCCAGTCCGATGTACGAAGCATCACAATATACTAAGAATGACTTGTGGACATCTCGTAGAATCAATACTGGTGTTGTTGTCAATTTCTCCTTCAATGTCTCAAAGGACTTTTGGCATGCTGGGGTCCACTTGAACTCAACCTTCTTTGCCAACAAGGCTGTCATTGGCCTGGCAATCTTGGAGAAACCTTCAATGAAACGCCGATAATAACCGGCCATTCCAATGGAACTCTTAATTCCTCGGGCGTCTTTTGGTGCCTTCCAGTCTAGAATAGTTGCTACCTTCTTCGGATCCACAGCCAAACCCTCTTGGTTTATAATGTGACCCAAGAATAGGACTTCACTGATCCTGAACTCGCACTTGCTAAGCTTGGCATACAATTGACAATCTCGTAACCTCTGCAGTACTTTCCTCAAGTGCTCTTCATGTTCTTGTTCATTCTGGTAATATACAAGGATATCATCAATGAACACAAATACGAACTTGTCGAGGTAGTCCATGAACACACTATTCATCAAATACATGAAATAGGCTGGTGCATTCGTCAAACCGAATGACATGACCGTGAACTCATATAGTCCATACTTGGTGATAAATGTTATCTTCGGTATATCCAAAGGCCAGATTCTAAGCTAATGGTAACCTCACCTCAAATCAATCTTTGAGAACACACCGGCTCCTCTCAATTGATCGAATAGGTCTTCAATTCTGGGCAGGGGGTACTTATTATTGACAGTGACTTCATTCAAGGATCTGTAGTCAATGCACATCCTCTTTATTCCATCTTTCTTCTCCACAAATAGCACTGGGGCTGCCCAAGGCGAGGTACTTGGTCTGATGTAGCCTTTCTCTAACAACTCATCAATCTGCTTCTTGAGTTCCACCAATTCTGGTCCAGACACTCGATAGGCTCTCTTGGAAATAGGGGTGGTGCCTGGTATAAGCTCTATGGCAAATTCAACTTTCCTTTCAGGTGGCATACCTGGTAACTCCTCGGGAAACACATCTGGAAATTCTGATACTACGTTGATAGCTTCTGATGGTTCGATCTCCTCAATACGGGCGGTGACTTGGTGATAGCTTCCTTTCCTTGGTCTAGACAAGACCAACTCCACTAACACCTCTTCTCCTAATAAGGATACTAACTTCACCGTTCTCTTGTCACAGCTAAGACTGGCTTGATATTTGGTTAGCTAATTCATCCCTAGGATGACATCTATAGTCGCATCCCGGTTACCCATAACTATTAGATCAGCGGGAAACTCTATCCCCCTTATTCGAACTCTTGCACTAGGGCAAAATCTATCTGTTTGGGTTCTCCCACCAATTGAACTAACCCTCATAGGTGGATACATGGGTGCTACTATTATATTATGTGATTCTACCCATGATGCAGTCACAAAAGAATGTGTTGCTCCAGTATCAAATAACACATTTGCAGAATGGTACTCAACTGAGAACGTACCTAGTGCCACTCCTGGGGTCTCCTGGACTATGTCGGCCTCTAGGTGGTTCACCTTTCCATACTGGGCACGAGGCTGCCCACGGTTGTTGCCTCCTTGTTGCATTGCATTATGCCTGGCAGAGGCATTGGAAGCTGGCTGTTGCTGAGCTGCTTTCTTTGGGCAATGATTCGCCCAATGGTCTGGTTCCCCACAGTGGAAACATGCATGACCTCCTCCTTGCGCTGGATCTGCTTGGTTGTTCTGATTGGTTGCTAGGGCAGGAAGACAAGGTGCCTGGTTGCTCTGACGCTGGTACTGATTTCCTCCTTGCTGGTTGTTCTGATGGTACTGCTGCTGCTGCTGAGGAAACTGCCTCTGGTACTGCTGGTGGTGGTTCTGACGCTAATGCTGGTGCTGGTGACCTTACTTGAATTGCTGAGGTGGGTTGCTTGAGTAGCAGGGACGACTGCTACTCCCGGCCTGAGATCCACCAATCTTATGTTTCCTGTCTTCCATCTCCCGATGCTTCCTTTTAGTCATAATTGCTCTGTCGATCAAGTGCTGAAAGGTGGGGAAAGTGTGGTTCATCAGCTGGTAGTGAAGGGGATAAACCAATCCTCTTAGAAAATGGTACTGCCTCTTAGCATCTGTGTTGACATCTTATAGCGTATAACGTGACAGCTGTAGAAACTTGTCCATGTACTCACTGACAGATAGGGGACCTTGCTTCAAGGCTAGAAACTCCTCCTTCCTTACTATCATCAATCCCTCGGGCACATGGTAGCGACAGAAGTTGTCCTTGAATTCCTCCCAGGTGATGGCTTTAGGGTCTTCATGGGTGGCAAGGTAGGACTCCCACCAAGACTGTGCTGCTCCCCTTAGCCGGGGTCCATACAACACCTTCTCACGATCGTTGCACTGAGCAGTGTGTAACTCACGTTCCATGGTACGCAGCCAATCTTCGGCGTCCGTGGGATCAGCAGAATGAGCAAAGACAGGGGGATGGCCCCTCATGAATTCGACCCGCTTGTCTCTGGGCACCTATGGCATCTAGACTTGCACCTGAGGCTGAGGTGGAGGTGGCTGCTGCTGCACCTGCTGCATCGCTGCTAAAGTCTGACTGATTTCTTGGACTGCTTGGGTCTGCATCAGGAACATCTGCTCAATGGTCATCGGGGGTGGCGGTGTCAACTGCTGCTGAGCTGCATCTTCCTGGGGTGCCTGCTGCTCCTGCTGAGCACGCCTTGCACCTCGGCGCCTATTCTCAGACATCTGTAGAAAGCACACACAAATCAGCTCCAACTCTGCAGTCTTTCAGCATAAGAAAAGATATATGGAAAATCTGCATAACATTGAACAATTGGTCATCTTCATTGACTGCTTCTCAGATAAAGAGGAAAGTGGAAATAAATAGTTTGTCCAACTAGATAACTGACTTTATTAATAACTACACCAAGTTGCAAGGGATGCCCACACCTTGATGACAATCATTACAAAGATCCAACTTCATTACATGTTCATCATGACAAGCATTCCAACATAGGATAAGCAAACTAACTCTAACTAAGACTGAGTAACACTAAGATACTGAATTAATCATTATTACAGACTCCGACTCTGTCGATCTATGGATCCAAATCTATCTAGGTCCTGCAGTTTGGGGTACCATAGTTGAAGCGACCACGGGGCGGTGAGCGGTAAGGGTGTTGAATCCCGACAGGGGCGAGGGAACCACCATCCAAATAGTGGCGTGTTGTGCACTCAGCACGCAATTCCGCAACCTCCGCCTAAACCTTGCCCAACTCGTCAAGGGCGTGGTCCAGCTCGGTGTTGAGCACGACGACCAGGTTGACCATGTTGTTCAGCCTGGGATTGCCCTCACCAACAGGTGAGACAATCACACCTCCAACACTGCCGGTCGAACGGCGAGGGTAGTACTTCAGGTCGAGGCCGTCAGCTACCCTGCTGAACAACGAGCAATACTGAGAAAGTGCACGTCGTGCTGCATCTTGCATGGCTGCCTCGGCGGTATCCCTCTCAGTAATAGAATAGTGCTCTGAGAAGGCCTCTGCACCCCAGAGATCATTGTCCGGACAACGCACCAAACAAGTAGCCTCCCACTGGTCCAGGTATAACCCGCGATGATGCTGGTAGACTACACAATGGTACTCGATAGACCAAGTGTGTCGATCGAAGGCCCAATGCAGCAAGGTGTCGAGAGCGTCGTGGAAGTGACACCCGCGAGCGGCGTCGTGAGTGATGGGTCTAGCGATCCATCCCTCAGGCTCTTGCTCCTCCGGGAGCTCCGTGTCGTGGCTCGAACTGCCACCCGCAGCGTCGTCGTCTCCGTCTTCATCTCCGTTAGGGTCTCCTCCAGCAGCCGGGATGCCCTGTGGTGGTGCAGGAGGCATCTTTGGCTGAGGTGCAGGGAAAGCTGCCTCCTAGACTCCACCTCCTACTGAGGTGAGGGGGAAGAGTCCTACTGCTCTTGGTCCTGCTCCTGCTCCTGCTCTTGGCGTTGGCGCTCCTGCTCCTCATGCAAGCGGCGATGCAGTCTCTCCAAGTGGCTAGACTGACCTGGCACCATGCGACGCAGTGGGTGCTCCGCTAGGCAAGAAGGCAAAATGGGGGGTCACTGACTTACGTGCATTGCATCTAAGACGAGTCATCTACAAAAGACATCATAAGCACAAGAGTGAGAGTAGAACTATATGACCAGCAAGTAACCAGAAAGAAAAGTGAGACAATATTTTGTAAGATGAGTAATAACATAGAATTGGTCAAGATGACCAACTTTTGAAATGACACTAAAGATCAAGGTAAGAGTAGGGGTCTATAGTCCTTAGAGCGACCATTCTAGTCTAGGTTAGCGGTCCTACAGTCAACAAGGCTTTGATACCACTTATGTCACACCCGATTTTGGAAGGCAAACCAGATGCGAACCATGTACGTGCCAGGATCAGAAACTCGCCTATCAAATGGAGCTCCAACGGCTCCTAACTGCCTTAGGGCTATAAAAGGGACCCTTAGACGCATGGAGCAGTACACCAAGCCTCCATTGAACATCCTAAGATGCCTAGACTCCACAAACATGCATCTGATTCATTATCCTTGAGATTTGAGCACTTGTTTGAACTGTGAACTCGTTACGCTGTGTTTTGTGCTCGTTTCTCAACTTGTGTGCGTGTCGTTGCTGCGACTCTAGCTCTTGCGTGTGTTTCTATCCCATCTTACTCTTGGGGTTTCATTGTGATCAATCTTGTAAGGGAGAGAGGCTCTAACTTGTGGAGATTCATCATAAAGAGGATAAACTTGAGATAAAAAGAACTGTGGTATTCAAGTGGATCATTGGATGACTTGAAAGGGGTTGAGTGCAACCCTCGTCCGTTGGGACGCCACAACGTGGACTAGGCAAGTGTTTCACTTGGCCGAACCATGGGATAAAAATCGTCGTGTCAACTGTCTTTATTCTTGTGTGATTATCTTTACTTGTACTCACTTTACAATTACTCTAAGTTTGACACTCATTGTCACACCCGGTTTTGGAAGGCAAACTAGATGCGAACCATGTACGTGCCAGGATCAGAAACTCACGTACACATCGATTACATAATTGGACATCATCACACATTGCTCAAAGTAAATAGCAGAAGGGTAATTTATTACAATAAGATGTCCAAGACATCCACATAGTCTAATACATAGCCATAGTCATTAACATTAATATCAAAGTGCGGAAATACGTAACGTAGTAGATAAGGCCTACACAGGCAGCTGACTGGAGGTTTACCACTAAGAAAAACTAGAACTCGTCGTAGTCATGGAACTCCTCAAAGTCCTCCATGTTACTAGCATATTCTCCTGAGCACTGAGTACAGTGGGGACAACCTAGGGTGGGGGTGGTGTGTAAAGCAAGGGTGAGTACACATCAACGTACTCAGCAAATGTCCCGTTTGGCTAAAGTGGACTAGTTGTATGTGGAGTTAAGGTTATGCAGTTGCTTTTAGTTGGTCAAGTATTTATTACTATTAGTAGAGGCAACTTTTTGTAATAACCTAGTTATTACCCAAATGTATTCCCTCCAAAAGGAAATACCAGTGATCAAAATTATAACCATCACTATTAACCATCATCATAAAAGTAACCAAAGTTTTTCTAATGAAATAGGATCCCAAGGCTGCTCTTAATCGTGAGCTTAGCTGATATACCAGTTTCTAACACTCTACAGAGGTAGCACACTTTACCCATCAGTCGTGATCCCTTTCCAGCCTGGGTTGTACAGACCCGATCTTCACTACCGAGGTGAATGGCCAGGGATACACTACGTAGCCTTTACAAAGACTCCCCTGGTGCATAGCTGCTCGTTAGGTTTCGCCAGTCGTACAAACGCAGTACACCTCCCCAAGGTGGGTGATTAACAAAACCAAATCGAATGAAGCTCTGCACCCCCCTCGGCAGAGCGAGCACTACGCCCCGGCCCCATTGATGACCCTCATGCAACGCCAACTACACCCACAGGTTCATCTAATTAATCAGCTAAGGGTTTCTCATTCCACCCTCATGGTTGCACTGTTATCCCAGGTGGTCACTCCACGAACAGGTCCTTACGGAGAGGTACTCAGGAAAATGGCCTGAGTCTCCTAGAGTATCACAATATCATCATCGGGATAACATCATCGTATCATAAATGTTCACATCATGTTCATTGATTAAGTTGAAGCAATAGCATAAGCTAACCATGATTAACCCAAAAGGTAAACAAGGGTAAGTAAATACAGACTAGTCAATCCTTAGGTTTTAATAATGTAATGTGGGACAGTGAATTATAAGTATGTAGGACATAATAGGTCAGAGGTCACTTGCCTTCACTAGGTTGTTGCTCAGGAAGATCTTCAGCAACACACTCTGGAACCATGGACTGCTCGTTGTCTAAATAAAGCGATCATGCATTCAATACATTTGGTAAATGACAAATAAACAGCACATCAATCATGTACCAACATGGGAACCCATCTCAAAAAGAACAGTATAAACTCAAAAGGGAGTTTAAATTATAGGGTGAACTAATCTTATTTAGTAGTTGATTATTCTTTAAGTGTTGTCCATGATTACATAATCCAATTCTACTTATTTTAATGAGATGTCAAATTTAAACCAGAGATAAGTTCATACCTCACATATTATTACCTTCCCAATATTACACATCTATTTACCACTAGGGTTTCCTTTTTATTTATTTTATCAAGTGAATAAATCAATACATGTACTAATCTATAGTTAGGCACAAAAATCAGGGTGTGCAAATTGTGAATGAACATAATTTATTTAAACAGAGAATATTCCTATGAACATTTTGCAATTTTAATCACTAAATTTGGAGTTCATATGCAAAAGTTATGAAATAAATAAGTTTGGGAGTTTAAAATGTGAAAATAGGTCTAATTCTGTGATTATTTAAAAGCCTAGGGTTCAATCTGCAAGATTTCAGGGGCCTGCGCGCGAAAACCAGGGACGACGAGTTGATTCCAAACAAACCGAGAGTCTCTTTAACAAAATTACCGCGCGAAGGGGTATCAGGCTTTCTCGGCCATTGATCTGAGATCAACGGCTGAGAATAGATCTGTGGGCGAGCGCGTGGACGCGGGCGCGGGCCTGCACTGACCAGCGGGCCAAGGCGATCACCGACCGAGGCGGGGAGGCGGACTGACCGGTCGGGCCCGGTGCCAGGGGAATAGGCGGCCGACATGTGGGTCCGGACGCAGGGCGCGCGCGCGAAGTGGTATCCCGTGATCTAGGTCGTGCGATCTGAATCGGATGGTGGAGATCAACACTAGGAGGGCTAATAGCTGCGGGCGCCGCCGCTCTTGCTCACGGCGGTGCGGTCGCTGGAGTTGGGGCAGGTGTAGGCTAAGGCGGTTTCGGGGTCGCCGGGCTGGCCAGAAACGAAGAGGAAGACTTGGCAAACTCACTGGTGGGGCTTTGACCACGAGACCGGGGTCAGAGAGGGGAGAACGGCGGAGGAAAGGCTCCGGGCGGGTCGGGGCAACTCCGACGAGGAATCACAGCCGAGGAGAGGGGGGTCTGAGGCGCGCTAGGGCATGGACTAACTTTAGCAGGGTGAGGGGAACATCAGGGACCGACGCAGGGGCACCGGATCGGGCTAATTCGCTTGGCACGGCTTCTGGCGGGCTAGGTGACCGGCTGTAAGGACCAAAATCTGTATAAGAAAATAATAATAATAATAATAATAATAAAATAAATATATGAATAAAATAAAATAGCAAATTCAGATATCGCAAATTATACTTGAGTGTTGAAATTTGAGGACTGAATTTTGAAACCAAGAACTATTTTTAAAAAGGAAGTAATAGAAAGGTTTTCAATTCAGCTACTAGATGATTATTCATTTCATTAAATGATGCACTATAGGCATTTTATACTTATGAATATGTGGTGGAACATTTTATTGGAATAAAGAGTCATAATTTAAACTTGGGACCTTAAAGTATAAATGAAAATATAAAATATAAAATGAGAAAGGAAAATGTTTATGGACCCATTTATTCCCCACCCATAAATATATGTCAGGGGAAAGTAAATAATATTAAAAACCGTATAAATAAATAAAAATATAAACTAGTGCCAAAAACATGTTGAAACCCTAGCTTGAGGTATATTCGAAATTTGAAGTTTAAGTCTTGAATCAAAATTTGATTTGAAAATGGAATACAAAAGAAAATAGAAATAAGAAAAGAAAAGAAGAAGAAGCCACTTGGGCCGCTGCTCCACATTTCCACCCAGTACTTCGTCGCCACCCACTTCCCTCGGCCCATTCCTTCCTCAGCCGCGCGGCCCACCAGCGCGCACTCATCTCGCCGACGCGGGGGACCCACAGGTCAGCCCCACCACCCGGTTGGTGCGGCACTGTTGCTCTCCTTCCTGAAATCACTGTGCTCGCCTGATGAACCTCCGCACCCACCAGCCAGGTAAGTCGGACCTGCCGCGGACTTCCCTTGTTTGGCACAACAACCCCATGGATTCGGGGATTTTCCTCCGCCAACGCTGCCCTCATCTAGACTCCATCACGGGGTATATAGGGCTCACGCTACTCCTACAACCGAGCGTCGTTCTAGCAGAGGGAGAGAGAACCAGTGAGTTTGCGCGCCACCGTCGGTCTTTGGGTGCGTCGTCGCCTAGGGCTTAGAAAAGGGTCTGGTGCGTGTGGCATCCGCTTTGTGCTGATCCGTGCAGTCGCGGGCGGAGACCCGAGAACTCACCGATGCCAAGTTCCTGGGGTGTGTGGGAACGACCGTAGGCGCGTCGCGGACGGCTTCAACCTCACCTAAGATTCCGGTGAGTCCTACCCCACGCTAACCACTAATCTGTATTCAAAGAAAAGAAAACCTTCGTTACTAGCTGCTGCATGTCTTTGTTGCCGCGCTGTCGCGTAGGCTCTTCCGAACGCGCTAACCAGTGCGATTAGTGGAACAAATGGGTTTTCGTGTGTGTGGACGAAGATCGGGAGCGGATCAGAGTCTGTGGCGCCCGGTCGACCGTTGCACCCGGATGGGGTTTTGATGGGTGCTGGCATGGCACCGCCGTGAGGCAAAACGCGTTGCTGGTATAGTTGTCAGGAGGTGGAAGAAGGGTTGGTAACCGCTGGATGGGGAGAGAACGGTTGAGATTAAAACTGAGATCCCCCTTCGATGCATTGAACCCGTGTCGCTGGATCTTCGGCCAAGGGCCAGGATTAGACCTCAGTTTGATTATGTCTGCGTCGTTACATCGTATTGGATGACTAGGGCGAGATCTGGGGCTTAATAAAATCATGACCGCAGATCTGGCGTTGTGCGGTCGACGTTGCATACCGGTTCATGTGGCAGAACCGCCCGAATTATTCTAGCTTAAGTGCCTAAGTCACGCCTCAAGGGCCGTAACACACTTAAATTGGAATAACCCGTCAGTCCCTCAGATCTAGTCTGATAGAGCCACTTAACCAGGATCAAATACCACAATCTCACACGAAGGTGAGTCACAGGAGAAACACAATAAAGCAGGAAGACCTCAAATTAAAGTACTGAATTATTACATAGATCGGAGTTTTTCAAGTAGCTGATAAAAGTTCACAAAATAGAATGCAGCAGATAATCAATATCGTCGGTAGAGAGGAACCGGGCAAGGCCTAGCCTACTACTCCTCTTGCTCCTCTCCTGCTGGAGCAGCATCCCACTCGACCGTCCAACCCGGTGGCAGGGTGGTAGGCTAAGTCACACCGTCAACCATGTCCTGAAGCGTACCTGCAAAAATTATGCCACAAGCAAGGCTGAGTATACTAATACTCAGTTAGACTTACCCGGTGTGAGGAATCTACTCCTCTACCTCTAGACCATGCAGCTGTTTGACTGAGGGGTTTGGTTTGCCAAAAGCACTAGCTGTTTCTAAAATCAATTCTTAGCTTTTCAAATTCTAGTATCATTATCTTTAGCTAAGTTTGCTCCTTCTAAGCATACATGGTAACAAGCATTTAGTGCAAACAACAAGTTATCTCATGCAACCTCATTTCACTTCTTACTCAATATAGTACAAGGGGTCAAGCAGTCTCATTAGCTGCGAGAAGCAGACGATTCGAATCGAGTTTCTATCCTTGCAAGGTAAACCTAAACACACGACATGTCAGGGCACTCCATCCCCACACATGTCAACCATCCCCATCGATTCCCCGTTCGCGGTCAGGGCTCACCGCCTTGGCATACAATGCTCCACTGACCCCGGCTGCCGCCGTGCAGTGACCGCACTTGTACCCACCATAGCTAGCATGGGAGACCCAGTCTCAGGACGAGTGAGGGGAAAAGTCCATGCCCGGCTTCACTCAGGTACTAGGTTTACCGATTACCATATTTCCCGACATGTGTTTAGTACGTTCAAACGCTTGACTCAGGTATCCACACATTAATCCTTAATTCCTTTTCCCGTCTCATGGACAAGGCATCCTCCCTGGATCCAAGTCCATAGACCATCATTGTAACACCCCTGGTGTTACTGCTACTAAAACTTGAGCATGGCATCATAAACATTGGCATTGCATATGTTTGACACACCTAGAGTGCATTCACTAGGTAAAAATTTCAAACAAGTTGTATTGTTATAGCATTTTGCAAATAGAACCCTGGATAGGGAACTTAGCCCTAAACAGGGATTAAAGGGGTAAAACATAACCCAAATTGAGAAAACCTGAAAGCTTTAGGGGAATAGTCATAAAATGTTCCCAAGAATGAACTTGAATCACATTTATACCCCTGAGACACCAAAAACCCCCATTGGAACCCTGGAAAACCCTAAGTCCAAACCCTAGGGGCCTATGTACAAAAACTGTGCACATTTGGACTAAAGTGTAAAAACTATAATGTTAAAGCATATTAAGTCCTTTGGCTCACAAATATGTGAATTTGCAAGTTAAACCCTAAGTTTTGGGTCTATTTGCAAAAATCACCTCTTAAGCCCTATATAGCCTAAGTCTGAATTTCAGAGTTATGGGCTCAACTTTTGAGCTTTGTAACTTTCAAATTCTAGGGTTTTTGCCCTAGGTCACCACATAAAACTTATAGACCTATCAAAGGAGAACAACTTTTCTTAAGAGTGTGAGCATAGTTGTTAAGAAAATTTAGGAGATAATTAAGCCCAAAGTTGGACTGTCAGGTTACTGGGTCTGAATTTTCAGACAAATAGTGCAACCACTGAGACTTTGAGCGTGGATTCAACTATGATCCAGCAAGAATCTGCCATGGCTGCTATGACAAACTTGTAGCTGATTTATAGCTCTCCAACTTTGCTGCAGAGCATGGAGTATGTTACCATATAGATTTGTGAGAAAATCGGCCCTAAACTAGGCTCTGTCAGGTCGGCTGAATGGAGGTCGCCATGGTACAGTACCCCATATGGATCAGATCGCCAGTGCAGGGAATCCTCACCGCCAACGACCCTCCGCCGCGATTCGTGCCATCGTCGTCGCGATAGGTGTTTGGATGGTTTGGATAGCGCTCAGGGTCACACAAATATCACTGTCGTGGATAACTCCGGCCATAAACAAGTCCGACCACCGTACCAAGTTGCCACGGCCACTGCGGATAACTTCGCCGATGAACCACCGTCGCTCGGTCTTGCGCTGCATGTCCGGGCGCTTTACCACGTCGCGGATAGTCACGCTAGGGGCGTCCGGTGATCGCCGGAGAGACCGCCATGGTAGAAGCCACCTAGCGCTTGCGCCAGTGCCTTTTTCCTTCCCGGCTGCCGCGCGTCTCGCTCGATTCACCAGCCACCGCTTCCGAGCGCTATAAATTGATGGCCCGGCAACTGCGCTAGATCATCCCGAAGCCATAGCACCCGCTCCCACCCTCGATCATTCACCAGCGCTCGCGAATTTCAAATTCTCCCCAAACTGATCTCCACCGCCGTGAAGAACAGCTCGCAGCGGCCAGCTCGATTCAGGTTAGCTCAAGTCCCTCTGCTGCTTGTTCTAGCATCCTTAGGTACCCCGCAAATCCCTCGACCCCTTTAATTGAACCGGACCGCCAGGGATCGCCGGGAACACGACTGTCCGTCCGCAACACTCTCGGTCACCATGGCCAGAGCAAACCATATGGTCATAGATGAAATTGTGTTGGGGGAAATGGTCAGGGTAGGTCCAATTTCGTGTCCGCCGCTCGGGGCCGCCAGTCTTGGCTCCCTCTAGCCAGCACAGATGCTCGCCGGAGCTCCACAGCGCGCGCCGTTGTCGGGGACCTCCCCTGCGAAGAAATAGAACGTCGAGGGTTTTTGCGCAAACTGTCAGTGACACAGAAAAATAGTAACTGAACCCGTTTCCAATTAGCCAGAACCCCGAGGATCCTTCTGCAAAATTGCCAGCGCAGACGCGCGCATGGGCGCACTTCTGCCCTAACTGGGCCGACGCAGGCCAGTTTGAGCCCAATACTGTTTAGGATTTTCCCCTTTTTCAGTGGAACTTTAGAAATTTACAGGAAATTATAGAGAAATGATAAAATTATCAAACCAATTTTCCTAGACTTCCTATTTTCTATAGTATTTAATAAAAATAGTTTCATTATTTTTAGATCAAATAGGGAATTTTAGAGTATTTAAAATAGCTTAAACTATTGGTTCTGGATTTTTATAAAATAAATGGTAATTCCAAAAATGCCCAAACTTTTTATATGAGCTCTACACATTATTTAGAAGCCTTGGGTAGAGTTTGGTTTGATTTGGACCTTGTTTGATACTTAGAACCCAAAACCCCCACCCCCTGCCCTTTGAAATCCTTTACTAACTCTGGAAACCCTAAGTTCTCGGAGTTCCGTGAAGGAAAGTTGTATTCAAGACTTTAGATAATAACTCTTTATTATCTTTGCACCCTCATGAGCATTACATGGCATTCATTCTTATATATACCTATATGGTTATATTTAGAAAACGAAGAAGAAGTCGAAGTGACCGAAGAGAAGACACCACCACCTTCGGAATCTCAGGCAGGAAATTGTTTCTACTTTGATATTTGTGGATCCGAGCCTGACTCACCTATCAACGAAGGCAAGCCCCGGTGCATTTGCCACCTTCCTTGATATTTTTAAAATCTTTCTCACTTGCTTGATGCATTAGGTGATAGGAGTTGATTGATAAAACAATTCCTGCATTACCTTCCTTGAATTTGATTACCTTTCTTGATCACCCGTTTTACAAAAGATTTTGATGCTTAGCCTTGCTTTAGAAAAACAAAATGTTTTGTTTTTACAAAAGATGATGTGGCAAAAGTGGGTGGGATGTTTTCAAAAATAAAAACTTGATGGTGGATCCATCATGGCCGTGATGGGTTCAACATCAGAAAAGATGTACCTCTGCCAGGTACCAAACTTTGGGTTTGAAATTATTAAGCTGAGACCGGGCGGGTGACTTGCACGAGAAAGGAGTCTCGGTGTAGTGTCTCCGTCTGAGTCGATTAAGGACCATGTCGATGTAGGCTTGATGACCGAGGACCCTTTAACTGGTCACATGCCTCGTCATGGGTAAGCCTTGCCTCAGGCAGACTAAGGCTAGAATAAGATAACACGGAATGGGCGTGGAGCGGTGGCGAGAATAGCGTGTACCCTCCGTGGCAAGAGGCTGGACGGTGGTGTATCTATGCTCTCGGTTCGCGTGAACCTGATCTGGTCTTAAGAACCCCGGTGGCGGGTTGACATATGCAAGGGTTAAGTGCTACATATGTCGTGTGATTGGAGATCCTCGGCTGAGTATAATCGATTCGGATCGCCGTACCTTCGCGGTCATGAAGACTTGGTCACTGCCCTATACGTAGAACTCCAGTAAAGATGATGGGTTTGTTAAGAAATTGGCTAGTGCAGGTCAAGTGATTGAACTAGGGTAGAAAGAACTCTAGTTGCAGGTAATTTTACTTAACTTGACAAATAAAACTGGATTTTTAAGGATCCACTTTTAGTAAGCATTTCTACAAAACAGAGTCTTTGATTATTGAGAAACCTTACCTTGACTCCCTTAACCAGCATGCCCTTGAGAGCCTTTTCTTTAGTCGGGTAAGACTTGCTGAGTAATTCCATACTCAGGGTTTTATTCCCCGTTGTTTTTAGGTGAGGAAGCGACAAACTTTTGTTGCTTCTGTTCTAAGGTGGTACCAAAGGAAGAATGCAAGGAATGAAGTGCGGGAGGAAAGGATCCTCCATTTAGAACTTTTGTGTAAAAACTTATCGGGAGGAGTTTTTGCCTCCCTTGGTATGTAATAATATTACTCTGCACTCCTAGGATAATCTGGTCTGTACATATTCAACTTGACCTTACTTTAAAATAAAGGTATGTTTATGTAATTGCTTCCGCATTCTCGTAACTCCGATGCTTGTAATGTCTGCGTGACGGGTGAAATGCTCTTGGGAAAGGTGAGAAAAGCAGATACCGAACTTGTCAAGTGATTTAGGGGCACCTACAGGGTTGTCTGTGGTCCGTTGGACAAGGACAACTGTAGGTGGGCCTAATTACTTGGGAGGTTCCGTCACAATCATAGATCCCGTTATCAAGATGAATACAATCAATTTCCTGACCTCGCGCGAGTGCTAGAAAAATCACTCGACTTCTACCGAGATCCTGATTAGCATAGCAGCTACTCGACCTAGCATACTAATATTCATCTCAAAAGGAATCTTAAGTTCATGCAACTACGGTTTTCAAGCAACTCCTACACTTATGTGCACAATACAAGCCTACAACATTAAGTGTAGTAAAGTAGCATATATAAATATGGTTATGCATAAAACCGGGGCTTGCCTTCAAATGCTGGGGCTGCGGGGAGATCCTCAGTGGCAGTCTCGGGGGCTTGCTCCTGATCTTCCTCGTGGACAGCTCCTTGCTCGGGGATGAGCACGTACTCTCCGTCAGCGAGATTGCAGTCTAATGAATGCACTGAGTAAGATATATGCATGATATGATATGTAGTTTAGCAACCAAACTTTGATGGTGACTAATCTACTTAAATCAGGTAGAGTTTTATCTTGCTACAAGAGATTCTTGTGGTATACTTAGCAAATTAGGGTCAAGCTTAGTTAAACTAAGTGGTAAGTCTATTTTGGTGTTCCACTGATTTCCTTTTAATGTCTTAGTGAGAATTTAATAAGATTTCTAGTTAAACTTATTGGAGCGAGGTTTATTATTTTCCTTTCTTCTTCTTATTTCCTTTATGCTTTTAAGATGGGTTTGAACTACAAGTTATATTAATAAATTTCAAAAAATTCTGCAAAAATTACAGTAGCTTCTTACTGGTGTATAATTCTCTGTCTCAAAATTTGGGGTTTAACAAGTAAGAAGTGCTTTCTGGATAAAAATATTAAATATTAGAGCAGAAGGGGTGTTTTGAACTACAACCTCCTTTTTACAGTGAGTTATTTCCTAAGGCATATTTTTGCTGGCATCTAGATGTTATAACATGATTTTTCACAAATTTCTAGCCATTAATACTTATTAGTTATTTTATTATGATTTTCCAAAGTTTCTAGTCAAAGGGGTGCTTTCTACTACCACTATATTTGAAAAATATCAAACAACAGATTTCTGATTTTTCCTAGCTTCTTCTTTGCGCAAGAGCAATCATTCTGAAGTTTGGCATCTTTTTGCTTAAGGGAGGGGTGGTAGGAATTATTTGGATTAAATGTCCTTTTTCATGAAGTATTAGCAATGGGTATTATTTTGCAGCCTTCAATTAGGTTTTGCATTTTTCCCTGGTGGCTTATCTCATCATTGATCTAGTAAAATTTTATTTGCCCATTATTGTATTATTTTTGGGTTGCTCGTGATTTGTTTGAAATAGGACTCAAAATCAAGTTTTATTTGTTTACCCTACTTAAATTGATGGGCTGGGGTGATTATTTTTTGTAGTGGGGTTCTAGTGGTTACAAGTCCACTAGATTTTTATTAACAAATTTGGGTCTGTTTTTATAATTCCAATAATTGTTTTTTAGTTGGAATAATGCTAAATAAAACATTTCACTTTAATTCTGTTCTGGACCAGAGGTCTCTTTAATTTTTTCTAGCTTCTCTGTTACTTAAGTAGACTAGGAAAAATAATTGCATTTACTGTTCATTATCTTCTAATGCCTTTCTGATTTTCCTAAGTTTGGGCAAAAAATGGCCTTTATTGGATAACTATACTTAAACTTCCAATACTGGGGTGCCTAGTATTTTTAAACAGTGTCTAATTGGGGTTTGAACATCTACAAATTTTCTCAAGTTCAGCACAGAAGCATAACAAATTTTCTTTAATTAAATAAGGTTTGGTCAGTTTCTGTATTTAATTCCAAACTCTAAAAATTAGAACAGGAAGCATGGGGTTTAGTATTTTTAATTGATAGTCCATAATGTTCAGAATCTAGCAAAATTAGTTTGACAAAATTTGGTTAAGTATTTCTCAAGTTATGAGTTTCCTAAGTCTTCTGCTGAATAATAAAAGATTAAATAGAAATGGTTTAAAGAAAAACAGTTTTGCGCTAGGGTCCCTAGCAAAAGATCTTAAAGGAATTACAAACAGGTCCCCGGGGCACTATTCATCTGAGTCTACGGCTCTGCAGAAAACCCCCTAGGGTTCCCTAATGGAACAGTGGTTGCGGAGAAGAAAGAGGCGGAGGGGCTTAGCGGCAGCGAGGATGCTCCGGTGAGGTGGTCGAGGACGTAGGGGAGGTCTCGAGGATCACGACGATGTGCGGGTCGCCGTCGGGGATGGTCGAAGTCGGCCGGTCCACGTGCGCAGGCGGAGACGCTCGTCGGCGGCGAGGAATCCGGCCTACTCACGGCGCGATAGATCAATTGAACGGGTCAGAGAGCTTCACGGGATGCTAGGGAAGACGTGGGTGCAAGGAATTGGAAAAAGACTCACTGGTTAGCTCGGTCCACGCGCGATGGCGGAAGACCGAAGTCCGGCGAGGGTGAAACCGCCTCTCCAGTGAGGCAATGCCTCGGCTCAAGCTTGGAGAAGCTTCATGGCTTCACTGGGAAGCGATCCAAGAGCTAGGGCGAGGCTGGGGTTCAACAAAAAAGGCTGGCCACGATGGTCGAGCTTGGGCAGAGATGGCGGGCGATGGTGCTCGCTTTTCACGGCGAGCTCCGGTGATCTCTGGCTCGGGCGAGGCTCAGGGTGTGCAAGTGCCAACGGCTAAGGCCTCTGAAGGCATTTATAGGCGAGGGTACGGCACAGGCGCGTAGGCGGGGCAACCACGCGCGGGGCGCGCACTCGGTCGGTCAGGCAAGCGATCAAACACGTGGCTTTTTGCTTCTGCCCGAGTTCAAGCGCCCATAGGTTGAAGATCTTCGCGAATTTGGGCATGATCACTGCGCAAGATTTGCTCCCCCGACAGAGCTTTGTCGTTTGTGTGTGAAAGTCGAGCAGTTTGGGGCAGTGTACAGAGAGTTGTCGTGTCACAAAGGTGGCAGTGTCACAAGATTGAGTCCCGAGGTAAAACCATGCCAAGGGTGTGTCAAACGGTGGAGAGAGGTGTCCAAACTTTGCCACGGTGTGTTCAAGGGAATTTGGTGCCTCTTTGATATTTGGACTTGTTTGATTTGAGTTTTGAAAAACAGAGAACGCGATTGATCTTTGGAAAGGGGTTGAAATTCATATTTCTGAATTTCTGAATTTCCCCCAAGTGCATTAGTTTAGGGGCTGTTTTGGGGATTTTAAAAAGTTCAAAAGGCAAAACTTCCTTACTATGCTTTGTTAGTTAATTAGTGAACTAAAACTTTGTAATTTGGTTTTCTCCAAAATTTGCATTTTTCTCCCATGATTTTCTCCCAATTACCCTTTATGCTTAAATGGTTCACTTAGGATTAATTAGGGTTTGAGAGTTTTTCTTCCTTAGGATTCATGACAAGATTAAGGAGAGTTTAAGAAGACTCAACATAAATCTTTGTTCTCATTCTGATGTTTATTCCTTCATTGAGATTGCATGTGATAATAGGTTGGGTTTAGCTTAAGGAAGAACCCTAAGTGACACTGGGGTGTCACAGTTCATGTGAGATCGATTTAATCTGGGCCCTTGGTTTAGATCGGATGGCTTAGAATCCACGATACCCCTTCGCGGCTGTAATTTTGCGTAAAACCCCCTCAGTTATTAGGAAATCAACCAGCCGTCCGGGGTAACTGTACACTGTGTCCTGGAACTCTTGCGCCAGGGCCCCTGTGTTTTCTGTAAATAGTGCGCTCGATCCAGAGAACAGAAAATTAAAGGAATTCATTTAGAAAATACATTTTGTGTGAAAATAATTATAGGAACTTAATTAATTCCTAGAAAATGCATTTTAACTCCTTTTTAGCCCATTCTAGTTTATATAATTTTGTACTAATATTGTTTATCACTTGGTAACATTGTTTTAACATGAAAATCATATTAAAATGTATCTCTTAATTAATCTTGTATCAAATACATAAAACCTGCAGAAATTCATAACTCCTCCGTTTTAATTCCGAATTGACTTGTTCCAGTTGCGTTAGTTTCGTATAAGTATTTACTACGCAATAACAACATTTATTATACCATATTGCTTAATTTTATAATAGATATTTATTTATCCTATGTCTACTAAGATTAGCTCTTCTAAATCAAAACTAACCTGATCATAATTATAAGGTGGATGAAACATGATCTCAAGTCAAGTATAACCTAGATTAATGTTGAATTGATTATTTAGAGTATATTTTCTCATCTGATGTATAATAATCAATTTATAATATAATTTAATATTCAATCACATAGATCTTCTATAAATCATAACTCCTTATCCGTAACTCCGAATTTAGCGATTCTTGTTCCCGCAATCTCGTAGCAACGTGTAGATCATTATTATAGAGTTTGTTCTTATGTTTGGTGTGATGTTAATTTTGCCTATACCATGTTTGTTTGTATTGCTACGACTAGCAGCGAGGTTGCGAGTCACCTGAGGATCATCCTGGTACCTGGAATCTCAAGTGCCAGGCAAGTTGTGCCCTTGACCACTTTTATTACCCAATAATGTTCTTTAATACCACTTATTCATGCATAGGTTTAATTTTGATGAGACCCAATAGGTCACCCTAGTCTGGTTATCTTTTACCTTGTTTAACCCTGAATCATTTGGGTAGTTTTGCTATTGCTTTATATGGTTTTGGGTTAATATTTCATTATATCCATGTTCCAATTATTCTATCATGTTATCTATGCTCATGTCAAGATCATTATCTTTAATTGGAACATGGAACTTAACTTGAGAAACACGTGCCACCACAAGGGTGGAATGGGACGCCCTTGGCTGACTAATTAGGAAAGCTAGTGGAAGACTACCTTATCCGAAAGGGGCAAGGGCAGTAGGGGAGTTGCATGCAGGGAGGTTCTCGGGTTGATTTTGCTGCGATGGCGGTTAGACGAGGGATTCTTGCAAGTGCTCTTCCCATAAACTGTAACGGGTTTTCGGAAGCTAGTGGAACTTTGTAAAGGCCTCGTAGTGTTACCCTATCTCGCTTCCTTGGTAGAGGTGTATGGGATTCATGACCCTTTGACAGATGGGTAACATGACTTGTAGGTACAGGGTACAACCTCTGTAGAGTGTAAAACTGGTATACTAGCCGAGCTCACGGTCAAGAGCAGCTCAGGACTCTCGCATGATTAAATTATAAAATTAAATTCATATTGTCATATGCATTGCATGGGATTATTTATTAATTTTGTTCTATTATTCTTATTATGGTTTGGTATTTACTTACACTTAGTAACTGCTAATAAAATTTGACCAACTTAATAAAAGCAATGCTTAGATTTAACCCCTATTGTTGATCAGCCTTACACATCACATGAACTCTCACCTTTGGTGAGTTCATGCACATTATTCCCCATAACTTGTTGAGCGATGAACATGTGTGAGCTCACCCTTGCTGTCTCACACCCCCACAGGAGAAGAACATGTGGTTCAAAAGGAGCCACACAACGAGGAGTTCGATTTGATCTAGGTGGTGTCTCCCAGTTGACTTTATGGCGCCAAGGATGGACTTTAGTTCGTTTTATATTTATCTTTTACCTTGTAAGACTTTCGCTATGTAATAAGTACTCTGATTATATTATGACATTTATCTCTATACACTCTGTTATTATATGTGTTGTCTTCTTTGGTGCATATATGAGATGCACCCGACTTTGTCCTTTAAATTCGAGTGTGACACCGGCACGGCGGGCGCATGTCTCCGCGCGAGGTCGAGCAGCGAGGGCAGAGCGCGAGGGAGAGCGAGCCTACGCGAAATGGGACGGGGAAGCGAGTGCGGGTGCGGGCGGTGCTCAAAAGGGAGCCAGGGTGCGTGGGCGGGGGACGTGGCCGGGGATATTGGCGTGCGTGCGTGCATGCTGCTGGTCCACGGCGGGTCGCAGGGAAGGCGGAGCTGACAAGGG
This sequence comes from Zea luxurians, assembly GCA_029449295.1. Lineage (NCBI taxonomy): Eukaryota > Viridiplantae > Streptophyta > Magnoliopsida > Poales > Poaceae > Zea > Zea luxurians. Next base: position 15,737,641 of record JAOPSE010000063.1, read on the forward strand.
GGTCCCACGACGCAGCGAGAGAGAGCGGGCGCACAACGAAACTGTCGGGTACCATAATTAGGGGTACCCCAAACACTCCTAAACTCGGCTGGTAATCACCATCAGCACAAGCTGCAGAGACTGATGGGCGCATATCAGGTCAAGGCTTCATCTACTCAAGGGACGCGATCTCGCCTCGCTCGAGCCCGGCCTCGGGCGGGAACTGTAGTCCCAGGCGAATTCATGCCTCGCCCGAGGGCCTCCTCAAGCAACGGGCGCACCCTCAACTCGCCCGAAGCCCAGCTCGGGCAGGCTTCATTGTGAAGCAACCTTGGCCAAATCACCTCACCAACCGACCGTATCGCAGACGCATTCAATGCAAGGATCGCCTGGCGCCTTATCCTGACACGTGTGCCTCAGTCGGCAAGGTCAAAGTGACCGCAGCCACTTCGCCCTCCCGTTGACTGACCTGACAGGAAAACAGTGCCGCTCGCCCCTCTCTGACTGTTGTGCCACCCGCCAGGGTGAGGCTGACAGCAACTGAGTCCAGCCTCAGGCGCAACAGGAAGCTCAGCCTCGCCCGACCTTAGGCCTCGGCCCCCGCCTCAGCCTCGGAAGGTGGTCTCCGCCTCGCCCGACCCTAGGGCTCGGCCTCAACCTCGACCTCGGAAGGTGGTCTCCGCCTCGCCCGACCCCAGGGCCCGGCCTCAACCTTGACCTCGGGAGGAATCACATCCTCGCCCGACCCCGGCCTCGGCCTCAGGAGGAGTCTCTGCCTCGCCCGACCTTGGGCTCGGACTGACCACACCGCAGGGGGTACATCATTACCCTGCCCCTAGCTAGCTCAGGCTACGGGGGAACAAGACTGGCGTCCCATCCAGGCTTGCCCCGGTAACAAGTAATGATGGCTCCCCACGTGCGTCCATGACGACGGTGGTTCTCAGCCCCCTACGGAAGCAAGGAGACGTCAGCAAGGTCCCAGCAGCCCCGACAGCTGTGCTTCTACAGGGCTCAAACGCTCCTCCGACGGCCACGACACCACATACACAGGACTCTAGCACCTCTCCGACAGCCACGTTGGTATGTACATAGGGCTCTGGCTCCTCTCTGCCGGACACGTTAGCATATTGCTACACCCCCATTGTACACCTGGACCCTCTCCTTGCATCTATAAAAGGAAGGGCCATGGCCCTCAGACGAGAGGGTGGTCGCGCGGGAGGACAGGCTGACGAACCGGCTCACACTCTCTCTCTCTCTCCCTTGCGAACGCTTGTAACCCCTACTGCAAGCGCACCCCCCTTGGGCGCAGGATAACACGAGCCATGGTTTCTTCCCCCTTTGTGTTCCATCTCGTGCCAACCCATCTGGGCTGGGGCACGCAGCGACAATTTTACTCGTCGGTCCAGGGACCCCGCAGAATCGAAACGCTGACAGTTGGCGCGCCAGGTAGGGGCCTGCTGCGTGTTGACGAACAGCTTCCTGTTGAGTTCCAGATGGGTAGTCTCCAGCAACCTCTTCAGCCTGGGATGCTGCTCCGTTTCGGGAGTCTCGAGTCCGTGTCCCTCGACGGCAGCTACGACATGGTACTCCTTCCCCCGCAGCGCAACAGCGACAACGACGGTCGTCATCTCGCCCGCAGGCGGCGAACTCGACGACGTCTTCCCCCCGTGGCGGAAGAGCAGCATCCGGGTTTGTCCCGCCGCCTTCCTCGCCGCAGGAGGAGGAGGGGGGCAACCATGGCCAGGCGGGAGGCGACATCCCGTCGGCTGTCGAGCGAGTCGACGACGCTGGCACCCCAGCGGGGGACATGTCGGGCGTTGCCCTCGCGCCTAGGACGACGACGAGCGTCGTTTCCCCACAACACGCCAACCCCAAGCGGACAGATGACGTCAACACTCTCGCGGAGGACTTGCTGGGCGTTAGCCTCGTACCTGAGATAACGGTGCGGTCCGTCCCCGACGCGACCTCGTCACCGTCCATTGATCGAGAGGTACCGTCCATTTTGCACCCTGTGCCTTTCAGATTCAGCTCGATCCACCAAGCGATCCCGCTTCGGTGAGCGCTTTCATAAAGGCATATCCTAACCTTCCGGGGTACCATATGTGGTCAACCTGGGACCGACTGGCGGCCGTCTCGACCTATGGGCCCCCGGGTTCCGAGGAAGACGATGAGCCCGACTCTGGTTGGGATATCTCCAAGCTCGGTAATCCTAGTGCCATGCGAGACTTCATGGCCGCATGTGACTACTGCCTCTTCGATTGCTCCGATGATGGCCACAGCCTTGACAACGAGGGTTGTGGCCCAAGTCGCGAATGTTTCCACGTCGATCTAGGGGGTCACGACGAAGGCAACCACCTTGGTATGCCGGAGGATGATGATCCCCGTGGGCCTACGCCTCGCATTGACATCCTGCGGGAGCTAGCTGTGGTCCCAGTCCCTGCGGGGGGTCAGGACACACAGCTCGAGCAAATCCACGAGATGCAGGCCAAGCTCGACGAGGAAGCAGGACAACTTGTGCAGCTCCGGCAAAACATCGAGCAGGAGTGGGCAGGCCGAGCACTAGCCGGAGAAGCGCGTTATCAGGCCCAGGACATCCAGCGTCGTATCACTGATGATGCCAGGGCAAGGCTGCCCCCGGCTTCCAGTGGGGTCGGCCAGAACCTAGCTGCGGCGGCAATTCTACTCCGAGCGATGCCGGAGCCATCCACCACCGAGGGGCGGCGTATCCAGGGAGAACTCAAGAATCTCCTGGAGGATGCCGCGATCCAGCGGGCCGAGAGCTCTGCCTCCCGAAGGCAAGGGTGCCCCCAGAGCATCGTGCCGCGACTTCCCGATTCATGCGGGAAGCCTCGGTCTATACCGGGCGCACGCGGGACGCGACACCTGCAGCCCCAGGTCGCCTCGGCAACGAGTACCGTTGCCACGACCATCGAGGCCGCCACGACTGTCGAGCCCGCCTCGACGAAAAGGTGCGCCGAGGCTACCACCCCAGGCGTGGGGGACGCTACGATAGTGGGGAGGATCGGAGCCCCTCGCCCGAACCACCTGGTCCACAAGCCTTCAGCCGGGCCATACGACGGGCGCCGTTCCCGACCCGGTTCCGAGCCCCGACTACCATCACCAAGTACTAGGGGGAAATAAGGCCGGAACTGTGGCTTGCGGACTACCGGTTGGCCTACCAGCTAGGTGGAATGGACGATGACAACCTCATCATCCGCAACCTCCCCCTGTTCCTCTTCGACGCCGCCCGAGCCTGGCTGGAGCATCTGCCTCCTGCGCAGATCTCCAACTGGGACGATCTGGTCAAAGCCTTCGCTGGAAACTTCCAGGGCACATACATGCACCCTGGGAACTTCTGGGATCTCCGAAGCTGCCGCCAGTAGACAGGGGAATCCCTGCGGGAGTATATTCGGTGATTTTCGAAGCAGCGCACCGAGCTTCCCAACATCACCGACTCGGATGTCATCGGCGCGTTCCTCACCGGCACCACTTGTCGCGACCTGGTGAGCAAACTGGGTCGCAAGACTCCCACCAGGGCGAGCGAGTTGATGGACATCGCCACCAAGTTCGCATCTGGTCAGGAGGTGGTCGAGGCCATCTTCCGGAAGGATAAGCAGCCTCAGGGACGCCAGCAGGAAGACGTCCCCGAGGCGTCCGCCTAGCGCGGCACGAAGAAGAAAGGCAAGAAGAAGTCGCAAGTGAAACGCGACGCCGCCGACTCAGATCTTGTCGCTGCCGGCTGAGCCCAGGAACCTTCGGAAGCCTCCCGGAGGGGCCAACCTGTTCGACAAGATGCTCATGGAGTCGTGCCCCTACCACCAGGGTCCCGTCAAGCACACCCTTGAGGAATGCGTCATGCTTCGGCGCTACTTCCATAAGACCGGGCCTCCGGCGGAAGGTGGCAAAGGCCAAGACAACGACAAGAAGGAGGGCGACAAGGCAGAGGAGTTCCCCGAGGTCCACGGTTGTTTCATGAACTACGGTAGGCAAGTGGCAAACACCTCGGCTCGGCACCGCAAGCAGGAGCGTCGGGAGGTCTGCTTGGTAAAGGTGGCGGCGCCAGTCTACCTCGACTGGTTTGACAAGCCCATCACCTTCGACCAAGGCGACCACCCCGACTGCGTGCCGAGCCCAGGGAAGTACCCGCTCGTCATCGACCCCGTCATCGGCAACACTAGGCTCACCAAGGTCCTCATGGACGGAGGCAGCAGCCTCAACATCATCTATGCCGAGACCCTCGGGCTCTTGGAGATCGATCTGTCCATGATCTGGGCCGGTGCAGCGCCCTTTCACGGGATCATCCCCGGGAAGTGCGTCCAGCCCCTTGGACAACTCGATCTGCCTGTCTACTTCGAAACTCCCTCCAACTTCCGCAAAGAAACCCTCACGTTCGAGGTGGTCGGGTTCCGAGGAACCTACCACGCGGTGCTGGGGAGACCGTGCTATGCCAAGTTCATGGTCGTCCCCAACTACACCTACCTCAAGCTCAAGATGTCGGGCCCCAACAGGGTCATCACCGTCGGATCCACGTACCGACACGTGTACGAATGCGACGTGGAGTGCGTGGAGTACGCTGAGGCCCTCGCCGAATCCGAGGCCCTCATCGCCGACCTAGAGTGCCTCTCCAAGGAGGTGCCAGATGCAAAGCGCCACGCCGGCAACTTCGAGCCAGCAGAGGCAGTTAAGTCCGTCCCTCTCGACCCCAGCAACGATGCCCGCAAGCAAGTCCGGATCGGCTCCGAGCTCGACCCCAAATAGGAAGCAGTGCTCGTCGACTTTCTCCACGCAAACGCCAAGGTGTTTGCGTGGAGTCCTTCGGACATGCTCGGCATACCGAGGGATGTCGCCGAGCAATCACTGGATATCCGAGCCGGTGCCCGACCCGTGAAGCAGCCTCTGCGTCGTTTTGACGAAGAAAAGCGCAGAGCCATAGGCGAGGAGATCCACAAGCTGATGGCTGCAGGGTTCATCAAAGAGGTATTCCATCCTGAATGGTTAGCCAACCCTGTGCTTGTGAAAAAGAAAGGTGGGAAGTGGATGATGTGTGTAGACTACACTGGTCTAAACAAAGCATGTCCAAAGGTTCCCTACCCTCTGCCTCGCATCGATCAAATCGTGGATTCCACTGCTGGGTGCGAAACCCTGTCATTCCTCGACGCCTACTCAGGGTATCACCAAATCAAGATGAAAGAGTCCGACAAGCTCGCGACTTCTTTCATCACACCTTTTGGCATGTACTTCTATACTACTATGCCATTTGGTTTGAGGAATGCAGGTGCGACATACCAAAGGTGCATGAACCACGTGTTCGGAGAGCACATCGGCCGAACGGTCGAGGCTTACGTCGATGACATCGTAGTCAAGACGAAGAAAGCCTCCGACCTTCTCTCTGACCTTGAAACGACATTCAAGTGTCTGAGGGCAAAAGGCGTGAAACTCAATCCCAAGAAGTGTGTCTTCGGAGTCCCCCGAGGCATGCTCCTGGGGTTCATCGTCTCCGAGCGAGGCATCGAGGCCAACAGGGAGAAAATTGCGGCCATCACCAACATGGGGCCTATCAAAGACTTGAAAGGAGTACAAAGGGTCATGGGATGCCTTGCGGCTCTGAGCCGTTTCATCTCACGCCTTGGCGAAAGATGCATACCCTTGTATCGCCTCTTAAGGAAGACCGAGCGCTTCTCTTGGACCCCTGAGGCCGAGGAAGCCCTCGGAAACTTAAAGGCACTCCTTACAAGTGCGCCCATCTTGGTGCCCCCGCTGCAGGAGAAGCCATCTTGATCTACGTAGCCGCGACCACTCAGGTGGTCAGCGCCGCGATCGTAGTCGAGAGACGAGAAGAAGGGCATGCACTGCTCGTCCAGAGGCCGGTCTACTTCATCAGCGAAGTGCTATCTGAGACCAAGATCCGCTACACGCAAATTCAGAAGCTGCTATACGCAGTAATCCTGACACGGTGAAAGTTGCGACACTACTTCGAGTCTCATCTGGTGACTGTGGTGTCATCCTTTCCCCTGGGGGAGATCATCCAGTGCCGAGAGGCCTCGGGTAGGATAACAAAGTGGGTGGTGGAGATCATGGGCGAGACAATCTCGTTCGCTCCTCAGAAGGCCATCAAGTCCCAAGTCTTGGCGGACTTTGTGGCTGAATGGGTCGACACCCAGCTACCAACAGCTCCGATCCAACCGGAACTCTGGACCATGTACTTCGATGGGTCGCTGATAAAAACAGGAGCTAGCGCGGGCCTGCTCTTCATCTCACCCCTCGGGAAGCACCTCCGCTACGTATTGCGCCTCCATTTCTCGGCGTCAAACAACGTGGCCGAGTACGAAGCTCTGGTTAACGGGTTGCGCATCGCCATCGAGCTAGGGGTTCGGCGCCTCGACGCTCGTGGCGACTCGCAGCTTGTCATTGATCAAGTCATGAAGAACTCCCACTGCCGCGACAGGAAGATGGAGGCCTACTACGACGAGGTTCGGCGCCTGGAAGACAAGTTCTACGGGCTCGAGCTCAACCACGTCGCTCGACGCTACAACGAGACTACGGATGAGCTGGCTAAAATAGCCTCGGGGCGGACAACGGTTCCCCCGGACGTCTTCTCCAGAGACATGCATCCACCCTCCGTCAAGACCGACGACACGCCCGAGCCCAAGGAGGCCTCGGCCCAGCCCGAGGCATCCTCGGCCGCCGAGGGTGAGGCACTGCGCGTCGAGGGAGAGCGGAATGGGGTCACGCCTAATCGGAACTGGCAGACCCCATACCTGCAATATCTCCACCGAGGAGAGCTCCCCCTCGACAAAGCCAAAGCTCGGCGACTGACGCGGCGTGCCAAGTCGTTCGTCTTACTGGGTGATGAAAAGGAGCTCTACCACCGCAGCCCCTCAGGCATTCTCCAACGATGCATATCCATCGCCGAAGGGCAGGAGCTATTGCAAGAGATACACTCGGGGGCTTGCGGTCACCACACAGCACCTCGAGCCCTCGTTGGGAACGCCTTCCGACAAGGCTTCTACTGGCCAACCGCGGTGGCCGACGCCACTAGGATTGTACGCTCCTGCCAGGGGTGTCAATTCTACGCGAGACAGACGCACCTGCCCGCTCAGGCCCTGCAGACAATACCCATCACTTGGTTGTTTGCTGTGTGGGGTCTAGACCTCGTCGGTCTCTTGCAGAAGGCACCCAGGGGCTTCTCGCACCTGCTGGTCGCCATCGACAAATTCTCCAAGTGGATCGAGGTCCGACCCCTAACCAGCATCAGGTCCGAGCAGGCGGTGGCATTCTTCACCAACATCATCCATCGCTTCAGGGTCCCAAACTCCATCATCACCAACTATGGCACCCAGTTCACTGGCAAGAAGTTCCTCGACTTCTGCGAGGACCACCACATCCGGGTGGACTGGGCCGCCGTGGCTCACCCCATGACAAATGGGCAGGTGGAGCGTGCCAACGGCATGATTCTGCAGGGACTTAAACCGAGGATCTATAACGACCTCAACAAGTTCGGCAAGCGGTGGATGAAGGAACTACCCTCGATGGTCTGGAGTCTGAGGACGACACCAAGCCGAGTCACGGGTTTCTCACCGTTCTTTCTAGTCTATGGGGCCGAGGCTATCTTGCCCACAGACTTAGAATACGGTTCCCCGAGGACAAAGGCGTATGACGACGAAAGCAACCAGACCAGCCGAGAAGACTCGCTGGACCAGCTGGAAGAGGCTCGGGACGTGGCCTTGCTACACTCGGCGTGATATCAGCAGTCTCTGCGACGCTACCACGCCCGAGGGGTTCGGCCCCGAGACCTCGAAGTGGGAGACTTGGTGCTTCGGCTGCGGCAAGACGCCCGAGGGCGCCACAAGATTACTCCCCTCTAGGAAGGGTCGTTCATCATCGCCAAGATTTTGAAGCCCGGGACATACAAGCTGGCCAACGATCAAGGCAAGGTCTACAGCAACGCTTGGAACATCCGACAGCTACGTTGCTTCTACCCTTAAGATGTTTCGAGTCGTTCATATGCCTCATTTTCATTACATACACAAATAGAGTCTAACCGTCAAGGAAGGGTCAGCCTTGCCTCGGCAAAGCCCGACCCTCCCTCGGGGGCTAGAAGGGGGGAACCCCTCTACGTCAAAATTTTCCTTAGAAAAAGTCTTTCCGCCAGAACATCTTTCGCACTTTTCGACTGCTTCGATAGCGGGGTCCTGAAAACGACGGAGTACACGTAAGCGGCAAGGCCGACCGAGCCAAGGGACTCCTACGCCTCCGGGATACGGATACCTCACTCATCACCTTCCGTGATAAGTAACTCACGCTCGGATAAGCGATTCTGCTGCCGAATAAGTCTCAACGCTTGAAGACTTTTCTGCCAGAATGATTTTCGTGCCTTCTCGACTATATCGATAACAGGATCCTGCGGACGAGTAAGAGTACACGTAAGCGGAAAGGCCGACCAAGCCGAGGGACTCCTATGCCTCCGGGATACGGATACCTCACTCATCACCTTCCGCGATAAGTAACTCTCGCTCGGATAAGTGATCCTGCTACCGACGAACAAGTCCTGATACTCGAAACAAGAGGAAAGGAAATGCAGCTTTACAACACGACAACAATATGTTTGGGCCTCGGTGGCCGCAAAAAACATACGCATACTACAAACAAACTGATCCTGCAGGTTCAGACACTGACAGAGGGAGCAACAACACCCTTGGCGTTGTTTCCACCTTCGGCGGAATCTGGCCCGGCCTCGGACGGCGACACGGGTGGAAGGATCTCCACCTCGAAGGAGGATGCCAGCACCGCGCTTGGGCCCGCGATGGCCGCGTCAAGCCTCTGAACCTCGGCTAAGGCAGCCTCGTCTTCGTCGGGTAGACAGTACCCCTCGCTGACCCGCTCCAGATCCACGTCGTAGTGGGAAGCGAGCACGGCGAAGGCCCGCCTAACGCCGTGATGCAGCGCCTCACGGAGTCTGCTGCGCACATGGCCGCCCAAGGCCCGCAGGCGACTCTGGGGGGAGCTACCCGAGGGGACGTCATCGAGGCCAAAGACCTGGCAGAAGGCCGAGATAGCTTCGGACGTGGCCACACGGTCGGCCTCCTTCTGCTCAGCCACCTGGGCAAGTGCCTTGACGGACTCGTTGAGAGCTGTATCGAACTCTGCAAACAGCCAAACAGAATTCTTCAGACACGAGTTGAAGAATGAAGATGAATCGAAGTCACAAAGCGGCCAAAACATACCTTCAGCCCGGGCACGCTGCTTCGAGGCTGCGGCTTGGGCGGACTAGGCAGACCCAACCGCCACGGTCAGGTCCTCCGCAAGGGCTCTGGCCCGAGCAGACACCTCGGCTAGCTAGCCCCAAGGACCTCAGCCCGGCCTACAGCCGCCGCAGCCTGGTTTCGAGATTGGTCCCGCTCACCAATGACCTGGCCAAGCTCCAGCTGCCGCTGCTGCGCCTCCGTCCGTGCCGACGCCGCCTCTGCCCGCGCCGCCGCTGCCTCCACCTCCAGCTCATCACAGAGCAACCGAAGGTCCACCGCCTCGGTGCTCCGTTGGGCGAGGCGTTCGGTAGCCTCGGTAAGCGCGGCCCTCAGGAACCGCAGCGAACCCCAGACATCGGTCTCGCGGCGGATGAACAGCGACTTGGCGGTGCTCAGATCCGTCAGATCCTGAAGAAGGGAAGCAGGGTGTCATAAAGAATGCCCTGGTCACGCGAAAGGTATGCCTGAAATCCTCACCTGGAGGACCCTGGGAACGTCCCTGGAAAGGATCTCCATGGTCGACCGAAGCGACCCCATCGCTGCCTCAGCATACTCACGGAGCTCATCCCGAGACTACTCCTCCCGCTCATCGTCAAGGACGAAGAGGGGTTTCGAGGCGCCGCGGGTCCAGAACCGGAGCGCCTACCCACGCCACTCATTGGGATCGTGCCGCGCGGGGATGAGGTCGCCGCTCCCCAAGACGGATCGTGGTTCTGCGCACCCCTCCTCCAAGGCGTCGGGACCCCCTACAGTCGACGCATCGAGTACCACCTCGGCTAAGGAGGCGGGTTTCCGATCACCGACCTCGGCAACAGCGGCCGCCCCCTCCTTATGGCCGAGACTGGGAAGGTCGGAGACGACCTCAAGAAGTGGCACCTCAGCCATCCCAGCATCAGCGGCGACGGGTGGCTCCACGGGCAAAACAGCAATGGCCTCGGCAGGAGCTGGTGCCAGCGCCGGCAACGCATCAGGTGGGCTCAGGGCCGCGGCCACGCCAGCAGCCTCCCCCGGCACGATGGCCGCCCCGACAGAGGGGTCGGCCTGGGGGGCTTGCCCCATGGCAACTCGTGCCGCCTGGGCCCCCCGCTTGAGGGCGTCTTGTGCAGAGGCCAGCCAACCGGCGTGGCACGGTGCGGCACTGGCTACAGAAGTCGGCGCCGTCTTAAGGGCCTTCCGGGGAGCTAGGCCGGCCAAACCATGCCTCTGTTTGCTGAGAGGAAAAGATAAAGCAGGATCAGGACACATGAAGGAGCCAAAACAGAGGTATCCTCAGATACTTACCCGCTCCGGACCAAAGGCCAATCGTGCTTGCGGGGAGGCCCCTCGGGCCTCGGACCCCACAGGCACTGCCGAGGTTTGCCCCGCTACCGGCTTTGGTGCCGTTCCCGCCTCGGGCGCCCGGGGCGCCGAAGGGACGGCCCGCCCAGGCGCAGTCACGACGACCCGAGGATCAACCTCATGTACAGCCGGCACGGGCGACTGCTCTTGGGGAACAGGCGGATCGGCCTGACTCCCCGGAGTCACCTCAACTACCTCGGCCAAGGGGTCAAGTACCCCCTCGGCCTGCCCCCGCTCTTCAGACCGGGACCTTGATGTCCCGACCTCAGATGCCGACGGCGTCGGCCCACTTGGAGGCTAGCTCAACGACCCCTAGCCCAGCCTCAGATCCGGGCTAAGGCTAAGGCGGGCCGCCATATCGTCGTTCTCGTCGTCATCATCATCGTCATCGTCGTCAGGCGTCTCTGGCGACGGCTCCCTCGGGAGCTCGTCCCTCTCCTGCCTTCGACGGCGCTTCTCCAACGCGTACCGAGCCCACATCCGCTCGCGGGCCTAGGCCTTTTCTGCGTCCTTCTTCTCCTTTTTCTTCTCTGCGGCGACCCTCCGCGCGGCTCGGTCCACCGCGTCCTCTGGGACCCGTGGCAAGGAGGGCTTGTGAAACCCCAACCCCTGGAGACGAACGGAAATCCTGACAGTGAGAATCAAAGGCAACTCAGCGCAAAATAAGAGAGGGAGCGGACACTCACCAGGGACACATACCCACACTCGGGATGCATCACGGGCTAGGTAAGGGCGCCGGCGTCTAGCCTCCCTACCGTGCCCGCTATCCGCCTGTGGAGGTCGTCGGTGGAGAGGGGAGCCGAGGACATCTGCGAGCCCTCCAAATCAACCCCCGACTTCATCTCCGAGAGCGGCAACCACCGCTCTGCCAAAGGGAGCACCCTCCGGCGATGGATGGCGGCGACCACCCCCGCAGCGGTGAGCCCCCCATCTCGTAACCTCTGCAAGGCCTCCAGAAGAGGCTGGAGATTCTCTTGTTTCTCGCGCGTGGCCCCCCAACGCTAGTTGCTGCCGGCGGCGGTCACCACTCGTTGAGAAAACGACGGGAGCCTTTCGTCGTCGTTCCGGAGATAAAACCATCGGCGCTGCCACCCCTTGTTTGAAGACACAAGGACGGCGGGGATGTACTGCTGCGCGCGCCCCTGCCTCAACTGGAGGGTGCAGCCACCGGCCCACACCGCCATGCGGACCTTCCTTTCCCTCGTCGTCAAGGCAAAAAGCTCCACGAAGAAGAGATGGATCCACAGATCCCAGTGGGGGTCAATCCCCAAAAAAACTCTCGCAAACCGCCGCGAAGATGGCCGCTTGCGCAATGGAGTTGGGGTTGAGGTTGTGCAGCTCCACCCCGTAGTAGTGCAGGAGCGCCCGCATGAAGCGGCTCGCTGGCACTCCAAACCCCCGCTCGTGGAAGGAGACGAAACTGACCACATACCCCGGCGGCAGAGCCGGGTCGGCCTCGCTCGCGGGGGCCATCCACTCCGGCTGCGGGTCACCGGAGAGGGGACGGAGCAAACCATCAGCGACGAGGGCCTCCAGAGCGCCCACCGTGATGGTGGAGAAAGGCCACGGATCGCGCGGCGGAACGACGGTCGCCTTGTCGGCCATCGCCGAACGAAGGGGGTGGAGGCGGAGCAAAAAAGGTACGCGGTTTCATTTTCTCTGGCTATTCTCTCAGGTTGCGGAAACCAAAGCAGAAGGCGAGCAGCAGAGTAAAGAACCACCGTCGGCCCCTCTTTTGGGTATATAAAGGCTCAGGCAAGACACGTTCAACACTTCACCCGAATCCGTCGTGAAATTCAAACTCGAAGGCGAAACGCCCGTTCCTCGAACGACTCGCGCACGCGCAACGGCCGCCCCACGAACCACCCGTCCCGTCGCATTAACTCCGCAGCAGGGCAAGCGACACCTTTGGCAGGCGAAGCAGGCGTTGTTTCACCTCCGCCATGACGACCGCGTCAAAGAAGGTGCGCCACAACGTTTAAATTCGTATCCTTTTCCTCTTCCCCTTTCTCTCTCTTGCCACAGGGACTGGGAAAGGGGATATTTTGAAAGGGATCCTTCTCCGTGAAGGAAGCGGGCCCCGAGCCCTCCTACTGATAAGGGGTTCGAAGGCTGGCCCCTTAGAAGGGTTCGACGGCCGCCCCAGAGCACTCGAGCTTCAGGCTCATTACTGATCAGAGGTTCGAAGGCTGGCCCCTCGGAAGGGTTCGACAGCCGCCTCAGAGCACTCGGGCTCTGCGCCCACTACTGATCAGGGGTTCGAAGGCTGGCCCCTCGGAAGGGTTCGACAGTCGCCCCAGAGCACACAGAGCGAGGGATGACTCTGGGTACGTCCGATACATGGCCGAGGCTCGGGCTACGCTCCCGAGATACCTTAGGACATTTACGAGACCAGTAGGAGCGATTTTGTAATGGAATCCCATCAGAGGGAGGCATCAAGCCCTCGGACCCTATCGAACGGGACCGGGTCCGGCAAATCACCTGCAGGTACTTTTGGAGCGCGCCTCTGGGCCACTAGCCGACCCTTATCGAACGGGGCATGGGCGTCCACTCGGATCACCCGTTAGCAACTCACTGGAGACACCATGTTCGGCGCCCTCCGAGGGCAACATCGCGCTTTCCCCCCTTCCTCCTTGCAGAAAGGCGACAAAGGGGCATATGATAAAAGTCGAGTCAGTCCTTGATCGTCCTCTCGCTCCGTGCAGAGGCTCGGGGGCTGCTCTCGCAAACCCGGCTACGGCCAAACCGTTGATAGCGTCAACAAACCAGCCTGAAAACTCGGAACCTGACCATGCACCCGGGCTACGATCAGATCGCATGAGGGAACAACCAGACCGGCCAAGGCATCACAAAAGGCATTAAGACCTCGGAGGAGTCAAACTACTCCTCCGAGGCCTCGGGGGCTACACCCGGCGGGTGCGCTCGCGCGCACCCACTGGAGAAAAATATAACCGAGAAAGGCCGGGCCCCTTGCAAAAAAAGTGCGACAAAGCCTCCAAGCGAGTACCAACACTCCCTTTGAGGCTCAGCACAAACTGCAGAGACAGATGGGCACAATTCAGGACAAGGCTTCGTCTACTCAAGGGACGCGATCTCACCTTGTCGGCGTTTCGACCCCGGGGGCCCTTGGACCGACGAGTAAATTGTCGCTGCATGCCCCAACCCAGATGGGTTGGCGCGAGACGGAACACAGAGGGGGGGGGAAACCGCGGCTTTGTGTTGTCCTGCGCTAGAGTGGGTGCGCTTGCAGTATGGGTTACAAGCGTTCGCGAGGGAGAGAGAGAGTCTCGCGCGACCACATTCCGTATGAGGGCCCTGGCCCTTCCTTTTATAGATGCAAGGAGAGGGTCCAGGTGTACAATAAGGGTGTAGTAATATGCTAACGTGTCCGGCAGAGAGGAGCCGGAGCCCTATGTACATGCCGACGTGGCTGTCAGAGAGGTGCTAGGGCCCTGTGTACATGGTGTCGTGGCCGTCGGAGGAGCATTTGAGCCCTGTAGAAGCACAGTTGTCGGGGCTGTCGGGACCTTGCTGACGTCTCCTTGCTTCCGTAAGGGGCTGAGAGCCGCCGTCGTCATGGACGCACGCGGGGAGCCATCATTACTTGTTACCAGGGCGAGCCTGGATGGGACGTCGGTCTTGTTCCCCCGTAGCCTGAGCTAGCTAGGGTAGGGTAATGATGTACCCCCTACGGCGTGGTCGGTCTGAGCCCGAGGTCGGGCGAGGCGGAGACTCCTCCTGAGGCCGAGGCCGGGGTCGGGCGAGGACACGATTTCTCCCGAGGTCGAGGTTGAGGCCGGGCCCTAGGGTCGGGCGAGGCGGAGACCACCTTCCAAGGTCGATGTCGAGGCCAAGCCCTGGGGTCGGGTGAGGCGGAGTCCATCTTCCGAGGCCGAGGCGGGGGCCGAGCCCTAGGGTCGGGCGAGGTGGAAACTTCTCCTGAGGCGCCTGAGGCTGGACTCAGCTGCTGTCAGTTTCACCCTAGCGGGTGGCACAGCAGTCGGAGAGGGGCGAGTGGCGCTGTTTTCCTGTTAGGTCAGTCAGTGGGAGGTCGAAGTGACTGCGGTCACTTCGACCTTGCCGACTGAGGCACGCGTGTCAGGATAAGGCACCAGGCGATCCTTGCATTGAATGCGCCTGCGATACGGTCGGTTGGTGAGGCGATTTGGCCAAGGTTGCTTCACTATGAAGCCTGCCCGAGCTGGGCTTCGGGCGAGTCGAGGGAGTGCCCGTTGCTTGAGGAGGCCCTCGGGCGAGGCGTGAATCCGTCTGGGACTACTGTTCCCGCCCGAGGCTGGGCTCGGGCGAAGCGAGACCCTGTCCCTTGAGCAGACAAAGCCTTGACCTGAATTGCGCCCATCAGTCTCTGTAGTTTGCGCTGATGGTGATTACCAGCCGAGTTTAGGAGTGTTGGGGGTACCCCTAATTATGGTACCCGACAGTAGCCCCCGAGCCTCAAAGGGAGTGTTGGTACTCGCTTGGAGGCTTTGTCGCACTTTTTGCAAGGAAACCGGCCTTTCTCGGTTATATTTTGTTCCGGTTGGTGCACGCGAGCGCACCCGCCGGGTGTAGCCCCCGAGGCCTCGGAGGAGTGGTTTGACTCCTTCGAGGTCTTAATGCCTTTCGTGATGCCTTGGCCGGTCTGGTTGTTCCCTCATGCGATCTGATCATGGTCTGGGTGCATGGTCAGGTTCTGAGTTTTCAGGCTGGTTTGTTGACGCTGTCAACGGTTTGGCCGTAGCCGGGTTTGCGAGAGCAGCCCCCGAGCCTCTGCACAAAGCGAGAGGACGATCAAGGACTAACTCAGCTTTTATCATACGCCCCTTCGTCGCCTTTCCGCAAGGAGGAGGGGGGAAAGTGCCTTGTTGCCCTCGGAGGGCGCTGAACATGGTGTCTCCAGTGAGTTGCTAACGGGTGATCCGAGTGGACGCCCGTGCCCCATTCGATAAGGGTCGGCTAGTGGCCCAGAGGCGCGCTCCAAAAGTACTTGCAGGTGATTTGCCAGACCCGGTCCCGTTCGATAGGGTCCGAGGGCTCGATGCCTCCCTCTGATTGGACTCTGTTACAAAATCGCTCCTGCTGGTCTCGGAAATGTCTTAGGGTACCTCGGGAGCGTAGCCCGAGCCTCGGCCATGTATGAGACGTACCCAGAGTCATCCCTCGCTCTGCGTGCTCTGGGGCGGCTGTCGAACCCTTCGAGGGGCCAGCCTTCGAACCCCTGATCAGTAGTGGGCGCGGAGCCCGAGTGCTCTGAGGCGGCTGTCGAACCCTTCCGAGGGGCCAGCCTTCGAACCTCTGATCAGTAATGAGCCTGAAGCCCGAGTGCTCTGGGGCGGCTGTCGAACCCTTCCGAGGGGCCAGCCTTCGAACCCCTCATCAGTAGGAGGGCTCGGGGCCCGCTTCCTTCGCGGAGAAGGATCCCTTTCGAAATATCCCCTTTCCCGGTCCCTGTAGCAAGAGAGAGAAAGGGGAAGAAGACAAGGATACGAATTTAAACGATGTGGCGCACCTTTTTTGACGCAGTCATCATGGCAGAGGTGAAACATCGCCCGCTTCGCCTGCCAAAGGTGTTGCCTGCCCTGCCACGAAGTTAATGCGACGGGACGGGTGGTTCGCGGGGCAGCCGTTGCGCGAGCCGTTCGAGGGACGGAACACGGGTGCGTCATCTTCACACCGTGGGAGAGGGCTCCCCTGCTGCTCCAGGAGGGGACGTGAGCCTACAGACGATTTGACTGCTGCTTCCCCTCGCCTGCTGCCGCCATTACTGCTGGCCCACTTTTGGCCATATCGACCGTCGCGCCTCCTCCTGCGGCTGACTGACCCATGACCGATGTGCTCGGTTGGCACTGTTGGGCCATGCGCAGGGTTGCCTCGAGTCGCAGCACGGTGGAGAAAGGCCACGGATCGCGCGACGGAACGACGGTCGCCTTGTCGGCCATCGCCGAACGAAGGGGGTGGAGGCGGAGCAAAAAAGGTACGCGGTTTCCTTTTCTCTGGCTATTCTCTCAGGTTGTGGAAACCAAAGCAGAAGGCGAGCAGTAGAGTAAAGAACCACCGCCGCGCCCCTCTTCTGGGTATATAAAGGCTCAGGCAAGACCCGTTCAACACTTCACCCGAATCCGCCGCGAAATTCAAACTCGAAGGCGAAATGCCCGTTCCTCGAACGACTCGCGCACGCGCAACGGCCGCCCCGCGAACCACCCGTCCCGTCGCATTAACTCCACGGTAGGGCAAGCGACACCTTTGGTAGGCGAAGCAGGCGTTGTTTCACCTCCGCCATGACGACTGCGTCAAAGAAGGTGCGCCACAACGTTTAAATTCGTATCCTTTTCCTCTTCCCCTTTCTCTCTCTTGCCACAGGGACCGGGAAAGGGGATATTTCGAAAGGGATCCTTCTCCGCGAAGGAAGCGGGCCCCGAGCCCTCCTACTGATCAGGGGTTCGAAGGCTGGCCCCTCGGAAGGGTTCGACGGCCGCCCTAGAGCACTCGGGCTTTAGGCTCATTACTGATCAGAGGTTCGAAGGCTGGCCCCTCGGAAGGGTTCGACAGCCGCCTCAGAGCACTCGGGCTCCGCGCCCACTACTGATCAGGGGTTCGAAGGCTGGCCCCTCGGAAGGGTTCGATAGTCGCACCAGAGCACGCAGAGCGAGGGATGACTCTGGGTACGTCCGATACATGGCCGAGGCTCGGGCTACGCTCCCGAGATACCCTAGGACATTTCCGAGACCAGTAGGAGCGATTTTGTAACAGAATCCCATCAGAGGGAGGCATCGAGCCCTCGGACCCTATCGAATGGGACCGGGTCCGGCAAATCACCTGCAGGTACTTTTGGAGCGCGCCTCTGGGCCACTAGCCGACCCTTATCGAACGGGGCACGGGCGTCCACTCAGATCACCCGTTAGCAACTCACTGGAGACACCATGTTCGGCGCCCTCCGAGGGCAACATCGCGCTTTCCCCCCCTTCCTCCTTGCGGAAAGGCGACGAAGGGGCGTATGATAAAAGTCGAGTCAGTCCTTGATCGTCCTCTCGCTCCGTGCAGAGGCTCGGGGGCTGCTCTCGCAAACCCGGCTACGGCCAAACCGTTGACAGCGTCAACAAACCAGCCTGAAAACTCGGAACCTGACCATGCACCCGGGCTACGATCAGATCGCATGAGGGAACAACCAGACCGGCCAAGGCATCACAAAAGGCATTAAGACCTTGGAGGAGTCAAACCACTCCTTCGAGGCCTCGGGGGCTACACCCGGTGGGTGCGCTCGCGCGCACCCACCAGAACAAAATATAACCGAGAAAGGCCGGCCCCCTTTCAAAAAAGTGCGACAAAGCCTCCAAGCGAGTACCAACACTCCCTTTGAGGCTCAGCACAAACTGCAGAGACAGATGGGCACAATTCAGGTCAAGGCTTCGTCTACTCAAGGGACGCGATCTCACCTTGTCGGCGTTTCGACCCTGGGGGTCCTTGGACCGACGAGTAAATTGTCGCTGCGTGCCCCAACCCAGATGGGTTGGCGCGAGACGGAACACAGAGGGGGGAAAACCGCGGCTTCGTGTTGTCCTGCGCTAGAGTGGGTGCGCTTGCAGTAGGGGTTACAAGCGTTCGCGAGGGAGAGAGAGAGTCTCGCGCGACCACCTTCCGTATGAGGGCCCTGGCCCTTCCTTTTATAGATGCAAGGAGAGGGTCCAGGTGTACAATAGGGGTGTAGCAATATGCTAACGTGTCCGGCAGAGAGGAGCCGGAGCCCTATGTACATGCCGACGTGGCTGTCGGAGAGGTGCTAGGGCCCTGTGTACATGGTGTCGTGGCCGTCGGAGGAGCGTTTGAGCCCTGTAGAAGCATAGCTGTCGGGGCTGTCGGGACCTTGCTGACGTCTCCTTGCTTCCGTAAGGGGCTGAGAGCCGCCGTCGTCATGGACGCACGCGGGGAGCCATCATTACTTGTTACCAGGGCGAGCCTGGATGGGACGCCGGTCTTGTTCCCCCATAGCCTGAGCTAGCTAGGGTAGGGTAATGATGTACCCCCTGCGACGTGGTCGGTCCGAGCCCGAGGTCGGGCGAGGCGGAGACTCCTCCTGAGGCCGAGGCCGGGGTCGGGCGAGGACGCGATTCCTCCAGAGGTCGAGGTTGAGGCCGGACCCTAGGGTCAGGCGAGGCGGAGACCACCTTCCAAGGTCGAGGTCGAGGCTGAGCCCTGGGGTCGGGTGAGGCGGAGTCCATCTTCCGAGGCCGATGCGGGGGCTGAGCCCTAGGGTCGGGCGAGGCGGAGACTTCTCCTGAGGCGCCTGAGGCTGGACTCAGCTGCTATCAGTTTCACCCTGGCGGGTGGCACAGCAGTCAAAGAGGGGCGAGCGGCGCTGTTTTCCTGTCAGGTCAGTCAGTGGGAGGTCGAAGTGACTGTGGTCACTTCGACCTTGCCGACTGAGGCACGCGTGTCAAGATAAGGCACCAGGCGATCCTTGTATTGAATGCGCCTGCGATACGGTCGGTTGGTGAGGCGATTTGGCCAAGGTTGCTTCACTATGAAGCCTGCCCGAGCTGGGCTTCGGGCGAGTCGAGGGAGTGCCCGTTGCTTGAGGAGGCCCTCGGGCGAGGCGTGAATCCGTCTGGGACTACTGTTCCCGCCCGAGGCTGGGCTCGGGCGAAGCGAGACCACGTCCCTTGAGCAGACGAAGCCTTGACCTGAATTGCGCCCATCAGTCTCTGTAGTTTGCGCTGATGGTGATTACCAGCCGAGTTTAGGAGTGTTGGGGGTACCCCTAATTATGGTACCCGATAGTAGCCCCGAGCCTCAAAGGGAGTGTTGGTACTCGCTTGGAGGCTTTGTCGCACTTTTTGCAAGGGGACCGGCCTTTCTCGGTTATATTTTATTTCGGTTGGTGCGCGCAAGCGCACCTGCCAGGTGTAGCCCCCGAGGCCTCGGAGGAGTGGTTTGACTCCTTCAAGGTCTTAATGCCTTTCGTGATGCCTTGGCCGGTTTGGTTGTTCCCTCATGCGATCTGATCGTGGTCCGGGTGCATGGTCAGGTTCTGAGTTTTCAGGCTGGTTTGTTGACGCTGTCAACGGTTTGGCCGGAACCGGGTTTGCGAGAGCAGCCCCCAAGCCTCTGCACAGAGCGAGAGGACGATCAAGGACTGACTCAGCTTTTATCATACGCCCCTTCGTCGCCTTTCCGCAAGGAGGAGGGGGGAAAGCGCCATGTTGCCCTCGGAGGGCACCGAACATGGTGTCTCCAGTGAGTTGCTAACGGGTGATCCGAGTGGACGCCCGTGCCCCATTCAATAACGGTCGGCTAGTGGCCCAGAGGCGCGCTGCAAAAGTACCTGAAGGTGATTTGCCGGACCCGGTCCCGTTTGATAGTGTCCGAGGGCTCGATGCCTCCCTCTGATGGGACTCCGTTACAAAATCGCTCCTACTGGTCTCGGAAATGTCCTAGGGCACCTCGGGAGTGTAGCCCGAGCCTCGGCCATGTATCAGACGTACCTAGAGTCATCCCTCGCTCTACATGCTCTGGGGCGGCTGTCGAACCCTTCGAGGGGCCAGCCTTCGAACCCCTGATCAGTAGTGGGCGCGGAGCCCGAGTGCTCTGAGGCAGCTGTCGAACCCTTCCGAGGGGCCAGCCTTCGAACCTCTGATCAGTAATGAGCCTGAAGCCTGAGTGCTCTGGGGCGGCTGTCGAACCCTTCCGAGGGGCCAGCCTTCGAACCCCTCATCAGTAGGAGGGCTCGGGGCCCGCTTCCTTCGCGGAGAAGGATCCCTTTCGAAATATCCCCTTTCCCGGTCCCTGTAGCAAGAGAGAGAAAGGGGAAGAAGACACGGATACGAATTTAAACGATGTGGCGCACCTTTTTTGACGCGGTCATCATGGCGGAGGTGAAACGTCGCCCACTTCACCTGCCAAAGGTGTCGCCTGCCCTGCCGTGAAGTTAATGCGACGGGACGGATGGTTCGCGGGGCAGCCGTTGCGCGAGCCGTTCGAGGGACAGAACACGGGTGCGTCGTCTTCACGCCGTGGGAGAGGGCTCCCCTACTGCTCCAGGAGGGGACGTGAGCATGCAGACGATTTGACTGCTGCTTCCCCTCGCCTACTGCCGCCATTACTGCTGGCCCACTTTTGGCCATATCGACCGTCGCGCCTCCTCCTGCGGCTGACTGACCCGTGACCGATGTGCTCGGTTGGCACTGTTGGGCCATGCGCAGGGTTGCCTCGAGTCGTGGCACCGGTTCCGCAGTCAAGAAGACGCAGCATTTGGCACAAGTGGTGGTGCAGTTTTTCGCACGTAGTAACCGACGCGCCGGTTACATGACGTGTGGGCCTGGGCCTCCATGCTGGATGCGTCGAAGTCGAAGGGGTGCGTCTCCATGGTGCGGTTGCATGCCACCTGCATGGCAGTCCGCCCTTTTAACCGTTGGTTTTGGCGAGGGTTGAGGAGTGCTTGTAACCGCGGGGCGGTTACACGCTCCGCGCGCGGCGGTTTGGCTTCTTCCGTTCCGGGCCAGCTTGCATGACATGTGGGACCCAGCCCCCGTGTCGTAGGGGGAGGACCCTGGAGCACGTCGGTGAAGACTTAGTCCGTGACGCCTGAGGACGCGAGTGGGGAGAGCCGCCTTTAAAAAGGGATCGATCCCCCGGGCGGTAGCCATGCCTTCGCACTCCCCTCATGCATCGCATTCTTCCACCTTCCGAGCCCCGGATGGGGAGCGCTCGTGTTGCCTTCGTCTTGTTGTTGGAGGAGCGCAACCTTACGGAGGTGGGCACCCTTCAGCCATTGCTCGGCTTCAAGGATTTTCATCAGGCAGCTCGGCTGCATTCCCTCACCAATGGTCACCCAGGATGGTGACCATCAGTTCGATGGTGGGGAGAAGCAAGCTGGGCTGCGACCTCTGCCCCGCCCTCAGCTTCAAGGATCTTCATCATCCTTGCTAGGGAGGAGGGCGAGGTGAGCCGGGGCCTGCCTTCGCGTGGGCTGGCGTGCCGCTTCTTCCTCTGGCATCTGGGGGTGGAGGCCATCCTCTAGCTCTGCGGAGGAGGCGTCCTTCAGCAATGTGAGGGAAGGCGAACTGCTGCTGCCTGGCCAGAGTGCAGCATTCCGTCCTCTGTCCGGGCGACTGTGGCCAGCCGCACTGGAGGGTCTCACACAGGTCGTACGCCGCGAGGGCGGTACTCGTGTTCTGAGACGGTCCCGTTCTCGTTCTTGCGGCGAGGACGGAAGTGAGGACCTGCTGGTGCGCTTTGGGCGGCCGGCGCTTGCTGGTGCGGTGCTGGTAGGCAGGTGGCTGCCGTCGTTGTTGGGGACTTGTTCTCAAATGCTAAGAATTAAGAACAAGGCAACATAAAGTGTTAAGTGTTAAAGTCCTTCACCCTTCGAAACATTATGCCCCTTCGGGAAATAATGAGTTTCGGACGAAGGTCATAAGAGACATACCTTCGTAAATATAGCAAGTAATGACGAAGGATTTATATAAAGCATGAAATATAATATAGACATCATCATAGAATCATTTCTATTTTATTAACATGGATAAATAGAAATGATTTCAAATTACAAATGTACCTTCGGTCCTGAGAGAAGGTAAAAAGTACAAGCGTGACGCAAAAGCAAATGCCAAGTCAGCGTGAACAGTACGGGAATACTGTTCAACTATTTATAGACGCAGGACGCAGCCCACGTAAAATTACATTCATGTCCATTACATTTTCCGATGACTTATGGAAATCTGTCAAGGCCCGAGTAGTCTTTTCATCTTTAAGTCGGTTCCCCTCTCTGTTATCGCGACGAAGCTTCCTCTGCTATCGCGACGAAGCCTCCCTGCGCACAGCTTCGGCTATGCACCATCCTTCGTGGTGATCAGCCCGTCCTCCATTTTAATCCCCCTTCGTCTGGTTCAGGCTTCGTCCTGAACGTACCTCATGTTCATAATTCTGAGTCCGAAGATACCTGTTCACATAATCCACTTGGAAAACATTGTCAAATCATGTTTTTGAGGACCTTCGGAGGACGAAGGCCCCCAACAGTAGCCCCTCGCAATATTAATTTGTTAATGATAAATTCAGATTGCGATATGGACGAAGGCCTTGAGCCGAAGGTCCGAAAAAACACCTTCCCTTTGCTAGAATAGCAACATTCACTGACAAGCGGGGTCTTTCAATTTTCAACGCCCTGGGGGTATAAATAAGATCATACCGCAAACTTATTTGGTACACACACTTGCCATCTGCTTCGGCCCACTAAATTTTTAGCTCTTGCATTAAGATTTGTTGATCTTTTTGATTTTGAAGCTTCGGCCTTGAAAAGCGTTTCCGAAGATGTCTGAAGGTAAAAAGATCCCTGCTGAGACGAAGCTGAGTCTCGACGAAGAGAAGAACTTAGGGTTCCTTATAGCAATGGCGGAGACCAATATGGAGAAAATCACCAAGGAGATTCTTGAAGGTTTGTCCGAAGATACTGGTGACAGCGACAGCTATGATGTAGAAAGTGGTGGGGAAGAGTCCGAAGATCGACCATGGCGGCCAAGTCACACAGTTTTCGGGAAAACCACCATTAAGCAGAATCATATTGATAATATGAGGGGGAGGTATTTTCGAGATATATTTGTTGTGAGGGTTGACGCTGGAGAAAAGACTTCTCCCACCCTCGAAGAAGATGAAGTCGTAGTCTTCCGAAGCTTTCTCAAGGCTGGGCTTCGATTTCCTTTAAGCAACTTTGTTGTTGAAGTCCTGAAGACATTTCAAGTCTACCTTCATCAAATCACTCCCGAAGCTATCATAAGAATGGGGATGTTTGTCTGGGCTGCGAGAAGCCAAGGTTTAGAACCGAATGCTAAAAGCTTTTGCAACATTCATGAGTTGTTATATGAGACGAAGCCTTGGGGGAAGGAACAATATCACAACAACTTTGGGTGTTACAGCTTCGGTGCCCGCTCCGGGTCAAGCCGCCCTGTGCCGACCTTTCGGAAGAGGTGGCCCGGAGCCTGGATGACTGAATGGTTCTATGTAAAGAATGACTTAACAGCGCAAGAAGAAGTCAAGAATATCATTATGCGCCCCATCTGGCAACGCTTCGGACTTCGAAGGCCGAAGGTTGAAATGGATGAAGCAGCCGAAGAATGCCAAAGAGCCTTCGGCGTAGTCTGCTCTTTTATTGGGACAAGGGACTTGATTCAAGAACATATTGCCTTCAGGGTGTGGCCACTTGCAGGAAAGTGGGAAATGCCGAAGGAGACCATCAAAGAGTCCGACGAAGGCGGACTAGTCAGACTGAAATACACATTCAAATACGGGGATAAATTTGTTGAACCTGATGACGACTGGTTGAAAAGCATTGAAACATTAAGTGACGAGCTGCTTGGGGCATATTCGAAGGCCGAGAACACTGCGTTATCAGCAGCCTTCAGAGGCCGAAAGAAGAAAAGGCTCAACCGGGTATTTGACGCAGTCGGGTTTGTCTACCCTGACTATCACTATCCGGTATTGGGTCGCAAAAGAAAAAATACTTCTCCTGCGACAGAAGCTACCACTAGTGCCACTAGCGAGCCAGCGCCGCAAAGGAAAAAGATGAAAGTGCTCACCCATCGAGCGCGTTTTATTGAGCCGGCCACAGTGCCAAAATTTATTGGTGAAGTCCCTTTGGCCTCTGAAGCTCCAGAACGAGCTCCAGTGCCGAAGATAGAAGAGAAAACTGAAGCGCCTTCGGCAGAAAAAGTAGAAAAACCGAAGGTCGAAGGGCCAAAAGCATCGGAAATCTTAAGTCCTTCAACAAATGTCGAAGCAATAAAAAACCAAAAGGGCCCATTGGTGACTCCAAAAAGAAAAAGAATGGTGAATGTACTAGATGTCTTGGAGACAATTAAGTCTTCAAGCACAACTCCAAAGAAGACTGTTGAACTTGCTGAAGCGTCTACTGAAGCTTCGAAACAACAAGCTGAAACTGAAGCTGGGCCTTCAGAGCCCACCAAGGAACAATCCGAGAAAATATCAGAACCAGTTTTGGTTGAAGAAATTGACACTGCCGCCCCCGAAGCTCCTTCCAGCACATGCGATTACATCGTGCGACATGCTTCGGGGAAGAAATTATCTGCAGAAGAGACTTATGAAGCGAATCATTATGCTAGAGAGTTAAAGTATCCGAAGGGGGCAGTAGTATTCAATGGGACAAATGAAGATGACTTCCTATACTGCCTCCCTGATAACAAAGAATTATCTGTCTGCCGGGAGATGGCTAGAAGTATGGGTTTTCCGAAGCTCGAAGCTGGATTATGTGCTATGACGAAGGAAGATCTCGCGGACAGTCTTGCGTACAATAGCTTAAAGGTATGGGAATTAGACGCTTGAGAAAATTTTTATTGCGTAATTCATTCTTTTATCCTTATATGGATTCTTTTTCGTATAGGGTTTAATCCTAAGCAACGCATTAAGAGCACAAAAGAGTGCCGAAGATGAAAGCTACGAAATTGCGTTCAACAATTTACGTTCAGAAGTTATTAAACTGAGAAACGAAGCTCTAGAAAAAGATAAAATGTTGCTTACATTAGTAGACAAGATAAAAAAGGACGAAGCTGCTGCAAAGGTTCAGGCCGAAGCTCACAGACGCGAGATTAAAGACCTTCAGAAGCAACTGGCCCGGGCGAAAGAAGAACGCATACTTGAAGAAACAAGACGGGAATGTAGCGACCAATGGGCCGATCATTTGGAAGCAACTGTGGAAGAGCTTCGGTCTTCTAAGAAAAAATGCTACGAAAAATCCATGGAATGCGTAAAGAAAATTAAAACCAGCTTCGCCAGCGTGGGCGCATTTTCCAGTGAAAAGAATTTCTCAAGAGGCAATCCCGAAGGTCCATTGGAATGGATCAGTCACGAAGCAGAGGCCTTCGAGGAAATCCTGAGTAGCCGCGGCGACATCTGCGCTTTTTCGGGCGCCAGGGGAGTTGCTACTGTCTTGGAGAAGAAAGGTTGCGGGCATGTAAAATTTTTAGCTCAGTCCGAAGCTGCCTTATCCTCCGAAGATATCAAAGACCCCTCGGCCGAAGCAAGCATGGTTGGTGGCAAATTCTTTACTGATGTCTGGGACAACGGCGGCCGAGAAATGGCGCAAGAAATCATTCAAAGGAGTGAAAAAGGCATCCATGATGCTAGGAAAGTAACAGAAGTTGCCGAAGGGCAAATAGGTATTAATTAGTTGCTCTTATTGTGTTGTAATTTTTATTTCAAACTTTGCTCGCGGTTTATAATAGTAATGCAAAAATATTCTCTTTCCTCAGAACCTGCTGGATCATCTATTGACCCTCACACAAAAGAGGATGACGAAATCAAACAAATGGCCGAAGCTATCATGGATAAAGTTGTTGAACAACTTCTAAATGAGGCTGCCGAAGTAGTATTAAGAGAAGACTAGGTGTTATTAGAAAAAACATTTGAAGTGTGATCTATGTAATATTTTGTACATTTGAATGTAATATACAAGTCTCTTTTCATTATTCAATTCTTTACGATGCATGAAATTCTACATACATACCATTTTTGAGCCTTCGGCGAAAAAACACATTCCCTTCTTTTCATGCTTCGTGAAGAAGACATTCTTCGTTAAAACTATTCTGATGAATCACATCCACGCTTCATAAAAACATTCTCCGAAGCTGTGCAATTTCGATATTACTTTGATGAAGCACGTCCATGCTTCGTGAAAACATTCTCCGAAGCTGTATTCCGAAGATTATCATTGTATTCCCTCGTGACTTTGCACAATTTTCACTTTCTCGAAGCGTCCTTTCGAAGGTTGATACTGTGTCCCCTTCTTTTGCCATATGCAACATTATGTATGATGCTTATGCTATGCAAAATGATGTGATGATGTTATGTTATGCAAATGACGTTTGTTCCGAAGATACACACAAAATATCTTTGTAAGCTCTGCATTCCCTTAGGAACGTCTTTGGAGCTTCTTCGCCTTTTACTTAGGCGGTATCAGCGTTGACTTTTCGCTGTAAGCTCTGCATTCCCTTAGGAACGTCTTTGGAGCTTCTTCGCCTTTTACTTTAGGCGGTATCAGCGTTGACTTTTCGCTGTATGCTCTGCATTCCCTTAGGAACGTCTTTGGAGCAAAAAACTTACACTACGCTCCCTTTGGAACGGCTTTTTGTAACATCAGCAACTTACTCTGCGTTCCTTAGAACGACTTTTTGTTGCTTCGAAGGATTTTTAATAATTCGAAGGTCCTCCTTGTTGCCGCAAATTCTTAAACTTCAGCAACTTAAGCCTGTGGAGAAGATAGGTTTTCCTCATAATCAACCACGAAACTATTACATGAAAATTGAAATGTTCTTTATTACACAGAAAATAGAACTAAACAAAAAAGACTGTTATCAAAGTAGGATACTTGTCAATAAATGTGCTTCGACTCTGGCACAGTACTATTGACTGTGCGAGCTTCAGATTGCTCTCTGAGATCCCTTTGGTGCGGAACATATTGGCTCCCTTCTGGCTGTTGGCCTTGTTGCAGCGGAGGTGGGGGCGGGGGCTGTTGCCATGAAGCTTGAGGTTGACTCGCCGAAGCTATGGAAACTGCAGGGTGGTTGCCCACGTATTCCGGGATGTAAGGCTGATGGTACGAAGCAGTATGCATGACCTGCTTCGGCTGGCCTTGTTGCGCTGCAGCTTCTGCTAGCTCCTTTTGTTTCTGGATGGTAACATGGCACATCCTGGTGGTATGGCCCTTGTTTTCACCACAGAATAAGCAAAATATCCTCCTTGGTTGATCTCCAAATCTTCCGTCGAAGCCCCTGGCGCCTCTGCCTCTTGGAGCTGGTGGCCGGAAGAAAGTTTGCTGCTGCCTCGAAGCCTGTGAGGAGCTCTGCGGTCTGTTCTGCTGACTCCCCTTATCATCATTTTGAGTGGAGTTGTGGATGGACCTGACATGCCTCGGATGAAATCTTCCTCCGAAGCCCCTGGTCATTTCAGAAAATCTGAAAGCCTCCTCCCTTCTTTGGCGAAAGTCATTATCGGCATGAATGTACTCATCCATCTTTTGGAGCAACTTCTCCAGAGTCTGAGGAGGCTTCCTAGCAAAGTATTGAGCTGCAGGTCCAGGACGAAGCCCCTTGATCATGGCTTCGATGACAATTTCATTGGGCACCATTGGTGCCTGCGCCCTCAAACGCAAGAACCTTCTGACATACGCCTGAAGGTATTCTTCATGATCCTGAATGCACTGGAACAAGGCTTGAGCAGTGACCGGCTTCGTCTGAAATCCTTGAAAGCTAGTCAATAACATATCCTTCAGCTTCTGCCATGAAGTGATCGTTCCTGGTCGAAGGGAGGAATACCAGGTCTGAGCAACACTCCTGACGGCCATAACGAAAGACTTCGCCATGACTGCAGCATTGCCCCCATACGAAGACACTGTTGCTTCGTAACTCATCAAGAACTGCTTCGGGTCTGAATGACCATCGAACATGGGAAGCTGGGGTGGCTTATAGGACGGAGGCCAGGGTGTAGCCGGCAGCTCAGCGGACAGAGGAGAAGCATCATCGAAAACAAAATTTCCATGATGGAAATTGTCATACCAGTCATCTTCGTTGAAGAAGCCCTCCTGATGAAGGTCTTTTTGCTGAGGCCTTCGGTTTTGCTCATCGTGGGTAAGATGACGGACTTCTTCAGAAGCTTCGTCTATCTGCCTTTGCAGCTCAGCTAGCCTGGCCATCTTTTCCTTTTTCCTCTGCACCTGCTGATGAAGCATCTCCATATCCCTGATTTCTTGGTCTAGTTCATCCTCCTGAAGCGTCGGGCTGACGGCCTTCCTCTTCTGGCTTCGGGCCTCCCGAAGAGAGACGGTCTCCTGGTTGGGGTCCAGCGGTTGCAGTGCTGCAGCCCCAGTCGCTGAAGCTTTCTTCGGCGCCATAGCGAAGGTCTATAGCTTCCGAAGGTGTTCAAAAAACTCGAAGTGGAAGTGAGTTCACCGGAGGTGGGCGCCAATGTTGGGGACTTGTTCTCAAATGCTAAGAATTAAGAACAAGGCAACATAAAGTGTTAAGTGTTAAAGTCCTTCACCCTTCAAAACATTATGCCCCTTCGGGAAATAATGAGTTTCGGACGAAGGTCATAAGAGACATACCTTCGTAAATATAGCAAGTAATGACGAAGGATTTATATAAAGCATGAAATATAATATAGACATCATCATAGAATCATTTCTATTTTATTAACATGGATAAATAGAAATGATTTCAAATTACAAATGTACCTTCGGTCCTGAGAGAAGGTAAAAAGTACAAGCGTGACGCAAAAGCAAATGCCAAGTCAGCGTGAACAGTACGGGAATACTGTTCAACTATTTATAGACGCAGGACGCAGCCCACGTAAAATTACATTCATGTCCATTACATTTTCCGATGACTTATGGAAATCTGTCAAGGCCCGAGTAGTCTTTTCATCTTTAAGTCGGTTCCCCTCTCTGTTATCGCGACGAAGCTTCCTCTGCTATCGCGACGAAGCCTCCCTGCGCACAGCTTCGGCTGTGCACCATCCTTCGTGGTGATCAGCCCGTCCTCCATTTTAATCCCCCTTCGTCTGGTTCAGGCTTCGTCCTGAACGTACCTCATGTTCATAATTCTGAGTCCGAAGATACCTGTTCACATAATCCACTTGGAAAACATTGTCAAATCATGTTTTTGAGGACCTTCGGAGGACGAAGGCCCCCAACAGTCGTCGGTGCTGAGGTGGTGGCAGCCAGAGAAGGTTTCTCCGCCGACGAGATCGTAGGCGCCACCTACGGTCGGACCTTCGGCTCTTCGGCCTTGGTGGCTTGTCCTCGCCCCTCATGTGGGGACGTGGGCGAGGGACCTCCAGCAGCAGCGTTTGCCCTGAGGCCGTCGCTGCGGCTGTCTTGCCGTCCGAGACGAAGGTCGTTGACGCTGCTGCAGTGGTCGGCGGCGAGCCACCCGGAGTTTGTCGTCCCGCAGGCCCTCCGATGTGGAGGTTGTTCATACCCGCGGGAGTGGAACTGGAGTTCCGTTTGTAATGGCATCTTGAGTGCCGGTGTTTGTTCATTGTGGCTGTCGGGGCCTGAATATCTAGGTATTTGAGTGTAATACCGTGTTTCTTCCTCATTTCGAGCACTAGGACTCGCCTGTCGGCTAGCTGAACCGCTTAACTGAGTGTGAGTTGCCCTGGGTGGAAGGTGACGAGTGAGGTATCCGTATCCCGAAGGCGTAGGAGTCCCTCGGCTCGGTCGACCTTGCCACCCAAGGCTTCTCTTGCTCAGTTAAAGAAACCTCGGCTGCTCTGCGATGAGCCGGAGCCGGAGGCAGCGGTGTCAGCGTGGACAGAGGCGGAGTTGGCTTGAGAAGAAGCTTCGTTGGCCCAGGAGCACGTGGCCTCCCTGGCCGAGGAGGTGTAGCAGCGGCGGCTGGAGCTTGGCCAGGTCGTCCGCCGGCGAGACCAACCCCGGAGTCAGGCTGCCGAGGGCATGAGTCGGGCTGATGTCCTCGGGGGACAGCTGGCTGAGGCTACGGAGCGGTCGGTCGAGGTGTTTGCCTGGGCCGGGACCCTTACGGAGACCTTGGCTATGATGGCCCGAGCTTGGTGCTGGCCTCCTCCTTTGAGGTGGAGATCCTTCCGCCCGCGTCGCCGTCCGAGGCCGGTCCAGATTCCGCCGAAGGTGGAGACGACGCCGAGGGTGCTGCTGCTCCCTCTGTTGATGTCTGAACCTGCAGGGAGAGTTTGTTTGTAGCGTGCGTATGTTTTTCGCGGCCGTCGAGGCCCAAACATGTCATTGTCGTGTTGTAAAGCTGTGTTTCCTTTCCTATTGTTTCGAGTATCAGGACTTGTTCGTCGGTAGTAGAATCGTTTATCCGAGCGAGAGTTACTTTTCACGGAAGGTGATGAGTGAGGTATCCGTATCCCGGAGGCGTAGGAGTTCCTCAGCTCAGTCGGCCTCGCCGCATACGTGCACTCTTACTCGTTCGTAGGATTCTGTTATCGATATAGTCGAGAAGGCACGAAAATCGTTCTGGCAGAAAAGTTTTCGAGCGTTAAGACTTGTTCGGTCAGCAGAATCGCTTATCCGAGCGTGAGTTACTTATCGCAGAAGGTGATGAGTGAAGTATCCGTATCCCGGAGGCGTAGGAGTCCCTCGGCTCGGTCAGCCTTGCCGCTTACGTGTACTCCGTCGTTTTCAGGATCCCGCTATCGAAGCAGTCGAAAAGCGCGAAAGATGTTTTGGCAGAAAGACTTTTTTCGAGGAAAATTTTGACGCAGAGGGGGTTCCCCCCTTCTAGCCCCTGAGGGAGGGTCGGGCTTTGCCGAGGCAAGGCTGACCCTTCCTTGACGGTTAGACTTTATTTGAATAGAAAACGAGGTATATGAACGACTTGAAAACATCTTAAGGGTAAAAGCGACGTAGCTATCGGATGTTCCAAGCGTTGTTGTAGACCTCGCCTTGATTGTTGGCTAGCTTGTAAGTTCCGGGCTTCAAAATCTTGGCGATGATGAATGGCCCCTCCCAGGGAGGAGTAAGCTTGTGGCGCCCTCAGGCGTCTTGCCGCAGCCGAAGCACCAAGTCTCCCACTTGGAGGTCTCGGGGCCGAACCCGTCGGGCGTGGTAGCGTAGCAGAGACTGCTGATATCGCGCCGAGTGTAGCAAGGCCACGTCCCGAGCCTCTTCTAGTTGGTCCAACGAGTCTTCTCGGCTGGTCTGGTTTCTTTGGTCGTCGTACGCCCTTGTCCTCGGGGAACCGTATTCTAAGTCTATGGGCAAGACAGCCTCGGCCCCATAGACTAGAAAGTACGGTGAGAAACCCGTGGCCCGACTTGGCGTCGTCCTCAGACTCCAGACCACCGAGGGTAGTTCCTTCATCCACCGCCTGCCGAACTTGTTGAGGTCATTATAGATCCTCGGCTTAAGTCCCTGCAGAATCATACCGTTGGCACGCTCCACCTGCCCATTTGTCATGGGGTGAGCCATAGCGGCCCAGTCCACCCAGATGTGGTGGTCCTCGCAGAAGTCCAGGAACTTCTTGCCAGTGAACTGGGTGCCATTGTCGGTGATGGTGGAGTTCGGGACCCCGAAGTGATGGATGATGCTGGTGAAGAACGCCACCGCCTGCTCGGACCTGATGCTGGTTAGGGGTCGGACCTGATGTTGGTTAGGGGTCGGACCTCGATCCACTTGGAGAATTTGTCGATTGCGACCAGCAGGTGCGAGAAGCCCCCGGGTGCCTTCTGCAAGGGACCGACGAGGTCCAGACCCCACACAACAAATGGCCAAGTGATGGGTATTGTCTGCAGGGCCTGAGCGGGCAGGTGCGTCTGTCTTGCGTAGAATTGACACCCCTGGCAGGAGCGTACAATTCTAGTGGCATCGGCCACCGCGGTCGGCCAGTAGAAACCTTGTCGGAAGGCGTTCCCAACGAGGGCTTGAGGTGCTACATGGTGACCGCAAGCCCCCGAGTGTACCTCTTGCAACAGCTCCTATCCTTCAGCGATGGATATGCATCGTTGGAGAATGCCTGAGGGGCTGCGGTGGTAGAGCTCCCTTTCATCACCCAGTAAGATGAACGACTTGGCGTGCCGTGCCAGTCGCCGAGCTTCGGCTTTGTCGAGGGGGAGCTCTCCTCGGTGGAGATATTGCAGGTACGGGGTCTCCCAGTTTCGATTAGGCGTGACCCTATCCCGCTCTCCCTCGACACGCAGTGCCTCACCCTCGGCGGCCGAGGGTGCCTCGGGCTAGGCCGAGGCCTCCTCGGGCTGGGCCAAGGCTTCCTCGGGCTGGGCCGAGGCTTCCCTGGGCTCGGGCGTGTCATCGGTCTTATTGGAGGGTTGATGTATGTCTCTGGAGAAGACATCCGGGGGAACCGTTGTCCGCCCCGAGGCTATCTTAGCCAGCTCATCCGCAGTCTCGTTGTACCGTCGGGTGACGTGGTTGAGCTCGAGTCCGTAGAACTTGTCTTCCAGGCACTGAACCTCGTCGCAGTAGGCCTCCATCTTCTGGTCGCGGCAGTGAGAGTTCTTCATGACTTGGTCGATGACAAGCTGTGAGTCACCACGAGCATCGAGGCGCCGAACCCCTAGCTCGATGGCGATGCGCAACCCGTTAACCAGAGCCTCGTACTTGGCCACGTTGTTTGACGTCGGGAAATGGAGGCGCAGCACGTAGCGGAGGTGCTTCCTGAGGGGTGAGATGAAGAGCAGGCCCGCACCTGCTCCTATTTTCATCAGCGACCCATCGAAGTACATGGTCCAGAGTTCCGGTTGGATCGGAGTTGTTGGTAGCTGGGTGTCGACCCATTCAGCCACGAAGTCTGCCAAGACTTGGGACTTGATGGCCTTCCGAGGAGCGAACGAGATTGTCTCGCCCATGATCTCCACCGCCCACTTTGCTATCCTACTCGAGGCCTCTCGGCACTGGATGATCTCCCCCAGGGGGAAGGATGACACCACAGTCACCGGATGAGACTCGAAGTAGTGTCGCAACTTTCGCCGCGTCAGAATTACTGCGTACAATAGCTTCTGAATTTGCGGGTAGCGAATCTTGGTCTCGGATAGCACTTCGCTGATGAAGTAGACCGGCCTCTGGACGAGCAGTGCATGCCCTTCTTCTCGTCTCTCGACTACGATCGTGGCGCTGACCACCTGAGTGGTTGCGGCTACGTAGATCAAGAGGACTTCTCCTGCAACGGGGGGCACCAAGATGGGCGCACTTTTAAGGAGTGCCTTTAAGTTTCCGAGGGCTTCCTCGGCCTCGAGGGTCCAAGAGAAGCGCTCGGTCTTCCTTAAGAGGCGATACAAGGGTAGGCCTCTTTCGCCGAGGCGCGAGATGAAGCGGCTCAGAGCCGCAAGGCATCCCATGACCCTTCGTACTCCTTTCAAGTCTTTGATAGGCCCCATGTTGGTGATGGCCGCGATTTTCTCAGGGTTGGCCTCGATGCCCCGCTCGGAGACGATGAACCCCAGGAGCATGCCTCGGGGGACTCCGAAGACACATTTCTTAGGGTTAAGTTTCATGCCCTTCGCCCTCAGACACTTGAATGTCGTTTCAAGGTCAGAGAGGAGGTCAGAGGCTTTTCTCGTCTTGACCACGATGTCATCGACGTAGGCCTCGACCGTTCGGCCGATGTGCTCTCCAAACACGTGGTTCATGCACCTTTGATATGTCGCGCCTGCATTCCTCAAACCAAATGGCATAGTAATATAGTAGTACATGCCAAAAGGTGTAATGAAAGAAGTTGCGAGCTGGTCAGACTCTTTCATCTTGATTTGGTGATACCCCGAGTAGGCATCGAGGAATGACAGGGTTTCACACCCAGCAGTGGAATCCACGATTTGATCGATGCGAGGCAGAGGGTAGGGAACCTTCGGACATGCTTTGTTTAGACCAGTGTAGTCTACACACATCCTCCATTTCCCACCTTTCTTTTTCATAAGCACAGGGTTGGCTAACCATTCGGGATGGAATACCTCTTTAATGAACCTCGCAGCCATCAGCTTGTGGATCTCCTCGCCTATGGCTCTGCGCTTTTCTTCGTCGAAACGGCGCAGAGGCTGCTTCACGGGTCGGGCTCCAGCTCAGATATCCAGCGAGTGCTCGGCGACATCCCTCGGTATGCCAGGCATGTCCGAGGGACTCCACGCGAAAACCTCGGTGTTCGCGCGGAGAAAGTTGACGAGCACTGCTTCCTATTTGGGGTCGAGCTCGGAGCCGATCCGGACTTGCTTGGAGGCGTCGTTGCTGGGGTCGAGAGGGACAGACTTAACCGCCTCTGCTGGCTCGAAGTTGCCAGCGTGGCGCTTCGCATCTGGCACCTCCCTGGAGAGGCTCTCCAGGTCGGCAATGAGGGCCTCGGACTCGGCGAGGGCCTCAGCGTACTCCACACACTCCATGTCGCATTCGTACGTGTGTCGGTATGTGGATCCGACGGTGATGACCCCGTTGGGGCCCGACATCTTGAGCTTGAGGTAGGTGTAGTTGGGGACAGCCATGAACTTGGTGTAGCACGGTCTCCCCAGCACCGCGTGGTAGGTTCCTCGGAACCCGACCACCTCGAACATGAGGGTTTCCTTTTGGAAGTTAGAGGGAGTCCCGAAGCAGACGGGCAGATCGAGTTGTCCAAGGGGCTGGACACGCTTTCCGCGGATGATCCCGTGAAAGGGCGCCGCTCCGGCCCGGATCGTGGACAGATCGATCTGCAAGAGCCCGAGGGTCTCGGCGTAGATGATGTTGAGGCTGCTGCCTCCGTCCATGAGGACCTTGGTGAGCCTGACGTTGCCGATGATGGGGTCGACAACGAGCGGGTACTTCCCTGGGCTCGGCACGCGGTCGGGATGGTTGCCTTGGTCGAAGGTGATGGGCTTGTCGGACCAGTCTAGGTAGACTGGCGCCGCCACCTTCACCGAGCAGACCTCCCGGCGCTCCTGCTTGCGGTGCCGAGCCGAGGCGTTCGCCACTTGTCCACCGTAGATCATGAAACAGTCATGGACCTCGGGGAACTCCTCTGCCTTGTTGCCCTCCTTCTTGTCGTTGTCGTGGCCTCTACCACCTTTCGTCGGGGGCCCGGCCTTATGGAAGTAGCGCCGAAGCATGACGCATTCCTCAAGGGTGTGCTTGACGGGACCCTGATGATCGGGGCACGACTCCTTGAGCATCTTGTCGAACAGGTTGGCCCTTCCGGGAGGCTTCCAAAGGTTCCTATGCTCGGCGGCAGCGACAAGATCTGCATCAGCAGCGTCGCGTTTCGCGTGCGACTTCTTCTTGCCTTTCTTCTTCGTGCCGCGCTGGGCGGACGCCTCGGGGACATCTTCCTGTTGGCGTCCCTAAGGCTGCTTGTCCTTCCGGAAGATGGCCTCGACCGCCTCCTGACCCGAGGCAAACTTGGTGGCGATGTCCATCAACTCGCTCGCCCTAGTGGGAGTCTTGCGACCCAGCTTGCTCATCAGGTCGCGGCAATGTGCCGGCGAGGAACGCGCCGATGACATCCGAGTCGGTGATGTTGGGTAGCTCGGTGCGCTGCTTCGAAAACCGTCGGATGTAGTCCCGCAGGGATTCCCCTGGCTGCTGGCGGCAGCTTCGGAGATCCAGGAGTTCCCAGGGCGCACGTATGTGCCCTGGAAGTTTCCAGCGAAGGCTTTGACCAGATCGTCCCATTTGGAGATCTTTGCAGGAGGCAGATGCTCCAGCTAGGCTCGGGCAGCGTCGGAGAGGAACAGGGGAGGATGCGGATGATGAGGTTGTCATCATCCGTTCCACCTAGCTGGCAGGCCAGCCGGTAGTCCACAAGCCACAGTTTCGGCCTTGTTTCCCCCGAGTACTTGGTGATGGTAGTCGGGGCTCGGAACCGGGTCGGGAACGGCGCCCGTCGTATGGCCCGGCTGAAGGCTTACAGACCAGGTGGTTCGGGCGAGGGGCTCCGATCTTCCCCACTGTCGTAGCGTCCCCCACGCCTGGGGTGGTAGCCTCGGTGCACCTTTTCGTCGAGGCGGGCTCGACGGTCGTGGCGGCGGTGCTCGTTGCCGAGGCGACCCGGGGCTGCAGGCGTCGCGTCCCGCGTGCGCCCGGTGTGGACCGAGGCTTCCCGCATGAATCGGGAAGTCATGGCGCGATGCTCTGGGGGGTACCCTTGCCTTCGGGAGGCAGAGCTCTCGGC
Organism: Zea luxurians; assembly: GCA_029449295.1. Lineage (NCBI taxonomy): Eukaryota > Viridiplantae > Streptophyta > Magnoliopsida > Poales > Poaceae > Zea > Zea luxurians. The sequence continues at coordinate 15,773,831 of JAOPSE010000063.1, forward strand.
CCATCGGACTGCGGCATCCTCCAGAAGATTCTTGAGTTCTGCCTGGATACGCCGCCCCTCAGTGGTGGATGGCTCCGGCATCGCTCGGAGTAGTATTGTCGCTGCAGCCAGGTTCTGGCCGACTCCACTGGAAGCCGGGGGCAGCCTTGCCCTGGCATCGTCAGTGATACGGCGCTGGACGTCCTGGGCCTGATGACGCGCTTCTCCGGCTAGTGCTCGGCCTGCCCACCCCTGCTCGATGTTTTGCCGGAGCTGCACAAGTTGTCCTGCTTCCTCGTCGAGCTTGGCCTGCATCTCGCGGATTTGCTCGAGCTGTGTGTCCTGACCCCCTGCAGGGACTAGGACCATAGCTAGCTCCCGCAGGATGTCAACGCGAGGCGCAGGCCCAGGGGGATCATCGTCCTCCGGCATACCAAGGTGGTTGCCTTTGTCGTGACCCCCTAGATCGACATGGAAACATTCGCGACTTGGGCCACAACCTTCGTCGTCAAGGCTGTGGCCATCATCGGAGCAATCGGAGAGGCAGTAGTCACATGCGGTCATGAAGTCTCGCATGGCGCTAGGATTACCGAGCCCGGAGAAATCCCAACCAGAGTCAGGCTCGTCGTCTTCCTCGGAGCCCGGGGGCCCGTAGGTCGAGACGGCCGTCAGTCGGTCCCAGGTCAACCACATATGGTACCCCGGAAGGTTAGGATATGCCTTTATGAAAGCGCTCACCGAAGCGAGATCGCTTGGTGGATCGAAGCTGAATCTAAAAGCCATAGGGTGGAAAACGGACGGTACCTCTCGATCGATGGTCGGTGACGAAGTCGCGTCGGGGACAGACTGCACCGTTATGTCAGGTACGAGGCTAACGCCCAGCAGGCCCTTCGCGAGCGTGCTGGTGTCATCTATCCGCTTGGGGTTGGCGTGTTGCGGGGAAACGACGCTCGTCGTCGTCTCAGGCGCGAGGTCAACGCCCGACGTGTCCCCCGCTGGAGCGCCGGCGTCGTCAACTCGCTCGACAGCCGACGAGGTGTCGCCTCCTGCTTGGCCACGGTTGCCCCGCCTCCTTCTCCTGCGGCGAGGAAGGCGACGGGACAAACCCGGATGCTGATCTTCCGCCATGGGGGGAAGACGTCGCCGAGTCCGCCGCCGCCGGGCGGGCTGACGACCGTCGTTGTCGCTGTCGCACTGTGGGGGAAGGAGTATCATATCGTAGCTGCCGTCGAGGGACATGAACTCGAGACTCCCGAAACGGAGCAGCGTCCCGGGCTGAAGAGGTTGCTGGAGACTACCCATCTGGAGCTTGACGGGAAGTTGTTCGTCAACACGCAGCAGGCCCCTACCTGGCGCGCCAACTGTCGGCGTTTCGACCCTGGGGGTCCCTGGACCGACGAGTAAATTGTCGCTGCATACCCCAGCCCAGATGGGTTGGCGTGAGACGGAACATAGAGGGGGGAAAACCGCGGCTTCGTGTTGTCCTGCGCCAGAGTGGGTGCGCTTGCAGTAGGGGTTACAAGCGTTCGCGAGGGAGAGAGAGAGAGAGAGTCCCGCGCGACCACCTTCCGTATGAGGGCCCTGGCCCTTCCTTTTATAGATGCAAGGAGAGGGTCCAGGTGTACAATGGGGGTGTAGCAATATGCTAACGTGTCCGGCATAGAGGAGCCGGAGCCCTATGTACATGCCGACGTGGCTGTCGGAGAGGTGCTAGGGCCCTGTGTACATGGTGTCGTGGCCGTCGGAGGAGCGTTTGAGCCCTGTAGAAGCATAGTTGTCGGGGCTGTCGGGACCTTGCTAACGTCTCCTTGCTTCCGTAAGGGGCTGAGAGTCGCTGTCGTCATGGACGCACGCGGGGAGCCATCATTACTTGTTATCAGGGCGAGCCTGGATGGGACGTCGGTCTTGTTCCCCCGTAGCCTGAGCTAGCTAAGGTAGGGTAATGATGTACCCCCTGCGGTGTGGTCGGTCCGAGCCCGAGGTTGGGCGAGGCGGAGACTCCTCCTGAGGCCGAGGCTGGGGTCGGGCGAGGACGCTATTCCTCTCGAGGTCGAGGTTGAGGCTGGGCCCTGGGGTCGGGCGAGGCGGAGACCACCTTCCGAGGTCGAGGTCGAGGCCGAGCCCTGGGGTCAGGCGAGGCGGAGTCCATCTTTCGAGGCCGAGGCGGGGGCCGAGCCCTGGGGTCGGGCGAGGCGGAGACTTCTCCTGAGGCGCCTAAGGCTGGACTCAGCTGCTGTCAGTTTCACCCTGGCGGGTGGCACAACAGTCGGAGAGGGGCGAGCTGCGCTATTTTCCTGTCAGGTCAGTCAGTGGGAGGTCGAAGTGACTGCGGTCACTTCGACCTTGCCGACTGAGGCACGCGTGTCAGGACAAGGCGCCAGGCGATCCTTGCATTGAATGCGCCTGCGATACGGTCGGTTGGTGAGGCGATTTGGCCAAGGTTGCTTCACTACGAAGCCTGCCCGAGCTGGGGTTCGGGCGAGTCGAGGGAGTGCCCGTTGCTTGAGGAGGCCCTCGGGCGAGGCGTGAATCCGTCTGGGACTACTGTTCCCGCTCGAGGCTGGGCTCGGGCGAAGCGAGACCGCGTCCCTTGAGCAGATGAAGCCTTGACCTGAATTGCGCCCATCAGTCTCTGTAGTTTGTGCTGATGGTGATTACTAGCCAAGTTTAGGAGTGTTGGGGGTACCCCTAATTATGGTACCCGACACATCGCCCGGGCCCGACCTCGGGCGGGAACTGTAGTCCCTGGCCAATTCACGCCTCGCCCGAGGGCCTCCTCAAGCAACGAGCGCACCCTCGACTCGCCCGAAGCCCAGCTCGGGCAGGCTTCGTTGTGAAGCAACCTTGGCCAAATCACCTCACGAACCGACCGTATCGCAGACGCATTCAATGCAAAGATCGTTTGGCACCTTATCCTGACACGCGTGCCTCAGTCGGCAAGGTCGAAGTGACCGCAGTCACTTCACCCTCCCGCTGACTGACCTGACAGGAAAACAGCGCCGCTCGCCCCTCTCCGACTGCTGTGCCACCGGCCAGGGTGAGGCTGACAGCAGCTGAGTCCAGCCTCAGGCGCAACAGGAAGCTTCGCCTCGCCCGACCTTAGGCCTCGACCTCAGGAGGAAGTCTCCGCCTCGCCTGACCCCAGGGCTCGGCCCCCGCCTCGGCCTCGGAAGGTGGTCTTCGCCTCGCCCGACCCCAGGGCTCGGCCTTAACCTCGACCTCGGAAGGTGGTCTCCGCCTCGCCCGACCCAGGGCCCGGCCTCAACCTCGACCTCAGGAGGAATCGCGTCCTCGCCCGACCTCGCCCTCGGCCTCAAGAGGAGTCTCCGCCTCGCCCGACCTTGGGCTCGGACCGACCACGCCGCAGGGGATACATCATTACCCTGCCTCTAGCTAGCTCAGGCTACGGGGGAACAAGACCGGCGTCCCATCTAGGCTCGCCCCGGTAACAAGTAATGATGGCTCCCCGCGTGCGTCCATGACGACGGTGGTTCTCAGCCCCCTACGGAAGCAAGGAGACGTCAGCAAGGTCCCAGCAGCCCCGACAGCTGTGCTTCTACAGGGCTCAAATGCTCCTCCGACGGCCACTACACCACGTACACAGGACTCTAGCACCTCTCCGACAGCCACGTTGGCATGTACATAGGGCTCTGGCTCCTCTCTGCGGGACACGTTAGCATATTGCTACACCCCCATTGTACACCTGGACCCTCTCCTTGCATCTATAAAAGGAAGGGCCAGGGCCCTTAGACGAGAGGGTGGTCGCGCGGGAGGACGGGCCGACGAACCGGCTCACACACACACTCTCTCTCTCTCCCTCGTGAAGCTTGTAACCCCTACTGCAAGCGCACCCCCTTGGGCGCAGGATAACACGAACCGCAGTTTCTTCCCCCCTTTGTGTTCTATCTCGTGCCAACTCATCTGGGCTGGGGCACGCAGCGACAATTTTACTCGTCGATCCAGGGACCCCCCGGGGTCGAAACGCCGATACAAACGGTTCATCGAGCTGACAAGACGGGCCCGCGAGGCAAAGAGGGAAAGGGGCGCGCGGGCGAGGGAAACTAGCGCCGACAGAGCGGCCCCACTTGGCAGAGGGAGAGGGGGAGGGGTGCGCGCTGAGGGAAACCGCCGCTGACAGGTGGAGCCCACCTGTCAGACGGCGCGGGCGCGCGCGTAGCCCCGCTGGGCTGGACTAGGTCGGTTTGGGCTGAATTGATTTTCTCTTTTTCCAGGGAATTTTTAATTGCTTTTCTATTTTATTTTCTCTATGGTTTTCAATTTAAATTCAAACCAAGTTTCAAATTCAAACTAATTCAAAATGTGCAACAATTCAAAGAATATTTAAGCTCAACATGATGCAACATTTTATGACTCATTATGTTTTGGCAAAATAAATAATTAATCCCTCACTATTTAAGCCAAATATACTCAAAAGGAAAAGAGAGAGAGAAGCTAGAGAGAGATTCAAGAGTAACACATGAATTTTGTAGATACTTAGAAAGAAATTTTATACCCCAAAATTCAGGGTGTTACACTCATCTTGTAAAGAACAATTAAGTGAAGAAGTTGTCTCCCTCTCTAGTCATAGCATCTTGGTTTTGACTTCACATTTCATAAACCAAGTTTGTGTTGTTTAGTATTGATTTTTACAAGATCACATATTCACCATTTATAGGTGCTCTTAGATCTCAACCTTGCGAGCATCTAATGCATCTTGGCAAGCCAGTGACTCTTTGTCCAATGCTTCTACAATGAATTCAAGCGCCTCACGTGAGTTGATTCACTTCATATACACTTAGGGCATGCTTGTTTCAGCTTATAGATTATATAATCTGGATTATAATCTAAATTATATAATTCAGATTATAATCTACATAAATTGTAATCTACATGTAGTTGTTTGGTAGTTTAGATTATATAAATGTAGATTATTCACAAAGACAACAATACCCTTATTTATTTATTTGAGGTGAGGAAAGAAGAATGACATATATTGTAATTTCTACTTACATAACCATGTGTAGTGGGTCTCTTGCTAAAAATAATCTCAAATAAGCTACTCTTAGGAGATTATGAGATTATCATAATCTGAGCTTTAGATTATATAATCTGAACCCATAATCCAGGTGTTTGTTTATCTGTTGGATTATTTGCGCTAGATTATATAATCTAGATAGATTATAATCCGAAACAAACAGGGGTGGCTTCTTAGGGAGGAATTTGTTCTTGCGGATACCCATGTTATTCTTCGTGGCACGTTGCATGATGTCAATGGCCTTGTCGAGCACTTCATTGAAGTTCATCATCTGCAAATAAAAAAATTGTTAGGAACATTTTGCAGAATTGGCCAACAGTCTCATACTCGGACTAGTTATTTACTTCACTTCACACTGATTGTTCCTGATTATCAAAAAACTAAAGTAAATAACTAATTTTTGATTTTGTTTTCTTTTTACACAGTTATATCTTACACATTTATTAGACAAGTGTTCGGATCATCATAATCTCTAAACAAAATGTATTAAAATGGTTACATGATCAAACAAACACAGAATTGTAGTAAAATGTATTAAACAAAATACACTGGTTTGACATCAACTGACGAGAGATGGATGAAACTATAAATGAATTCTACATACAATTAATGTTGGTAGGTGGTCGGTGTTACAATCCTTGAGCATGTTGGAGCACGAGGGATATAGGGTTACCGACGAATGGAGCACGAGGGAGAGAGAGGGTTGCTGGCGACTAAAGTACGCGGGAGAGAAATTACCGACAAATGGAGCACGATGGAGAGAGGGTTACCGTCGATGGGAGCACGCGGGAGACAGGGTTGCCGGCACACTAGGAGAAGTGAGGCAGTAGGGTCGACGACGTCGACAAACCCTAAAACCAGGAGACACAAAAAGCATTATAGCCTAGCAGCGTCGGTGTTGAGCGGAGGGAGGAAACAAAAGCCGACGTTGGACGACGAGGGCACTTTAGTCACGTCCGGTGGTGGGGCCACAAGTCAGGCATCCGAAACGTAGCGCACGTCAATTTGACGAACAACAACGATAGAACGACCTATTTTTGGTGTCGCAATGAATGATGACCCATCTACTAGATCGGTATCAAAGAGTGATTCATTATCATATAAGCTGTTTGCTTGGCTTACCTGTTTGTAATATTTTTATAATGTTTTGTCTCTATAAATTATAGCTATAGTTATCCGAATAACTGACTTTAATCAAGTTTGTTTTAATCCGAAAGGAAGAGCAAGAGCATGGCAAATTTCTAATTGCTCGTGCACGAGAGAGGCCACTGCATCCCCGCTTTGTCTCCAAACCAAGCACAGACGCTGCGGTGCCGATTCCGTGTCGTGGTACCACTACCGCCTTCAGGCTACAGGCTACAGCCCACCGCTGAAGACACCCCAAAACTTATCCCAATCGGCCGCGCCTCCGTCCGTGGCTCCGCCTGCCGGCGACCCCTCAGATCCGCGCGCCCCGTACCACCTCCCGCCGCCTCACTGCCAGATCCGGCCCTGGCTCCGCAAAATCCTGCGACATCGCAGACGAGCCGGGCGGGAGAGCGGAGGTAGGTCGCAGCAGCCATGGCGGCCGCAGAGGAGAACAGCTCGCTGTTCCTGATTTTTATACTCACCATGATCGCGCTGCCCCTCGTGCCCTACACGATCCTGCGCTTGTGTCGCGCTGCCTCCGAGAAGGCGAAGACCATCCACTGCCGCTGCTCGGGTTGCCACCGCTCCGGCAAGTACCGCAAGTCGATCTACAAGAGGGTGCGGACGGCGCGTTCTTGTTCTTGGTTTTTCTTAAACTTCTTCTGTTCGACTACTTTTGGTTTCTGTTTTGAGGTGTTGCTTGATTTGCTGTTCTGACTAATAAGTTCTGCTTCCCTTATTTCACAGATATCCAACTTCTCCACGTGCAGTAACCTAACCATCCTTCTGCTCTGGATTGTTATGATATTCCTGGTTTACTACATAAAGCTTGTTAGCCGTGAGGTATGTGAACTTTGGGCTACTTAAGAATTTGATGCTATCAGATAGAGCAATTCTTTCTGCGATACAAGTATACTTATCAAGTTAACATAATTCAGATCTGCGTCTGTTTTTCTCGGCAGTTGGAAGTGCCCTGTCCTAGTGCTTAACTGCTTATACTTTCCACTGTCCTCATTTGCCTTTTTTTCCTTACTAGTGGAAACTCATTTGGTTGTCATTTGTACGTGATTTGTGATTTGTCTAAACTATAGTCTGATTCTTACTTAATTCCAGATAGAGTTATGTGTTTCCTAGCATAGATATTTGTGACTTCAGGGTTTGACATGTCCCTGCCTCTTTATATCGAACATGCCCATTATGTAACCATCTTTATACTGATATTACGTAAACATTCAGTGAAATGAAGATATTATACATGCAAGTCTATAACATGATATAATTACAGTATTTGTTATATGATTTCGCTTTGAATTTTCTTAGGTCCAAGTTTTTGAGCCTTTCAGTATTCTTGGACTGGAAGCTGGGGCATCTGAATCTGATATCAAGAAATCATATAGGAGACTTTCTATTCAGTACCATCCTGATAAAAATCCTGATCCAGGTACCTCATTTGTAACACTATAATAAATTAATAATGTTGCTCAATGAAGAAAAAATATATCTTACCTGGTGAACTCTTCTTACGCCTTTTCTCCCACACATACCCAGAGGCTCATAAGTACTTCATTGAATATATATCCAAGGCATATCAAGCATTAACTGATCCTATATCTCGTGAGAATTATGAGAAATATGGTCACCCTGATGGGCGGCAGGTAATATTAGCATCATTAGATCCTAATGTCTCAATCAGAGCTAAATTTTGCAACACATGTTCCATGAACTGCTAAAGCTAACGGGTAATACATCTTGTTTATGATTCAGGGGCTGCAAATGGGCATTGCTTTGCCCAAGTTTTTACTAAACATTGATGGTGCATCTGGTGGGATAATGCTTCTTGGAATAGTCGGATTTTGTATATTATTGCCTTTGATGATAGCTGTTATTTATTTGTCAAGATCATCAAAATATACTGGAAACTATGTCATGCATCAAACTTTGTCCACTTACTACTACTTTATGAAGCCATCTCTTGCTCCAAGGTATGAACTTGCGAACATGTCATTTAACATTGTTACTTTTGGAATTTAATATTTGTGTTTCCCTAGCACATATTGTTTAAAGTGCAAGTGCTCTGTATCTGATATTTGAATTTTGATGTTAGACTGACATGAGGCCTGTAATATCATTAGCAACAGAAGATTTTTGTTAATATTGGAAGTGAGATTGTGATTTATTATTATTGACTTATTGCTCTTTGAGACTTCTTTTCTTGAATGTTCAAGCAATATATATATATTTTTAAAAAACTTCTGCTGGGTAAATATATTTGCACAGCTCCAACTTTACCATTAAGCATTGATGAGTTGATAAAAAATAAGATGCTATGCACATGCAAAACCACAGCGCCTGATGAAAACCATTACTAAGTCTTGAATGACAACATCAAGAATCTCCTTTTCCAAAACCATATAATGGTACATAAAAATGATAATGCATTTTTTTGTTAACATGTTCTTTTATTGTTTCTGACCACACTCCAGGGGGCTAGTATATATTTTAACCAGCTTATATATCTGGTAGATTAAATGAGTGCATGCTTTCTTCGAGTTTCCCATATACTTCTATCTTTATACTTGCTAGCCTTAGAGGTTTTCTTTATTTTTTCTCATTAGTACTTAGTAGCTTCCAGGAAACTTCTATTTTTGGTGTTAATTTACTTACTAGCTTTCGAAATCATGTTTTTCCATTGTGTGAGCCATGAGTTGTTTCCATGTCACAGCAAAGTTATAGATGTCTTCATCAAGGCTGCAGAATATATGGAGATGCCAGTTCGACGCAGTGATGATGAACCCCTGCAAAAATTGTTTGTAGCTGTTAGAAGCGAGTTAAATCTGGACTTAAAGAACATTAAGACAGAACAAGCAAAGTTCTGGAAGCAGCATCCATCACTAGTAAAGGTTGGCCTTTTCTGACTAGATTCTATGATGCACAAGATATAAATTGATCTCCACAATCTGAAAAGCTATAATTTTAATTTCTTTATTTTATTGCAGATGGAACTGCTGATTCAGGCGCATCTCACTTGTGAGTCATTCGCTTTGACGCCAGCACTTCTTAAAGATTACAGACACATGCTTGAACTTGCACCTCGTCTTCTGGAAGAACTCGTTAAGGTACTTGTTTGAATGTCTTGCTCATTAGATCTCTGTCCTTGATACTATTTTAGCGCACTTCACCATATATGATGTTTTATATTTATCCTTTCTGTTAAAATTTCATAACAAACTCAGACCACCAGTTCTAGGCATAGTTTCTGCAATTTTTTGGTTTCCTACAATTTAATTTGTTTATTTAAGTTTGATTGATAACATATTTAATTGGAATTAATATAAGCAATTTGCAATTAAAGTTATTCTTTCATAAAAGTTAAGCATGAGGCATCCATACAAGCAAGAAAAGGAACTATGGACATGCGTATTGTGTGTAGTAGTATCATGATCTGCTTGGAAAATAATACAAAAATAACAAGTTAGGTTTCTTATCAAACTGAAGTGTGGCCAACTGATTTGCATACATCTAAACAGATGACTGAAACTGTCTAGAAATTTGTGTCGCTAAAGAACTTTTCATGCCTATTGCTTGTTGTTCATAGAAACATCCAAAAGAATTAATGTCACAAAAGTAGTAGTAGTTACAAAACTAAAACATAGGCGCATGTAGAGGATGTGACTACCGAACAGGAGCGTCGTTTCTGATTTGTATAGAAAAGGCGCATTGACTTTCAATTGATTTATCGTATTTACAAATAAATCAGCAAATGAAAAAAATTGAGGTTGTGATTATATCGTTTGACGAAACTGAATGGTGCCTGATTGGTTGAACATAACAGCATGCGTACTAAGTCAACTGAGTCATAGATTGATTTGGTCTTATTTATAAGTAGAGGGATGGAAAAATGAATTATGTTCCTGTTGCACTCAACAGGCATAAAGTAGCAATATGTTACCTGATGTAGGCAGAAATACTTCACAAGGATAGAAAACTTGTCCAAGCAATTTAGGCTCCTCTCCATAATGATCTCTAGTGAGTGATGATCTAAACCCAACGAAGGGAAAAGGAGGACAACAAATGGGTGCAGTTGATTCGGTTTGGAAATGCCTGATGCTGAGTGCTGGCATCTTATTAATAAGGCTCAGGCTTCTGATTTGGAGAGGAGACAGGTCAACAGATCGGGGAGGCAGGAAAGGAAAGCGAGCAAGTGACGTGGAGTGGAAACAGTGTTCAGGGATGCAAATTGATGCTTTTGTGCATGAAATAGGGTGGTTGAACCTGATGGCCGTGTCTGTGTGGGTGTCGATGTGAAAGGGCCGGATAGATGTAGATCATAAAAATTAGGATCGAATAGTGGAGCATTAGCGATGACATGGCTGCATGAGTTGCCATAAAAATCAGGTAGTGGGTGTCTTCTATTTTGATATATAAGATAGAAGATATGTAAACATTGATGGAATAAGTCTTGAACATCTAGAGGACAGCATGAGCCTTTTGACTGTCCTCTTTTAGCATCTTAGCATCTAAAGGACAGCAGGAGCTTTTTGACTGTCCTCTTTAGCATCTTTAGGACAGCAGGAGTTTTTGACTGTCCTCTTTAATCTCTTTAGCACTAGAGGACAACAGGAGCTTTTTGACTGTCCTCTTTAGTCTCTTTTAGCTTTTAGCATCTAGAGGACAATCCTGTTGTGTAGTGTGGTAGTGCAGCCTCTAGGGCTATAAATATGTGTCTCCAACCCTTAGATGGGTATGACATTTGAGTAGTGTGTGAGAAATAAACGAAAATTGCCCCAACTCGTAGTGTCATCCTCTCGATGAGAGTTAGAGTCCCGCTGCTTACAATTGGTATCAGAGCCAAACTATCATGCAGCCTAAACATCTCTTGCTCATCTCCTTCCCGCGCCTCTCCCCACACTCAGTCGGCAGCAAGAGCTCCAACTATTCCTTCCTCTCCTGCTCAGACGAGCAGCCTTTCGTCTGAGACAACCTTTTCCACACGCAGCGACCCCTCACTAGCCCACCATGTCCCTACGCTCGGTCACTTCGAGTGCGCGGCGCCAGTAGGAGGCCGAGGTCGCCGCGACACAAGAACGCGAGCGAGCACCAGCAGCAGCTACAGCGACAGCGGCGGAACTGGCAGCAGCGAGAGCGGAAGTAGAAGCAGCGGAGGCGGCAGATGCTGCACGTGCGGCGGCAGCAGAGCTCGAGGCTCTGCGCGACAGTAGAGCCGACAGCTCTGCTTCTGTCGACGACAACACCGACAAAGAGCTCAGGCTGGCGAGGGAAGCAGTGCGAGAGCAGGCGGCACAGTGGGCAGCCGCGCATCCCCATGGGGGCGCACGTGGCGGCAGCCCAGATAGGCGTCGACGCGTCGACGACGCTCCGGGTGAGGGCCCGCACGCGTTGGCAGCCCAGACGGGCGTAGACATGCCGGTGGTGCTCCCGGCGGCGACCGAGTCGACGGAGATCGCGGCCTCTACAGGCGGCGCGACTCTCCCTCCCCGGATCGGTACCATGGTCGCCACGGGGCGCAGGCCATTGTCAGGGACATTGGTCCCAGCGGTGGGTGGCCTACCCTCACCAAGACCAACTACGTCGAGTGGGCCGCGATGATGAGGGTACGGCTTCAGATTCGCCACATGTGGGAAGCAGTTCGGTACGGCGACGTCGACTACTACGAGGATCGACGGGCGCTAGATGCCCTCATTGCTGCAGTCCCGCCCGAGATGCAGTTTTCGCTTTCCTAGAAGCGGACTGCCAAGGAAGCCTGGGACGCCATCGGTGCGACCCGCATCGGTAGCGACCGTGCCCGCAAGACCACGCTGCAGACACTTCGCAAGTAGTGGGAGAACCTGGCCTTCAAGCCAGGTGAGGATGTTGATGACTTTGCTCTTCGCCTCAACACTTTGTTGCAGAAGATGGTGCAGTTCGACGACGACACCTACGATGAGGAGAGAGACGTCGAGAAGCTCTTTCGTTGCATCCCCGAGAAGTACAAATAGATCGCTCGATCAATCGAGTCTCTGCTAGACCTCTCCACGATGACGATCGAAGAAGCAATTGGTCGTCTCAAGGTCGTCGACGGCGACGAACCACAGGCCCTCTTTGGGCCAATCACCATCGACGGGAAGCTACATCTCACTCGGGAGCAGTGGGAGGCCTGCCAGGGTGACAAGAAGGGGAGTCCTCAACACGAGGCCGCAAACGCGGCAAGCCGCACAAGGCGCGTGGAGGCGCCCAGGCGGGGGCGCGAGGACATGATGAGGGTGGTGCCCGTGCAGGTGCCCAAGGCGGCGCCGTCGACAACAAGAAGCCGGCACGAGACGACGGCTGTCACAATTGTGGCAAGCTTGGCCACTGGGCCAGGGATTGTCGACAGCCACGACGTGGCCAGGCCAACGTCGCACAGGTGGAGGCGGAGGAGGAGGCTCTGCTTCTAGCACATGCAAGCATCGAGCTATCTCCAGTGGCACCGGCCGCAGCGGCACTCCTCCACCTTGATGAGTCGAAAGCACGCGCTTTCCTCGGCGACGGCTCCAGCAAAGACATGATCGAAGGATGGTGCCTCGACACCGGCGCCACATCACATGACCGGCCGACGGGCGTTCTTCACCGAGCTTGACTAGCGTCCGAGGCTCCGTCAAGTTTGGGGACGCCTCCGGCGTAGAGATCAAGGGCGCCGGCTCAGTCGTCTTCACCGCCACGTCTGGTGAGCACAGGCTGCTCACCGGAGTCTACTACATCCCCGCGTTGAGGAACTCTATCATCAGCTTGGGACAGCTGGATGAGAATGGTTCGCGCGTGGAGGTCGTGCACGGAGTCATGAGGATCTGGGACCCCTCTCGGCACCTTCTTGCCAAGGTACGTAGGAGTCCAAATCGGCTATACATCCTCAATGTGAAGGTGGCACAACCTTGCTGCCTTGCTGCTCGTTGAGACGACGGGGCATGGCAGTGGCACGAGCGCTTCGGGCACCTTAACTTCGAGGCCCTGAAGCGGCTCAGTGCCCAAGGAGATGGTACGAGGCCTGCCGTGCCTTGACCATGTGGAGCAATTCTGCGATGTCTGCGTGTTGACAAAGCAGAGACGGCTCCCCTTTCCCCAGCAGTCGAGCTTTCGAGCCAAGGAGAGGCTTGAGCTCGTGCATGGGGACTTGTGTGGCCCGGTGACACCAGCCACACCAGGAGGACGACGCTACTTGCTGCTCGTCGACGATCTCTCCCGCTACATGTGAGTGATGATCCTTGGTAGCAAGGGAGAGGCTGCGAACGCCATCAGGCGTGTGCAGGTTGCTACGGAGGCGGAGTGCGGCCGCAAGCTACGCGTGCTGCACACCGACGACGGCGGCGAATTCACGGCGGCTGAGTTCGCGTCGTACTGCGCAGATGAGGGCGTTCAGCGCCACTACTCCGCGCCGTACAGCCCGCAGCAGAACGGCGTTGTCGAGCGGCGCAACCAGACGGTTGTGGGGATGGCTCGGGCTCTCCTCAAATAGGAGGGGAATGCTGGCTGTCTTCTGGGGAGAGGCGATGGTGACAACGGTCTACATCCTCAATCGCTCGCCCACCAAGGCACTCAACGGGATGACACCGTACGAGGCTTGGCATGGGCGCAAGCCGGCGGTCTCTCACTTACGGGTCTTCGGCTGCCTCGCGTTCACCAAGGAGCTTGGCCACATCGGCAAGCTCGATGACAGGAGCACCCCAGGAGTGTTCATTGGCTACGTGGAGCGCTCGAAGGCCTACCACATCCTTGACCCAGGAACACTGCGTGTGCGCACGGCGCGAGACGTAGTGTTCGACGAAGGGCGAGGATGTGCCTGGGACAAGGCGGTGGACGACGGCACGACTCCGACGTACGACGACTTCACCATCGAGTATGTCCACTTTGAGGGAGCCGGGGGAGTAGGCGACCCTTCTTCGAGTAGGCCTACTCCAGCCCCCATGTCTCCACCGACTATAACGCCACGCTCTCCAGCTCCGGCTACAACGAGCTCTTCGCCACCACGCCATCCAGCCACGACTCTGGCTCCAGCGAGCTCTCCGTCACCACGTACTCCAGCACCGACGGTACCCTCCTCGGGAACATCCTCTCCGACGCCAGCTCGTGTCGAACATGACCCAGTGGAGCTCGTGACCCCGCTCTCCCACGACGAGGAGCGCGTCGACGCGTGCTACGACAGCGAGCCGTTGCAGTATCGAAAGGTGGAGGGCCTTCTCATCGACCCGTTAGTGCCGGGCCCGGCGTCTCGCATTTTGGCAGGAGAGTGGCATCTTGCATGCGACGATGGTGAGCCTCGGTCTTTTGCGGAGGTCGAGAAACACGCGGCTTGGCGTGCCGCGATGCAGTCGGAGATGGATGCGGTGGAGACGAACCGCACCTGGGAGCTCGCTGATCTCCCTCATAGTCATCGCGCGATCACCCTTAAATGGGTGTTCAAACTGAAGAGAGATGAAGCCGGCGCCATCGTTAAGCACAAGGCTCGCATGGTGGCACGCGGTTTCTTACAACAAGAGGGGATCGACTTCGACGATGCTTTCGCCCCCGTGGCACGGATGGAATCCGTGCGACTCCTCCTTGCGCTGTTAGCCCAGGAGGGCTGGCACGTGATGGAATAAGTCTTGAGCATCTAGAGGACAGCCTGCTTTTGACTGTCCTCTGTAGTCCTTTAGCATCTAGAGGACAGCTTGACTGTCCTCTGTAGTCTCTTTAGCATCTAGAGGACAACAGTCGTTTTTTGACTGTCCTCTGTAGTCGCTTTAGCATCTAGAGGACAACAATCGCTTTTGACTGTCCTCTGTAGTCTCTTTAGCATCTAGAGGACAATCCTGTTGTGTAGTGTGTGTGAGAAGGTGTGGTAGTGCAGCCCCTAGGGCTATAAATATGTGTCCCCAACCCCTATAAGGGTATGGCATTGTGTAGAGTTTGAGGAAATAAACAGAAAATTGCCCCAACTCATAGTGTCATCCTCTTGATGAGAGTTAGAGTCCCTCTACTTACAATTGGTATCGGAGCCAAACTATCCTGCAGCTTAAACATCTCGTGCTCATCTCTTTCCCGCGCCTCTCCCCACACTCAGTCGGCAGCAAGAGCTCCAACTGTTCCTTCCTCCCCTGTTCAGACGAGCAGCCTTTCGTCTGAGACAGCCTCTTCCACACGCAACGACCCCTCACTAGCCCACCATGTCCCTACGCTCGGCCACTTCGAGTGCGCGGCGCCAGCAGGAAGCCGAGGTCGCCGCGGCACAAGAACGCGAGCGAGCAGCAGCAGCGGCTGCAGCGACAGCGGCGAGGGCAGCACGGTTGGCGGCGGCGGAACTGGCAGCGGCGAGAGCGGAAGTAGAAGCAGCGGAGGCGGCAGATGCTGCACGTGCGGCGGCAACAGAGCTCGAGGTTCTGCGCGGCAGTAGAGCTGGCAGCTCTGCTTCTGTCGACGACAACACCGACGAAGAGCTCAGGTTGGCGAGGGAAGCAGCGCGAGAGCAGGCGGCACAGTGGGCAGCCGCGCATCCCCATGGGGGCGCGCGTGGCGGCAGCCTGGATAGGCGCCGACACGCTGACGGCGCTCCAGGCAGGGGCGCACGCGGCGGCAGCCCAGACGGGCGTAGACGCGCCGGCGGTGCTCCCGGCGGCGGCGACCGAGTTGACGGAGATCGCGGCCTCTACAGGTGGCGCGGTTCTCCCTCCCCGGATCGGTACCATGGTCGCCGCATGGCCCAAGCCATTGTCAGGGACATCGGTCCCGGCGGTGGGTGGCCTACCCTCACCAAGACCAACTACGTCGAGTGGGCCGCGGTGATGAGGGTACGGCTCCAGGTTCGCCACATGTGGGAAGCAGTTCGTTACGACGACGTCGACTACCACGAGGATCGGCGGGCGCTGGATGCCCTCATTGCTGCAGTCCCGCCCGAGATGCAGTTTTCACTTTCCCATAAGCGGACTGCCAAGGAGGCCTGGGACGCCATCGCTGCGACCCGCATCGACAGCGATCGTGCCCGCAAGACCACACTGCAAGCACTTCGCAAGGAGTGGGAGAACCTGGCCTTCAAGCCAGGTGAGGATGTTGATGACTTTGCTCTCCGCCTCAACACTCTGTTGCAGAAGATGGTGCAGTTCGGCGACGACACCTACGATGAGGAGAGAGCTGTTGAGAAGCTCTTCCGTTGCATCCCCGAGAAGTACAGGCAGATTGCTCGCTCGATCGAGTCTCTGCTAGACCTCTCCACGATGACGATCGAAGAGGCGATTGGTCGCCTCAAGGTGGTCGACGGCGACGAACCACAGGCTCTCTCTGGGCCTATCACTATCGACGGGAAGCTACATCTCACTCGGGAGCAGTGGGAGGCCTGCCAGGGTGACAAGAAGCAGGGGGAGTCCTCCTCGACACGAGGCCGCAAACGCGGCAAGCCGCGCAAGGCGCGTGGAGGCGCCCAGGCCGGGGCGTGAGGACATGCTGAGGGTGGTGCACGTGGAGGTGCCCAAGGCGGCGCTGTCGGCAACAAGAAGCCGGCACGAGACGACGGCTGCCACAACTGCGGCAAGCTTGGCCACTGGGCCAGGGATTGTCGGCAGCCACGACGTGGCCAGGCCAACGTCGCACAGGCGGTGGCGGAGGAGGAGGCCCTGCTCCTGGCACATGCAAGCATCGAGCCATCTCCAGCGGCACCGGCCGCAGCGGCACTCCTCCACCTTGATGAGTCGAAAGCACGCGCTTTCCTCGGCGACGGCTCCAACAAGGACATGATCGACGGATGGTGCCTCGACACCGGCGCCACTCATCACATGATCGGCCGACGGGAGTTCTTCACCGAGCTTGACTCTAGCGTTCGAGGCTCCGTCAAGTTTGGGGACGCCTCCGGCGTAGAGATCAAGGGCGCCGGCTCAGTCGTCTTCACCGCCGCGTCTGGTGAGCACAGGCTGCTCACCGGAGTCTACTACATCCCCGCGTTGAGGAACTCTATCATCAGCTTGGGACAGCTGGATGAGAACGGTTCGCGCGTGGTGGTCGAGCACGGAGTCATGAGGATCTGGGATCCCTCTCGTCGCCTTCTTGCCAAGGTACGCAGGAGTCCAAATCGGCTATACATCCTCAAGGTGAAGGTGGCACAACCTTGCTGCCTTGCTGCTCGTCGAGACGACGGGGCATGGCAGTGGCACGAGCGCTTCGGGCACCTTAACTTCGAGGCCCTGAAGCGGCTCAGTGCCAAGGAGATGGTACGAGGCCTGCCGTGCCTTGACCATGTGGAGCAATTCTGCGATGTCTGCGTGTTGACAAAGCAGAGACGGCTCCCCTTTCCCCAGCAGTCGAGCTTCCGAGCCAAGGAGAGGCTCGAGCTCGTGCATGGGGACTTGTGTGGCCCGGTGACACCAGCCACACCAGGAGGACGACGCTACTTCTTGCTGCTCGTCGACGATCTCTCCCGCTACATGTGGGTGATGATCCTTGGCAGCAAGGGAGAGGCTGCGAACGCCATCAGGCGTGTGCAGGTCGCTGCGGGCGCAAGCTGCGCGTGCTGCGCACCGACAACGGCGGCGAATTCACGGCGACTGAGTTCGTGTCGTACTGCGCGGATGAGGGCGTTCAGCGCCACTACTCCGCGCCGTACAGCCCGCAGCAGAACGACGTCGTCGAGCGGCGCAACCAGACGGTTGTGGGGATGGCTCGGGCTCTCCTCAAGCAGGGAGGAATGCCAGCTGTCTTCTGGGGAGAGGCGGTGGTGACAGCGGTTTACATCCTCAACCGCTCGCCCACCAAGGCTCTCAACGGGATGACACCGTACGAGGCTTGGCATGGGCGCAAGCCGGCGGTCTCTCACCTACGGGTCTTCGGCTGCCTCGCATTCACCAAGGAGCTTGGCCACATCAGCAAGCTCGACGATAGGAGCACCCCGGGGGTGTTCATTGGCTACGCGGAGGGCTCGAAGGCCTACCGCATCCTTGACCCAAGAACACAGTGTGTGCGCACGGCGCGCGACGTAGTGTTCGATGAAGGGCGAGGATGGGCGTGGGACAAGGCGGTGGACGACGGCACGACTCCGACGTACGACTTCACCATCGAGTACGTCCACTTTGAGGGAGTTGGGGGAGTAGGCAACTCTTCTCCGAGCAGGTCTACCCCAACCCCCAAGTCTCCACCGACTCCAGCGCCAAACTCTCCAGCTCCTGCTACAGCGAGCTCTTCGCCACCACGCACTCCAGCACCGACGGTACCCTCTCCGGGAACGTCCTCTCCGACACCAGCTCGTGTCGAGCACGACCCAGTGGAGCTCGTGACCCCTCTGTCCCATGACGAGGAGCGCGTCGACGCGTGCTACGACGGCGAGCCGTTGCGGTATCGAAGGGTGGAGGGCCTTCTCATCGACCCGTCGGTGCCGGGCCCTGCGTCTCGCATTCTGGCAGGAGAGTTGCATCTTGCATGCGACGATGGTGAGCCTCGGTCTTTCGCGGAGGCCGAGAAACATGCGGCTTGGCGTGCCGCGATGCAGTCGGAGATGGACGCGGTTGAGACGAACCGCACTTGGGAGCTCGCTGATCTCCCTCATGGTCATCGCGCGATCACCCTTAAGTGGGTGTTCAAACTGAAGAGGGATGAAGCCGGCGCCATCGTCAAGCATAAGGCTCGCTTGGTAGCACGCAGTTTCTTGCAGCAGGAGGGGATCGACTTCGACGATGCCTTCGCCCCTGTAGCACGGATGGAATCTGTGCGACTCCTCCTCGCGCTGGCAGCCCTGAAGGGCTGGCATGTTCATCACATGGATGTCAAGTCGGCGTTTCTTAACGGCGACTTAAAGGAGGAGGTCTATGTACACCAGCCGCCAGGTTTCGCGATCCCTGGCAAGGAGGGCAAGGTGTTGCGCCTGCGCAAGGCTCTCTACGGCTTGCGACAGGCACCAAGGGCGTGGAATGCCAAGCTGGATTCCACGCTCAAGAGGATGGGCTTCATGTCAAGCCCGCACGAGGCGGCCATCTATCGGCGGGGCAATGGAGAAAATGCCCTGCTGGTGGGTGTCTACGTCGACGACTTGGTGATCACCGGCGCCAAGGATGCAGAGGTGGCAGTGTTCAAGGAAGAGATGAAGGCCACCTTCCAAATGAGTGACCTGGGGCATCTCTCCTTCTACCTGGGGATTGAGGTGCACCAGGGAGACTCCGGGATCACACTTCGCCAGACCGCCTATGCCAGGCGCATTGTTGAGCTGGCTGGGCTCACCGACTGCAACCCAGCTCTCCCTCCGATGGAGGAGAGGCTGAAGCTGAGTCGCGACAGCACGACGGAGGAGGTGGATGCTACTCAGTACCGGCGTCTTGTGGGGAGCCTTCGCTACCTCGTCCACACACGACCTGACTTGGCATACTCCGTCGGCTACGTTAGTCGGTTCTTGCAGCGACCGACGACGGAGCATGAGCAGGCTGTGAAGAGGATCATCCGCTATGTTGCGGGGACTCTCGACCACGGTCTCTACTACCCGAGGTGCCCTGGGGAGGCACATCTTGTCGGGTACAGCGACAGCGACCACGCCGGCGACATCGACACTAGCAAGAGCACAAGCGGGATCCTCTTCTTCCTCGGCAAGTGCCCCATCAGCTGGCAGTCGGTCAAGCAGCAGGTGGTGGCCATGTCCAGCTGCGAGGCCGAGTACATAGCGGCGTCCACTGCTTCGACTCAGGCTCTCTGGCTGGCTCGACTGCTCGGTGATCTCCTCGGGAGAGACACTGGAGCGGTGGAACTCAGGGTGGACAGCCAGTCCGCTCTGGCATTGGCCAAGAACCCCGTGTTCCATGAACGGAGCAAGCACATCCGGCTGAGATACCACTTCATCCGAGATTGCTTGGCAGAAGGAAGCATCAAGGCGCGCTACATCAACACCAAGGATCAGCTAGCAGACCTGCTCACCAAGCCCCTTGGGAAGATCAAGTTTGTTGAGCTTTGCTCTAGGTCCGGGATGGCCCAACTTTCTCACAAGACGACGCCCAAGACTTAGGGGGAGAATGATGGAATAAGTCTTGAGCATCTAGAGGACAGCCTGCTTTTGATTGTCCTCTGTAGTCCTTTAGCATCTAGAGGACAGCTTGACTGTCCTCTGTAGTCTCTTTAGCATCTAGAGGACAGCAGTCGCTTTTTGACTGTCCTCTGTAGTCGCTTTAGCATCTAGAGGACAACAGTCACTTTTGACTGTCCTCTGTAGTCTCTTTAGCATCTAGAGGACAATCCTGTTGTGTAGTGTGTGCGAGAAGGTGTGGTAGTGCAGCCCCTAGGGCTATAAATATGTGTCCCCAACCCCTCTAAGGGTATGGCATTGTGTAGAGTTTGAGGAAATAAACAGAAAATTGCCCCAACTCATAGTGTCATCCTCTTGATGAGAGTTAGAGTCCCTCTACTTACAGCACGTTTATCACATGGACGTCAAGTCGGCGTTTCTTAACGGTGACTTAAAGGAGGAGGTCTACGTACACCAGCCGCCAGGTTTTGCGATCCCTGGCAAGGAGGGCAAGGTGTTGCGCCTGCGCAAGGCTCTCTATGGCCTGCGACAGGCACCGAGGGCGTGGAATGCCAAGCTGGATTCCACGCTCAAAGGAATGGGCTTCACGCCAAGCCCGCACGAGGCGATCATCTATCAGCGGGGCAATGAAGTGCCCTGCTGGTGGGTGTCTACGTCGACGACTTGGTGATCACCGGCGCCAAGGATGCAGAGGTTGCAGCGTTCAAGGAAGAGATGAAGGCCACCTTCCAAATGAGTGACCTGTGGCATCTCTCCTACCTGGGGATTGAGGTGCACCAAGGAGACTCCGGGATCACACTTCGCCAGACAGCCTACGCCAAGCGCATTGTTGAGCTGGCTGGGCTCACCGACTGCAACCCAGCTCTCACTCCGATGGAGGAGAGGCTGAAGCTGAGTCGCGACAGCACAACGGAGGTGGACGCTACATAGTACCGGCGTCTTGTGGGGAGCCTTCGCTACCTCGTCCACACACCACCTGACTTGGCATACTTCGTCGGCTACGTTAGTCGGTTTTTTGCAGCGACCGACGACGGAGCATGAGCAGGCTGTGAAGAGGATCATCCGCGATGTTGCGGGGACTCTCGACCACGGTCTCTACTACCCGAGGTGCCCTGGGGAGGCACACCTTGTCGGGTACAGCGACAGCGACCACGCCGGTGACATCGACACTAGCAAGAGTACAAGCGGGATCCTCTTCTTCCTCGGCAAGTGCCTCATTAGCTGGCAGTCGGCAGCAGGTGGTGGCCATGTCCAGCTGCGAGGCCGAGTACATAGCAGCCTCCACTGCTTCGACTCAGGCGCTCTGGCTGGCTCTACTGCTCGGTGATCTCCTTGGGAGAGACACTGGAGCGGTGGAACTCAGGGTGGACAACCAGTCCGCTCTAGCATTGGCCAAGAACCCCGTGTTCCATGAACGAAGCAAGCACATCCGGGTGAGATACCACTTCATCCGAGACTGCTTGGTAGAAGGGAGCATCAAGGCGCGCTACATCAGCACCAAGGATCAGCTTGCAGACCTGCTCACCAAGCCCCTTGAAAGAGTCAAGTTTCTTGAGCTTTGCTCCAGGTCCGGGATGGCCCAACTTTCCCACAAGACGATGCCCAAGACTTAGGGGGAGAATGATGGAATAAGTCTTGAGCATCTAGAGGACAACATGAGCCTTTTGACTGTCCTCTTTTAGCATCTTAGCATCTAGAGGACAGCAGGAGCTTTTTGACTGTCCTTTTTAGTCTATTTAGCATCTAGAGGACAACATGAGTTTTTTGACTGTCCTCTTTAATCTCTTTAGCATCTAGAGGACAACAGGAGCTTTTTGACTGTCCTCTTTAGTCTCTTTTAGCTTTTAGCATCTAGAGGATAATCCTGTTGTGTAGTGTGGTAGTGCAGCCTCTAGGGCTATAAATATGTGTCTCCAACCCTCAGATGGGTATGGCATTTGAGTAGTGTATGAGAAATAAACGAAAATTGCCCCAACTCGTAGTGTCATCCTCTCGATGAGAGTTAGAGTCCCGCTGCTTACAAACATGTTAGATGATGGCAGGTATAATGGATTGATTGCTTGAGAGGAAATACATGTACATATATATAGGGGAGGAGGAGGTGAGGTACATATATATGGATTGGAGGGGATTGAGTGGGTTTAAATCCATATCAAGTCAAAATCCTTCATAATTTTTTCCAATCCCTTCCAATCCATGAGTTATAAGAAAAAAGTGAACAAGGCCTAAATGGTAAGGATCATGATTGATCATGACCAGCAATCCTCTCCCCCAAATCTTTCTATCAATCTATATCCTATCCTGCTATACTAAGACAACTCTATATATGGTAGTGCCCTAGGCGCATGTGCCCTGTATAACAGGTTGTCTAACACCCCCGCAGTCACAACTTAGTCAGAGCAAATGTTGAGACTGGATCTAAACTCATGGAACACTGAGGAGTGGAGGCCATTCGTGAAGATGTCGGCGAACTGTGATGTTGTCGGAACGTGTAGAACGCGGACTTGCCCAATGGCGACCTTCTCGTGGACGGAGTGAAGATCAATCTCCACATGCTTGGTACGTTGATGTTGAACGGGGTTGGTGGAGAGGTAGACGATGCTGATGTTGTCATAGTAGACAAGAGTGCACTGGAACGGTGGGTGATGGAGCTCGTAAAGCAGCTGGCGTAGCCAAGTTGTTTCAGCAACTCCATTAGCAACAACACGATATTTGGCCTCGTCACTGGATCGGGAAATAACTATTTGGCACTTTGTAGTCCATGACATCAAGTTGTCACCTAGGAACACCGCATAGCCTGATGTAGAGCGATGATTGTCCGGATAACCTGCATACTCAACATCAGTATAGGTGACGAGGTCGGAGCTGGATGAATGACGGAGGCGTAGATCGTAGTCGGAGGTGCCTTGAAGATAGCGTAGAATGCGCTTTATGGCCATCAGATGAGGCTTTTGAGGGTCGTGCATATGAAGGCATATCTGTTGGACGGTGTAGTGTAGGTGATGTCCGACCGGTTGAATGTCAGGTACTGAGCTATGTTGCGGAACTGGGAGGCGTCCTGGACCGAAGCCCTGAATCGGCAGCAAGCTTCGCCTGAAGATCGACCGGAGTAGTGCACGTCTTGCAGTCAGCCATGGGTGCCCGTTTGATGACATCCAGCGTGTCCACGAAGGCCTACAGACACTGTTGTCCGAGCGGCACCGAGATGCTTGAAGCGCTGATTGAGTCCTCACAGTATGTTGAGGACCAGTATGCGGTTGCTGACAGGGGATCCTAGATCAGTCAGGGCGTAAGCCATGCCCTTAAACTTGCGGGGTGGTCACGGGGTGGTCGCCCTGAACAAAGTTGCGGAAGGCAACATCCAAGTGAAGAGTACGGGTCTCTCAATTACCTAGAAATTGGTTCCCAAGATCGAGCCATATGTGTCGCGCCGTGCGGCCACGTTCTCGGACGACCTCTTGAAGATCAGGAGAGATCGTGTTGGTGAGCCCGCAGAGGACTATGGTGTCCAGCCGGGTCCAGGCAGGGTATTGGCGAAGGTGACGTCGGATCGACGCGGTCGGCGAGGGCATATCGCATCAGGGCCAACATCATGAGATCGCGCTAGCGAGTGTAGTTGGATGATGAAGCTTCTGGAATGATATTCACCAATTGGCGAACGCTTGGGATTGCTGCAACCTAGACGTGGAGTGGAGACAAGCGATGACAGTCACCTCGTGGGAGGCGTCGGGCGGGGCGTTCGAGGTCGAGGAAGACGGTAGCAGTCGTTTGGCTGCGGCAACCTTCCATTCCATGTCGTCGTCGGCGGCCTGCTCCTCATGGAGCTGGCGGGCGGCCTAAACCCGTTTCCTAGAGCTGTCGGCTTTCTCTTCCGCGTCGTCGGCGGCCTTCTCTTCCGCGGCTTCGGTGGCAGCGAGCAACTCGTCGAGGCACTGCTTGAGAACAATGGCGTCCAACTTCGACGCCATGACGATGATGATGACGAGTGGTGGCAAGTCGAAAGGAGGGTGGCGACAACGAGGGTTGGGGCGCCTAGAGGTGGCTGCAGCGGCGGCCTGGAGAGGATGAGTTGGCGGCGGCAGCCTGAGGTGGTAGCGGCGGCGGCCTGGAGAGGCGGAGGTGGTGGCGGCGGCTCTAGGGAGGCAGCAATTGCGTAGAGGGCAGCCTAGAAGCAAAAGCGAAAAAAGGGATCTAGGCTCTGATTACCATGTTAGATGATGGTAGGAATAATGGATTCCCTTGAGAGGAAATACATGTACATATATATAGGGGAGGATGAGGTGTGGTAAATGGAAATCTCCTAAATGGTAAGGATCATGACTGATCCTGACCAGCAATCCTCTCCCCCAAATCTCTCTCTATCAATCTATATCCTATCCTGCTATACTAAGACAACTCTATACATGGCAGCGCCCTGGGCGCATCTGCCCTGTATAGCAGGCCGTCTAACAAAATGAGGTAATGTTTCTGGTCTGATGATGTAATTTTTCCGATAAAGGAAAAAAATGCTATCCTGTCTTATCTGCACCAGGGTTAATCTGGCACTAGCTAGGAATATTAAATCTCATGCACATTTTGATGCGTTTGCCAAACCATTTGTACTCCTATTTCTTCAAGCTTTGACAATAAAAAAGGTCTATTGTACTTTGAACACAGGCAACATTACGTTGTAACCCTTTCACTTTATGCCTTGAAGTTTGAACCATTCACTGATTTTTGAACTATCTCACTGATCTCCCCCTCCCCCATGCGTACATTGAAATACTCATTGGCTTGCAGATTGCAGTTTTACCAAGGAATCCCCATGGTTTTGGATGGCTCCGGCCTGCACTCAGTGTTATTGAGCTTTCTCAAAATATTATCCAGGTATTTTTGTCTACGAACAACCTGATTTTTTCTCAGACAACTTTGGCGAACCATTTCATGTTGATGTACTATGTTGGACTACAAAATAGATGAAACTTCTCAAGCCTTGTTTGGCTGCACCCTAATCCACCATGATCCACATGGGTTTGGGAGGGATTGAGGTGCCCTGCCAACCCATGTGGATTGGGGTGTATTGCATTGCAATGCAGCCAAACAAAGCCCTTATGTGACTTAAGTGAGTTTGATCATTCAGGCGTATGTTTACTCTTTTATGTATGTGGGTCTCAGCTGTCATTTCTTGTGGACAGTCAGCTGCTGATTAGCTTATCCTAAGATTTTATCGAACTGTTCGTGGAATACTAGCTACTGCCATTTGTTCAAAATCTTACACTTTTAGTGGGATTGTAAACTAGATCTTATGATATTATGCGATCCTGATTATAGATTGTAATATGCATTTTATTAGCAAGTGTAAAACATGTGAAGTAGTACTACCCTCCGGCCTCCGTTCCTAAGAGTGTCATTCTAGGTTTGGACCAAGCTGAACTTTTTCAAGTTTTAATTGATTTATAGAAAATATTATCGACATTTACATCACCAAATAGATTTGTTATGACAATATATTGCATAATTCATCTAACGATACTTGTTACAACTTATAAATATTATTTTTTGTATATATTGTCAAACTTGAGACTCATTGGCTCGAAAGTGAGAGACACTTTTGGGTATGGAGATAGTAGCAATTGTATGAAAATTGTGGATTGGTTCACACTTCACATTTCCACTTATTGCAGCAACTCATGCTGCAAGGATAGGAGTGCAATGTAACAGAAATAAGGTCTTTCGTACTGTTACTTGCTTAGGTCAAGTGTTGTCTTTGCCAAGAAAAGTATGTGGGACCTGGGAATGAAGCAATAATATTTGTAGCCATAATGTTAAAAATGGTGTGCTAATTATATTTCTTTTTACATTAATATGGTTTACTGATTTTCACATCTCAGTTCTAATTAACTGCTCCTTTAAGTTGGTCAGTCAGTTTTTATGCAACACCTCCCTTGTGCTATTATGTAGCTTAGTTAGAAAAAGGTACTGCTTTGTTACAGAAATAAATTTTGTTAGTGGTTTGAAACATCTAGGATTAATTTTGTTAGCAACTGTGTAGAAGAGTAACCGTTTTAAACGTTAATAAATTCATGTGATCCAATTTCTTTTTAGCCCGTGCCACTGCATTTGCATCCGGTATGCAAGCTCATTCACCACCATTAATTGCATTGTATTGGGATGACACATTTGCAGGCTGTACCATTAAGTGCACGAAAAGCTAGTGGTGCTAACTCGGAAGGAATAGCTCCTTTCTTGCAGCTGCCACATTTCACAGAAGCAACCGTGAAAAAGATTGCTCGCAAGGTATTTTCTCACTGCAGTTAGCAATTCTTTTGCAGCAAATGTAGATTAATCAAAGCAATTTCAAATTTGATGACATATCTTTAAAGTATCCTTTAACTCTGGAATGTAAGTGTTATTCTGTGTTGACTACAGAAAATCCGTGCATTCCAAGAACTTTGTGACATGCCTGTGGAAGATCGTGCTGCATTGCTCACACAAGTTGCTGGGCTTTCTGAAGAACAAGCTCGGGATGTAGAGTTTGTACTGGAGATGATTCCTTCTATTGAAGTAGACATGAAATGTGAGACTGAAGGTGAAGAGGGCATTCAAGAAGGTGATGTCGTGACCATGTATGCTTGGGTCTCGCTACAACGGCGCAATGGATTGACTGCTGCTCTTCCCCATTGTCCCAACTTCCTGTTCCACAAGGAAGAAAACTTCTGGCTGCTTCTAGCCAATGTGGCATCTAATGATGTCTGGTTGTCACAGAAAGTCAGTTTCATGGATGAGGCCACGGCCATAACTGCAGCATCAAAAGCTATACAAGAGACCCAGGAAGCACTAGGTGCAAGTGCAAAGGAAATAGGAAATGCAGTTAGGGAGGCAGTTGACAGGGTGAAGAAAGGCAGTAGGCTGGTAATGGGCAAGTTCCAAGCCCCAGCAGAGGGTACTCACAACCTCACCTCTTTTTGTTTGTGCGACGCTTGGATAGGCTGTGACACGAAGACCAGCTTCAAGCTCAAGGTCCTGAAGCGCAGCCGTGCTGGAACAAGAGGCCATGTGCCTGAAGAAGGGCCAGTGGCTGCCGCAGAGGATGGTATTGAGGAGGAAGAGGAGGAAGAGGAAGAGGAGTATGATGACTATGAGAGCGAGTACAGTGATGACGAGGAGGACGCGAAGAACAAGGGGGAAGGGAAGGGGAAGGTTGTGAACGGAT
This sequence comes from Zea luxurians, assembly GCA_029449295.1. Taxonomy (NCBI): domain Eukaryota; kingdom Viridiplantae; phylum Streptophyta; class Magnoliopsida; order Poales; family Poaceae; genus Zea; species Zea luxurians. The sequence continues at coordinate 15,801,158 of JAOPSE010000063.1, forward strand.
CGGCCCATCAAGGGGCTGAATCTGATATTGATTCAGGCAGCGATGAGTAATTCTATACTGTGTTATGTTGAGAAAGGAACGTAGAGGTTGACACCATCTGTTTTTTTTTTAAAAAAAGTTGAACGTATCCCCTCCATTTTATAGATGGTCATAGTTACTCAGTTTTGTTTACTAATAAGTTGAGATTGATTGGTTACAAAAGAGCCGGAGCAAAACTAGCTTACTATCTCGAGTTGACCTGAAGACTGCATGGTCATTCTCCAAAGTGCAAGCGTTTCACCCATGCCTATCACCTGTGTGGTGTATGTGCCTCACATTTATTTCGAATGGCACTGCTGATTTCTTAAATTTCTGGATCACCTAATTATTATTGTTAGACCCATCATCCAAAATATTGCTTTGCACTGTAGACTGTGTAGTTCGTAGAATGAAGTTTGAATTATCCAAAATATTGTTTTGCACTGTAGACTGAATAGTTTGTAGAATGGAGTTTGAATGTGGAAATATTGTTTTGCATTATAAACTGCACAGTTCTTAGAATGGAGTTTGAATTTCACGGTAAGTAAGCTGATGAAGATAGCCTTATTACAAGGAGATAGTGATGTAAGAAAGGTTGTTATTAAAAATTAAGTCTATTTGTACGTTGTTATTAAAAGTCTATTAGAACTAATTTGGTGAAAAAAGAATTGGACTAGATTTATGGAGAGAAAATCTTTTGCTATTTAAAATTGAATCCCTATAGATCCCTCTAATTTCCTTGTCGGGCTTGATGGATAATCTAATTGCATGTCTATGTATAGCATGTCTTCATACTTTTCATACTAAGGAATTTGTTGTTCTCATTTATAAGGTGTTTGGTTGGAGGATACAAATGGTAGTCTCATAAATTTCAACATACTAAAATATATTTTCTATATTTTCTTTGCGTACGACCTTATTCTATGGGCAATTGCGTAAGTGCTCCTGTTTTAGGATGTAACTCAAGATTTACCACTGTTTTTTAGACTTTGCGTGTGTCGGCTACCTAGGAACAAGAAATCCAAAAGTAGACCCGCAACCTCCTTTTGACCCATTAGCCGACCAGCCCTCTGTCGAGCAATCCAGCGAGGCGGAGCGGACGACTAGGTCCTCTTTCGAGCAAGATTGCGAGACGGAGCGACCAACTCTCAGCCGAGCAACCCTACGAGGCAGAGCGGCCGACCAAGTCCCCACCGAGCAACATTGCGAGGTGGAGCAGTCAACCAAGACCCCGCCGAGCAATCGCGTGAGGCGGAGTGGCCGACTAGGTCCCCCACCGAGCAACCCTACGAGGTGGAGCGATCGACCAATTCCAAATTGAGCAACACTGCGAGGCGGAGGTTGAGAGCACCTAGAGGGAGGGGGGGTTGAACAGGTGATCCCGCGAAATTAACTCTAAACAACACAAACTTGGTTTATAATATGTGTTAGTGAGAACTAAAACAAAGTTAGGATGAGAAGAGAGAAGAAAGGAGAACGCTTCACTTGATTGCTGCTTTAAGATGAGTATTAAACTTAGGAGCAATATTGCAAGTGAGTAGAGAACTCAAGAAGACAGTAATCATAATAAGTAAAAATGGACAAGAGACAATAATTTTTATCGTGGTTTGGCTAATGCCTACTCTACGTTGTGGTGACCTCCTTTGGTCAAGGGTTGCACTCAACCCCTTTCAAGTGATCCAAAGATCAAACTTGAGTGTCAAAGTTGTCTTCCTTATATTAATATCACGTTGTGAGGAATCTCCACAAATTGGAGTCTCTCACGCCTTACACAAATGATTAGAATCAAATTCGGAGTAAGGTGGAGAGTAGAAACGCACACAAGAGCACAACATAACAACAACACGCACACAAGCAAAAGAGAGCGCCCAAATAAAAAACGACAGAGTCACACCTCAAGAACGCGCTCAAATGTTTCTCTAACAAATCAACAACGTGGTCACAGAAGTTCCGAGTTGTGGTGTGCACAAAGTATGCTTGGGTAACATCTCCATGCGCCTAGAGGGTCCTTTTATAGCCCCAATGGACCTAGGAGCCATTGAACCTTCATGTGGAAGGCTCTTGTTGCCTTCTGTCCGCTGGTGCACCGCACTGTCCGATGCACACCAGACACCGCACAATCTATGATTTGTTTCCTTAACCAGCCGAGCTGACCGTTGCTCGGTCGCTTGGCACATCAGACTGTCCGGTGGTCCTTGTGAACCGTTGCTGAGCTAAAGTGGCTGGTCGTCGATCACGCGCCAACCGTTGGCTGCCTGGCGCACCAGACTGTCCAATGATTTTAGCTAGCATGCCCGATGATTTTTCCAAGACGACCTGTTCAACCACTGACCAGCCTGGGTATCGGACACTGTCCGATACACACCAGACTGTTTGGTGAGGCCCAGTCTGGCTCAGGTTTGGCCAAACTTAGCCAAACTTCTTCACCCCTTTTTGCTTGACTTCATATGGTCCCTAGTACTTAGACAAACATGAATAGTACTTAAAACAATTGACTAAGTACTAGAATCATACCTTTATCACTTTGGACCATAGAGGTTTGCAGTATGCCCACTTTCAAGCCCAAAGATGCTTTTTCCTATATTTCTCAATTTGCTTCACAATTACCTGTGCTCATGCTCATAGGAAGAGATATTACATCATAGCAATGTGTTGAGCATTTAATCACCAAAACAACTAGAAATGGCCCAAGCACACATTCCCCTTTCAATCTCCCCTTTTTGGTGATTTATGCCAACACGCCAAAAGCAACTTAAAGAGGCATTAACATAATCAAATATGAGCCAACTTTTGCAAATTGAAGTCAAATCAACCATCAATAGAAGAAGTATAGGATTTGACACATTTGAGTCATTTTTCCACCACTTGGTTTATTTTCGCAAAACAAATTTATTTTCTTACTTCTAAGTCAAAAACACTTTAGTTTTGCAAATCAAGACCTTTTTCAAGGCTAGTTTTGATCAAAAGCCAAAAGCTCCCCCTTTTTCCCACAAGAAAGATTTCTCCCCTATAAGAGAGTAGTTTTGCATCAAGAGGGGTTTGATCAAAAGACAAGTACTAAACACAATAATTTTTGAAATTCACAAGTGGCGGTTGATCTAGTTGCTTTGGCCTTAATTTCTCCCCCTTTGGCATTAAGCACTAAAACGGAGAAACTAGTGGCCTAAAAACCTCATTGCCTCACCAAAAATTGCAAATGAAGAGCAATAAGGCAATGAACACCAAGGGCAACTTGAACATGATACAATGATACAGTTATGCAGTGGAAGCCTGTTTCTTTGGCCAAGTTCATCATTTCCCTTGCATCACCTTTTAGACTACACCAAAATCACTTAAGAAAACTCATTAGTCTCAAAGAGTCCAGTTGTAGCATATCCTCCCTCTAAACATGTGCATCATTTGCACAAGGACTTGTGACATCCGGGGATGATGTTTTACAACTTGAACACCAAAATACATAATTAAACTCAAAATGTCATGATAAAAAACATAGTGAAGGAAACAGTGACACCTAGGGCGGTGAATTAGGACTTCCAAAAACTATCTCTAAACTAGGCCACAATTAAATCCCTAGAACAAAACCTTTGCAAATAAACAATCTAGAATGTGCAAACTAGGTTTTGTCTAAGTGTTGCTATCTCTATCGCAAAGCCTAAATTTCAATACTATATATTCTAACTAGAACGGAGAGATCGAAACTTAAGTACTTAATGTAAATACAGAAGGTAAAGAGATAGTAGAGATGCAAACTCTTATGGATGACGCCGTTATTTTTACTGAGGTATCCGGAACCATGCAAGGTCCCAACTAATCCTCGTTAGTGCCCCTACGCAAAGGGATCCCAAACCTCCTAAAGTATGTGCAACTGGATAGTAGTGATGCATGTGTGCCCCCATTAGAATCCAGCTGAGAAGAAGCTTCTTCAGTAGGAAAGAGGTCCCAAACCTCCTAAAGAACGTGCAACTGGATAGTAGTGATGCATGTGTGCCCCTATTGCCAATTCTTAGTACAACGTTCACACAATCATTTTGCTCGACGAAAGGCCTGAAGGGATGCCAATGTTTCTTCAGCATTTTGGCCTTGGACCGGTGGACGTCGATCCGCTTGTGCCAGAACATGAACATGAGACTCCATCTTGTTAGGAGGAGGAAGAGGCATGGCCATTTTGGACATAGGCTTCCCCACGATCCTCTGTCTCCCTTGTGAAATTCGTCTCGCATTCCCGGAGCAATGACCTTCTCCTGCAAAAGCGCCAAGGAACCAACAGTATCCATGTCCATAGGTTGTTGCATCAAGACAACAACACGAATATCATCACGCAGGCCATCCACAAAACGAGTTGCGTAATATAAGGGATCAACAACTGAATCATACACCGACAATTGATCCACAAGGGACGAAAAATGTTCAATGTACTCTAACACGCTAGCCAATTGTCTAATGCAAAACAGCTGACACAACAAGAGATGATATTGATCTTTACCAAAACGCTCGTGCACAAACTTACAAAATAGGGGCTAGGACAGACTCGAGTTGTGGAACACAACAAACTAAAACCAACATGACACCATAGGTGACAGATGGATGGAATAATTCTTCACCAACGACTCTGGATCAACCTGATACATATCAAAATAAGTCTCAAAACGTGAAATCCACAACCGAGGGTGGTGGCCATCAAATAGTGGAAATGGTAGTTTAAGCATTTTTCCCGTGGATTGCCCAACATAATCTCCCCAGCTAGCGCGTGTCGAACATGTATCAAACAATGGCCCATGATAACGAGGAAGGGGAGCTTGAGATGGTGAGTAGGGAAGCGTACCCTTGACCAGGTCAGGAAGGTAGGTCATAACTGACCCAAACACCTGACCCCGGTGACTGAATTCTTCACGGTGCCCAATAGGGCCATTGGTTTGTAATCTGGCAGGTAGGCGCGTGGGCATCGACTCCGGTCTGGCAAGGAGTCCAAGATCTAGCGCTGAACTCTCAAAGTTCGACCGATCCCAGAGCTCGTTCATCTTCCGCAGCTCTAGCTTGATATCATCTATGGAGGACTCCACCGCTGACCGCCAGGATTCTAGATCAGAGCGAGTCAATTCCAGAGCCGACATACGCTGATCCTTGGCTTAGGTGAAATCGCCAAATCACTTCTCCCACTTCAGATCCATGGCAGAGAATCGCTTGTCCATCTCTTCGAGAAGGACTTTCATGGTAGCTCCATCATCCCTTGGTGATGTTGGTAATGAGTGAAGTACTCGTGAACGGGCGATTGATCCAGTGCTGCTAGAAGTTCCCAAAACCGACGAATTTGATACCAATTGTTATGATTCACCAGGTGTAACACCTGAAACCTATTTTGAGATTTATAAAAGTTTCTCCAAAATATTTAAGATAAAATGACTACTACTAATAATTTCTTTCTTATATAAAGTATATCTCTCTAAATTAAATAAACAATAACAAGTAAGAATTTGGTATTCACAACTTAGATTCAAAACTTAAAACTAAAAGTTGGAGCAACAAATAAAAGAAAGACTTTCAATCCATTTATTATTCCCTTTTAAATAAAACACTGTTTAAAAACATTTGGAATAAAGTAATTCACGGTAAAAATCATATACTGACTTCTCCTCTAGTAAATAAGTAATTAGTATTGATTTTTGAATATATATCTCTGATAGGGCTACACAGTCAAAATCACGTTTTCTTAAAAGGAATCATGTATGTGCATTTTATATTTAAAAGAATTTGTTGGGTCTCTTGTTTTGTTGCATTTATATATTAAATGCTAGCTCATATTTGAGTTGATTTGAAATTTGAAAACCAAAATAGAAAAGAAAAGAAAAAGAGAAATAAAAAGCAAAAAAAAGAAGACACTCACCTGCAGACCTGCTCGGCCGAGTAAAACCAGCCCATTACGTGTTTTCTCAACCACCATGCGTCCCACCATCCTCGCCGAGCGGGTGCTGGCTGGCCACGCGCTCTATTGTCGCTGAGCCATGGCCCCGGCTCCAGCCCGAGGCCCAACCGTCCATCGGAACCAGATCCGCTGCCTTACGGCAGCCTGCCGTGCGCTCGTCGATCTTCAAACCAACGGTGATCTGCTGTCCTCTCCCTCAGTAGTGTATGGAGCGGCCCAACAGAGTAATTCTGGCCCACTTCTTTTCTTCGTTTCTTATTTCTTTCATCTAGGAACACAGCGCAACGGAGGGAAAACCGTGGGAGGAAAAAGCAGCGGGAAAGGCTGCCTGTTTTGGCGCCAGATACAGAGAGACAGTGACAAAAGGAACCAACGGACAGGGCAAAAAGCACCAAATACAGAGAGACAGCGACGAAGGGAACCAACTAACGGACAAGGCAAAAAGCTGAGAAGCAAAGATGGAGGAAGATGCGACCAACGGATCAAACATGTGAGATGCACCACTTTATTTTTATTCCTAATATCATGGTCCATTTGTTCCTTTCTTTTAAATTTTAGTTGTCTTTTTTAGGGAGAATGTGTTGCCCTGTTTGATTCCTCGTATTGGAATGAAATTCAGAAATCTAGATGAGGGCTGGAGATTTTGGTTAGCGTATAGTGGTCAAAAAGGTTTTGATGTTAGAAAAAGGTACTCAAATACAAGTAAGATTGATGGAAACGTCACGTCATGTAGATTTGTTTGTGCTAATCAAGGTCATCGAGGGAAAGATAAAAAGGGGTATGAAGTAAAGTGTCATCGAGCTGAAACTAGAACAGATTGTGAAGTGCGTATGGGACTTGTAAAAGATAAAGAGTTTGGTGGATACAAAGTTTATGATTTGAATTTAGAACACAACCATAACCTTCACTTGCCAGAAACATTCCACTTGATGGTGTCACAAAGGAAAATTTCAGTTCTGCAAGCTTTTGAAATTGAAACAGCTGATGACTCGGGAATAGGACCAAAAGCATCACATGAATTAGCATGTCGCCAAGTGGGTGGGCCGCTTAATTTGAGTTACACGATTCGTGACCATAAAAACTATTTGCGTGGCAAGCGACAACGAGAGATGGTATATGGTCAAGCTGGAAGCATGCTCAAATATTTCCAGGATAAAATGGCAGAGAATCCGGCGTTCCAATATGCGACACAAATGGATGCTGAAGAGAAGATTGCAAATATATTTTGGGCTGATGCTAGAATGATTGCCGATTATATACACTTTGGTGACATTGTTTCGTTTGACACTACTTTTGGGACGAATAGAGGGAGCCGGCCTTTCGGTGTCTTTGTTGGATTCAATCAGTTTAGACAAACTATAGTTTTTGGTGCTGCTCTAATGTATGATGAAACATTTGAGTCTTTCAAATGGCTCTTTGAGACTTTTCTACAAGCACATAGTGGAAAGCAACCCAAAACAATCTACACAGACCAAGATTATGCAATGGGAAAGGCGATTGAGCAAGTGTTTCAAGAGACATGGCATGGATTGTGCAGCTTTCACATAATGCAGAATGCTATAAAACATTTGCCTCTTCGTCAAAAGGAAAAAGGCTTAAATGTTCTTGCTGATTTTAGTGCATGCATGTTTGAGTATGAGGACAAGGAAAAATTTGAAAGAGAATTTGCCATCTTGAGGACAAAGGTAGAAAAGCAATCTTGGTTAGATAGCATTTACAAGTTAAAAGAAAAATGGGCTGAATGTTATATGAAACATGTTTGCACATTGGGCATGCGAAGCACGCAATTAAGTGAGAGCCTAAACAATGATTTGAAAATTCATTTCAAATCAGATTTTGACATTATTCGCTTTCTTAAACATTTTGAAAGGGTGGTGCAAGGAAAAAGAAACAATGAGCTAAACTCAGAATTTGAATCAAGGAAAAAAAATACCAAGGGTCATAATAAAGATACCTATGTTGTTGCAGGCAAGTAAATCATACACACCTATTGTGTTTGAAGCTTTTCAAGGTCAATATGAAAGGTCCATGATAGCATGTGCTAAGGTATTGGATGGAAACAATGAATACCTTGTTGCAACCGGGAGCCTCGGTGAAGATGTAGTCCTTGACGAGGAGTACATAGTAATCGGTAATCCTTTGGACCAAACAGCAATATGTAGTTGCAACTTATTTAATAGAATTGGTATAATATGTGCTCATGCTTTGAAAGTTCTTGATTTAATGAATATCAAGTCATTGCCTACACAATATATATTGAAACGGTGGACACGACAAGCACGAAGTGGCACTGTACAGGACAAGAATGGTAGAATTGTAATTGAGAATCCAAAGTTTGATGCAATGCGCCGTTACAGATATTTTTCTCAAAAACTTCTCAATTTGGCACATCGAGCAGCCTACTATCCAGAGTGCACCTCACTGATGGACAACACGATTGATCTTCTTGGTCAACAGATTGAAGACAAAATTAATATATGCAGTGGTCCTTCTAATGCTGAAAAGAATGCAACTCAGGTTGATATTGTTGTACCAAATGATACATTGAGTAATGCACAATTAAAGAAAAAAGAGGTCCGCATAAGAAGTTCAAAGAGACAAAAATTTGGGTGGGAAGGAAAGCACAAGGGGAGGAAAAAAGGACAAAGCAAAAATATATTGCATGTACAAGCACCGAAGGTATATCAAAATTCTGAACAAGTGAGTTCCATGTATATCTGATTTTTTTAGCATGTCATTCAGTATTTTAGTTCCATGTATATCTGATTTTTTTATAATTTGTTTCTTGCAAGGCACAAGAGGTAAAGGAAACAAGCAATCCAGCAAGTATTGACATTCAGTTCCATAAAGAATATAACACCATCAATTCTTTCACTCAACTATTGACTGGAGCAAGCAGTGATGATCTAAAAACTGAAAATTTCTTTGAGCTGTGAAGCAAGTCAATGCTATTTTGTAGTTTATTGTTGTATCTTGTTATTGCTAACTGCAAGGTAGATGGAGTGTTCAGTGAAAACAATATCAAGTGGATCAATACTTGTATTCACTTTCTTTCATATCCAGTTTAAACAATCTCAATCGCTATCAATTTTTGCTCTCTGCACTCTGTTTTATTGGCACTGTGCTGATGGTGGTGTAGCCTACGGGAGCCACAGGACTGGAGAAAGAAATAAGGAAAAAGTGGGCCGAATTGGTTCTGTTGGGCTGCTCCATATGGTAAAGGAGAGGGCAGCAAATCACCGTTGGTTTGAAGATCGACGAGCGCACGGCAGGCTGCCGTAAGGCACCGGATCTGGTTCCCCGTCCATCACTCGCGCCAACACCTAGGCCCGTGCGATCAGCCTCACCATCGCGTCGCCCACGTGCTCTACCAGGGATTGTTGGCTGTCATGTGGACCCGCCTTGCCAGGATTACCTTCTCCGTGAGTTTGTTCAAACGAACCTCTAATCACGCTAGGAATCCGGATAGGGACCCGATCTATGGCCGAGCTCCGCCCCTGGAGATATATAGCCCCGATGACCACCTTTGCCCATCCTCCGATAAACCCTGAGCCGAATAAGGGAGAGCACCAAGAGCCGTGGAGTCTGCGTTGTCAATCAACCACCGTCACCGAGCATCGTCGTGAGGTCCTCCTCGCCTCACCGGTATCCATTGTTCGGGAGGTAGCGAAGGAGATTTATGAGGGTTCAAGGAAAAAGATTGTATTATCGCCGAGTGTGATAAGCGTGCGGATCCCGAGAAATTCCTCATCGGACTTTGGATTCTGCCGCCATGCCACAGATCACGTGGTGGAGACATGTCGGCATCCTAAATCTAGGTAATGTGGCCCTAGTTATATTCGCCTTGTCCTCCGAGTGGTGTAGCATCAATTGGCACCGAGTTTGTGGAACTAGAGTCTCTATATGGCCTAACCGGCCATGGCGCCGCCGCGGAGGCATGGGCACCACCGCATCCGATTGTCGGGGGGAGAGAGACGCTGTGTTCGTTGATCTAGAAACATACAACCGCGATTAGATTTGAGAAACCCCTTCGATCCACTAAATCTGGGTCACATATTGTTTGATCTACATCTCTAGGAGTGTGTCGAATTAGGGGTGATATTGACCATTGGATGGAGATCAGATGGCCACTGCTAAATACCGCTTCATAATCTCTGAGGATCTAATAAGGTTTAGGATCTAGGACACCGGCTAGAGGGGGGTGAGTAGACGATTTTAATTAAAATTAAAGACACTAGAGAAATTTAATCAATACAACAAGAGATATAAATTTCCTAGCTATGATAGGCAAGCAAACTATGATGAGCAATTATGGTAATACTACAAATGATAGACAATACACAGATTACTAACTACTTGCAAAGTAATAAGTAAAGAGTGAAGAGAATGACACCAAGATTTATCTCGTAGTATCGGTGATTTGCCGATCACCCCTAATCCATGTTGAGGTGGAATTCAAGCTCTCACTTGCTCCTCTATCAAGACGCAGCTTGATCTTTGAGCCAAGTGGACAAGAAATCGCTCAATTCCTCGATTCTACTAGCCTCGCCTTTGCCACTAGGACAAGGTGGACACGAACCCATCACAATCAACACTGTGGCTCCTCCACAACCTTCACGGAGAGCTCGACGGAGACAACACTCGAGCCATCTCGGAGGCGGCAACCTCCAAGAGTAACAAGTGAATGAAGCTTGCCCGGTGTACCACCAGTGCCTCAAGGATCACTAATGGATGCAAATGCAATAGGAGCTCTCAATCACTCACTAGAATGCAATCTAAAGCAAGGAGTGTGACAAATTGAGTTAGAGCATCACAAATGAGCTTAATGTATGCTAGGAATGGCCAAGGGAGCCCTCACACACGAGATCCACTTCTATTTATAGCCACAATCTCAATACTATCCGTTATGTGCAACTAGCAAAGCTTTTGCGCACACGCGGACGGTCCGCGCCCTACGGCTGGACGGTCCACCGTACAAGTAACCGCTATAATTCCCGTTTGAAACTCGTGAGTGCAGTCAGAAAAAGACAAGCCCGGACGGTCCGCCATCCGAGGCCGGATGGTCCGGGACCTATCAACTTGAAACACTAGAGCACTGACCATATTAAAAATCATGGCGGATGTTGGGGGCCTTCGTACTCCGAAGGTCCTCAAAAACATGATTTGACAATGTTTGCCAAGTGGATTATATGAACAAGTACCTTCGGACTCAGAATTGTGAACATGAAGTACGGTCAGGACGAAGCCTGAACCAGACGAAGGGGGATTGAAATGGAGGACGGGCTGATTACCAAGCTCTACGAAGGATGATGCACAGCCGAAGCTGTGCGCAGGAAAGCTTCGTCGCGATAGCAGAAAGGGGAACCGACTTAAAGATGAAAAGACTACTTAGGCCTTGACAGATTTCCATAAGTCATTAGCAAATGTAATGGACATGAATGTAATTTTGTATGGGCTGTGTCTCACGCCTATAAGTAGATGAACAGTACTCCCGTACTGTTCACGCTGACTTGGCATTTGCTTTTACGTCATTCTTGTACTTCTGCCTTCCTGCAGTTCGAAGGTACATTTGTAATTTGGAGTCATTTCTATTTTTACATAGCAATAAAATAGAAATGACATTGTGATAAAATTTAAATGTTTACATTACTATTCATGTTATGCATAAGTCCTTCGTCGTAACTTATCATGCTTACGAAGATATGTTGTTTATGACCTTCGTCCGGAGCACGTTATATCCCAAAGGGAAATAATGTTTCGAAGGACGAAGGACCTTATCATTTAACACATTTTATGTTGCCTTGTTCTTAATCCGAAGCATTTGAGAACAAGTCACCAACATTGGCGCCCACCTCCGGTGAACTCACCTCCACTTAGAGTTTTTTGAACACCTTCGGAAGCCATAGACCCTCGCTATGGCGCCGAAGAAAGCTTCAGCGACTGGAGCTGCAGCACTGCAACCGCTGGACCCCAACCAGGAGACCGTCTCTCTTCGGGAGGCCCGAAGCCAGAAGAGGAAGGCCGTCAGCCCGACGCTTCAGGAGGATGAACTAGACCAAGAGATCAGGGATATGGAGATGCTTCATCAACAGGTGCAGAGGAAGAAGGAAAAGATGGCCAGGTTAGCTGAGCTGCAGAGGCAGATAGACGAAGCTTCTGAAGAAGTTCGCCATCTTACTCACGATGAGCAGAACAGAAGGCCTCAACAAAAAGACCTTCATCAGGAGGGCTTCTTCAACGAAGATGACTGGTATGACAATTTCCATCATGGAAATTTTGTTTTCGATGATGCTTCTCCCCTGTCCGCTGAGCTGCAGGCTACACCTTGGCCTCCATCCTACAAGCCACCCCAGCTTCCCATGTTCGATGGCCATTCAGACCCGAAGCAGTTTTTGATGAGCTACGAAGCAACAGTGTCTTCGTATGGTGGCAATGCTGCAGTCATGGCAAAGTCTTTTGTTATGGCTGTCCGGAGTGTCGCTCAGACCTGGTATTCCTCCCTTCGACCAGGAACGATTACTTCATGGCAAAAGCTGAAGGATATGTTGCTAACTAGCTTTCAAGGGTTTCAGACGAAGCCGGTTACTGCTCAAGCCTTGTTTCAGTGCACTCAGGACCATGAAGAATACCTTCAGGCGTATGTCAGAAGGTTCTTACGTTTGAGGGCGCAGGCACCAACGGTGCCCAATGAAATTGTCATCGAAGCCATGATCAAGGGGCTCCGACCTGGACCTTCAGCTCAATACTTCGCCAGGAAGCCTCCTCAGACTTTGGAGAAGCTGCTCCAGAAGATGGATGAGTACATTCGTGCCGACAATGATTTTCGCCAAAGAAGGGAGGAGGCTTTCAGATTTTCTGAAATGACCAGGGGCTTCGGAGGAAGATTCTATCCGAGGCATGTCAGGTCCATCCACAACTCTACTCAAAATGATGATAAGGGGAGTCAGCAGAACAGGCCGCAGTGCTCCTCACAGGCTTTGGGGCAACAGCAAAGTTTCTTCCGGTCACCAGCTCCAAGAGGCAGAGGCGCCAGGGGCTTCGGCGGAAGATTTGGAGATCAACCAAGGAAACTGTTTTGCTTGTTCTGTGGAGAAAACAAGGGCCATACCACCAGGACGTGCCATGTTACAATCCAGAAGCAAAAGGAAATAGCCGAAGCTGCAGCGCAACAAGCTCAGCCGAAGCAGGTCATGCATACTGCTTCGTATCATCCGCCTTACATCCCACAATACATAGACAACCACCCTGCAGCTTCTGTAGCTTCGGCAAGTCAACCTCAAGCTTCCTGGCAACAGCCTCCGCCTCCACCTCCACTGCAACAAGGTCAACAGCCAGAAGGGAGTCAATATGCCCCACACCAAAGGGACTTCAGAGAACAATCCGAAGCTCGCACAGTCAACAGCACTGTGCCAGAGTCGAAGCACATTTATTGACACATATCCTACCTTTGATAGCAGTCTTTTCTATTCAGTTCTATTTTCTGTGTAACAAAGAACATTGTTAGTTTTCATGTAATAATTTCGTTGTTTCCCACGAGGAAAACCTATTTTCTCCACAGGCTTAAGTTGCTGAAGCTTAAAAAATTTGCGTTAACAAGGAGGACCTTCGAATTATTAAAAATCCTTCGAAGCAACAGAAAGTCGTTCTAAGGAACGCAGAGTAAGTTGATGAAGTCACAAAAAGCCGTTCCAAAGGGAGCGTAGTGTAAGTTTTCTGCTCAAAAGTCGTTCCTAAGAGAATGCAGAGCTTACAGCGAAAAGTCAACGCTGATACCGCCTAAGTAAAAGGCGAAGAAGCTCAAAAGACGTTCCTAAGGGAATGCAGAGCTTACAGCGAAAAGTCAACGCTGATACCGCCTAAGTAAAAGGCGAAGAAGCTCCAAAGACGTTCCTAAGGGAATGCAGAGCTTACAGTAAAAGATTGTGTGTTTCACGGGGATATGTGTGTATCTTCGGAATCAAATTCATCTACATAACATAACATCATCACATCATTTTGCATAGCATAAGCATCATACATCATATTGCATATGGCAAAAGAAGGGAGGACAGTATCAACCTTCGGAAGAGTGCTTTGAGAAAGTAAAAATCTTCGGAATATAGCTTCGGAAAATGTTCTCACGAAGTTTGGATATTTTTCATCAGAGCGCTGCGGGTTTTGTGACGCATAAAAGTTTTTCTATCTTCACGAAGCATGAAAAGAAGGGAAGGTGTTTTTTCGCCGAAGGCTTAAAAACGGTACGTATGTAAAGTTTCATGCATCGTAAAGAATTGAATAATGAAAAGAAACTTATATATTACATTCAAATGTACAAGATATTACATAGACCACATTTCAAATGTTCTTTCTAATGCCATCTAGTCTTCTCTTAGTACTACTTCGGCAGCCTCATTTAGAAGTTGTTCAACAACTTTATCCATGATAGCTTCGGCTATTTGTTTAATTTCGTCATCCTCTTTCGTGTGAGGGTCAGCAGACGATCCAGTAGGTTCTGAGGGAAGGGAATATGTCTACATTACTATCACAAACCGCGAACAAAGTTTGAAATAAAAATTACAGCACAACAAGAACGACTAATTAATACCTATTTGCCCTTCGGGCTCTGTACTTTTTTCGGCAACTTCTGTCACTTTCCTAGCATCATGGATGCCTTTTTCACTCCTTTGAATAATTTCCTGCGCCATTTCTCGGCCGCCGTTGTCCCAGATATCAGTAAAGAATTTACCGCCAACCATGCTTGCTTCGGTCGAAGGGTCTTTGATATCTTCAGAGGACAGGGCAGCTTCGGACTGAGCTAAGGATTTTACATGTTCACAACCTTTCTTCTCCAAAACAGCAGCAACTCCTCTGGCGCCTGAAAAAGCGCAGATGTCACCGCGGCTGCTCAGGATTTCCTCGAAAGCTTCTGCTTCGTGACTGATCCAGTCCAGTGGACCTTCGGGATTGCCTCTTAAGAAATTCTCTTCACTAGAAAAGGCGCCAACGCTGGCGAAGCTGGATTTTATCTTTTTGACGCATTCTATAGATTTAACATAGCATTTCCTCTGGGATGCACGAAGCTCCTTAACACTTAACTCTAAATGATTAACCAACTGATCACTAAGCTCTCGTTTTGTTTCCTCAAGCACACGTTCCTCTTTAGCTCTAGCTAGCTGTTTCTGAAGATCTTTAATTTCACGTTTTTGGGCTTCGGCCTGGACCTTTGAAGCAACTTCGTCCTTTTTTACCTTATCTACCAATGTAAGCAGAATTTTATCCTTTTCCAGAGCTTCGTTTCTCAGTTTAATAACTTCTGATCGAAGGTTGTTGAACGCAATTTCATAGCTCTCATCTTCGGCACTCTTTTGTGCTCTTAATGCGTTGCTTAGGATTAAACCCTATATGTAAAAAAGTTGGTATAAGAATAAAAAAATGAGTTACGAATTAAAAAGTTTTCAAGCGCTTAATTCCCATACCTTTAGGCTATTGTACGCAAGACTGTCCGCGAGATCCTCCTTCGTCATAGCACATAATCCAGCTTCGAGCTTCGGGAAACCCATACTTCTAGCCATCTCCCGGCAGACAGATAATTCTTTGTTATCAGGGAGGCAATATAGGAAGTCATCTTCATTTGTCCCATTGAACACTACTGCCCCCTTCGGATACTTTAACTCTCTAGCATAGTGATTGGCTTCATAAGTCTCTTCTTCAGATAATTTCTTCCCCGAAGCATGTCGCACGATGTAATCGCATATGCTGGAAGGAGCTTCGGGGGCGGCAGTGTCAATTTCTTCAACCAAAACTGGTTCTGATATTTTCTCGGTTTCCAAAGATTGTTCCTTGGTGGGCTCTGAAGGCCCAGCTTCAGCTTCAGCTTGTTGCTTCGAAGCTTCAGTAGACGCTTCAGCAAGTTCAACAGTCTTCTTTGGAGTTGTGCTTGAAGACTTAATTGTCTCCAAGACATCTAGTACGTTCACCATTCTTTTTCTTTTTGGGGTCACCAATGGGCCCTTTTGATTTTTTATTGCTTCGACATTTGCTGAAGGACTTAAGATTTCCGATATTTTTGGCCCTTCAATCTTCGGTTTTTCTACTTTTTCTGCTGAAGGCGCTTCAGTTTTCTCTTCTATCTTCGGCACTGGAGCTGGTTCTGTAGCTTCAGAGGCCAAAGAGACTTCACCAATAAATTCTGGCACTGTGGCCGGCTCAATAAAACGCGCTCGGTGGGTGAGCACCTTCATCTTTTTCCTTTGCGGCGCTGGTTCACTAGTGGCACTCGTGGTAGCTTCTGTCGCAGGAGAAGTATTTTTTCTTTTGCGACCCAATACCGGATAGTGATAGTCAGGGTAGACAAACCCGACTGCGTCAAATACCCGGTTGAGCCTTTTCTTCTTTCGGCCTCCGAAGGCTGCTGATAACGCAGTGTTCTCGGCCTTCGAATATGCCCCAAGCAGTTCGTCACTTAATGTTTCAATGCTTTTCAACCAGTCGTCATCAGGTTCAACAAACTTATCCCCGTATTTGAATGTGTATTTCAGTCTAACCAGTCCGCCTTCGTCGGACTCTTTGATGGTCTCCTTCGGCATTTCCCACTTTCCTGCAAGTGGCCACACCCTGAAGGCAATATGCTCTTGGACCAAGTCCCTTGTCCCAATGAAAGAGCAGATTACGCCGAAGGCTCTTTGGCATTCCTCGGCTGCTTCATCCATTTCAACCTTCGGCCTTCGAAGTCCAAAGCGTTGCCAGATGGGGCGCATAATGATATTCTTGACATCTTCTTGCGCTGTTAAGTCATTCTTTATATAGAACCACTCTGTCATCCAGGCTCCGGGCCACCTCTTCCGAAAGGTTGGCACAGGGCGGCTTGACCCGGAGCGGGCACCGAAGCTGTAACACCCAAAGTTGTTGTGATATTGTTCTTTCCCCCAGGGCTTCGTCTCATATAACAACTCATGAATGTTGCAAAAGCTTTTAGCATTTGGTTCTAAACCTTGACTTCTCGCAGCCCAGACAAACATCCCCATTCTTATGATAGCTTCAGGAGTAATTTGATGAAGGTAGACTTGAAATGTTTTCAGGACTTCAACAACAAAGTTGCTTAGGGGGAATCGAAGCCCAGCCTTGAGAAAGCTTCGGAAGATTACGACTTCATCTTCTTCAGGGGTGGGAGAAGTCTTTTCTCCAGCATCAGCCCTCACAATAGATATATCTCGAAAATACCGCCCCCTCATATTATCAATATGACTCTGCTTAATAGTGGTTTTCCCGAAAACCGTGTGACTTGGCCGCCATGGTCGATCTTCGGACTCTTCCCCACCACTTTCTACATCATAACTGTCGCTGTCACCAGAATCTTCAGACAAACCTTCCAGAATCTCCTTGGTAATTTTTTCCGTATTGGTCTCTGCCATCGCTATAAGGAACCCCAAGTTCTTCTCTTCGTCAAGGCTCAGCTTCATCTCAGCAGCGACCTTCTTATCTTCAGACATCTTCGGAAACACTAAAAAACTGTTTTCCAAGCCGAAGCTTCAAAACCAAAATATCAGCAAATCTTAGTGCGCAAGAGCTAAAAATTTAGTGGGCGAAGGCAGATGGCAAGCGAGAGTACCAAAATGAGTTTGCGTTACGATCTTATTTATATGCCCAGTGCGTTGAAAATTGAAAGACCCCGCTTGTCAGTGAATGTTGCTATTCTAGCAAAGGGAAGGTGTTTTTTCGGACCTTCGGCTTAAGGCCTTCGTCCATATCGCAATCTGAATTTGTCATTAACAAATTAATATTGCGAGGGGCTACTGTTGGGGGCCTTCGTACTCCGAAGGTCCTCAAAAACATGATTTGACAATGTTTGCCAAGTGGATTATATGAACAGGTACCTTCGGACTCAGAATTGTGAACATGAAGTACGGTCAGGACGAAGCCTGAACCAGACGAAGGGGGATTGAAATGGAGGACGGGCTGATTACCAAGCTCTACGAAGGATGATGCACAGCCGAAGCTGTGCGCAGGAAAGCTTCGTCGCGATAGCAGAAAGGGGAACCGACTTAAAGATGAAAAGACTACTTAGGCCTTGACAGATTTCCATAAGTCATTAGCAAATGTAATGGACATGAATGTAATTTTGTATGGGCTGTGTCTCACGCCTATAAATAGATGAACAGTACTCCCGTACTGTTCACGCTGACTTGACATTTGCTTTTACGTCATTCTTGTACTTCTGCCTTCCTGCAGTTCGAAGGTACATTTGTAATTTGGAGTCATTTCTATTTTTACATAGCAATAAAATAGAAATGACATTGTGATAAAATTTAAATGTTTACATTACTATTCATGTTATGCATAAGTCCTTCGTCGTAACTTATCATGCTTACGAAGATATGTTGTTTATGACCTTCGTCCGGAGCACGTTATATCCCAAAGGGAAATAATGTTTCGAAGGACGAAGGACCTTATCATTTAACACTTTTTATGTTGCCTTGTTCTTAATCCGAAGCATTTGAGAACAAGTCACCAACAGCGGACTATCCGCCCAACATGACTAGACGGTCCACCCCTAGGAGTAAGTACTGTTCGGGATAAAGCCCTGGACGGTCTATAGTACAAGAGCCCCAAAACACACAGTCTCTGCCAAAATCCATTTTGGGACTTGCGGACGGTTCGCCAACCCTGGCCAAACGGTCCACCGAAGAACACAGAGACATGTGCGGTTGCAGAACCCTCTGGTAAGGTCACGGACGGTCCGGTCTCCTGGCCCGGGCGGTCCGCTGACCCCAGAACTCAGCTAATTTTTAAATGTGCTTTACAAAAGATTTTAACTCTCGAAAAATGAAGTGCTGTCAGTCCTCATGCAAATGCAACTCTATATGCTCTATGAGGCACTAAGTTTTACACCGATCAAAGTCATTGACCCCACTTAATAGTACGACTATCTAGCCTATTAATCCAGTCAATTTCTTCTCTAAACTCCTGATGACCGGCAAAAACAAAACCTATGTTATACTTTTGCCTTCACTTGATCCACAACTAATGGTTATAAGTCTCCAAGACTTTCTTGTTCCCTGTGGTCCAATCCTGCATTCTTATTTCTCTAAGAATTGTTAGTCCACAAGTAGTTGTCATTAATTACCAAAACACCACTAAGGGGCCTAGATGATTCTCAATCTCCCCCTTTTTGGTAATTGATGACAACACTGCATATTTCATATGAAGTAGATTCAGTTTTTAAAATCTTCCGTACACACTAGGTATAAGAAGGATTTAAGATGAGTTTCAAGTGACTTATCTTGATTTAAAGTTCCATTTGAAATATAGATAAGTCAGGATAGAAACTCAAAGTGTAGGAATAACCCCCTCCTACATTTGTGCATGATACATTCAGTTGAAGATTTCACACAAATAATATATCAGAGTTTTGGCGGAGATCTTCCTACAATCATGGTTATCGAGGTATACAAGTATAATAATATAAGTCATAGGCACAACAAGTGTAACCACACCTCAATTAACCATTCACAAGATACTTCGAACTAATAGAACCATAAGAAGTTAACATCATAGTACATAGTTCGAACACAAACAAATAACATTTGTTCATCATCAATACAGCAAATGCAAAAAACATAGGCATAATAAACATGCACATGCAAATGTCTAAATTTCCACATGCGCGAGCTCCCCCTATTTGTAAAATCCCCATCTTTATCTCTCTCCCCCTTTGGCATCAATTGCCATAAAGGAGGGGTCTCACTGGGCACCCGATGAAGGACGCAGATACATGCTGTAATAATGAGAGCTAAAGCTGTCAAAGATGGGGGGGGTGAATTGGCTGAAATCATTCTGAAGTTGTTGCTGCCTCTCATCAAGAGTATGGATGCTGTCACTGGTAGATAGAGTCTTAAACTGACTGGACAGAGCACTCATATTGTCCTGAAAGCTCTGTTGGATGTTGTTCATTCTGCTGGGATCATGAACAATATCCTAAATATGAGAGCGGAGATCATCAAACTGAGGGTGCATCCCATCAAATTGATTATCAACAACATTGAACCTGGTGTTTAGGGCAGAGTATTGGCCATCATAGTGAGTTTGCATGGAATCAAACCTACCATCCACATGCGTCATCATGCCCTAAAACCTTCCATCCATATGAGTCTATAGCCCGTGCTGCATCTGTTGGAAATAAGGATCAAAATATCCAGGACCAGGCTGCCAGAACTGTCCATGCTAAGAATGAGGTGGAGGTGGAGGGATCTGCTGAGCTGGATCATCCTCAGGATTATCAGCATAATCATCTCAAGGGGCTCCCTCATCATTAGGGAAAGGGGTGAGAGGCCTGGTGAGAAAACCAGTCTCATTTTTGAAAGGCCTAAATAGAGTGTGAGCTATCTCACATCGCCCCGCAAATCTAGTTTTAGCCTTAATTAGAGCCATTATATAAGGAGCATATGCCAGACTCTGATTCTTGTCCATCTTAAGGTCATTAAGCTACCTCACCATGAACAGAACCACATTCATAACCTCTCCCTTCATCACATGATCAATAATGTTCTAGAACTTATCTCTGTTCTTGCTTTTATCCCCACTCTTGGGAAGAATAGTGACCTTGGCAATCTTATTGATAATAGCAGGATGATGCCTCAACCCGGGAGTCTCTCCAAATCTCCTAGGGATACCCAGCCTCGCAGGTTCATAATACTGGATATAGTCTTCAAACTGATCCTCTATATAGATCAACCCCATTAGAGATCACATCATAATCCAGATTGTTTGCAATGGCAAACTCAACAAAAATGGCCACATATCTCTTAAAACCTATCATCCAAACAATCAACTAATCTTCAATGTTAATCTCTACAGTGGAAAGAAATTGCTTAACTATTAGTTCACTGAAATCAGTTCTCTGCCCCATGAATGCATATAAACCACATGCCTAAAATTTAGCAATTAACCTTCCATTACCGACTTACCCTGCATGTAATCCCAGTCTATCACCTGATTCTTATGGAACTTAGTGTCCATAAGAGTTCCCCAGAAGACATCAAACTGCAATTGTGTATGAAAATATTGAATATTGGTATCACATGTGTTGGGGACTTGTTCTCAAATGCTAAGAGTTAAGAACAAGGCAACATAAAAAGTGTTAAACATTAAGGTCCTTCGTCCTTCGAAACATTATGCCCCTTCGGGAAATAATGATTTTAGGACGAAGGTCATAAGAGACATACCTTCGTAAATATAATAAGTAATGCCGAAGGATTCATATAAAGCGTGAAATATAAACATCAACATAGAATCATTTCTATTTTATTAACATGGAGAAATAGAAATGATTTCAAATTACAAATGTACCTTCGGTCCTGAGAGAAGGTAAAAAGTACAAGCGTGACGCAAAAGCCAATGCCAAGTCAGCGTGAACAGTACGGGAGTACTGTTCATCTATTTATAGGCGCGGGACGCAGCCCACGTAAAATTACATCCATGTCCATTACATTTGTTAATGGCTTATGGAAATTTGTCAAGGCCCACGCAGTCTTTTCATCTTTAAGTCGGTTCCCCCCTCTGCTATCGCGACGAAGCTTCCCTGCGCACAGCTTCGGCTGCGCTCGTCCTTCGTCTGGTTCAGGTTTCGTCCTGGCCGTGCTTTATATTCATAGTTCTGAGTCCGAAAATACCTGTTCACATAATCCACTTGGAAAACATTGTCAAATCATGTTTTTGAGGACCTTCGGAGGACGAAGGCCCCCAACAGTAGCCCCTCGCAATATTAATTTGTTAATAATAAATTCAGATTGCGATATGGACGAAGGCCTTGAGCCGAAGGTCCGAAAAAACACCTTCCCTTTGCTAGAATAGCAACATTCACTGACAAGCGGGGTCTTTCAATTTTCAACGCCCCGGGCGTATAAATAAGATCATACCGCCAACTCATTTGGTACGCACACTTGCCATCTGCTTCGACCCACTAAAATTTTTAGCTCTTGTGCACTAAGATTTGCTGGTCTTTTTGATTTTGGAGCTTCGGCCTCGGGAACAATTTTTTAGCGTTTCCAAAGATGTCTGAAGGCAAGAAGATCCCTGCTGAGACGAAGCTGAGTCTCGAGGAAGAGAAGAATCTGGGGTTCCTGATAGCGATGGCAGAGACCAATACAGAGAAAATCACCAAGGAGATTCTCGAAGGTTTGTCCGAAGATACTGGTGACAGCGACAGCTATGATGTAGAGAGTGGTGGGGAAGAGGCCGAAGATCGTCCATGGCGGCCAAGTCACACGGTTTTCGGGAAAACCACTATCAAGCAGAGCCATATTGATAATATGAGGGGGCGGTATTTTCGAGATATATCTATTGTGAGGGCTGACGCTGGAGAAAAGACTTCTCCCACTCCCGAAGAAGATGAAGTTGTAATCTTCCGAAGCTTTCTCAAGGCTGGGCTTCGATTTCCCCTGAGCAACTTTGTTGTTGAGGTACTGAAAACATTTCAAGTCTACCTTCATCAACTTACTCCCGAAGCTATCATAAGGATGGGGATATTTGTCTGGGCTGCAAGAAGCCAAGGTTTAGAACCAAATGCTAAGAGTTTTTGCAACATTCATGAATTATTATACGAGACAAAGCCCTGGGGAAAGAACAATATCACAACAATTTTGGGTGTTACAGCTTCGGTGCCCGCTCCGGGTCAAGCTGCCCTGTGCCGACCTTTCGGAAGAGGTGGCCCGGAGCCTGGATGACAGAGTGGTTTTATGTGAAGAATGACTTAACAGCGCAAGAAAATGTTAAAAGTATTATTATGCGCCCCATCTGGCAACGCTTCGGACTACGAAGGCCGAAGGTTGAAATGGACGAAGCAGCCGAGGAGTGCCAAAGAGCCTTCGGCGTAGTCTGCTCCTTCATTGGAACAAGGGACTTAGTCCAAGAGCACATTGCCTTCAGGATATGGCCACTTGCAGAAAAGTGGGAAATGCCGAAGGAAACCATTAAAGAGTCCGACGAAGGCGGACTAGTTAGACTAAAATACACATTCAAGTATGCAGATAAATTTGTTGAACCTGATGATGACTGGTTGAAAAGTATTGAGACATTAAGTGACGAACTGCTTGGCACATATTCGAAGGCTGAGAACACTGCATTATCAGCAGCCTTCGGAAGCCGAAAGAAGAAAAGGCTCAACCGTGTGTTTGACGCGGTCGGGTTCATCTACCCTGACTATCATTATCCGGTATTGGGTCGCAAAAGGAAAAATGCTTCTCCTGCAACAGAGGCTACCACAAGTGCCACTAGTGAACCAGCACCTCAAAGAAAAAAGATGAAGGTGCTCACCCATCGGACACGTTTTATTGAGCCGGCCACAGTGCCCGAATTTATTGGTGAAATTTCTTTGGCATCTGAAGCTACCGAACCAGCTTCAGTTCCGAAGATGGAAGAAAAGATTGAAGCGCCTTCAGCGGAAGAATCAGAGAAACCGAAGGTTGACGAGCCAAAAATGTCTGAAATCTTAAGTCCTTCGGTAAATGTCGAAGCAATAAAAAACCAAAAGGGGCCATCGGTGACCCCAAAAAGGAAAAGAATGGTAAACGTACTAGATGTCTTGGAGACAATTAAGTCTTCAAGCACAACTCCAAAAAAGAGTGTTGATGTTGCTGAAGCTTCTACTGAAGCTTCGACGCAACAAGCTGAAGCTGAAGCTGGGCCTTCAGAGCCCTACAAGGAGCAACCTTTGGAAGCCGAAGCGATAAAAATATCAGAACCAGTTTCAGTTGAAGAAATTGACACTGCCATCCCCGAAGCTCCTGCCAGCACATGCGATTACATTATACGACACGCTTCGGGGAAAAAACTATCTGCAGAAGAAACTTATGAAGGCAACCATTATGCGAAAGAGCTAAAATATCCGAAGGGAGCAGTAATATTCAATGGGACAAATGAAGATGACTTCCTATACTGCCTACCTGATAATAAAGAACTATCTGTCTGTCGAGAGATGGCCAGGAGTATAGGCTTCCCGAAGCTCGAAGCTGGATTAAGCGCCATGACGAAAGAGGATCTCGCAGACAGTCTTGCATACAATAGCCTAAAGGTTTGGGAATTAAGCGTTTGAAAAAACTTTTTTAATACGTAATTCATTCCTATATTCTTATTGTGGATTCTTTTTCGTACAGGGCTTAATTCTAAGCAACGCATTAAGAGCCCAAAAAAGCGCCGAAGATGAAAGCTATGAGATTGCGTTCAACAATTTGCGCTCCGAAGTTATCAAACTGAGAAACGAAGCTCTGGAAAAGGATAAAATTCTGCTTACGCTGGTAGACAAAGTAAAGAAAGACGAAGCTGCTTCAAAAACCCAGGCCGAAGCCCAAAAGCGTGAAATTAAAGATCTTCAGAAACAGCTGGCTAGAGCTAGAGAGGAGCGCGTGCTTGAGGAAACAAAACGAGAACTCAGTGATCATATGGTCAACAAATTGGAGTTAAGAGTTAAAGAGCTTCGTGCATCTCAGAGGAAATGTTATGTTAAATCTATAGAATGCGTGAATAAAATTAAAACCAGCTTCGCCAGCGTGGGCGCCTTTTCCAGCGAAGAGAATTTCTCTCGAGGCAATCCCGAAGGTCCACTGGAATGGATTAGCCACGAAGCAGAGGCCTTCGAGGAGATCCTGAACAGTCGTGGTGACATCTGCGCTTTTTCGGGCGCCAGAGGAATTGCTTCTGTCTTAGAGAAGAAAGGTTGCGGGCATGTAAAATTTTTAGCTCAGTCCGAAGCTGCCTTATCTTCCGAAGACATGAAGGACCCCTCGGCCGAAGCAAGCGTGGTTGGTGGCAAATTTTTTACTGATATCTGGAACGACGGCGGCCGAGGAATGGCGCAAGAAATCATCCAAAGGAGCGAAAAGGCATCCATGATGCTAGGAAAGTGGCAGAAGCTGCCGAAAGAAGTACAGAGCCCGAAAGGCAATTAGGTATTAATTAGTCGCTCTTATTGTGTTGTAATTTTCATTTTAAACTTTGCTCGCGATTTGTAATAATAATGAAGAAATGTTCTCTTGCCTCAGAAGCTGCTGGATCGACTGTCGATCCCCACACAAAAGGGGATGACGAAATTAAACAAATGGCCGAAGCTATCATGGACAAAGCTGTTGGTCAACTTCTAAATGAAGCCGCCGAAGCAGTTTTAAGAGAAGACTAGATGCTATTAGAAAAAACATTTAAATTGTAATCTATGTAACATTTTGCACATTTGAATGTAATGTACAAGTTTCTTTTCATTATTCAATTCTTTACGATGCATGAAACTCTACATACATACCATTTTTGAGCCTTCGGCGAAAAAACACCTTCCCTTCTTTTCATGCTTCGTGAAGAAAATATTCTCCGTTAAAACTGTTTTGATAAGACACACCCATGCTTCGTGAAAGCATTCTCCGAAGCTAAACAATTTTGATATTGCTCTGATGAAGCTCATCCATGCTTCGTAAAAACAGCCTCCGAAGCTATTTTCCGAAGATTATCATTATATTCCCTCGTGACTTTGCACAATTTGCGCTTTCTCAAATCATTCTTTCGAGGGTTAATACTGTGTGCCCTTCTTTTGCCGTATGCAATATGATGTATGATGCTCATGCTATGCGAAATGATGTGATGATGTTATGTTATGCAAATGACGTCTGTTCCGAAGATACACACAAAATACATTCGTAAGCTCTGCATTCCCTTAGGAACGTCTTTGGAGCTTCTTCGCCTTTTACTTAGACGGTATAAGCTCTGCATTCCCTTAGGAACGTCTTTGGAGCTTCTTCGCCTTTTACTTAGGCGGTATCAGCGTTGACTTTTCGCTGTATGCTCTGCATTCCTTTAGGAACGACTTTTGAGCAGAAAACTTACACTGCGCTCCCTTTGGAACGGCTTTTTGTGACTTTATGAACTTACTCTGCGTTCCTTAGAACGACTTTCTGTTACTCCGAAGGATTTTTAATACTTCGAAGGTCCTCCTTGTTAACACAAAAACTTCATCAACTTAAGCCTGTGGAGGAAATAGATTTTCCTCGTGGGAAACAGCGAAATTATTACATGGAAACTATCAATGTTTTTTGCTACAGAGAATAGAACTGAATGGAAAAGACTGCTATCAAAGGTAGGATATGTGTCAATAAATGTGCTTCGACTCTGGCACAGTGCTGTTGACTGTGCGAGCTTCGGATTGCTCTCTGAGATCCCTTTGGTGCTGAACATATTGGCTCCCTTCTGGCTGCTGGCCTTGTTGCAGCGGAGGTGGAGGCGGGGGCTGTTGCCATGAAGCTTGAGGTTGACTTGCCGAAGCTACGGAGGCTGCAGGGTGGTTGCCCACGTACTCCGGGATGTAAGGCTGATGGTACGAAGCGGTATGCATGACCTGCTTCGGCTGTCCCTGTTGCGCTGCAGCTTCTGCTAGCTCCTTTTGTTTCTGGATGGTAACATGGCACATCCTGGTGGTATGGCCCTTGTTCTCACCGCAGAATAAGCAAAATGTCCTCCTTGGTTGATCCCCAAATCTCCCGCCGAAGCCCCTGGCGCCTCTGCCTCTTGGAGCTGGTGGCCGAAAGAAAGTTTGCTGCTGCCCCGAAGCCTGTGAGGAGCACTGCGGCCTGTTCTGTTGACTCCCCTTATCATCATTTTGAGCGTTGTGGATGGACCTGACATGCCTCGGATAGAATCATCCCCCGAAGCCCCTGGTCATCTCAGAAAATCTGAAGGCCTCCTCCCTTCTTTGGCGAAAGTCGTTATCTGCACGAATGTACTCATCCATCTTCTGGAGTAGCTTCTCCAGAGTCTGAGGAGGCTTCCTAGCAAAGTATTGGGCTGCAGGTCCAGGACGAAGCCCCTTGATCATAGCTTCGATAACAATTTCATTGGGCACCGTTGGTGCCTGTGCCCTCAAACGCAAGAACCTTCTGACATATGCCTGAAGGTATTCTTCATGATCCTGAGTGCACTGAAACAAAGCTTGTGCAGTGACCGGCTTCGTCTGAAATCCTTGAAAGCTGGTTAACAACATATCCTTCAGCTTCTGCCATGAGGTGATTGTCCCTGGTCGAAGGGAGGAATACCAGGTCTGAGCAACATTCCTGACGGCCATGACGAAAGACTTCGCCATGACTGCAGCATTGCCCCCATACGAAGACACTGTTGCTTCGTAGCTCATCAGGAACTGCTTCGGGTCTGAGTGGCCGTCGAACATGGGAAGCTGAGGTGGCTTATAGGATGGAGGCCAAGGTGTAGCCTGCAGCTCAGCGGACAAAGGAGAAGCATCATCGAAAACAAAATTTCCCTGATGGAAATTGTCATACCAGTCATCTTCGTTGTCGAAGCCCTCCTGATGAAGGTCTTTCTGCTGAGGCCTTCTGTTTTGCTCATCATGGGTGAGGTGGCGGACTTCCTCAGAGGCTTCGTCTATCTGCCGTTGCAACTCAGCTAGCCGGGCCATCTTCTCCTTCTTCCTTTGCACCTGTTGATGTAGGATCTCCATATCCCTGATTTCTTGGTCTAGCTCTTCCTCCTGAAGCGTCGGGCTGACAGCCTTTCTCTTCTGGCTTCGGGCCTCCCGAAGAGAGACGGTCTCCTGGTTGTGGTCCAGCGGTTGCAGTGCTGAAGCCCCAGTCGCTGAAGCTTTCTTCGGCGCCATAACTTCCGAAGGTGTTCAAAAAAGCTCGAAGTGGAAGTGAGTTCACCGGAGGTGGGCGCTAATGTTGGGGACTTGTTCTCAAATGCTAAGAGTTAAGAACAAGGCAACATAAAAAGTGTTAAACATTAAGGTCCTTCGTCCTTCGAAACATTATGCCCCTTCGGGAAATAATGATTTTAGGACGAAGGTCATAAGAGACATACCTTCGTAAATATAATAAGTAATACCGAAGGATTCATATAAAGCGTGAAATATAAACATCAACATAGAATCATTTCTATTTTATTAACATGGAGAAATAGAAATGATTTCAAATTACAAATGTACCTTCGGTCCTGAGAGAAGGTAAAAAGTACAAGCGTGACGCAAAAGCCAATGCCAAGTCAGCGTGAACAGTACGGGAGTACTGTTCATCTATTTATAGGCGCGGGACGCAGCCCACGTAAAATTACATCCATGTCCATTACATTTGTTAATGGCTTATGGAAATTTGTCAAGGCCCACGCAGTCTTTTCATCTTTAAGTCGGTTCCCCCCTCTGCTATCGCGACGAAGCTTCCCTGCGCACAGCTTCGGCTGCGCTCGTCCTTCGTCTGGTTCAGGTTTCGTCCTGGCCGTGCTTTATATTCATAGTTCTGAGTCCGAAAATACCTGTTCACATAATCCACTTGGAAAACATTGTCAAATCATGTTTTTGAGGACCTTCGGAGGACGAAGGCCCCCAACAACATGGAAGAGTGAATTGGTCAACAGTCCTTCAGGAGAAATACTCAGACATAGAAAACCTCATCTTTGGATACGTCCATCCTATGATGTCAATCGGGTAGTCAGGATGTGTGTGAGGTGCATCCTCAGTGTCCATAGAAACACCGCCCCTAGCTGAAGATTGGGCCTCAGAATCAGTGGTAGGATTGTAACGACGCTTGGATAGAAAGTGCCCTACTTCTTCTTCAAACCACCAATACCACTATAATAATATACAGAAGAATCCCAACAATCAATAGACAATCATAGGAAACGTTGCAACTTCGAAAGAGCTAATCCGTCAGAAGGCGGACGGTCCGCGCTAGGTGACCAAACGGTCCGCGCTAGGGGACCGGACGGTCCGTGCAACCATAGCTGGAGGGTCCGCACCACCTAGGCGGACGGTCCGCGACTGTCCAGAGGCGATTTCCACAACCCCAAATCGCCCCAATTGTTCAATCAAAAAAATTAGACAGAATATCCATCGGAATCAAACCAAATTTTTGCACTAAGTTTATAAGGAATACCATAAGCAATTGCACCAATCAATTTGTTGAAACGTCTACCCAAAATCAGATCAGAGACCAGTTTGTAGAAACCCTAGAATATGCAATATTTGAACAAATTTCTTGAGAATTTTGAATACCGAGAGGAAGACATGGTTGATTAACTTTTAGGACCCTCCCGGACAGTCCGCGTGCGAACCCGAATCTCCAAAGTGTCACAAACGACAAGAGCTGGGTTGTGCTGATGGACCGGGAGTAGTGAAGGATGAGTGCTGGGTCTTAGCTGATAGACCGAACCACCTAGGTGATTGTAATACCCAATCTGTAAATAATAAGAAAAGAGGTGATCTCGTTAAATGTTTTGCCATCTACGATGATAAGACATGGGCATAACCATATTTAAGAGAACAAATATCTGATAAAATACTCTATGCATCATGTTGGAGTTTTGTTTGTTTGCGCATTTAATAATAATAACAATAATACTAATAAAAATATAATAATGAGTTGAGGATTTGAATTAAAACCTAAGTTGGAATTCGGGTTTGAAAGTGGAAATGGAAAGAGAAAAGAAAGAAAAGGAGAGGAGTATAAAATATAAAGAAAATATACATAAATTCATCCCTTTAAACCTGGTGCTTTTATTGGTGCATAAAACCGGTGTACAATCTTCAAGTCAAATTTGAATTCAAATACCAGAATAGAAATTTGTAAAGAAAAGTTAAAATAAAATAAAAGGAAGAAGGAAAAAGAAAATGTAAAAGAAAAAGGTTAAGGGAAACCCGCGGCTGGGCCTTTTTCACCCTGGGTGGCCTAACAAGCGTGTGGCTGGCATGGACCGGATCGTGCGCCAACTCCCTTATGCAACTAACATGCGGGCCTGCTGCGCCAGAGTCGTCCTCACTGTTGCGGACTCAGCTGACACAACGGCGCGCCGAATCCGCCGGGACGCAACCACCTCCCGTCTGGTCCGCAGGTATAAGACGCGGGCAACATGACCGCCTCGGCCCTCCTCATCCTAGCCGCCAGGGTCAGAGAGTTTCGTGTACCTCTGGAGGCTAGTTGAGTGGGAGAAGGGTCTCGATCTCACGGTCGTGCGAGGTGTGAGGGTAGGAGCTCGTCGTCGCCATCATTGGGTGCCGTAGGGTGGTCGAAGGCACTCACCAGCGCACCCTGTTCGTGTGTGGAGGGTTCGTTGGGCGCGTGGCCAATTGAGGCGCATGAATTTATGCCGCTGTGCTCGCCATCGTCGTCGTGATTTCTTGACGTCGCGGCCAGTCACCTCTTTGCCTTCCTTGCCGGTAAGCCCTCTTTCGCTAGCTTTGGCATCTCCCGTAGATGGCAGCTGTCCACGTTGCGCCCAAAATAGGTTCGCAGGGCCTCTGGAATTGCTCACCAGAGCTCCGCGACAACCGTGTGCCGTGGCTGGCATTGCTTCGGCCATCGCCGTCGTGTAGCCGTTTCCCGTAGTAATCATCGTACCCCGTTGATCATATATCACCAGGAAGACTTGAGGTTGGAGTCGCATTGCCTGGTGCCGAGATTCTGTCCATGGTGCCACCGCGGAAGGCCATCACGCTGCCGGGTCCTAGTTGGGTGTGGGGAAAACAATCGCCAGCCGTTGGATCGTTTATGAGCGTCTAGGATTAGATCTCGGGTGAAGGGTCGTCTCAACCGTAGATTCTAGAGCGTGTGACGGTGATGTCGTAGTAGCATACCTCTTCGTTTACAAAGTCCCAGCCATTGATCGTCAATCCTGCGGCCGCAAGCGCTTAGCGAGTCATGGAGTGCGTGATCTAATCTGGTGCGTTGGGTTTGGATCGGACGGTCGTAGTTTAGAGATACCTCTTCGGTCGCGCAACCTTGCAAATGAGCCCCTCGGTTTCTAGTGAATCAACCCGTAGTACCTCTTGGGTGTGGCAGAGTCTGGGTGATTTTGCAAGTTAAACCCTGAGCTTCTCTGTATTAGTGTGCTCAGTCCAGTAACCGAGGAAATTGGGGAAAACAATATAGAAATTACTTTTCTTGTACTAAAATAATTCCAGAATCAAAATTAATTCATAGAAAATCCATTTTAAAGCCTTTTTACACCATTCCAGTTGCAATAATTTTGTATTAATATTGTTCATCACTTAGTAACTCTGTTTAGCCATGAAACTTGGATTAAAATTATTCACTTGAATTATTCTATACTAGGCACTTAATAACTTCAGAAATTCATAACTCGATAGCCATAACTCCAAATTTGGTGATTCTTGTTCCTACGATCTCATTACGACGTGTAGAATATTGCCATGCATTTTGTTCTGATGTTTGGTGTGATGTTAATTTCTGCTATCCTGTGCTTGTTTGTATTGTTCCGAGTAGACGAGCCAGCTACTGAGGATCTGGGAGTTCAGCAGGTGGAGACTGCTGAGCGGGAGCTCGTTGAAGGCAAGTTGTGCCCTTGATCACTTCTATTTACTCAATAATGTTCCTTTTAATCATTATGATCTACATAGGTTAATTTTGATGTGACCCAATAGGTTACCCTAGTTTTGCTATCTTTATACCTTGTTTACCACTAAACTTTTGGATAGTACCTGCTATTGTTTTATGTGGTTTTGGGTATGGAGATACACATTATTCATGATCATGCTTTTATTATCAAGTTGTTATTTACTGTTCATGATAAGCTCATATTGTTAATTGGAACATGGAGACCACCCGGGAAAACATTGCTACCATAAGGGTGGTATGGGACGCCCTTGGCTGACTAATTAGGAAAGCTAGTGGATGACTACCTTACCTTGGGTTGATTTTGCTGCGATGGCGGTCAGGCAAGGGCTCCCTGCATTGGAGCTTCCTAGAAACTGTAGCGGGTTTTCTGAAGCTAGTGGAACTTTGTAAAGGCCTCGTAGTGTTACCCTGCCTCGCTTCCTTGGTAGAGGTATATGGGAAGTCGCGATCCCTTGGCAAATGGGTAACATGACTTGTGGGTAAAGATGTGCAACCTCTACAGAGTGTAAAACTGGTATATCAGCCGTGCTCACAGTCATGAGCGGCTCAGACCCTCACATGATTAATTTATGGAATTAAATTCAATTTGTCATTTGCATCGCATTGTGGTTTATTATTAATTTTGATGTATTATTACTCTGGTTTGGTATTTACTTATATTTAGTAACTGCTAATAAAATTTGACCAACTTATTAAAAGCTATGCTCAGCTTTGACCATTATTTATTGATCAGCCTTACACTTTACATAAACTCCACCTTTGGTGAGTTCATGCAAATTATTCTCCATAACTTGTTGAGCTATGATCTTTTGTGAGCTCACTCTTGCGATATATAACC
The DNA here is from genome assembly GCA_029449295.1 of Zea luxurians. NCBI lineage: Eukaryota > Viridiplantae > Streptophyta > Magnoliopsida > Poales > Poaceae > Zea > Zea luxurians. The sequence goes on from JAOPSE010000063.1 coordinate 15,833,301, forward strand.
ACCCACAGGTGAAGAGTAGATGGTCTAAGAGGAACCCTATAATGAGGAGTACGAGTTGATCTAGGTGGCGTCTCCCAGTCAGCTTGATGTCGCCAGGGAATAATATTTAGTTCGCTTTATTGTTATTATTTATTTCTGTAAGACTTTCGCTATGTAATAATGATTCTTGTGACATTGATCTCTATACACTTTGTCATTATATGTGATGTTCTTCTTTGGCGCACATATGAGACGCACCCGACTTTATCCCTTAAACCCGGGTGTGACAAAAGTGGTATCAGAGAAAATGTTGACTGTAGGACGAAACCTAGATAGACTTGGACAAAGCCCTTACCCACTTACCTTACTCTGATTCTTTCTATACTTTTCTAGAACATGTCTCACCTTTTGCTGTTCTACTCTAATTACTCTTACCTTTTCTATTCTAAGACAAGGAGGATTTCACACCTTGGAATGGTACATTTATGACCCTCTAAAGAAATAGGAGACCTAAGACAAAATTAAAATTATTTTTTCTATTTGAAGTAATTGGATGTTTGTTCTGATGGTAATGCTTGATTTGCTTCTTTGATTGATTGATATAGTATAGCAGGGCATTCTAGCATGTACCACCATAAGGTAATTAGTATGAGTAGGTGATACACTAATCTACTTAGCTAATAAAACCCCCAAAAGATTCTTCCTCGCAATTACTCGTCTATTCTACAATTCTATCTTACCATGTATTTCTAACCCAGATGGTCAATACCAGGAAGGGAGGCAGAATCGATCTACCTGCCAACCCCCACAACAGGAGGATTGTTAGAGAACAACAAGCAGAGATGAATCCTCCAAATCCTCCACCGGTTGAGACTGATCCAGTGTCTGTAGCCTAGATGCAGATGCTGCAACAAATGGCAAATACTATGACGGATATGCAAGCTCAGATGTGGCAGGAACGTCAAGAGATGCGCGAGGAGAGGCAAGAGATGCGGGAGGAAATGAGACAAGAGCGAATGGAGCGACAACAACAAGCACCAATGCTTCCACCACCACCACCAGTTCTACCCTGGGACAAGCACTAGGAGTTCATGAGCCACAAGCCACCTACCTTCGCCAGCTCTCTAGATCCGTTATATGCCGACGATTGGTTAAAATCAACGGAGAAGATGTTGAATATCGCCCAATGCTTGGACCGGGAGAATGTGCTCTATGCGTCTGGTCGTCTTACTAGACCCGCGACTGATTGGTGGGATTCTTACATTGCAGCCCATGATGCTGCTAATACTATCACCTGGGCAGAATTCACTACACAATTCAAAAATTACCACATTCCAGCTGGACTGATGAAGATTAATAAGAAGGAATTTCTGTCACTAAAACAGGCCAATATGTAAGTCAGTGAATACCATGACAAATTGAAAGGGAAATAGGGTTAACCTTTTCCCACAATTAATTTTGGTGGTTGAATGCCCAACACAAATATATGGACTAACTAGTTTGCTCTAGAATACATGTTCTACAGGTGCATAAAGGTTCAACACAAACCAATAAATATTCAAGTTAGGAATCAAATTCAAAGGAGCAAAGAAACTTGAGTGTGTTGTGGACTGGCGCATCACCGGACAGTGTCCGGTGCACCATGTCCGTACGAAGATAAACCAACCACTCTCGGGTTTCAACCGGTGCACTCCGCTATAATTCACCAGACTATCCGGTACACCAGCGGAGCAACGACTATCCAGCGCAACGATCGACCGCAACAGCACACTGACAGCGCTACAGTGGAGAACAGTGCACGACAGAGTTAGAGCGCAGAGTCAGAGGCGCACCGGACAGTGAACAGGACTTGTCCGGTGTGGCACCGGACTGTCCGGTGTTGCATGAGGACAAAGCCTCCAACGGTCGACTGCTCCCAAACCCTAACGGTTGGGTGACGTGGTAGCACACCGGACAGTCTACAGGACCTATCCGGTGGTGCACCGGACTGTCTAGTTCGCCCATCGACAGCAGCCTTCCCCAACGGCCATTTAGTGGTTGAGGGCTATAAATACCCCCCAACCACCACAACTCCACGCATCCAAGTCCTCTGAAGTTTTCATTCAATACAAGAGCCAGTGCATTCACTCCTAGACACAAATCAAAAGATCAAAGCCTCTCCAAGTCTCCAAAATCATTCCAACCACCTAGTGACTTGAGAGAGTGTTTGTTCGTGTTCTTTGTGCTCTTGTTGCTTGGATCGCTTTCTTCCTTCCTCATTCTTGTTATCAAAAGATTTGTAATCAAAGCAAGAGACACCAAGTGTGTGGTGGTCCTTGCGGGGTCTAAGTGACCTGTTTGATTAAGGAGAAAGCTCACTCGGTCTAAGTGACCGTTTGAGAGAGGGAAAGGGTTGAAAGAGACCCAGTCTTTGTGACCACCTCAACGGGGACTAGGTTCTTTAGAACCGAACCTCGGTAAAACAAATCACCGTGTTCACTCGCTTTATTTCTTGGTTGATTTGTTATCCCCTCTCTCTCGGACTTGATTTAAGTTCTAACGCTAACCCTGGCTTGTAGTTTGTGTTTTAAGTTGTAAATTTCAGATTACGCCTATTCACCTCCTTCTAGGCGACTTTCAATTGGTATCAAAGTCCGGTGCTTCATTAGAGTCTAACAACTCGAAGTGATGTCGGGAGAACACGCCAAGCGGGAGATCGTGACCAGCGACAAGCCCACAAGCTCGGGAAGAACCCTCTCAAGGGAGTCCGGCCACAAGCATAAGGAGGAATCTTCTTCCTCCAACAAGACGCATCGGAAGGGTGACAAGAAGAAGAAGATGAAGAAAGTGGTCTACTACGAGACCAACTCTTTGTCACCCTCCACTTCATCAAGCTCCGACTCGTCCGTCGCTTCTAAGCGCCATGAGCGCAAGAAGTATAGTAAGATACCACTTCGTTATCCCCGTATTTCAAAGTGCGCTTCTTTACTTTCCGTTCCTTTAGGCAAACCACCATACTTTGATGGTGAGGATTATTGTATGTGGAGTGATAAAATGAGGCATCACCTAACCTCACTCCACGCAAGCATTTGGGACATTGTTGAGTTTGGAGCGTAGGTACCTAATGTGGGGGACGAAGGCTATGACTCGGACAAGGTCGCCCAAATTAGGCACTATAACTCCCAAGCCACAACTATACTCCTCGCCTCCTTATGTCGAGAGGAGTATAATAAGGTGCAAGGGTTAAAGAGTGCCAAAGAAATTTGGGACGTCCTTCATATGGCGCACGAAGGAGACGAGGTGACCAAGATCACCAAGCACGAAACGATCGAGGGAGAACTCGGTCGATTCGTCCTCAACAAGGGAGAGGAGCCACAAGCTATGTACAACCGGCTCAAGACCTTGGTTAATCAAGTTCGCAACCTCAGGAGCACCAAATGGGATGACCATGAGATGGACAGATGGTCAAGGTTATTCTAAGATCCCTTGTTTTTCGCAATCCTACTCAAGTGAAATTAATTCATGGGGATCCTAGATACAAATTAATGTCTCCCGAGGAAGTGATAGGCAAGTTTGTGAGCTTTGAGCTAATGATCAAAGACACCAAACACATCGTCAACTTGGAGCAAGGCGCCACCTCCACACCCGAGATGCAACCCGCCGCATTCAAGGCGACGGAAGAGAAGAAAGAGACTCTACATCAAGTAGGCTTCCCATCGACGCCTCCAAGCTCGATAATGAGGAAATGGCGCTCATCATGAAGAGTTTCTGCCAAATCCTCAAGCAACAAAGGGGAAGGATTACAAACCCCGCTCCAAGAAGGTGTGCTACAAGTGTGGTAAGCCCGGTCATTTTATTGATAAATGTCCAATTTCAAGTGATAGTGATAGGGGCGACGATAAGAAAGGGAAGAAGAAGAAGGAGAAGAAGAGATACTACAAGAAGAAGGGCGACGATGCCCACGTGTGTCGGGAATGGGACTCCGACATGAGCTCCACCGACTCCTCCGACGACGAAGACGCAGCCAACATCGCCGTCAACAAGGGCCTCCTCTTCCCCAATGCCGGCCACAAATGTTTCATGGCCAAGGACAGCAAAAAGAAGAAGGTACAATCTAGAACCACCCCAAGTATACTACATCTAGTGATGAGGGTAGTTCTAGTGAAGATGAAGATGACTTGCTTACTCTTTTTGCCAACATTAACATGCAACAGAAAGAAAAATTAAATGAACTGATAGGAGCTATTCATGAGAAGGATGAACTCTTGGATAGCCAAGAGGAATTCTTTATTAAAGAAAATAAAAAACATGTTAAAGTGAAAAATGCTTATGCTCAGGAAGTAGAGAAATGTGAAAACCTGACTAAAGAGCTTAGCATTTGCCATGATTCAATTACCAGTCTTAGAAATGAAAATGCTAGTTTAAATGCTAAGATTGATAAATTGAATGAATCAATTTCTAGCCTTAAGACTGAAAATGCTAGTTTAATTTCTAAGGTTAGAGAGTTAAATGTTTGCAATGATTCTATTTCCTGTCTTAGAAATGAGAATGCCATATTACATGCTAAGATAGATGAATTAAATGTTTGCAAACCCTCTACATCTACTATCGAGCATGTTTCCATTTGCACTAGATGTAGAGATATTAATGTTGAAGCTATTAATGATCACCTTGCTCTTATCAAACAACAAAATGATCATATAGCTCAATTAACTACTAAAATTAATGACCATGAAATTGAAAATGAAAAGTTTAAATTTGCTAGAAGCATGCTTTATAATGGGAGACGCCCTGGCATTAAGGATGGTATTGGTTTCCAACAGGGAAGCAATGTCAAGCTTAATGCCCCTAAGAGATTGTCCAACTTTGTTAAGGGCAAGGCTCCCATAGTTCAGGATAATGAAGGCTATATTTTATATCCTGCTAATTATCCTGAGCATAAAATTAGGAGAATTCATGCTAGAAAACCTCATAAGGCTTCTCACCATGATTTTATGTATAAAAATGAGGCTTCTAGCTCTAGGCAATCAACTCATGTTAAATTTCCTAAAAGGAAAACTCCTGCAGCATCAAATGAGCCTAACATTTCATTTAAGACTTTTGAAGCATCATATGTTTTAACTAACAAATCAGGCAAAGTAGTTGCCAAATATGTTGGGGGCAAACACTCGTTCAAAGACTTATGTTTGGGTACCCAAGGTGCTTGTTTCTAACGTGAAAGGACCCAAGACTGTTTGGGTACCTAAGAACAAGGCCTAAATTGTTTTGCAGGTTTATGCATCTGGGGGTTCAAGTTGGATAATCGATAGCGGGTGCACAAACCACATGACAGGGGAGAAGAGAATGTTCTTCTCCTATGAGAAAAACAAAGATCCCCAACGAGCTATTACATTCGGGGATGAAAATCAAGGTTTGGTCAAAGGTTCGGGTAAAAATGCTATATCACCTGACCATTCTATTTCCAATGTTTTTTCTTGTAGATTCCTTAGATTATAACTTGCTTTCTGTATCTCAATTATGCAAAATGGGCTACAACTGTTTATTTACAGATGTAGGTGTTACTGTCTTTAGAAGAAGTGACGATTCAATAGCATTTAAGGGAGTGCTAGAGGGTCAGCTATATTTAGTTGATTTTAATGAGAACACAGCTGAACTCAACACTTGTTTAATCGCTAAGACTATGTTGGGGACTTGTTCTTAACTGCTTATGAATTAAGAACAAGGCAACACAGAAATTGTTAAATGTTATAGTCCTTCGTCCTCCGAAGCATTATTTCCCTTGGGATATAATGGATTCCGGACGAAGGTTATGAAGGACATACCTTCATAATCACAACAAATAATGAAGAAGGATTTATAAAATATGAAAAAATAATATAAACACATTATTATCATTATTAACTCATTTCTATTTCATTATTATAGAAATGATAACAAATTACAAATGTACCTTCGACTTGAAGGAAAGCAAAAATACCAGCGTGAAGCAAAAGAAAATGCCCAATGCGTGATTACAGGAGCGCGTGAACAGTGCCGGGATACTGTTCACCTATTTATAGGCACAGGATGCAACCTGAGCAAAATTACATTTATGTCCTTTACAATCGACTACAATAATGACACAAAACATCATGGGTCTTCGAGTCAATTCATCTTTAAGTCGGTTTGACCCTTCATCTTGAGATTTGTCTTTGTGCCGAAGCTTTATAGATAATAGCTTCTGCGCTTGCTTCTGAGGAGACCCTTCGAAGGTGTTCTTTTTAGGATCTTCGGCTACGAAGCATACCCCCAACAGTAGCCCCTTCGTGGTGCTAGATCGTTTTTCGTAACGAGCTTGATCCATGAAAAATCTTCTAGGCTTCGGGATGCCGAAGATCCAAAAAACAGCTTCCCTGAGCTCGTTGGCGAGACACGATTAAAATAATCGTCGCGCGCGCGCCCTATCTTGCACCAATTGCGCGCGCCAGCAATTCACCTTCTCGAACCATGTGGCCCACCGTTCAGTGAGTGCGGGTGACTGTTTGTTCGGTGCTGGAGACCTTGCCGATTCACCTTCCCACCTGCAACACTATATAAACAGACGGGTAGGTGTGAAGTTACCACAACATTCATTGCTATTGTACTGTTTTGCTGCCAAATTTTTAGTCATAGCCGAAGCTTGATCATCGTGCTCAGACGAAACCTCGCTTGTGAATCTGCTTCGGCACAAGAGTAAGAGCTTCAGAAAAGACAAAAAAGCCAACACCAAAAATTTCAAGTAAGTCATTATCAAATGGCCAGAGTTCGCTCTACTGCAAGGGTCGATCGTGAGGGAGACGAGACCGAAGCTGCTGAAACTGTTCCTATTTCGGAAGCAATGAAGCGATCTGGGTTGGTAACACCGAAAGACGTCCCTACTGCTGAAGGAGAGCAAGCTGGTATTGAAGAGACCGATTCTGAAGATGATTACAGCAGCGCAGTGCCGAATAAGCCTAGCCACCTGGACTTCGGGAAGTCCACCATCTCCGAAGCTGATTTTCCTAAGATGGTGAAGTTGGGCTATTTTAGCGAAGATAAGAAAGAGTTGATTCGCTTCGACGGAGAAGAAACTACTCCGAAGCCAGAAAAAGATGAAATAGTAGTTTTCAAAAGTTTCCTCAAAGCTGGTTTGAGATTCCCTTTAAATAGGATGATTGCCGATGTGCTAAAAAAGTTTGGGATCCACTTTCATCAACTAACTCCTAACACTATCGTTAGGCTTAGTGTTTATATTTTGGCTCTCCGAAGCCAAGGGGTGGAACCGTTTGCCGAAGGTTTCTGCCGGGTGCACGAGCTACATTACCAAACCAAGGCCAGAAAGGATGGATTACATGAAAATTTTGGTTGTTACAACTTTGCTTACCGGAAGACTACAAAATTTCCTGTGATCAGCTACCGAAGCAAGTGGCCGGCAGGCTGGAAATCGGAATGGTTCTACGTCAAAGTTGACGATGACAAGGAGAAGCTGGTCCAGAGTCCGCTAGAACTGATCTTCGGGGAGACCAGACCCCAATGCAATATGACACCAGAAGGTCCAACCCAAACTGCTCTGGCTGAATTCAGGGTTATCGCAGAGCACATTGGCACTAGGGACTTAGTGCAGGAATTTTTGGCTTTCAAAATGTTTCCAACTATGAAGGAATGGGTTATGCCGAAGCTTGAAGGAGAGAAGAAAGAGGGGGAACTTGTCCGACTGCCCTACCACTACAAGTTCAAGAAATATTTCAAAACACCCTGCCAAGAATGGTTGGAAACAATCAAAGTAATGTGCACCGAAATTCTTTGGAATTATTCTAAAAAAGAAGATCAATTGATGACAGCAGCCTTCGGCACCCGACCGAAACGAAGGCTAAACAGAGTGATGGATGCTATAGGCTTTGAATATCCTGATTATGAGCGACTCGACAAGGGTGCCGAAGGGCAGAAAAGAAAAAGAGTAGCTGACGCTTTGAACAAAGACGACGAAGATCAATCAAAGAAGAAGAAACAAAAGTTTGAAACGAAAGTATTAGCTTCGAAGAAAAGAAAGGACTCGATCCCAGAGCAAAAATCAATTAGTGAATAAGAGAAGACTTCTGCGACATCTTCTGATGCTGAAATAGAGGAAATTCTAAAGGTAATGACTGAAACTTTGCCTGTCAAACTAAGTCCATTGGGGCTTCATCTGACGAAGCTTTTTCATAATGAAAAGGAGCCCACAAAAACAATGGCATCTAGGCCAAAAAGACAAAGGATTGTTACCGTGACAGAAGTGATTGAAACAACACCACCAAGAGCTCTAGCTCCGAAGGTGCTGGCAATTGAAGGCACGACAGCTACCGAAGCTGTACCTTCGGAGGTTGCCGCAGAAGAAGCCGGAGCCGAAGATGCCAACTCCGAAGTTATTAATTTAGGGAGCATAGCTGCCAATATAGATAAAATGCTGCTAAACATGGCTGCTGAAGAAACTGCTGCAGCCACCGAAGAGACCACGACCGCAAAACCCGAGAAAGAAGTAATAACCGAAGATACTTCGGAAGATGAAACTTTTGACTTCCGAAACTTAGTTGGCCAGAAGCTAACAGAAGCTGAAAAAGAGGAATTAAAAGAGTATGCTATATCTTGCAGGTACCAGACGGGGGCGCTTCTCTTCGGTGGTATTGATGATGAAGGGTTAGGCTGCATTCGAGACCAAACCGGTGCGAAGGTTGTCGGCACTCTATCAAAGAGTATCGGCTTCCCGAAGCTTGAAGCGGATATTAGCCGCTACCGACGACAACACATTGTCGGCAGTTTGTTCTATTCTAATTTTAAGGTAAACATCTTGTGTTTAACTCTTATTATTTGTGGTAACGAAAATGTTTTCTAATGAAGGTTATTTGTCCACAGAGTATACTTTTGAGCAAGGCATTAAAAATGCAGCAAGACTTAGAGGATAAAAGGCATGAAGTTATAATTGAAAACTTAGAAAACAAAATAAAAGAGCAATCTGCTGCCATCGAGAAGAAAGACTTCGAGCTACAAACAGCCGAAGGCTTATTAGTGGATGCTGAAGCAAAAATAACAGAATTAAATTCGAAGCTTCTTTCCTAATCAGAAAATTTTGAACAAGAAAAGCTGAAGCTTGATGCAAAGCTTGAAGCCGAAGCTCAAAGAATTTCGGAGCTGAAAGAATCTTTGAAAAATCTCCAGAATAAGTGCTTGGAGTTCAGCACTCGATGCATTCATCAGTTAAAGCAAGTGTTCCATTTTGTTGGAGCCAGTAGTGAAGAGTTTACTCCTTCGGCTGAAGACATGCCTGGTGCCTTCGAGCACATTGAAGGTGAAATTAATGATCTCAACGAAGTTATAGCTGGGCATAGCGACTTCTGTGCCCTGGCAGCTTCTCGGGGCACAGCTGTTGCCTTTTTGAAGTCTGGCTGTGAACATGGCAAGATTGTTAATAGACCCAACTTCAGCTTGTCACCAGCAGACCTAGATAATGTTCCCAATCTGGCTCGGAGTATTGCAAATAGATTTATAAAGTTAGTATGGACAAAGGGTGGTCGGAGCAAAGCTGGTGACGAAGCTCGGAGCCACCTCAAGCTGGTAACAAAATCATACCTTATGCTTACCTTTTCCTTTGAATTTTTGAATTTAGCTTATAATACTTCCGTACAGATTGACCAAGCCAAAGCTGAAGCTGCAGAGTAGAAGGACGAAGCTCCAGAGATGCTATCGAAGCTTGAATAATATGTACCAATAGCTCAAAAAACTCCTGTAACAACTTGTATAAAGTATGATGTAGTTTGAGTTTTACTTTGTAATATAATCTTACTTTTCCGTCCATGTATGAAATGCTTTGGTGTGGACGAAATTAATACTTTTGAACCATAAGCGAAAAACACCTTCCCTTCTTTGCGTACACAGCGAAGCATAAAATTGCCTTCCTTTCGGAACCGAAGCAAGTTTGTATGTTATGCTGATGATGATCCTATGTATGTCTAAGTGAATGTTTATGAATGCAAATGTCATGATGTAATGTACCGTGCAAATGAATGTTCAAATACATATTCGAAGCCATATTCCCTTGGGAATGACTCAAATCTTCTTTGCCGTTTATTTTTCGGCTTCACCGTTTATTTTTCGGTGTATCAGCGCTGACTTTTCGCTGTAAGCCTCCCTTAGGAGCTTCTTCGCCTTTTACTTCGGCGGAATCAGCGTTGACTTTTCGCTGTAAGCCTCCCTTAGGAGCTTCTTCGCCTTTTACTTCGGCGGAATCAGCGTTGACTTTTCGCTGTAAGCTCTGCATTCCCTTGGGAACGACTTTTGAGCTTCTCCCTGTTTTCTTTTCTTTTTCTTTGCACTTGATGGTGCGTTCTCAGCTTTTACATTTACATCTTTGGGGGATATTGCTCTTATAGAGCTGAAATAAGAAAAAGAGAAATTACATGCTATGGCCCCGTTAAAAACCTTTCTCCCCCTTTGGAAAGGAAAAGGGTGCCATAAAAAAGAATATAAAAAATTACATCAAGCTAGACATAATATCGCCGAAGCTCATCCGCATTCCATGATCTAGGAATGTCATTGCCGTCCATATCCTTCAATCTGTAAGAATCGGGTCTTGACGGAGATACTACCAGAAAAGGTCCTTCCCACTTCAGCTGTAGCTTGCCTATTGTGTCTGGGTTGGCGACTCTCCGAAGTACCAAGTGTCCTGGCTTAATATTTTTTAGCCGAACCTTTCTGTCACGCCAATTTATTGTTTCGGCTTGATATTTGTTGATATTCTCTACAGCTTGAAGCCTGATCCCTTCTATAGCATCTTTTGCCACAGAATAATCAGCTTCGTCTTCTGCCGAAGCCACTGTTCTTATTGATCCTGCTTTAGCTTCTTCTGGGGTTATTGCTTCGTCACCAAACAGCAATTTGAATGGTGTAAAACCTGTTGATCTTGATATTGTTGTGTTGTGGCTCCACACCACTTTAATTAATTCGTCCGGCCACTTCCCCCTGGGCTGGTTGAAGATTAACTTCATTATTCCTGTCATTATGATGCCATTAGCCCTTTCAACAAGTCCATTTGACTCCGGATGCCGAACTGATGCAAAATGAATCTTCGTGCCAATTTGTTCACAAAATTCTCTGAAAGCTTTGGAATCAAACTGCGTTCCATTGTCCACAGTAATGGCCTTCGGCACTCTGAAGCGACAGACAATACTTTGCCAGAAAAACTTTTGAATAGTAAACGAAGTTATTGTAGCTAAAGGCTTTGCCTCAATCCATTTAGAAAAATATTCCACTGCCACTACAACATATCTTAAGTTTCCTTGTGCTGGTGGTAGCGGACCTAACAAATCAAGGCCCCACCTCTGCAATGGCCAAGTGGGTTGTATTAACTGGGTTAGAGACGAAGGTTGTTTTTTTATCTCTTGCGCATTTCTGACAGCCTTCGCACTTTTGGACTAATTCCGCTGCATCCGAAGCTGCCTTTGGCCAATAAAATCCTTGACGAAAAACTTTTCCCAGCAAGGGCCTAGATCCAATGTGAGATCCAGTCGAGCTCTTGCCTCTGTTCTCTTGTTATAAGCTTCGTCATCTGAAAGAAAATTACCCTGAAGGAAAGAGATGATCTCAGTTCTCTAGTCTTCACTATAAACATGAGATATATTGAGGACTGCTCTTTCAAGAAGTTCAACCGAAGGTGCTTTTATTGTTTCAAAAAATACTTCCGAAGGTAAGGGCAGCCCCTGAGCTGCTGACTTGGCTAGCAAATCAGCATGTTCATTTTCTCCTCGAGGAATATTTTTGACAGAAAACCCTTCAAAGGAAGCTTCAATCCTTCAGACCGTGTCTAAATATTTCTCGAGCTTCGGGTCTCTTGCTCTACAACTCTTGTCAATGTGACCAGAGATAACCTGAGAATCAGTTTTAAGAACCGCCCTTCTAATTTCCATTGCCTTTAACTTCCGAAGACCCAAAAGCAAAGCTTCGTACTCAGCAATGTTATTTGTGCAGCTAAAATCAAGTCTTGCTGCGTAGCAAGTTTTAACTTTGGAGGGTGCAACCAACACAGCGGATGCTCCTGCCCCGAAGGTTCCCCAAGAACCATCGCAAAATATTGTCCAAGCTTCGGCATCTTTACTCGCTTCTTCCTGAGCCCCTGGCGTCCAGTCAGCAATGAAGTCTGCTAACGCCTGGGACTGAATTGAAGATCTATGCACATAATCGATGCAAAACTCATTGAGTTCCGCAGCCCATTTTCCAACCCTTCCAGTAGCTTCTCTATTTCTCATAATATCCTTCAATGGTTGTGAAGAAGGGACAATTATATTGTATGCTTGAAAATAGTGCCGAAGCTTCCTGGAAGCCATCAAAACAACATACATCACCTTCTCCAATTCTGTATAATTTTTCTTTGATAAACTAAGAACTTCAGAGACGAAGTATATTGGGGCTTGCTTTTTGACTTGCCCTTCAAGCTTCTCTTGGACAAGTGCCGCACTTACCGCTGAGTGCGAAGCTGCCACATATAACAACAGAGGAGCCCCTGGCGTTGGTGGAGTTAATGTCGTTAGGTCTATCAAATACTGCTTCAGCTCGTCGAAGGCTTTCTGCTGAACTGGTCCCCATTGAAAAACTTCGGCTGACTTCAGTTTTTCAAAAAATGGTAGATTTCTCTCTGCTGATCTAGATATGAATCGGTAAAGAGACGCAAGTCTTCCCGTCAGTCGCTGAGCCCCCTTCTTTGTGCTTGGTGGTTCCATTCGAAGAATAGCTTCGATTTTATTTGGATTAGCCTCAATCCCTTTTGTTGAAACTAGGCAACCAAGGAATTTCCCCTTCTTTACTCCGAAAACACACTTTTCTGGATTCAGCTTTAGACCGGCCTGTCTAAAATTAGCGAAAGTCTCCTGCAGATCAGCAATGTGATTTTCTTGCTTTGTGCTTTTTACAATGATACCATCGACATAAGTTAGCACATTTCTGCCTATCTGAGAATGAAGAACCTTCGCTGTCATTCTGCTAAAGCTTCCTCCAGCATTCTTGAGCCCCTCAGGCATCCAAAGGTAACAATATGTTCCGCTAGGGGTTATGAAGCTAGTTTTTGGCTCATCCTCTTTCTTCATCCAAATTTGGTGATAGCCTGAATAACAATCCAACAGACTCATAAGTTCTGATGAAGCTGCTGCATCAACTAGGGAATCTATCCTTGGCAATGGAAACTCATCTTTCGGACAGGCCTTGTTGAGGTCAGTAAAATCAATACACATCCTCCATTTGCCATTGGCCTTTTTTACCATAACAGTGTTGGCTAGACATTCTGGGTATTTTACTTCTCTGATGACTCCGGCGCTGAGGAGTCTTTTCACTTCATTCCGATCACCTTCGGCTTTGTCATCAGACATCTTCCGAAGCCTCTGCTTTCTGGGTCTGAAGGATGGATCAACATTGAGCGAGTGTTCAATAACATCCCTGTTGACTCCACAGAGATCATTAGCTGACCATGCAAAGACATCTTTGTTGTTGAACAGAAACCTTATCAGGGTTTTCTCCTGTTCTTCGGACAGTTGAGATCCCAATAGCACCTTCTGCTCTGATACGTCATCGCATAAGAGCATGGGCTTCGGCTGATCAGCCGAAGCAGCTTTCTCTCTTCTATACTTGTATTGCTCACAACCTTCAACTCCATCTATGTTATGGATTGCTTTTGAGTCTGTCCAGTTTCCTTCGGCCCTTCTGGCAGCTTCCTGACTTCCATGAATAGCAATGGGCCCTTGGTCCGAAGGTATCTTCATGCAAAGATATGCTGGATGAAGAATTGCTTCAATGGCATTGAGAGTACCACGACCAATGATTGCATTGTAGGGGTATTCCATGTCAACAATGTCAAACACAACTTGTTCAGTCCTTGTGTTGTTGATAAATCCGAAGGTTACTGGCATTGTGATCTTGCCGAGTGCTACAATCTGCCTTCCTCCGAAGCCACAAAGGGGATGTGTGGCATCATGGATCTTGTCTTCGGGCTCTTGCATTTGTCTGAAGGCCTTAGCAAATATAATATCAGCTGCACTACCTGTATCAACCAAAACATTGTGGACCAGAAATCCTTTGATCACACAAGAGATAACCATAGCATCATTGTGTGGGTAATCCTTGAGCTGAAGATCCTCTTAAGAGAAGGTAATTGGGATGTGAGACCATCTTGACTTGATGAAGGGTCCTTGTACCTCTACATGTTGTACCCTTCTCTGTGCCTCCTTCTTCTGTTTCTTGTTAGCCGGCTCTGAGCATGAACCGCCTGTTATCGGGAGCACAAACTTCGGAGCCGAAGCAGCTCCAGCTTTGAACGAAGCCATCAGCTCAGCAAGTGGGTGTGAGTTCATCGGAGGTGGGCGCCAATGTTGGGGACTTATTCTTAACTGCTTATGAATTAAGAACAAGGCAACACAGAAATTGTTAAATGTTATAGTCATTCGTCCTCCGAAGCATTATTTCCCTTGGGATATAATGGATTCCGGACGAAGGTTATGAAGGACATACCTTCATAATCACAACAAATAATGAAGAAGGATTTATAAAATATGAAAAAATAATATAAACACATTATTATCATTATTAACTCATTTCTATTTCATTATTATAGAAATGATAACAAATTACAAATGTACCTTTGACTTGAAGGAAAGCAAAAATACCAGCGTGAAGCAAAAGCAAATGCCCAATGCGTGATTACAGGAGCGCGTGAACAGTACCGGGATACTGTTCACCTATTTATAGGCACAGGATGCAACCTGCGCAAAATTACATTTATGTCCTTTACAATCGACTACAATAATGACACAAAACATCATGGGTCTTTAAGTCAATTCATCTTTAAGTCAGTTCGACCCTTCATCTTGAGATTTGTCTTTGTGCCGAAGCTTTATAGATAATAGCTTCGGCGCTTGCTTCTGAGAAGACCCTTCGAAGGTGTTCTTTTTAGGATCTTCGGCTACGAAGCATACCCCCAATAGACTAATATGGGTTGGCTCTGGCATCGCCGACTAGCCCATGTTGGAATGAAGAATCTTCACTAGCTTCTAAAGGGAGAACACATTTTGGGATTAACAAATGTTCATTTTGAGAAAGACAGGGTTTGTAGCGCATGCCAAGCAGGAAAGCAAGTTGGCGCCCATCATCCACACAAGAACATCTTGAAAACTGACAGGCCACTCGAGCTACTCCACATGGATTCATTCGGTCCGATCGCTTACATAAGCATCAGCGGGAGTAAGTACTGTCTTGTAATTGTGGATGATTATTCTCGCTTCACTTGGGTGTTCTTTTTGCAGGAAAAATCACAAACCCAAGAGACCTTAAAGGGATTCTTGAGACGGACTCAAAATGAGTTCCGATTAAGGATCAAAAAGATAAGAAGCGATAATGGACGGAGTTCAAGAATTCTCAAATAGAAGAATTTCTTGAGGACAAGGGCATCAAGCATGAGTTCTCTTCTCCCTACACACCTCAACAAAATGGTGTAGTAAAGAGGAAGAATAGAACTCTACTGGACATGGCGAGAACCATGCTTGATGAGTACAAGACACCAGACCGGTTTTGGGCGGAAGCAATCAACACTGCTTGCTACTCCATCAACCGACTCTACCTTCACCGAATCCTCAGGAAGACATCATATGAACTCCTCACCGGTAAAAAGCCCAATGTTTCATATTTTAGAGTCTTTGGTAGCAAATGTTTTATTCTAATTAAAAGAGGCAGAAAATCTAAATTTGCTCCTAACGCTGTAGAAGGCTTTTTACTAGGTTATGACTCAAACACAAGGGCATATAGAGTCTTCAACAAATCCAATGGATTAGTTGAGGTTTCTTGTGACATTGTGTTTGACGAGACTAATGGCTCCCAAGTGGAGCAAGTTGATCTTGATGAACTAGATGATGAAGAGGCTCCATGCGTCGCGCTAAGGGACATGTCCATTGGGGATGTGTGTGTGACACCCTAGGTGTCAGTTACGTGTTACGTCGGGAGATTTATCCCAATCTCAAATGCTCAGTGAAAATTTCTATTTTTCGCTCGTGTATGTCTCTGATTATCCAGACTATTCATTCTCATTTCACCAAATTCGGAGTTATTCGATCGCGAGAAACAACCAATTTTGGAGCGTGTTAAAACTTTTATTTCTCGGAACGAATGCAAACTTGAAGATCATTCTTGAATTATAAATCTCATTTGAAGCTCATTAAATCAAACTCTCGACGACTGTTATCTGATCTGAGCCTGAATCCAATTCCTCGAACTTCGATCGATGTCCGACTATTTTAATCTGAGTCCGTACACTTAGACGGAATACTCAATATGTTGTCCTCTAATTAATTCTTACTCGACTCAGCCAAATATCTCATGTCCGAACCGAATTCAAAACCCCGTATCGATAGCGATTTTAAAATGCCACGATTCACCTTCTCCGACTAAAAATCCGAATGCCGATCAAATCTCAGGACGATTTATTTTCGAATCACGCGTAGGGAATTATTTCCGAGCAAATTCAAATCAAACTCTCGGTCGAATTAATCGCTCAATCTTCCGTTCGTCCGAACTCCAGCTCGCTCTGTTCTTACACAGACGACTTCCGCGAGAGCATTTTATTCCAGAAAATAAATTTAGCGCAGCCCGATTACATGTTTCAGGCCAAGCCCATTTAAAACCCAGTCCATTAGGCCCACTAAAGAACCCTAACCCTAGCCATTTTCTATAAATAGGGGTGCTCTCCCCTTGCACTTGGCAATTTTGCACTCCCACCCCTATCATTTTTCCTGCCGCCATAGCCTCCCTGGCTTCTTCCCCCACGCGCAGCAGGGGGGCCTTCTTCCCCAGCGCGTAGGGAGCTCGGCTCCCTTCCTCCCATGGCGCCCAGGCCTGCTCCTCCCCTCGGCCAGCCATGGCACGGTGCCCCCTGCCCCTCTTCTTTTTCCTCCAGCAGCAGACCACCAGCGCCCCATCTTCCTCCTTCTCTGGTCCCATGGCGCAGGAGATCCCCCAGCGAGCTCCCTTCCTCTCCATGGCGTCCCCAGCCCTTCTTCTCCCATGGGCGTGGGCCTCCACCTCCCTGCTTGGATGTTGGCCGAGCTCCCCTGGAGCAGGCGCTCAGCAGCCATGGCATGGGCTCCATTTTTCCAGGGCCGCCAGAGCTCCTCCCATGGCGCCCCGGCGACTTCCATGGCCGCTAGCCCCCCTGCGAGCTCAAGTTTCTCCCTGGCGCCCAGCAGAAGCAGCCCTGGCCGAGCTCCTTGGGAGCACGCCGACGCCCTTGCAGCAGGACGCGCAGAGCCCCATGGCGCCCTGATTTCTAGATTCCTCCATCCATGGCGCCCTCCTTTCTTCCTTCTCTATTCCAGATCGGCATTGGGGCAGTGCGCGCAAGGCTCTCCCAGCCGTGGACAGCACCCTTCCCTCCCTCGGATGCCCTGCTCGCCCCAGCCAGGGACCATCGCGCAGAGCGTCGTCGGCCTCTTGAGCGCGCTTTCCATTGCTCCAGCGTTTCCCCCTGCTGTTTCCTGCGCCCAGTTTTTCTCATCGTGAGCAGCAGCCCCAACGCCTCCACGCGGCTCGCTGCTTTGTTCTGCGCAGTGAACAGCACGCCGTCGACGCTTGTCGGGTGTTTGCTGTTTTTGCGCAGCCCCATCCACGACGCCGTAAGTCCTCGGTGAGATTCCTCGCTGCCCTTACTGCTGTCACTTTTTTTTTGTGCGCGGTAAAACTGTTGAACCACTGAGTGATGTTAATCGCAGCTAGACGTTGCCGCGGAGCCGCGCGCGATGCCTGTTTCGGTGAAGCCCCTAAACCGTGGACGCATGTGCAACCCAAATCCGAGTTTGACAGGTTGATAGATTTATGATTTACTATTGATGTGTTTCAATTGATGGCATGCATACAAATATGGTGCATATTGATGTTGAATATGTGTGGCTGTGATAGTTATTTTGTACGTCATAGGAATTGGTCGCAGATGTATTAATTGATTGTTAAAATGCTTCGTCGTAAAATATTGTGTTCGCGCGGCAAATTTAAATTAAGCCTAAAGCATGCTCGGTGACTTCCGTAGTCGGCTAATGAGTTAGTCTAATATAATTATACTTTATGTATTCATCGTTGGTGTAGGTTAGAGTAGATTGAAAATATAAATTATGCGACATGTTATGGTTTGAAGATGAGATGTGCAAATAATCAGTTTGGTGGTTCACTTGTCTAGTCGATAGTTGTTATAAATATTTGCGCTAAAAATTGGTCATAAGAGTGCAGTGGGCATGTGGTGTTGGTTGGATGTGATAAGTAGATTAGAAGTGTGGGTTTGTCGAAGCACCGTGATGTCGAACGTGTATATCAAAGTGCATTGTAGTGGTAATTGCGTTAAGTTAATCGGTAGTGTCTCGAGTGCACGCCACAATATGGTTGTATGCGAGACATAGTAAAATAAGGTGTGCTCGATGAGGATGTTCAGTCGTTGTAGGTGGAAATTGTCTTTGCTTAAATAGAGAGGTGGTGACATGCCGAAGTAGTCATCGCTTCCTCTATGTTTATATGTCGAGTCAAAATGCGGGGTGCTAGTGGTACGCTAGGCGGTGTCCAAATAAATTAACCGGTCGATGTGGTAGTGGTCGTGCGTGATTTATTGTTAGTGAGTAGTTGGAATTCCGAGCTATATGAGGATTATGTTAAAAACTAGTAGGCGGCGTGTAACTGCGTTCGTGTGGTGAATAATAGGTCGGTAGGTATTGTTGATGCCAGTAGCAAATGTAGTCTTATGGAGTTTTACGCCATGTGTAAATGCCTCCACGATAGACCCCAAAAATGTTCTATTTAGGTGACTTGCGTGTTAACTAATTCAAGTTGAGCAATGGTTGAGAAACACTGATCAATCGGCTCCAACCCATGTTCTTGAGTTACGATGTCTAAAATGGTTCGCTAGGCCTTCTACTGTGATTAGCCAACTCATGTTAAATAGGAGTCAATTTCGTTAAGTGTTTGTTATATATGTGTTGTCTCGGATTGCGATGATAAGAGGCAAGCCGACGTGTAGGATGTATAGCGGCCTATGTTGTTGCGCTAGTTAGCCGAATTAATAGATGACTTGGTTAAGCTCGTAGTCACGATGAATTGCTTATTGTAGTCTAAATGTGTATGTTTATGGTCGCGGATGAAAAGTAGTAGTGCTCATGTAATGTCTAATTTAAAATGCAAATTGTTGAGTGATTGTCGTGAAGAATGCGTTGTTAATTGATTGTAGTAATTTTAGTGCACTAAATGACTAGAATAAAATTTGCAAGCCAAATTATTGGTTCTAATTTGATTGTCTTAACTCGAACAAATAGTAAAGCGTTAGAGTAATTCAAGTCTCTCGAACGCGGCGATTCTTGAATTATATATGAGCTGAAATTTATGAATTGCTGTTTTGGGCTGCACACACTGTTTTAGTTGTGCTGTATGTTTGATAAACTAAATTGTGTTTTCTGTAGATATGTGCTATATAAAAGTGGTAGATAACTTTATTATCTTGCTGGTGTTAAAATTTGACAGCCATAGGTCTGACAGTTTAGGAGTTATGCTTTTTTTCAAATTCAGTAACTGAATCTGTCCAAATTCTGTACAGATTTCAGAAACTGCATTGTTTGATCAATTTAATGTTGCAGTCAGCCCATGCAGATTATAAGAAAGTTGTAGATGCTTTTCTTATATTTCTTGTGTTAAAATTTCATAACTAAAGGCATAACGGTTTAAGAGTTATGAATTTTATAACTTGGTTGCTGTGTTCTGTCCACTGACAGGACAGATTTCGAAAACTGAATTGTTTGATTCAGTTCAACATTGAATCACTTCTTGGTGATTATAAAAGTTATGTAGTGATTTTGCTGAGCTTTCCAAAAAGTCTTGGATCACTCTTTTTGGTGATCTGAAGATTAAATTATGAATGTTTAAAGTGAGAAGACTGAATCTGTCCAGTTTTGGACAGCAAAGTCTTCTAGTGTATTTTATCCTTAGTTAAATATTGAATCACCTTAAGATGTTTATAAATGATATGTAGACAATTTTATTACCTTTCCAGAAAGTCTAGGATCAATTTGTTTGGATGTCTGAATCTTCAGTTCTGAATTTTTAAAGTCACAAGTCTGAATCTGTCCACATCTGGACAGCGCTGTGGTATTAACACTTTTTGACCTTGCTAAGTGTTTAATCATGCTGTGATGACAATACCAAAGTTGTGAAGCACTTTTTAAGATTTCCAGAAAGTCCTAGTTTGCTATTTTTCGATTAATATTTGAAAAGTTATGATTAAAACAAGTAGCTGCTGTATTGCTGTCCAAAAATTCTGCTAGTGCCTATTTGATTGTTAGTTCACCCTTTTGGCTAAAAATGGTTGGTTAGCACTAAATTAATATAGAATTGCCATGGCTAAGCTTGAAATAACATATGTGTCATGTTTTTATACGTTTCTTTCTCTAATTAATTGTGATGTAGTATTGTGTTGCGTAAATATCCAAAATGTTTGTCGTCTTTTTAGTGGTGTAATGTTGTGCGCTCGACGATATGTAGTTAGCTAACGCTAGTGGGTGTGGTTGCTTGTGATGTCTCGCTACTTATTATTTAATTTGCTAGCATGTACTTAAAGTATCTTGTGCTATTTTATTATATTCATACATATGCATATTGCATCTCATTTAGGACCGAGAGACGATGATCGAGCCAGTGATGTGGTGCCAACCACAAGATGCAGTTGGTGGACGACCTGAAGAATGGTGGACTTACCCAGTGGATGCTCGCCAAGCGAGTACCTCCCCCAACAAACACTACCTAAGTGTTAAATTAAAGGCAAGCCCCGGTTTTATGCATAAACTTTTATATATGCTATTTTACTACACTTAATGTTTGTAGGCTTGTACTGTGCACTTAAGTGTAGGAGTTGACTGAAACCTTAGTTGCATGAACTCAGGATACCTTTTGAGATGGATACTAGTATGCTAGGTCGAGTAGCTGCTTTATTAATTAGGGATCTCGGTAGAAGTCGAGTGATTTTTCTAGCACTCGCGCGAGGTCAGGAATTGGTTGTATCCATTTTGATATCATAATGATGGTGGTCTGTGGACAACGGTCCATGGGGATGCGTTGTCTACGAGATAAAAATTGGAATAAGGATTAAGGTGTGGTACCGTGAGTCAAGCGTTTGAACGTACTAAACACATACCGAGAAATATGGTAAATCGGTAAGCCTAGTGTCGGGGACCATAATTAGGGGTACCCTCAAGACGCCTAATTCTCAGCTGGTAACCCCCATCAGCATAAAGCTGCAGAGGCCTGATGGGTTTGATTAAGTCAGGGATCAGTCCATACGAGCGACTCGATCACGCCACGCCCGAGCCTAGCCTCGGGCAAGGGCAGCCGACCCTGAGATGTTTCCGTCTCGCCCGAGGCCTCCTCTTTCACGGCAGACGCATCTCCGGCTCGCCCGAGGCCTTGCCTTCGATAAGAAGTAACCCTGACTAAATCGCCGCGCCGACCGACCAAGTCACTGGGGCCTTTAACGCAAAGAGTAAGACTGACGGGCAGCCAGGCTTGGCCAAAAGCGCCAGAGGAAACTCCGCTCCGCCCGACCCAGGGCTCGGACTCGGGCTAAGGCCCCGGAAGACGGCGAACTCCGCTCCGCCCGACCCAGGGCTCGGACTCGGGCTAAGGCCCCGGAAGACGGCGAACTCCGCTCCGCCCGACCCAGGGCTCGAACTCGGGCTAAGGCCCCGGAAGACGGCGAACTCCGCTCCGCCCGACCCAGGGCTCGGACTCGGGCTAAGGCCCCGGAAGACGGCGAACTCCGCTCCGCCCGACCCAGGGCTCGGACTCGGGCTAAGGCCCCGGAAGACGGCGAACTCCGCTCCGCCCGACCCAGGGCTCGGACTCGGGCTAAGGCCCCGGAAGACGGCGAACTCCGCTCCGCCCGACCCAGGGCTCGGACTCGGGCTAAGGCCCCAGAAGACGATGAACTCCGCTTCGCCCGACCCACGGCTCGGACTCCACCCCGACCTCTGCTGAACGACCTCCGCCTCGCCCGACCCAGGGGCTCGGGCTCGGCCTCGGCCTCGGCCATGCAGGACAGACTCGACCTCGGCTTCGGAGGAGCCCCCACGTCGCCCGACCTAGGGCACGAGTCCGCCACATCGACAGGAAGCGCCATCATCACCCTACCCCGAGACGACTCGGGCCGCAGAGAACAGGACCGACGTCCCATCTGGCTAGCTCCGCCAGATAGGCAATGATGGCGCCCCGCTGGACCCATGACGACGGCGGTTCTGAGCTCTCTTACGAAAGCAGGGGGACGTCAGCAAGGGCCCAACCACTCCGACAGCTATCCCTCCGCCTGGCTCCATTGCTTCTCCGACAGCCACGACGCCACACTAGCTGGGCGCCAAGATCTCTCCGGCTGCCACCTCGGCATGTACTTAGGGCACTAGCTCTCCCCCGCTAGACACGTAGCACCTTGCTACACCCCCATTTGTACACCTGGATCCTCTCCTTACGCCTATAAAAGGAAGGACCAGGGCCTTCTTAGAGAAGGTTGGCCTCGCGGGAACGAGGGCAGGGGCAGGCGCTCTCTCGGGGCCGCTCGCTCCCCTCACCCGCGCGGACGCTTGTAACCCCCTACTGCAAGCGCACCCGACCTGGGCGCGGGACGAACACGAAGGCCGCGGGAATCTCCAACTCCCTCACGACCCGGCTCCGGCCACCTCGCTCTCGCTCTCTCCCCCCTTCGCGCTTGCCCACGCGCTCGACCCATCTGGGCTGGGGCACGCGGCTCACTCACTCGTCGGCTCAGGGACCCCCCGGTCTCGGAACGCCGACAGTTGGCGCGCCAGGTAGGGGCCTGCTGCGTGTTGACGAGTAGTTTCCCGTCAAGCTCCAGATGGGCAGTCTCCAACGACCTCTTCAACCCGGGACGGTGCTCCGTTTCGGGAGTCTCGAGTTCATGTCTTTCGACGGCAGCTACGACATGATACTCCTTCCACCGCCGCGCGACAGCGACAATAGTGGCGGACAGCCTGCCCGCCGGCGGCGGAATCGACGACGCCTTTCCCGCGTGGGGGAAGGACAACTTTCGAGCTCACCCCATCCTCTCCCTCGCCATCGGAGGAGGAGGCGGGGCAACCAAGGCCGAGCGGGAGGCTGCGCTCAGTCGACTGTCGAGCAAATCGACATCCCCAGCGCCCCAACGGAGGACGCGTCGGGCATCACCCACGCGTTTGAGGCGAAGGCGAGCGCCGTCCCCCCGCGACACGCCGATCCCGAGCAAGTGGACGACGCCAGCACGCTCACGGAGGGCCTGCAGGACGTCGCCCTCGCACCCAGGACAACGGCGCAATCAGCCCCCGATGTGACTTCGTCGCTCCTCGTCGACCAAAAGGTAACGGCTGATTCCCATCCTTCGTCATTTCGACTCGGCCTCAACCCGCCTGGCAACCTCGCTTTGGCGGGCGCTCACGTTGAGGCGAGTGCAACCTCTCTGGGGTTTCGTGTGCGGTCGCCTTGGGACCGATTGACGGGTGTCTCGACCTACGGACCCTCTGGGTCCGAGGAAGATGACGACCCCAGCATCTGCTGGGATTTCTCTGGATCTGGCAACCCCAGTGCCATGCGGGACTTCATGACCGCGTGCAACTACTGCCTCTCCGACTGTTCCGACGGCAGCCGCAGCCTTGACGACAAGGACTGCGGCCCGAGCCGCGAATGTTTCCACGTCGAGCTAGGGGATCCCTCCGGAGGCAGCTGTCTCGGCATGCCGGAGGATGGTGATCCCCCTAGGCCAGCGCCTCGCGCCGACATCCCGCGGGAGCTAGCTGTCGTCCCCGTTCCGGCGGGGGGTCACGACCCACAGCTCGAGCAAGTCCGCGGGGCGCAGGCCGGGCTTGATGAGGGAGCAGGAGCGCTCGAGGCGATCCGCCGGAACGTCGGGCAGGTATGGGCGAGCCAGCCCCCGGCCGGAGGAATACGTCACCTGCCCCAAGGTCTCCAGCACCGCATCGCCAACGATGCCAGGGACAGACCGCCACCCGCATCCGGCGGAACCGGTCAGGACCTGGCCACCGCAGCAATGCTCCTCCGCGCGATGCCGGAGTCATCAACCATCGAGGGTCGGCGAATCCAGGGAGAGCTCAAGCATCTCCTGGAAGGCGCTGCGGCCCGGCGGGCCGAAAGCTCTGCCTCCCGAAGGCAGGGGTACCCCTCGGAACCTCGTGCCGCGACTTCCCGACTCACGCGGGAAGCCTCGGTCTACACCGGGCGCACGCGCAATACCGCGCCTGCGGCCCCGGGCCACCTCGGTGACGAGCACCCTCATCGCGACCGTCGGGCCCGCCTCGACGAAAGGGTGCGCCGAGGTTATCACCCCAGGCGTGGGGGACGCTACGACAGCGGGGAGGATCGGAGTCCCTCGCCCGAACCACCCGGTCCGCAGGTCTTCAGCCGAGCCATTCGGCGGGCGCCGTTTCCGCCCTGATTCCGACCCCCGACTACTATCACAAAGTACTCGGTGGAAACGAGACCGGAATTGTGGCTTGCGGACTACCGCCTGGCCTGTCAACTGGGTGGGACGGACGACGACAACCTCATCATCCGCAACCTCCCCCTGTTCCTCTCCGACACTGCTCGCGCTTGGTTGGAGCACCTGCCTCCGGGGCAGATTTCCAACTGGGAGGATCTGGTCCAGGTTTTCGCCGGCAACTTCCAGGGCACGTACGTGCGCCCCGGGAATTCCTGGGACCTCCGAAGCTGCCGGCAACAGCCGGGAGAGTCTCTTCGGGACTACATCCGGCGATTCTCGAAGCAGCGCACCAAGCTGCCCAACATCACCGACTCCGATGTCATCGGCGCGTTCCTTGCCGGCACCACCTGCCGTGACCTGGTGAGCAAGTTGGGTCGCAAGACCCCCACCAGGGCGAGCGAGCTGATGGACATCGCCACCAAGTTCGCCTCTGGTCAGGAGGCGGTCGAGGCCATCTTCCGAAAGGACAAGCAGCCCCAGGGCCGCCCGTCGGAAGATGCTCCCGAGGCGTCTACTCCGCTCGGCGCCAAGAAGAAAGGCAGGAGGAAGTCGCAAGCGAAACGCGACGCCGCCAGCACGGACCTTGTCGCCGCAGCCGAGTACAAGAACCCTCGGAAGCCCCCCGGAGGCGCCAACCTCTTCGACAAGGCACTCAAGGAGACGTGCCCCTACCATCAGGGGCCCGTCAAGCACACCCTCGAGGAGTGCGTCATGCTTCGGCGCCACTTCCACCAGGCCGGGCCACCCGCAGAGGGTGACAGGGCCCGCGACGACGGCAAAAAGGAAGATCACCAAGCAGGAGAGTTCCCCGAGGTCCGCGACTGCTTCATGATCTACGGAGGGCATGCGGCGAATGCCTCGGCTCGGCATCGTAAGCAGGAGCGTCGGGAGGTCTGCTCGGTGAAGGTGGCGGCGCCAGTCTACCTAGACTGGTCCGACAAGCCCATCACCTTCGACCAGGATGACCACCCCGACCACGTGCCGAGCCCGGGGAAGTACCCGCTCGTCGTCGATCCCGTCATCGGCGACGTCAGGCTCACCAAGGTCCTGATGGATGGGGGCAGCTGCCTCAACATCATCTACGCTGAGACCCTCAGGCTCCTGCGCGTCGACCTGTCATCCGTCCGAGCAGGCGCTGCGCCCTTCCACGGGATCATTCCTGGGAAGCGCGTCCAGCCCCTCGGACAGCTTGACCTTCCTGTCTGCTTCGGAACACCCTCCAAATTCCGAAGGGAGACTTTGACGTTCGAGGTGGTCGGGTTCCGAGGGACCTACCACGCAGTGTTGGGAAGGCCATGCTACGCGAAGTTCATGGCCATCCCCAACTACACCTACCTGAAGCTCAAGATGCCGGGCCCCAACGGGGTCATCACCGTCGGCCCCACGTACAAACACGCATTCGAATGCGATGTGGAGTGCGTGGAGTACGCCGAGGCCCTCGCCGAGTCCGAGGCCCTCATTGCCGACCTGGAAAGCCTCTCCCGAGAGGTGCCGGACGTGAAGCGACATGCCGGCAACTTCGAGCCAGCGGAGACGGTTAAGGCCGTCCCTCTCGACCCCAATGGCGACACCTCCAAGCAGATCCGGATCAGTTCCGGGCTCGACCCCAAATAGGAAGCAGTGCTCGTCGACTTTCCCCGCGCAAACGCCGACATTTTTGCGTGGGGTCCCTCGGACATGCCCGGCATACCGAGGGATGTCACCGAGCACTCGCCGGATATTCGGGCAAGAGCCCGACTCGTCAAAACGGCCTCTGCACGGACGACGCCCGGGGGCTACGCCCTTCCCCCACTCACATACGAGAATCAGTCATCAAGGAAGGGTCGGCCTCGCCCTGGCGGAGCCCGACCCTCCCTCGGGGGCTAAAAAGGGGGAACCCCTCTCGACGAGTTTGGATGCACCTCTCCGCGTCAAAGAAATTCTTTTTTCGATTAAGAAGGGGTTTTTGCGTTCTCCCGGATGCGTCAGAAGCAGGGTCCCGAGGAGCGAACTTGGGTACAAATAAGTGGCGAGACCGACTGGGCCGAGGAACACCTATGCCTCCGGGCTAGGAACACCTCACTCATCGCCTGCCACGAAAAAGGACCCAGCTCGGGAAATCACCCTGTTGTTGACAAGTCGGGCCAGGCGCGCAAACTGAAACAGAAAAGAGTATGACTTCACGCAAGAAAAATAAAGTGTCCAGGCCCCGGCGGCCGCGGCAGAGCGTACATCCAACAGAAATTGCCCTAGCAAAAGTCAGGCGTCGCCTTGGGAAGGCGCCGCGCCCTCAGTTCCACCCCCGCCGTCGGCGAGGTCCATCTCCGCTTCCGGCGGCGGCACAGGAGGAAGAATCTCCGCCTCGAAGATGGTCGCCAGCGCCACGCTCGGACCCGCAGCGACCGCATCGAGCCGCTGAACTTCTACCAGGGCGGCCTCGTCTTCGTCAGGAAGGCAATATCCCTCACTGACCCGCTCCAGGTCCACGACGTAATGGGAAGCGAGCACGGCGAAGGCCCGCCTGACGCCGTGGTGTAACGCCCTGTGGACTTTACCGCGCGCGTAATCACCTAGGGCTTGAAGGCGGCTTTGGGGGGAGCTTCCTGAAGGGACGTCGCCGGGACCAAGGGTCCGATAGACATCCGAGACGGCCTCGGACATGGCCGCGAGATCGGCCTCCCTCTGCTTAGCAGCCCCAGCGAGCGCCTCGGCGAGCGCTTTGGCAGACTCGTCGAGGGCAGACTCGAGCTCTGCGAACATCCAGAAGAAAGACCTCAAATACAAGCGGAAGAAACGGACAAGAACGGGAACCGAGGACGGTCGAGGCATACCTCCGGCTCGGACGCGCTGCTCCGAGGCCGCGACTTGGGCTGCGGCCAGATCGGCCGCGAGGGTCTTGGCCCGGCTTTCGGCCTCGGCAGCCTGGCCCCGAGATTGGTCCCGCTCCTCGGCAACCTGGACGAGCTCCGACCGCTGCCTTAGCGCCTCTGTGCGCGCCGCCGCCGCCTCGGCCCTCAGGTCAGCACAGAGCAACTGGAGGTCCGCTATCTTGGCGTCCTGCTGAGAAAGGCGCGAGGTAGCCCCGGCGAGCGAAGTCCTCAGGGACCGCAGCGAGCCCCAGACGTCGACCTCGCGGCGGATAAACAATGACTTGGCGGCGCTCCGGTCCGTCAGATCCTGGAAAGGAAGACAAGGCATCACGGCGAACGCCTCGCTCGCAGAAGGGAGAAGGTATGCCTGAAACCGTTACCTGGAGGATTTTGGGGACGTCCCCGCAGAGAACCTCCAGCGACGATCGGAGCGACCCCACCGCTGCTTCCGCACGATTGCGGAGCTCGTCCCAGGACCGGTCCTCCTGTTCGTCGTCAAGAACGAAGATAGGGTCCGGAGCCTCGCGGGTCCGGAATCGGAGCAACTGGCCCCGGGCCTCGGGGCTCCGCCGCACAGCGACAAGGCTGCTGCCTGCCTGGATGAACTGCGCGTCCATGCCCACCTCTTCTGAAGCCCCGGGCGCCGACGCTGCGGCCGTCTCGACGCCGGCAGCAACCATATGCTCTTCGACTGGGGCGATGCCAACTGCGGTGGCGGCAGGCGCCGGCATGGCCGACACGGCAGGCGGGCTCGGGACCGCGTCGGCGCCGGCTGCCTCCCCGATCACGATGGCCGCCTCGGCAGAGGAGCCCACCTCGGGGACCTGCTCCCCCGGGACACGCGACGCCTGAGCCCCATGCGGCGGGGCGCCCTGAGAAAGGGTCGGCTGAGCGGCGGGGCCCGAGATGGCGCCAGCCGCCTGGACCGACGCCGTCTTAAGGGCCTTCCGGGGCGCCAGGTCGGTAGGGCCATGGCTCCGCTTGCTGGGAAAAAGAAGGAAGGGAAAATCACGGCCAAGACGTATGAATGAAGCGCCGGGACGGAGACATTCCAAGGTACTTACCCGCTCCGGGCCATGATCCACTGTGCCTGGGGGGAGGTCTCTTGGCTCCCGCTCCCTGGAACCACCGCTGAGGTCCGCCTCGCCGACAGCCCTGGCACCGCCCTCGCCTTGGGCGCTCCTGACGCCCGGGAGGCGGACTGCCCAGGCGCCGCCATGGCAACCTGAGGACCGCTCCCCCGCGCTGCCGGCGCAGGGGATGGCTCTCGAGGGACGAACCCCTCGGCCCGGCTCCCTGGAGTCGCGTCAGCCCCTCCAGCCGAGGGGTCAAGTACCCTATCGGGTTGCCCCCGCCCCTCAGGTCGGGGATCCGGCGTCTCGGCCCCAGGAACCGACGACATCGGCCCGCTCGGGGGCTGACTCGACAGCTCCCGGCCACACCCCAAGCTGGGGCTGAGGCCGAGACGGGCGGCCATGTCGTCCTCCTCCTCTTCATCGTCGTCGTCGTCGTCGTCGGATGTCTCCGGCGACAGCTCCCTGGGGAGTCCTTCCCTCTCCTGCTGACGACGGCGTTTCTCCAGGGCGTCCCGAGCCCGCCTCCGCCTGCGGGCCCGGGCCTTCTCCGCGTCCTTTTTCTTTTTCTCCTCCTCCGCGGCGACCCGCCACGCTGCCCGACCCACCGCGTCCTCCGGGACCCGCGGTAAGGAGGGTTTGTGCCGCCCCACCTCCTAAAAGGGGGGGGGGGAGAGGGAAAGAAACCCAATCGTGAGAACCGGGAACAACCCGGTATATGAGGAAGGAAGGAGCGAACACTCACCAGAGCGACGCACCCCTGGTCGGGGCGCATTCGAGGCTGGGAGAAGGCATGAGAGTCCGGCTTCCCCATCGCGGCCGACACCCGCCATTGGAGGGCGTCATGGGGAAGAGGATCAGGGGACATCCGTGACCCCTCCCAGTCGGCCTCCAGGGTCATCTCCCAAAGCGACAGCCACCGTTCGGCCAGAGGGAGCACCCTCCGACGGTGGATGGCGGCAACCACACCCGCGGCGGTGAGTCCTCCCTCCCGCAACGCCTTCAGGGCCTGAAGAAGAGGTTCGAGGTTCTTCTGCCTCTCGTGTGGAGTCCCGTGGCGCCAGGCGTCGGGAGCGGCGGTGACAACCCGCTGAGAGAACGGCGGGAGCAACTCTCCGTCGTTCCGGAGGTAGAACCACCGGCGCTGCCAACCCTTGTTTGAGGATGCGAGGACGGCAGGGATATACTGCAACGACCGCGACTGCCTCAACAAAAGGGTGCAGCCGCCGGCCCGCACCGCTGCACGGACCTTCCTCTCCCCGTCGGCGAGGCAAAAAGCTCGGCGAAGAAGAGATGGGTCCACAAATCCCAGTGGGGGGCGATCCCCAAATACCCCTCGCACACCGCCACGAAGATAGCGGTCTGCGCGATGGAGTTGGGGGTGAGGTTGTGCAACTCCACCCCGTAATGGAACAGGATGGCCCGCATAAAGCGGCTCATCGGCACACCAAATCCCCGCTCATGGAAGGAGATGAAGCTCACAACGTACCCCGGCGGAGGGGATGGAGTGACTCCACCCGCGGGAGGAATCCATTCCGGCCGCTGCTCGTCGGTGAGGGGGCGGAGCAAACCCTCGCCGACGAGGTCCTCCAGATCACCCGCCGTCACCGTGGAGAAGGGCCACGGGTCGCGCGGCGGGATGATGGTCACCCGGTCAGCCATCGCCGAAGCAGAAAGGGTGGCGACGCGAAGGACAGGGGAGGGCGGTTTTCTTTTCCCTGGCTGGATCTCTCAGACTGCGAAAAAGCCTAAGAGGGAGACAAGAAGCGGAGTCGAGAACCGTCACCGGGCCCTCTCCGGGGTATATAAGGACCCAGGTGAAGACGGTTCCAACGCACCGCCCGAACCGGACGCAGAGTTCAAAAAACGCAAAGCAAAACAGCCGTTCCTCGAACGGCTCGCGCACGCAACGGCAGCCTCGCCGACCGCTCGCCCCGGCGCATTAACTCCGCGGCTCGACGGGCAGCGCTTCTAGCGGAAGCAGCTGGCGACGTTTCGCCTTCGCCAAAACGGCCACACCAAAAAAGGTACGCCACGTCGTTCAAATTTCGTATCCCTTTTCCCTTTTCCTTCTTTCTCTATCTCTTGCAACAGGGACCGAGAAAGGGGATACCCCCAAAGGGATCCTTCCCCGTGAAGGAACTAGGCTCCGAGCCTCCTTACTGATCAGGGGTTTGAAGGCTGGCCCCCCGAAGGGTTCAACAGCCGCCTCAGATCGCGTGGGCCCGACACCCACTACTGGTCAGAGGTTCGAAGGTCGGCCCCCCGAAAGGTTCCACGACCGCCTCAGGCTACTCGGGCTCCGCGCCCATTACTGATCAGGGGTTCGAAGGCTGGCCCCCCGAAGGGTTCACAGTCGCCTCAGACACCGAGCGAGGGATGACCAGGGGTACGTTCGATACATAACCAAGGCTCGGGCTGCGCTCCCGAGGTACCCTAGGACATTTCCGAGACCAGCGGGAACGACTCTGTAACGGAATCCCATCGGAGGGAGGCAACGAGCCCTCGGACCCCGTCGCCAGGGGACCGGGTCCGGCAGATCACCCGCAGGTACTTTTGGGCGTGCCTCCGGGCCCCTAGCCGACCCCCAACGAACGGGGCACGGACGTCCACTCGGATTACCCGATTGCAGCTCACCGGAGACACCATGTTCGGTGCCCATCGAGGGTAACATGGCGCTCTCCCCCCCTCCTCCTTGTGGAAAGGCGACGTAGGGGCGTATGTAAAAAAGCCGAGTCTGTCCCTGATCGTCCTCTCGCTCTGTGCGGAGGCTCAGGGGCTGCTCTCGCAAACCCGGCTCCGGCCGAACCGTTGACAGCGTCAACATACCAGCCCGAGAACTTGGGCCCCGACAGTGCACCCGGGCTACGGCCTGTTCACATGAGGGAACCGCCAGACCAGCCGAAGCATTACGCAAGGCATTAAGACCTCGAAGGAGTGAAACCACTCCTCCGAGGCCTCGGGGGCTACACCCGGCGGGTGCGCTCGCGCGCACCCACCGGAACAAAGTACAACCGAGAAAGGCTGGTCCTCTTGCAAAAAAGTGCGACAAAAGCCTCCAAGCGAGTGTTAACACTCCCTTCGAGGCTCGGGGGCTACTGTCGGGGACCATAATTAGGGGTACCCTCAAGACGCCTAATTCTCAGCTGGTAACCCCCATTAGCATAAAGCTGCAGAGGCCTGATGGGTTTGATTAAGTCAGGGATCAGTCCATACGAGCGACTCGATCACGCCACGCCCGAGCCTAGCCTCGGGCAAGGGCAGCCGACCCTGAGATGTTTCCGTCTCGCCCGAGGCCTCCTCTTTCACGGCAGACGCATCTCCGGCTCGCCCGAGGCCTTGCCTTCGATAAGAAGTAACCCTGACTAAATCGCCGCGCCGACCGACCAAGTCACTGGGGCCTTTAACGCAAAGAGTAAGACTGACGGGCAGCTAGGCTTGGCCAAAAGCGCCAGAGGAAACTCCGCTCCGCCCGACCCAGGGCTCGGACTCGGGCTAAGGCCCCGGAAGACGGCGAACTCCGCTCCGCCCGACCCAGGGCTCGGACTCGGGCTAAGGCCCCGGAAGACGGCGAACTCCGCTCCGCCCGACCCAGGGCTCGGACTCGGGCTAAGGCCCCAGAAGACGGCGAACTCCGCTCCGCCCGACCCAGGGCTCGGACTCGGGCTAAGGCCCCGGAAGACGGCGAACTCCGCTCCGCCCGACCCAGGGCTCGGACTCGGGCTAAGGCCCCGGAAGACGGCGAACTCCGCTCCGCCCGACCCAGGGCTCGGACTCGAGCTAAGGCCCCGGAAGACGGCGAACTCCGCTCCGCCCGACCCAGGGCTCGGACTCGGGCT
Organism: Zea luxurians; assembly: GCA_029449295.1. NCBI lineage: Eukaryota > Viridiplantae > Streptophyta > Magnoliopsida > Poales > Poaceae > Zea > Zea luxurians. The sequence goes on from JAOPSE010000063.1 coordinate 15,865,576, forward strand.
AAGGCCCCAGAAGACGATGAACTCCGCTTCGCCCGACCCAGGGCTCGGACTCCACCCCGACCTCTGCTGAACGACCTCCGCCTCGCCCGACCCAGGGGCTCGGGCTCGGCCTCGGCCTCGGCCATGCAGGACAGACTCGACCTCGGCTTCGGAGGAGCCCCCACGTCGCCCGACCTAGGGCACGAGTCCGCCACGTCGACAGGAAGCGCCATCATCACCCTACCCCGAGACGACTCGGGCCGCAGAGAACAGGACCGACGTCCCATCTGGCTAGCTCCGCCAGATAGGCAATGATGGCGCCCCGCTGGACCCATGACGACGGCGGTTCTCAGCTCTCTTACGAAAGCAGGGGGACGTCAGCAAGGGCCCAACCACTCCGACAGCTGTCCCTCCGCCCGGCTCCATTGCTTCTCCGACAGCCACAACGCCACACTAGCTGGGCGCCAAGATCTCTCCGGCTGCCACCTCGGCATGTACTTAGGGCACTAGCTCTCCCCCGCTAGACACGTAGCACCTTGCTACACCCCCATTTGTACACCTGGATCCTCTCCTTACGCCTATAAAAGGAAGGACCAGGGCCTTCTTAGAGAAGGTTGGCCTCGCGGGAACGAGGGCAGGGGCAGGCGCTCTCTCGGGGCCGCTCGCTCCCCTCACCCACGCGGACGCTTGTAACCCCCTACTGCAAGCGCACCCGACCTGGGCGCGGGACGAACACGAAGGCCGCGGGAATCTCCAACTCCCTCATGACCCGGCTCCGGCCACCTCGCTCTCGCTCTCTCCCCCCTTCGCGCTCGCCCACGCGCTCGACCCATCTGGGCTGGGGCACGCGGCTCACTCACTCGTCGGCTCGGGGACCCCCCGGTCTCGGAACGCCGACACCTAGTACCTGAGTGAACCTGCCCGCAGACATATCCCCTCACGCGACCTGAGACGTGGTCTCCCATTCCGGTTATGGTGGGTACAAGTGCGGTCACTGCACGACGGCAGTCGGGGTCAGTGAGGCATTGTACGCCAAGGCGGTGAGCCCTGATCTGTTGCCAGGGAATCGACGGGGACAGTTGATGTGTGTGGGGACGGAGTGCCTCGCCACATCGTGTGTTTAGGTTTACCTTGCAAGGTTTAAAAACTCGATTCGAATCGTCTGCTTCTCGCAGTTAATGAGACTGCTTGATCCATGCTGCTACATTGAGTAATAAGTGGAAATGAGGTGACTGGCAAAATGATGCTGATTGATAAAATGTTTGATATCATGTATGAATAGCTAGGTACACATCTAGTTAAAAGGATCATACTAAAACTTGAAAAGCTAAAACTTGATTTTAGACTCAGCTAGTGCTTTTGGCAAACCAAACCCCTCAGCCAAACAACTGCATGTCTAGAGGTAGAGGAGTAGACTCCTCACACCGGGTAAGTCTAGCTGAGTATTAGTATACTCAGCCTTGCTTGTGGCACAATTTTTTGCAGGTACTCCTTAGGATGATTTGTTGCTGGTGTGACTTGGCCTCCATCCCTGCCACCGGGATAGATGGTCGAGTGGGTTACTGCTTCCGCAGGAGAGGACCAGGAGGAGTAGCGTGGCCAGGCTTCGCCATGTTACTCGGTTCTTCTTCGTTAGTTATTTCCACTGCATTAAAATTTATGGTTATTATTTCTGAAACTCCGATAATGTAATCACTAATGATACTTATTAAATTTGTGGTATTATGTTTTATTGTATTTCTCTGTGCCTCACCTTCGTGTGAGCTAGTGGTATTCGATCCTGGTAAGTGGCTTTATCGGACTAGATCCGAGGGACTGACGGGTTATTCCTGTTTAAGTGTGTTGCTGCCCTTAAGGGTGCGACTTGGGCATTTAAGCTGGAATAATTCAGGCGGTTCCGCCACAGCTGGTATTGGAGCGAATACCACCACAGAGGAATCAATAAGTCATGATTACCAACCTTTTCTAAAAGTAAAACTTGCTAGAAACCAATGTTGGATAGATCGTCAGGACGATAAGGTTAGACCTAGGACGTGAAGCCTTAGGAAATAGATGGGTAGCTAGGTGGCTATTTATATAGGCCATAAAGGCTATTACTACTACTATTAGGATGCTGAAGGAAGCACCCAAAAAAGTAGTTAGGTCTGAGAAGACGACTAGAATGAGCAAGCATCATGATTGTCGCATTATAATTTTCTCTTGTGCATCAATATGCTTCTCTCACCTTTATTCCAATAATAAGAATTTGTGAATAATGTGATGTATTGCTATGAACTACAAAAAAATGTCTTATCCTGTGTGTTATGATAGTCTTGACTAGGTTGTGTTATGTGCTTCTCTTGTCTTGCTATCTAGGTGGTATTACAATTGTTTAACCCTTTTTGCCAAAAAAAATGTTGCTTGTTTTGCCCATAGAAGACCCCCCAAACAACCTTGAGTTTAGCAAGTGAAACCTCTTAATTTTTTTTCATGCTTGTGTTGGTATTTTCTAGCCCTTATGTGCTTTACCCTTGAATTTACACCTACACAATTTGTAGAACCCCCTAGCTGGACCGCTAGTTCACCCTAAAGCCTCCTTGTACACTTGTTTATGTCAAAAAATGGTTTACTATCGGTTCATGCAACCCATATCTAGCCTCAAATTCTTTTTGGAAACCTTGTCCAAAATCCTCATTAAATTCTCCTCTGCTCAACCTAGAAGCCATCTAGGTTGATGATCTCCCTTTTCACTTGGATATGGTAAACCTTGATCTTAGTGAATCATGTTGTGGCCTTATCATACAAATCTCTGGATCCTTCATCGATTCTGCCCTGTTATCTTGTTATCTTCTGTTGGGGGCCTTCGTCCTCCGAAGGTCCTCAAAAACATGATTTGACAATGTTTTCCAAGTGGATTATGTGAACAGGTATCTTCGGACTCAGAATTATAAACATAAAGCACGGTCAGGACGAAGCTTGAATCAGACGAAGGACGAGCTGATTACCAACTACGAAGGATGGTGCACAGCCGAAGTTGTGCGCAGGGAAGCTTCGTCGCGATAGTAGAAAGGGGAACCGACTTAAAGATGAAAAGACTACGTGGGCCTTGACAGATTTCCATAAGCCATTAACAAATGTAATGGACATGGATGTAATTTTACGTGGGCTGCGTCCCGCGTCTATAAATAGATGAACAGTACTCCCGTACTGTTCACGCTGACTTGGCATTGGCTTTTGCGTCACGCTTGTACTTTTTTACCTTCTCTCAGGACCGAAGGTACATTTGTAATTTGAAATCATTTCTATTTCTCCATGTTAATAAAATAGAAATGATTTTATGTTGATGTTTATATTTCACGCTTTATATGAATCCTTCGTCATTACTTATTATATTTACGAAGGTACGTCTTTTATGACCTTCGTCCTAAAATCATTATTTCCCGAAGGGGTATAATGTTTCGAAGGACGAAGGACTTTAGCATTTAACACTTTTTATGTTGCCTTGTTCTTAACTCTTAGCATTTGAGAACAAGTCCCCAACATTGGCGCCCACCGTCGGTGAACTCACTTCCACTTCGAGTTTTGTGAACACCTTCGGAAGCTATAGACCTTCGCTATGGCGCCGAAGAAAGCTTCAGCGGCTGGGGCTGCAGCACTACAACCACTGGACCCCAACCAGGAGACCGTCTCTCTTCGGGAGGCCCGAAGCCAGAAGAGGAAGGCCATCAGCCCGACGCTTCAGGAAGATGAACTAGACCAAGAAATCAGGGATATGGAGATGCTTCATCAACAGGTGCAGAGGAAAAAAGAGAAGATGGCCAGGCTAGCTGAGCTGCAAAGGCAGATAGACGAAGCTTCTGAAGAAGTCCGTCATCTTACCCATGATGAGCAAGACCGAAGGCCTCAGCAAAAAGACCTTCGTCAGGAGGGTTTCTTCAACGAAGATGACTGGTATGAAAATTTCCATCATGGAAATTTTGTTTTCGATGATGCTTCTCCTCTGTCTGCTGAGCTGCAGGCTACACCTTGGCCTTCGTCCTATAAGCCACCCCAGCTTCCCATGTTCGATGGCCATTCGGACCCGAAGCAGTTCTTGATGAGTTACGAAGCAACAGTGTCTTCGTATGGTGGCAATGCTGCAGTAATGGCAAAGTCTTTCGTTATGGCCGTCAGGAGTGTTGCTCAGACCTGGTATTCCTCCATTCGGCCAGGAACGATCACTTCATGGCAAAAGCTGAAGGATATGTTACTGACCAGCTTTCAAGGATTTCAGACGAAGCCGGTCACAGCTCAAGCCTTGTTCCAGTGCATTCAGGATCATGAAGAATACCTTCAGGCGTATGTCCGAAGGTTCTTACGTTTGAGGGCGCAGGCACCAACGGTGCCCAATGAAATTGTTATCGAAGCCATGATCAAGGGGCTTCGTCCTGGGCCTGCAGCTCAATACTTTGCTAGAAAGCCGCCTCAGACCCTGGAGAAACTGCTCCAAAAGATGGATGAGTACATTCGTGCTGACAATGACTTTCGCCAAAGAAGGGAGGAGGCCTTCAGATTTTCTGAAATGACCAGGGGCTTCGGAGGAAGATACTACCCGAGGCATGTCCGGTCCATCCACAGCTCCACTCAGAATGATGATAAGGGGAGTCAGCAGAGCAGACCGCAGTGCTCCTCACAGGCTTCGGGGCAACAACAAGCTTCCTTCCGGCCACCAGCTCCGAGAGGCAGAGGCGCCAGGGGCTTCGGCGGAAGATTCGGAGACCAACCAAGGAAATTGTTTTGCTTGTTCTGTGGAGAAAGCAAGGGCCATACCACCAGGACGTGCCATATTACAATCCAGAAGCAAAAGGAGATAGCCGAAGCTGCATCTCAACAAGTTCAGCCGAAGCAGGTCATGCATACTGCTTCGTATCATCCGCCTTACATCCCACAATACATAGACAACCACCCTGCAGCTTCTGTAGCTTCGGCAAGTCAACCTCAAGCTTCCTGGCAACAGCCCCCGCCTCCACCTCCATTGCAACAGGGTCAACAGCCAGAAGGGAGTCAATATGCTCCACATCAAAGGGACTTCAGAGAACAATCCGAAGCTCGCACAGTCAACAGCACTGTGCCAGAGTCGAAGCACATTTATTGACACATATCCTACCTTTGATAGCATTCTTTTCCATTCAGTTCTATTCTCTGTAGCAAAAAACATTGATAGTTTCCATGTAATAATTTCGCTGTTTCCCACGAGGAAAATCTATTTTCTCCACAGGCTTAAGTTGATGAAGTTTTTGTGTTAACAAGGAGGACCTTCGAAGTATTAAAAATCCTTCGGATTAACAGAAAGTCGTTCTAAGGAACGCAGAGTAAGTTCATGAAGTCACAAAAAGCCGTTCCAAAGGGAGCGCAGTGTAAGTTTTCTGCTCAAAAGTCGTTCCTAAAGGAATGCAGAGCTTACAGCGAAAAGTCAACGCTGATACCGTCTAAGTAAAAGACGAAGAAGCTCCAAAGACGTTCCTAAGGGAATGCAGAGCTTATACTGTCTAAGTAAAAGACGAAGAAGCTCCAAAGACGTTCCTAAGGGAATGCAGAGCTTATACCGTCTAAGTAAAAGGCGAAGAAGCTCCAAAGACGTTCCTAAGGGAATGCAGAGCTTACGAATAAATTTTGTGTGTATCTTCGGAACAAAGGTCATTTGCATAACATAACATCATCACATCATCTTGCATAGCATAAGCATCATACATCATATTGCATTTTGCAAGAGAAGGGTACACAGTATCAACCTTCGAAAGGATGCTTTGAGAAAGCAATACCGAAATTGTATAGATTCGGAATACAGCTTCGGAGAATATTTTTACAAAGCATGGACAAGCTTCATCAGAGCAATATCGAAATTGTATAGCTTCGGAGAATGTTTTCATGAAGTATGAACGTGTTTCATCAGAATAATTTTAACGGAGAATGTCTTCTTCACGAAGCATGAAAAGAAGGGAAGGTGTTTTTTTTCGCCGAAGGCTCAAAAAGGTATGTATGTAGAGTTTCATGCATCGTAAAGAATTGAATAATGATAAGAAACTTGTATATTACATTCAAATGTACAAAATGTTACATAGATCACAATTTAAATGTTTTTTCTAATAGCATCTAGTCTTCTCTTAATACTGCTTCGGCGGCTTCATTTAGAAGTTGATCAACAACTTTGTCCATGATAGCTTCGGCCATTTGTTTAATTTCGTCATCCCCTTTTGTGTGGGGGTCGGCAGTCGATCCAGCAGCTTCTGAGGGAAGAGAACATTTCTTCATTACTATTACAAACCGTGAGCAAAGTTTGAAACAAAAATTACAACACAATAAGAACGATTAATTAATACCTAATTGCCTTTCGGACTCTGTACTTTTTTCGGCAGCTTCTGCCACTTTCCTAGCATCGTGGATGCCTTTTTCGCTTCTTTGGATTATTTCTTGCGCCATTTCTCGACCGCCATTGTCCCAGATATCAGTGAAGAATTTACCGCCAACCATGCTTGCTTCGGTTGAGGGATCTTTGATGTCTTCAGGGGACAGGGCAGCTTCGGACTGAGCTAAGGATTTTATATGTTCACAACCTTTCTTCTCCAAAACAGCGGCAACTCCTCTGGCGCCTGAAAAAGCGCAGATGTCACCGCGGCTGCCCAAGATTTCTTCGAAGGCTTCTGCTTCGTGGCTAATCCAGTCCAGTGGACCTTCGGGATTGCCTCTTGTAAAGTCTTCTTCACTAGAAAAGGCGCCAACGCTGGCGAAGCTGGATTTTATCTTTTTAACGCATTCTACAGATTTAACATAGCATTTTCTTTGAGAGGCACGAAGCTCCTTAACACTTAACTCCAACTTATTCACCATATGATCACTAAGTTCTCGTTTTGTTTCCTCAAGCACACGTTCTTCTTTCGCCCGGGCTAGTTGTTTCTGAAGATCTTTGATCTCGCGTTTCTGAGCTTCGGCCTGAATCTTTGCAGCAGCTTCGTCCTTCTTTATCTTGTCTACTAGTGTAACCAGAATTTTGTCTTTTTCTAGAGCTTCGTTCCTCAGCTTTATAACTTCTGATCGTAGATTGTTGAATGCAATTTCATAACTCTCATCTTCGGCACTCTTTTGTGCTCTCAATGCGTTGCTCAGGATTAAACCCTATAAAAAAAAGAGAGTCTATATAAGGATATAGGAATGAATTACGTATTAAAAAAGTTTTTTCAAACGCTTAATTCCCAAACCTTTAGGCTATTGTATGCAAGACTGTCTGCGAGATCCTCTTTCGTCATGGCGCTTAATCCAGCTTCGAGCTTCGGGAAGCCTATACTCCTGGCCATCTCTCGGCAGACAGATAGTTCTTTATTATCAGGTAGGCAGTATAGGAAGTCATCTTCATTTGTCCCATTAAATATTACTGCCCCCTTCGGATATTTTAGCTCTTTCGCATAATGGTTGGCTTCATAAGTTTCTTCTGCAGATAGTTTCTTCCCCGAAGCGTGTCGTATAATGTAATCGCATATGCTGGCAGGAGCTTCGGGGATGGCAGTGTCAATTTCTTCAACTAAAACTGGTTCTGATATTTTTATTGCTTCGGCTTCCAAAGGTTGCTCCTTGTAGGGCTCTGAAGGCCCAGCTTCAGCTTTAGCTTGTTGCGTCGAAGCTTCAGTAGAAGCTTCAGCAACTTCAACACTCTTTTTTGGAGTTGTGCTTGAAGACTTAATTGTCTCCAAGACATCTAGTACGTTTACCATTCTTTTCCTTTTTGGGGTCACCGATGGCCCCTTTTGGTTTTTTATTGCTTCGACATTTACCGAAGGACGTAAGATTTCAGACATTTTTGGCTCGTCAACCTTCGGTTTCTCTGATTTTTCCGCTGAAGGCGCTTCAATCTTTTCTTCCATCTTCGGCACTGAAGCTGGTTCGGTAGCTTCAGAGGCCAAAGAGACTTCACCAATAAATTCTGGCATTGTGGCCGGCTCAATAAAACGCACTGGGTGGGTGAGCACCTTCATCTTTTTCCTTTCAGGCGCTGGCCCGCTAGTAGCGCTCGTGGTAGCTTTTGTTACAGGAGAAGTATTTTTCCTTTTGCGACCCAACACCGGATAGTGATAGTCAGGGTAGATAAACCCGACTGCGTCAAAAACACGGTTGAGTCTTTTCTTCTTTCGGCCTCCGAAGGCCGCCGATAGTGCAGAGTTCTCGGCCTTCGAATACGCCCCAAGAAGTTCGTCACTTAATATTTCAATGCTTTTTAACCAATCGTCATCAGGTTCAACAAATTTGTCCCCATATTTGAATGTGTATTTTAATCTGACCAGTCCGCCTTCGTCGGACTCTTTGATGGTTTCCTTCGGCATTCCCCACTTTTCTGCAAGTGGCCACACCCTGAAGGCAATGTGCTCTTGGACCAAGTCCCTTGTCCCAATGAAAGAGCAGATTACGCCGAAGGCTCTTTGGCATTCCTCGGCTGCTTCGTCCATTTCAACCTTCGGCCTTCGAAGTCCGAAGCGTTGCCAGATGGGGCGCATAATAATACTCTTCACATTTTCTTGCGCTGTTAAGTCATTCTTCACATAGAACCACTCTGTCATCCAGGCTCCGGGCCACCTCTTCCGAAAGGTCGGCACAGGGCAGCTTGACCCGGAGCGGGCACCGAAGCTATAACACCCAAAATTGTTATGATATTGTTCTTTTCCCCAGGGCTTCGTCTCGTATAATAATTCATGAATGTTGCAAAAACTCTTAGCATTTGGTTCTAAACCTTGGCTTCTTGCAGCCCAGACAAATATCCCCATTCTTATGATAGCTTCGGGAGTAAGTTGATGAAGGTAGACTTGAAATGTTTTCAGTACCTCAACAACAAAGTTGCTCAGGGGAAATCGAAGCCCAGCCTTGAGAAAGCTTCGGAAGATTACAACTTCATCTTCTTCGGGGGTGGGAGAAGTCTTTTCTCCAGCGTCAGCCCTCACAATAGATATATCTCGAAAATACCGCCCCCTCATATTATCAATATGACTCTGCTTGATGATGGTTTTCCCGAAAACCGTGTGACTTGGCCGCCATGGTCGATCTTCGGCCTCTTCCCCACCACTTTCTACATCATAGCTGTCGCTGTCACCAGTATCTTCGGACAAGCCTTCGAGAATCTCCTTGGTGATTTTCTCTGTATTGGTCTCTGCCATCGCAATCAGGAACCCCAGATTCTTCTCTTCCTCGAGACTCAGCTTCGTCTCCGCAGGGATCTTCTTGCCTTCAGACATCTTCGGAAATACTAAAAAACTGTTTTCAAGGCCGAAGCTTCGAAATTAAAAAGATCACCAATCTTAATGCACAAGAGCTAAAAATTTGGTGAACCGAAGCAGATGGCAAGTGTGCGTACCAAATGAGTTGGCGGTATGATCTTATTTATACGCCCAGGGCGTTGAGAATTGAAAGACCCCGCTTGTCAGTGAATGTTGCTATTCTAGCAAAGGGAAGGTGTTTTTTCGGACCTTCGGCTCAAGGCCTTCGTCCATATCGCAATCTGAATTTATTAACAAATTAATATTGCGAGGGGCTACTGTTGGGGGCCTTCGTCCTCCGAAGGTCCTCAAAAACATGATTTGACAATGTTTTCCAAGTGGATTATGTGAACAGGTATCTTCGGACTCAGAATTATAAACATAAAGCACGGTCAGGACGAAGCTTGAATCAGACGAAGGACGAGCTGATTACCAACTACGAAGGATGGTGCACAGCCGAAGTTGTGCGCAGGGAAGCTTCGTCGCGATAGTAGAAAGGGGAACCGACTTAAAGATGAAAAGACTACGTGGGCCTTGACAGATTTCCATAAGCCATTAACAAATGTAATGGACATGGATGTAATTTTACGTGGGCTGCGTCCCGCGTCTATAAATAGATGAACAGTACTCCCGTACTGTTCACGCTGACTTGGCATTGGCTTTTGCGTCACGCTTGTACTTTTTTACCTTCTCTCAGGACCGAAGGTACATTTGTAATTTGAAATCATTTCTATTTCTCCATGTTAATAAAATAGAAATGATTTTATGTTGATGTTTATATTTCACGCTTTATATGAATCCTTCGTCATTACTTATTATATGTACGAAGGTACGTCTTTTATGACCTTCGTCCTAAAATCATTATTTCCCGAAGGGGTATAATGTTTCGAAGGACGAAGGACTTTAGCATTTAACACTTTTTATGTTGCCTTGTTCTTAACTCTTAGCATTTGAGAACAAGTCCCCAACATCTTCTATAACCCGTTCTCAAGTATCAGATGTTGATTTGCCTAAATCTCTCATTTCTGGTCATTCTCATACTCTCTCTCTAAGGATCATGACGATGTTTTATCTAAACAGTGTATCCCTTTGGTTCAATGGGTTATGCTGTTGTCTTTAGTTCTCTCATGTCTCTAAAATCTCATCAATCTTGATCTCATGGTTAGTTCCTCCTCATATCAAAATCTCGTATAAATCTCTTGCCTGATAATCCCTGTGTTGATCATAAAATAATTCTTTGAGTTAAAGAAAATTCTCACGTGATGCTCTTTTTGGCAGCAATCTCTGCTTCAACTCCGGCCACACTCTTATTTTCTGAGCCATACTCTCATGGGCTCCATCTATTTATGCCATATGGATTTCTTATTGGTTACGTTTGGTAATGGTGTTATGACTAATGACCGATGGTGCCGCGACGAAATCAAGAGCCTACTATGGTGCACACATGGTTGAGCTGCTCGGCACGCGCGGGTATCGTGGTTAATAGTCATGATCCATTATGGAACTACACCGATGTGTTATCTTTGGTGAAAATTCTCTCAAAGTGATCGCTGCATTTTGTCTCAGCATGCCGCGATATTCTATCCAAATCTGTCTCCAATATCTTATCAGATACCCTTTCATGAATTTGCATCTATCTTCAGTCTGGGAGTTACATGCTTCTACACCCTTGAAGATCCTCATTCGAATCTCGGGACGAGATTCTTTTTAAGGGGGGAAGGCTGTGACACCCCAGGTGTCAGTTACGTGTTACGTCGGGAGATTTATCCCAATCTCAAATGCTCAGTGAAAATTTCTATTTTTCGCTCGTGTATGTCTCTGATTATCCAGACTATTCATTCTCATTTCACCAAATTCGGAGTTATTCGATCGCGAGAAACAACCAATTTTGGAGCGTGTTAAAACTTTTATTTCTCGGAACGAATGCAAACTTGAAGATCATTCTTGAATTATAAATCTCATTTGAAGCTCATTAAATCAAACTCTCGACGACTGTTATCTGATCTGAGCCTGAATCCAATTCCTCGAACTTCGATCGATGTCCGACTATTTTAATCTGAGTCCGTACACTTAGACGGAATACTCAATATGTTGTCCTCTAATTAATTCTTACTCGACTCAGCCAAATATTTCATGTCCGAACCGAATTCAAAACCCCGTATCGATAGCGATTTTAAAATGCCACGATTCACCTTCTCCGACTAAAAATCCGAATGCCGATCAAATCTCAGGACGATTTATTTTCGAATCACGCGTAGGGAATTATTTCCGAGCAAATTCAAATCAAACTCTCGGTCGAATTAATCGCTCAATCTTCCGTTCGTCCGAACTCCAGCTCGCTCTGTTCTTACACAGACGACTTCCGCGAGAGCATTTTATTCCAGAAAATAAATTTAGCGCAGCCCGATTACATGTTTCAGGCCAAGCCCATTTAAAACCCAGTCCATTAGGCCCACTAAAGAACCCTAACCCTAGCCATTTTCTATAAATAGGGGTCCTCTCCCCTTGCACTTGGCAATTTTGCACTCCCACCCCTATCATTTTTCCAGCCGCCATAGCCTCCCTGGCTTCTTCCCCCACGCGCAGCAGGGGGGGCCTTCTTCCCCAGCGCGTAGGGAGCTCGGCTCCCTTCCTCCCATGGCGCCCAGGCCTGCTCCTCCCCTCGGCCAGCCATGGCACGGTGCCCCCTGCCCCTCTTCTTTTTCCTCCAGCAGCAGACCACCAGCGCCCCATCTTCCTCCTTCTCTGGTCCCATGGCGCAGGAGATCCCCCAGCGAGCTCCCTTCCTCTCCATGGCGTCCCCAGCCCTTCTTCTCCCATGGGCGCGGGCCTCCACCTCCCTGCTTGGATGCTGGCCGAGCTCCCCTAGAGCAGGCGCTCAACAGCCATGGCATGGGCTCCATTTTTCCTAGGCCGCTAGAGCTCCTCCCATGGCGCCCCAGTGACTTCCATGGCCGCCAGCCCCCCCTGCGAGCTCAAGTTTCTCCCTGGCGCCCAGCAGAAGCAGCCCTGGCCGAGCTCCTTGGGAGCACGCCGGCGCCCTTGCAGCAGGACGCGCAGAGCCCCATGGCGCCCTAATTTCTAGATTCCTCCATCCATGGCGCCCTCCTTTCTTCCTTCTCTGTTCCAGATCGGCATTGGGGCAGTGCGCGCAAGGCTCTCCCAGCCGTGGACAGCACCCTTCCCTCCCTCGGATACCCTGCTCGCCCCAGCCAGGGACCATCGCGCAGAGTGCCGTCGGCCTCTTGAGCGCGCTCTCCATTGCTCCGGCATTTCCCCCTGTTGTTTCCTGCGCCCAGTTTTTCTCGTCGTGAACAGCAGCCCCAACGCCTCCACGCGGCTCGCTGCTTTGTTCTGCGCAGTGAACAGCACGCCGTCGACGCTTGTCGGGTGTTTGCTGTTTTTGCGCAGCCCCATCCGCGACGCCGTAAGTCCTCGGTGAGATTCCTCGCTGCCCTTACTGCTGTCACTTTTTTTTGTGCGCGGTAAAACTGTTGAACCACTGAGTGATGTTAATCGCAGCTAGACGTTGCCGCGGAGCCGCGCGCGATGCCTGTTTCGGTGAAGCCCCTAAACCGTGGACGCATGTGCAACCCAAATCCGAGTTTGACAGGTTGATAGATTTATGATTTACTATTGATGTGTTTCGATTGATGGCATGCATACAAATATGGTGTATATTGATGTTGAATATGTGTGGCTGCGATAGTTATTTTGTACGTCATAGGAATTGGTCGCAGATGTATTAATTGATTGTTAAAATGCTTCGTCGTAAAATATCGTGTTCGCGCGGCAAATTTAAATTAAGCCTAAAGCATGCTCGGTGACTTCCGTAGTCGGCTAATGAGTTAGTCTAATATAATTATATTTTATGTATTCATCGTTGGTGTAGGTTAGAGTAGATTGAAAATATAAATTATGCGACATGTTATGGTTTGAAGATGAGATGTGCAAATAATCAGTTTGGTGGTTCACTCGTCTAGTCGATAGTTGTTATAAATATTTGCGCTAAAAATTGGTCAGTGCAGTGGGCATGTGGTGTTGGTTGGATGTGATAAGTAGATTAGAAGTGTGGGTTTGTCGAAGCACCGTGATGTCGAATGTGTATATCGAAGTGCATTGTAGTGGTAATTGCGTTAAGTTAATCGGTAGTGTCTCGAGTGCACGCCACAATATGGTTGTATGCGAGACATAGTAAAATAAGGTGTGCTCGATGAGGATGTTCAGTCGTTGTAGGTGGAAATTGTCTTTGCTTAAATAGAGAGGTGGTGACATGCCGAAGTAGTCATCGCTTCCTCTATGTTTATATGTCGAGTCAAAATGCGGGGTGCTAGTGGTACGCTAGGCGGTGTCCAAATAAATTAACCGGTCGATGTGGTAGTGGTCGTGCGTGATTTATTGTTAGTGAGTAGTTGGAATTCCGAGCTATATGAGGATTATGTTAAAAACTAGTAGGCGGCGTGTAACTGCGTTCGTGTGGTGAATAATAGGTCGGTAGGTATTGTTGATGCCAGTAGCAAATGTAGTCTTATGGAGTTTTACGCCATGTGTAAATGCCTCCACGATAGACCCCAAAAATGTGCTATTTAGGTGACTTGCGTGTTAACTAATTCAAGTTGAGCAATGGTTGAGAAACACTGATCAATCGGCTCCAACCCATGTTCTTGAGTTACGATGTCTAAAATGGTTCGCTAGGCCTTCTACTGTGATTAGCCAACTCATGTTAAATAGGAGTCGATTTCGTTAAGTGTTTGTTATATATGTGTTGTCTCGGATTGCGATGATAAGAGGCAAACCGACGTGTAGGATGTATAGCGGCCTATGTTGTTGCGCTAGTTAGCTGAATTAATAGATGACTTGGTTAAGCTCGTAGTCACGATGAATTGCTTATTGTAGTCTAAATGTGTATGTTTATGGTCGCGGATGAAAAGTAGTAGTGCTCATGTAATGTCTAATTTAAAATGCAAATTGTTGAGTGATTGTCGTGAAGAATGCGTTGTTAATTGATTGTAGTAATTTTAGTACACTAAATGACTAGAATAAAATTTGCAAGTCAAATTATTGGTTCTAATTTGATTGTCTTAACTCGAACAAATAGTAAAGCGTTAGAGTAATTCAAGTCTCTCGAACGCGGCGATTCTTGAATTATATATGAGCTGAAATTTATTGATTGCTGTTTTGGGCTGCACGCACTGTTTTAGTTGTGCTGTATGTTTGATAAACTAAATTGTGTTTTCTGTAGATATGTGCTATAGAAAAGTGGTAGATAACTTTATTATCTTGCTGGTGTTAAAATTTGACAGCCATAGGTCTGACAGTTTAGGAGTTATGCTTTTTTCAAATTCAGTAACTGAATCTGTCCAAATTCTGTACAGATTTCAGAAACTGCATTGTTTGATCAATTTAATGTTGCAGTCAGCCCTTGCAGATTATAAGAAAGTTTTAGATGCTTTTCTTATCTTTCTTGTTTTAAAATTTCATAACTAAAGGCCTAACGGTTTAAAAGTTATGAATTTTATAACTTGGTTGCTGTGTTCTGTCCACTGACAGAACAGATTTCGAAAACTGAATTGTTTGATTCAGTTCAACATTGAATCACTTCTTGGTGATTATAAAAGTTATGTAGTTCTTTTGCTGAGCTTTCCAAAAAGTCTTGGATCACTCTTTTTGGTGATCTGAAGATTAAATTATGAATGTTTAAAGTGAGAAGACTGAATCTGTCCAGTTCTGGACAGCAAAGTCTTCTAGTGTATTTTATCCTTAGTTAAATATTGAATCACCTTAAGATGTTTATAAATGATATGTAGACAATTTTATTACCTTTCCAGAAAGTCTAGGATCAATTTGTTTGGATGTCTGAATCTTCAGTTATGAATTTTTAAAGTCACAAGTCTGAATCTGTCCACATCTGGACAGCGCTGTGGTATTAACACCTTTTGACCTTGCTAAGTGTTTAATCATGCTGTGATGGCAATACCAAAGTTGTGAAACACTTTTTAAGCTTTCCAAAAAGTCCTAGTTTGCTATTTTTGGATTAATATTTGAAAAGTTATGATTAAAACAAGTAGCTGCTGTATTGATGTCAAAAAATTCTGCTAGTGCCTATTTGATTGTTAGTTCACCCTTTTGGCTAAAAATGGTTGGTGAGCACTAAATTAATATAGAATTGCCATGGCTAAGCTTGAAATAACATATGTGTCATGTTTTTATACGTTTCTTTCTCTAGTTAATTGTGATGTAGTATTGTGTTGCGTAAATATCCAAAATGTTTGTCGTCTTTTTAGTGGTGTAATGTTGTGCGCTCGACGATATGTAGTTAGCTAACACTAGTGGGTGTGGTTGCTTGTGATGTCTCGCTACTTATTGTTTAATTCGCTAGCATGTACTTAAAGTATCTTGTGCTATTTTATTATATTCATACATATGCATATTGCATCTCATTTAGGACCGAGAGACGATGATCGAGCCAGTGATGTGGTGCCAACCACAAGATGCAGTTGGTGGACGACCTGAAGAATGGTGGACTTACCCAGTGGATGCTCGCCAAGCGAGTACCTCCCCCAACAAACACTACCTAAGTGTTAAATTAAAGGCAAGCCCCGGTTTTATGCATAACCTTTTATATATGCTATTTTACTACACTTAATGTTTGTAGGCTTGTACTGTGCACTTAAGTGTAGGAGTTGACTGAAACCTTAGTTGCATGAACTCAGGATACCTTTTGAGATGGATACTAGTATGCTAGGTCGAGTAGCTGCTTTATTAATTAGGGATCTCGGTAGAAGTCGAGTGATTTTTCTAGCACTCGCGCGAGGTCAGGAATTGGTTGTATCCATTTTGATATCATAATGATGGTGGTCTGTGGACAACGGTCCATGGGGATGCGTTGTCTACGAGATAAAAATTGGAATAAGGATTAAGGTGTGGTACCGTGAGTCAAGCGTTTGAACGTACTAAACACATACCGAGAAATATGGTAAATCGGTAAGCCTAGTACCTGAGTGAACCTGCCCGCAGACATATCCCCTCACGCGACCTGAGACGTGGTCTCCCATTCCGGTTATGGTGGGTACAAGTGCGGTCACTGCACGACGGCAGTCGGGGTCAGTGAGGCATTGTACGCCAAGGCGATGAGCCCTGATCTGTTGCCAGGGAATCAACGGGGACGGTTGATGTGTGTGGGGACGGAGTGCCTCGCCACATCGTGTGTTTAGGTTTACCTTGCAAGGTTTAAAAACTCAATTCGAATCGTCTGCTTCTCGCAGTTAATGAGACTGCTTGATCCATGCTGCTATATTGAGTAATAAGTGGAAATGAGGTGACTGGCAAAATGATGCTGATTGATAAAATGTTTGATATCATGTATGAATAGCTAGGTACACATCTAGTTAAAAGGATCATACTAAAACTTGAAAAGCTAAAACTTGATTTTAGACTCAGCTAGTGCTTTTGGCAAACCAAACCCCTCAGCCAAATAGCTGCATGTCTAGAGGTAGAGGAGTAGACTCCTCACACTGGGTAAGTCTAGCTGAGTATTAGTATACTCAGCCTTGCTTGTGGCACAATTTTTTGCAGGTACTCCTTAGGATGATTTGTTGCTGGTGTGACTTGGCCTCCATCCCTGCCACCGGGATAGATGGTCGAGTGGGTTACTGCTTCCGCAGGAGAGGACCAGGAGGAGTAGCATGGCCAGGCTTCGCCATGTTACTCGGTTCTTCTTCGTTAGTTATTTTCGCTGCATTAAAATTTATGGTTATTATTTCTGAAACTCCGATAATGTAATCACTAATGATACTTATTAAATTTGTGGTATTATGTTTTATTGTATTTCTCTGTGCCTCACCTTCGTGTGAGCTAGTGGTATTCGATCCTGGTAAGTGGCTTTATCGGACTAGATCCGAGGGACTGACGGGTTATTCCTGTTTAAGTGTGTTGCTGCCCTTAAGGGTGTGACTTGGGCATTTAAGCTGGAATAATTCGGGCGGTTCCGCCACAGTGTGTCCTAAGGAATCCGAAGAGCCCACTCAAGCACAAGATCAACCGTCATCTTCCATGCAAGCATCTCCACCAACTCAAGATGAGGAACAAGCTCAAGATGATGAAAACGAAGATCAAGAGGATGAGCCACCTCAAGAAGAGGACAAGGATCAAGGGGGAGATGAAGTTGATCAAGACAATGAAGTTGATCAAGAAAGTCAGGGTCAAAGACGCCACACCCAAGAGTCCACCAAGCAATTCAACGAGATCACCCCGTCAACTCCATCCTTGGTGACATTCATAAGGGGGTAACCACTAGATCTAGAGTTGCTCATTTCTGTGAACATTACTCTTTTGTTTCCTCTATTGAGCCATACAGGGTAGAGGATGCACTAAAAGATCCAGATTGGGTGCTGGCAATGCAAGAGGAACTCAACAACTTCACGAGGAATGAGGTATGGAATTTAGTTCCACATCCTAATCAAAATTTTGTAGGTACCAAATGGTTATTTCGCAACAAGCAAGATGAGCATGGTGTGGTGACAAGGAACAAAGCTCTACTTGTGGCCAAAGGTTATTCACAAGTCGAAGGTTTGGATTTCGATGAAACTTATGCACCCGTAGCTAGGCTTGAGTCAATTCGTATATTACTTGCCTATGCTACTTACCATGGCTTTAAGCTTTATCAAATGGACGTGAAAAGTGCCTTCCTCAATGGACCTATCAAGGAAGAGGTCTATGTTGAGCAACCTCCCAGCTTTGAAGATAGTGAGTACCCTAACCATGTTTATAAACTCTCAAAGGCGCTTTATGGGCTCAAGCAAACCCCAAGAGCATGGTATGAATGCCTGCGAGATTTTCTTATCACTAATTGCTTCAAAGTCGGTAAAGCCGATCCTACTCTCTTTACTAAAGCTGTTGCAAAAGATTTGTTCGTATGCCAAATTTATGTTGATGATATTATATTTGGGTCTACTAACAAATCAACTTGTGAAGAGTTTAGTAGGATAATGATACAAAATTCGAGATGTCAATGACGGGAGAGTTGAAGTATTTTCTAGGATTTCAAATCAAGCAACTCCAAGATGGCACCTTCATCAACCAAACTAAGTACATTCAAGACATACTTAAGAAGTTTGGAATGAAGGATGGCAAACCCATCAACACACCCATGGGAACCAATGGACATCTCGACCTCGACATGGGAGGTAAATCCGTAGATCAAAAGGTATACCGGTCGATGATATGATCCTTACTCTATTTATGTGCATCTCGACCGGATATTATGCTTTCCGTATGCATGTGTGCAAGGTCCCAAGCCGATCCTAAGAAAGTTCACCTTAGGTCCATGAAAAGAATCATGAGATATTTAGTTTATACTCCTAAGTTTGGACTTTGGTACCCTAAGGGATCCACCTTTGATTTAATAGGATATTCCGATGCCGATTGGGCAGGGTGTAAAATTGATAGGAAGAGCACATCAGGGACTTGTCAGTTTCTGGGGAGATCCCTGGTGTCTTGGGCTTCAAAGATACAAAATTCAGTAGCTCTTTCCACCGCCGAAGCCGAGTATATTGCCACAGGTCATTGTTGTGCGCAATTACTTTGGACGAGGCAAACCCTCAGGGACTATGGCTACACATTGAGCAATGTCCCTCTCCTATATGACAATGAGAGTGCAATCCGCATGGTGGATAACCCCGTTGAACACAGCCGCACTAAGTTCATAGACATTCGGTATCACTTTTTGAGGGATCACCAACAAAGGGGGGGATATTGAAATAGCTTATGTAAACATCAAAAATCAATTAGCCGATATCTTTACCAAGCCATTAGATGAGAAGACCTTTCAAAATTAGGAATGAGCTAAATATACTTGATTCTCGGAACTTTGATTGAAACATTGCACACATAGCTCATTTATATACCTTTGATCATGTCTCTTTGATTTTGGTACAAATGCCTATTTCTTATTATTTATGTACCAAGGCTACGATTAATGTGCTTCCAAGTATATTCCTATACTAAGTCGTAGATTGAAAGGGAAATGGAGTATTCGACGAAGACAAAGCTTCCACTCCACTCTAACGGTATCATTTATTCTTCGTCGCTACTCCGCTCACTCTCCAAATTGGTATAATCTTCACTCTTATCTACTTGTACCAATGGGGCGAAAGCAAAGAGGGCTCAATGTCTCCATTTTTGGCGATTAATGCCAAAGGGGAGAAAATATTAAGCCCAAAGCAAAAGGACCGCACCACCAATTTCAAAATGAAGATTTATTTGGTTTTCAAAATGTGTTTTTCAATTGGTATCACAAATGAAGCTTTATTTGATATTCTTCGTTGGTATCTATGTCATGACAGTATATCAATTGATATCCTTATCTTGAGAAAGCAAAATCTCAAGTGATATTGTTTTAAACTTCAATTGGTATCTTGGTATGACAATCTCTTCAATTGGGATGTTGATTTTCAATTGGTATATTTAAAGATAGATTTTCAAAATTGATATCCATGAAAACCCTCTTGAAAACTAAGAGGAGAATTCTATTCAGGGGGAGTTTTGTTTGGTCAAAAGAAAAGCATTTGAAACAAGGGGAGGAAATTTCAAATCTTGAAAATGTTTTTTGCAATCTTATTTCTATACCTTTGACTATTTGCAAAAGACTTTGAAAAAGATTTTCCAAAAAGATTTGCAAAAACAAAACAAGTGGTGCAAATGTGGTCCAAAATATTAAATAAAAGAAAGCAAACCATTCATATCTAGTGAAATTATGAATTGGTTTAATTCCATGTAACCTATGCACTTACCTTATGCAAACTAATTCATTTCTGCAATTATATATTTTCTTTGGTTTGTGTTGGCATCAATCACCAAAAAGGGGGAGATTGAAAGGGAAACAGGGTTATCGTTTTCCCACAATTAATTTTGGTGGTTGAATGCCCAACACAAATATATGGACTAACTAGTTTGCTCTAGAATACATGTTCTACAGGTGCATAAAGATTCAACATAAACCAATAAATATTCAAGTTAGGGATCACATTCAAAGGAGCAAAGAAACTTGAGTGTACTGTGGACTGGCGCACCGGACAGTGTCCGGTGCACCATGTCCGTACGAAGATAAACCAGCCACTCTCGGGTTTCAACCAGCGCACTCCGCTATAATTCACCGGACTGTCGGTGTGCCACCGGACTGTCCGGTGCACCAGCGGAGCAACGACAATCCAGTGCAATGGTCGACTGCAACAGCGCACTGATAGTGCTACAGTGGAGAACAGTGTGCGGCAGAGTCAGAGCGCAGAGTCAGAGGCGCACCGGACAGTGAACATGACCTATCCGGTGTGGCATCGGACTGTCCGGTGCCGCATGAGGACAAAATCTCCAACGGTCGACTGCTCCCAAACCCTAACGGTTGGGTGACATGGCGGCACACCGGACAGTCTACAGGACCTGTCCGGTGGCGCACCGGACTGTCCGGTGCGCCCATCGACAGCAGCCTTCCCCAACGGCCATTTAGTGGTTGAGGGCTATAAATACCCCCAACCACCACAACTCCACGCATACAAGTCTTCTGAAGTTTTCATTCAATAAAAGAGCCAGTGCATTCACTCCTAGACACAAATCAAAAGATCAAAGCCTCTCCAAGTCTCCAAAATCATTCCAACCACCTAGTGACTTGAGAGAGTGTTTGTTCGTGTTCTTTGTGCTCTTGTTGCTTGGATCGCTTTCTTCCTTCCTCATTCTTGTTCCCAAAAGATTTGTAATCAAAGCAAGAGACACCAAGTGTGTGGTGGTCCTTGTGGGGTCTAAGTGACCCGTTTGATTAAGGAGAAAGCTCACTCGGTCTAAGTGACCGTTTGAGAGAGGGAAAGGTTTGAAAGAGACCCGGTCTTTGTGACCACCTCAACGGGGACTAGGTTCTTTAGAACCGAACCTCGATAAAACAGATCACTATGTTCACTCGCTTTATTTCTTGGTTGATTTGTTATCCCCTCTCTCCCGGACTTGATTTAAGTTCTAACGCTAACCCCAGCTTGTAGTTTGTGTTTTAAGTTGTAAATTTCAGATTACGCCTATTCACCCCCCTCTAGGCGACTTTCACAAATTTATTCAGCTATCACGGTATGCTCCAGACGAAGTGGCAGATGATGAAAGAAAGCATGAGCACTTCATGGAGGGACTTAATGGACCACTTCAATATTCACTGGTCGCTCACACCTTTCCATCATTCCAGAGGATCTTAGACAAGGCTCTAGCTATTGAATACAAGCATGTTCAACTGGGTGACATGAAGAGGAAGGCCATTACCCAAGGGTAGGGGAGCAGTAGCATTCATCCTTGCTATGTTCCGCCCCAGGGTACACCAGCTCGTCCTAGAGGAGGACCACGCCCAGCTCAATATGCACCTCCGGGGACTCCACAGACTCCACACACTCGTCAGGCTGCCCCCACTGGCACCCCGACGAGACCAACAGGACAGCGTATGTGGCAGAACCGCCCGAATTATTCCAGCTTAAGTGCCCAAGTCACACCCGCAAGGGCAGCAACACACTTAAATCGGATCGAATACCACTAGCTCACTCGAAGGTGAGGCACAGAGAACTACAATAAAGCATAATACCACAAATTTAATAAGTATCAATATTGATTACATTGTCGGAGTTTCAAAATCAGTAACAATATTTTTAGTGCAGCGGAAATAACTAAATGGAGAAAACCGAGTAACATGGCGAAGCCTGGCCACGCTACTCCTCCTGGTCCTCTCCTGCGGAAGCAATAACCCTCTCGACCATCTATCCCGGTGGCAGTGATGAAGACCAAGTCACACCAGCAACCAATCATCCTAAAGGGTACCTGCAAAAATTTTGCCACAAGCACGGCTGAGTATACTAATACTCAGCTAGACTTACCCGGTGTGAGGAGTCTACTCCTCTACCTCTAGACATGCATCTGTTTGGCTGAGGGGTTTGGTTTGCCAAAAGCACTGGCTGAGTCTAAAATCAAGTTTTAGCTTTTCAAGTTTTAGTATGATCCTTTTAAACTAGATGAGTACCTAGCTACTCATACATGATATCAAACATTTTTAAGCAATCAACCTTTTTGCCAGTCAACTCATTTCCACTTATTACTCAATGTAGCAGCATGGATCAAGCAGTCTCATTAGCTGCGAGAAGCAGACGATTCGAATCGAGTTTTTAAACCTTGCAAGGTAAACCTAAACACACGATGTGGCGAGGCACTCCGTCCCCACACACATCAACCGTCCCCATCGATTCCCCGTCAGCAGATCAGGGCTCACCGCCTTGGCGTACAATGCCTCACTGACCCCGACTGCCGTCGTGCAGTGACCGCACTTGTACCCACCATGACCGGAATGGGAGACCATGTCTCAGGTCGCGTGAGGGGTTATGTCCACTGCCAGGTTCACTCAGGTACTAGGCTTACCGATTTACCATATTTCTCGGCATGTGCTTAGTACATTCAAACGCTTGACACAGGGTACCACACCTTAATCCTTATTCTAATTCCCGTCTCGTAGACAACGCATCCCCATAGACCGTTGTCCACAGACTATCATCATTATGATATCAAAATGGATACAACCAATTCCTGACCTCGCACGAGTGCTAGAAAAATCACTCGACTTCTACCGAGATCCCTAATTAATAAAGGAGCTACTCGACCTAGCATACTAGTATCCATCACAAAAGGATTCCTGAGATCATGCAACTAGGGTTTCAAACAACTCCTACACTTAGATAGTGTTTGTTGGGGGAGGTACTCGCTTGGCGAGCATCCACTGGTTAAGTCCATCCTTCCTTGGGCTGTCCACCAGCTGCATCTTGTGGTTGGCACCACATCACTGGCACGATCATCCTCTCTCGGTCCTAAATGAGATGCAAGATGCATATGTATGAATATAATGAAAAATATCACAAGATACTGCAAGTACATGATAGCGAACTAACATCAAATGAGAAGACACCGTAAACAACCATACGCTAGCATTAGTTATCTACACGTTATCGACAAGGCCGGCCCTGAGGGTATGCAGGGTATGCGGCCGCTCAGGGCCCCCAAGATCAGTAGGGCCCTCGTTTGTCCATATTATGTCTACATGTAAATATCTATTCTCGTTTGTTTGTTGCGTCTCTCTAATTTTCTGGAATCATCTCTTCGAGGTTGTGCAACATTCTGCTTATGACGAATACTAAATATTGATTGATGCAGGAAGGACGTAAGGTGTTATACACATGTGCCTTTCGCATATCATATTTCGGATATCATATTTGAAAAAATATTATACTAAATCATTAACTTATTTTATTTTTCAGATATCATATTTGAAAATGTACCAGAATCAAACTTTCGAATAGGGCCTCCATATTGATTTTCGCTTAGGGCCCCCAAAATGTCAGGACCGGCCCTGTTATCGACGTCCAATATTAACACCTTTAAAAAGACAACAACATTTTATTTATTTACGCAACACAACTATGACATTACAGGTACACATATTTTATTTGTTTGGATACGACTTTTCATTAGTTCTTCTATTGATCGCGCACAAGCATCATCGACAACACAAATTCAATAGAGGACATAAGCGTCAATGTCTAAGGAACTCCTATATCGCGCCACTAGATAAAGGAACATATAAAACAAGACACACATGTCATCTCTAGCTTAGCCATGGCAAGTCTACATTACTTAAGAGCAAACCAAACATTTTTAGCGAGAAGGGTGAACTAAACAATCAAAAGCGCATTTGCAGATTTTCGGGACAGCAACACAGCAGCTACTTGTTTTAATCATAACTTTTCAAATATTAACCCAAAAATAGCAAATTAGGACTTTCTGGAAAGCTTACAAAGGGCTCTACAACTTTGGTATTTTTACTTTGGCATAATTCAACACATAGCGAGGTCAAAAAGTGCCAACACAACAGCTCTGTCCAGATTTGGACAGATTCTGACTTGCAACTTCAAAAGTTCACAACTGAAGATTCAGACATCCAAACAAAGTCATCTTAGACTTTCTGGAAAGCTAATTAAATGTTCTACAAATTATTTATAAACATCACTCGCTGGTTTAACATGTATCAAGGGTAAAATACACTATGAAGGCTGTGCTGTCCAGAACTGGACAGATTCAGTCTTTACACTTTAAACATCCATAACTTAATATTCAGACCACCAAAAATAGTGATCCAAGACTTTTTGGAAAGCTTGGTAAAATCACTACATAACTTTTATAATCATCAAGAAGTGATTCAATGTTTAACTAAATCAAACAACACAGTTTTCGAAATCTGTTCTGACGGTGGACAGAACACAGCAAGCAGTTTGTAAAATTCATAACTCTTAAACTACCAGGACTATGGTTATGAAATTTTAACACAAGCAAGATCAGAAAAGCATCTACAACTTTCTTATAACGACCATGAACAGATTGCAACATTAAATTAAGCAAACAATGCAGTTTCTGAAATCTGTACAGAATTTGGACAGATTCAGTTACTGAATTTGTAAAAAACATAACTCCTAAACTGTCAGACCTATGGCTGTCAAATTTTAACACCAGCAAGAGAATAAAGTTATCTACCACTTTTCTATAGCATATATCTATAGAAAACACAATTTAGTTCATCAAACATACAGCACAACTAAAATAGCGTGTGCAGTCCAAAACAACAATCAATAAATTTCAGCTTCTATATAATTCAAGAATTGCCTTGCTCTAGAGACTTGAATTATTCTAACACTTTATCATTTGTTAGAGTTAAAATAATCAAATGAGGACTAACAAGTAGACTCACTAATTTTATCCAAATCATTTAGTGCACTAAAATTACTACAACCAATTAACAACGCATTCTTCACGATAATCACCCAACAATTTGCATTTTAATTTTAGACATCACATGAGCACTACTATTTTTTATCCCGCGATCATAACCATACGCATTTAGACTACAACAAGTAATTCATCATAACTACGAGCTTAACTAAAGTCATCTAACAAGTTGGTTAACCAATATAACACTTAGCAAAGTATTTTAGACTTCGCAACTCAAAAACATAGGTGGGAGCAGGTTAAATAGTTTTTTTAACCATTTTCTCAACTTAAACTGGACAACGCACAAGTCACTTAAAACACCATATTTTAGGAGACCTCACATGTCGAGCATCAATTTATAACCTAAGTGACTCAACCTCTATCATGCTTGACAACTACCACATCACCCGATTTATCTATTTGGAACACCGCCTGCCTAGCGTACTACTAGTACCCCGCATTTTGACTCGACTTAAAACATAGAGGAAGCGATGACTACTTCGGCATGTCACCACCTCACTACACAAGCCAAAATTATTATTATTTAACCACACGCCTAGATAAGCATGATTTCAATTTAACTTGCCCATATTTTAAATCTCGGCATAAGCTTGGCTATTGGCTAACGAAGTGACCATTTTCTAATTACCAACATACACCACCTTTCACCATTTGTGGATACTTGCACGACACATAGCTATTGTAATACATCACAAGTACATACAACCCCATCAGTAAAGCACCAGCACATTTCCAAAAATTCCTCGAGACTACGATGACAAGGCTTCGATCCGCCATACCACAAAAATCATGACGAAGCCGATAGGTGCTATCAACTAATCGTTTTAAAAAAATATTAGACTTACTTCTTGCTTTGCCACTACAACACCCTTTAGTCACATGAACATCGGAAGCATCCTTCACACGGTTATATGACAGCAATATAACGTTGTGTTACACAAGACATACATCTTCCTTCGTTGCGAGTATAACCATATTACGGCATATATGAAAGGGAATTAGGCTTACACCTATTTTCCTAATAGATTTTGGTGGTTGAATTGCCCAACACAAATAATTGGACTAACTAGTTTGCTCTAGTTTATAAGTTATACAGGTGCCAAAGGTTCACACAGCCAATAAAAAGACCAAGAAATGGGTTCAACAAAAAGAGCAAGGGATAACCGAAGTGCTCCCTGGTCTGGCGCACCGGACTGTCCGGTGCACCACCGGACAGTGTCCGGTGCACCAGGGAACTCGACGCCCAACTTCGCACCTTCGGGAATTTTCAGAGGCTCTTCGCTATAATTCACCGGACATGTCCGATGCACACCGGACAGTGTCCGGTGCTCCAGAAGAGAGCGACTCTGAACTCGCCAGCTTCGGATTCCCGCTCCGCTATAATTCACCGGACTGTCCGGTGAGCCAGCGGAGCAATGGCTATTCGGCGCCAACGGTCACCTGCTACAGCATTAAATGCGCGCCAGCGCGCGCAGAGGAGCAGGGCACGCGCGGGTGGCACACCGGACAGTCTACAGGACTTGTCCGGTGCGCCACCGGACAACCAGGCGGGCCCACTCGTCAGAACTCCAACGATCGGAACCCAACGGCCTGGTGACGTGGCTGGCGCACCAGACACTGTCCGGTGGCGCACCGGACTGTCCGGTGCGCCATGCGACAGCAGCCTCCACCAAACGGCTAGTTTGGTGGTTGGGGTTATAAATATCCCCAACCACCCCACATTCAAATCATCCAAGTTTTCCAACTTCCAACCACTTACAAGAGCTAGGCATTCAATACAAGACACACCCAAGTGATCAAATCCTCTCCCAATTCCACAAAAGCATTAGTGTTAAGTGAGAGTGATTTGTTGTGTTCTTTTGAGCTCTTGCGCTTGGATTGCTTTCTTTCTCATTCTTTCTTGAGATCAAACTCACTTGTAATTGAGGCAAGAGACACCAATCGTGTGGTGATCCTTGTGGGAACTTTGTGTTCCAAGTGATTGAGAAGAAAAGCTCACTCGGTCTGAGGGACCGTTTGAGAGAGGGAAAGGGTTGAAAGAGACCCGGTCTTTGTGACCACCTCAACGGGGAGTAGGTTTGCGAGAACCGAACCTCGGTAAAACAAATCCGTGTGTCACACTTCTTATTCGCTTGCGATTTGTTTTGCGCCCTCTCTCTCGGACTCGTTTCTATTTCTAACGCTAACCCGGCTTGTAGTTGTGATTAATTTTGTCAGT
This sequence comes from Zea luxurians, assembly GCA_029449295.1. NCBI lineage: Eukaryota > Viridiplantae > Streptophyta > Magnoliopsida > Poales > Poaceae > Zea > Zea luxurians. The sequence continues at coordinate 15,892,870 of JAOPSE010000063.1, forward strand.
TTCGCCCTATACACCCCCCTCTAGGCGACTTTCAATTGGATTGAAAGGGAATTAGGCTTACACCTATTTTCCTAATAGATTTTGGTGGTTGAATTGCCCAACACAAATAATTGGACTAACTAGTTTGCTCTAGTCTATAAGTTATACAGGTGCCAAAGGTTCACACTTAGCCAATAAAAAGACCAAGAAATGGGTTCAACAAAAAGAGCAAGGGATAACCGAAGTGCTCCCTGGTCTGGCGCACCGGACTGTCCGGTGTGCCACCGGACAGTGTCCGGTGAACCACCGGACAGTGTCCGGTGCACCAGGGGACTCCAAGCCAAACTTCGCACCTTCGGGAATTTTCAGAGGCGCTTCGCTATAATTCACCGGACATGTCCGGTGCACACCGGACAGTGTCCGGTGCCCCAGAGGAGAGCGACTCTGAATTTGCCATCTTCGGGAATCCGCTCCGCTATAATTCACCGGACATGTCCGGTGCACACCGGACTGTCCGGTGAGCCAGCGGAGCAACGGCTACTTCGCGCCAACGGTCGTCTGCAACGCATTAAATACGCGCCAGCAAGCGCAGAGGAGCAGAGCACGCGCGGGTGGCACACCGGACAGTCTACAGGACTTGTCCGGTGCACCACCGGACAGCCAGGCGGACCCACTCGTCAGAACTCCAACGATCGGAACCCAACGGTCTGGTGACGTGGCTGGCGCACCGGACACTGTCCGGTGGCGCACCGGACTGTCCGGTGTGCCATGCGACAGCAGCCTCCACCAAACGGCTAGTTTGGTGGTTGGGGTTATAAATACCCCCAACCACCCCACATTCAAATCATCCAAGTTTTCCAACTTCCAACCACTTACAAGAGCTAGGCATTCAATACAAGACACACCCAAGTGATCAAATCCTCTCCCAATTCCACAAAAGCATTAGTGTTAAGTGAGAGTGATTTATTGTGTTCTTTTGAGCTCTTGCGCTTGGATTGCTTTCTTTCTCATTCTTTCTTGAGATCAAACTCACTTGTAATTGAGGCAAGAGACACCAATTGTGTGGTGATCCTTGTGGAAACTTTGTGTTCCAAGTGATTGAGATGAAAAGCTCACTCGGTCCGAGGGACCGTTTGAGAGAGGGAAAGGGTTGAAAGAGACCCGGACTTTGGACCAACTCAACGGGGAGTAGGTTTGCAAGAACCGAACCTCGGTAAAACAAATCCGCGTGTCACACTCTTCATTCGCTTTTGATTTGTTTTGCGCCCTCTCTCTCGGACTCGTTTTCTATTTCTAACGCTAACCCGGCTTGTAGTTGTGATTAATTTTGTGAATTTCAATTTCGCCCTATTCACCCCCCCTCTAGGCGACTTTCAATTGGTATCAGAGGCCGGTGCTTCATTAGAGCCTAACCGCTCGAAGTGATGTCGGGAGAACACGCCAAGAAGGAGATGGAGACCGGCGACAAGCCCACTACAAGCCACGGGAAGGCTTCATCGGAAGAGTCCCGCAAAAAGGGGAAAGGGAAGGATAAGAAAGCTTCCTCCCACAAGTCGCATCGGAGTGGCGACAAGAAAAAGAAGATGAGGAAGGTGGTCTACTACGAGACCGATATGTCATCGCCTTCCACCTCCGGCTCCGACGCGCCCTCCGTAACTTCTAAGCGCCATGAGCACAAGAAGTTTAGTAAGATCCCCCTACGCTACCCTCGCATTCCTAAATATACTCCATTACTTTTCGTTCCATTAGGCAAACCGCCAACCTTTGACGGTGAAGATTATGCTAGGTGGAGTGATTTGATGAAATTTCACCTAACCTCACTCCACAAAAGTATATGGAATGTTGTTGAGTTTGGAGCACAGGTACCATTCGTAGGGGATGAGGATTATGATGAGGACGAGGTTGCCCAAATCGAGCACTTCAACTCCCAAGCCACAACCATACTCCTCGCCTCGCTAAGTCGAGAGGAGTATAACAAGGTGCAAGGATTAAAGAGCGCCAAGGAAGTTTGGGACGTGCTCAAGACCGCACACGAGGGAGATGAACTAACCAAGATCACCAAGCGAGAGACGATCGAGGGGGAGCTCGGTCGCTTCCGGCTTCGCAAAGGAGAAGAGCCACAAGACATGTACAACCGGCTCAAAACCTTGGTGAACCAAGTGCGCAACCTCGGGAGCAAAAAGTGGGATGACCACGAGATGGTTAAGGTTATTCTTAGATCACTTATTTTCCTTAACCCTACTCAAGTTCAATTAATTCATGGTAATCCTAGATATACACTAATGACTCCCGAGGAAGTAATCGGGAATTTTGTGAGCTTTGAGTATATGATCAAGGGCTCAAAGAAAATCAATGAGCTAGATGATCCCTCCACATCTGAAGCACAACCGGTTGCATTCAAGGCAACGAAGGAGAAGAAGGAGTCTACATCAAGTAGACAACCAATCGACGCCTCAAAGCTCGACAATGAGGAAATGGCGCTCGTCATCAAGAGCTTCCACCAAATCCTCAAGCAAAGGATGGGGAAAGATTACAAGCCCCGCTCCAAGAAGGTTTGCTACAAGTGTGGTAAGCCCGGTCACTTTATAGCAAAATGTCCTATTTCTAGTGACAGTGACAGGGGCGACGACAAGAAGGGGAGAAGAAAGGAGAAGAAGAAATACTACAAGAAGAAGGGTGGCGACGCCCATGTATGCCGCGAGTGGGACTCAGACGAGACCTCCTCCGACTCCTCCTCCGACGAGGACGCCGCCAACATCGCCATCAACAAGGGCATTCTCTTCCCCAACGTCGGCCACAAGTGCCTCATGGCCAAGGACGACAAAAAGAAGAAGGTTAAATCCAAATCCTCCACTAGATATGAGTCCTCTAGCGATGATAATGCTAGTGATGAGGAAGATAATTTGCGTACTGTTTTTGCCAACTTAAACATGCAACAAAAAGAGAAATTAAATGAATTGATTAGTGCTATCCATAAGAAGGATGATCTCTTGGACTCCCAAGAGGACTTCCTTATTAAAGAAAACAAGAAGCATGTTAAAGTTAAAAATGCTTACACTCTAGAAGTAGAAAAATGTGAAAAACTATCTAGTGAGCTAAGCACTTGCCATGAGACTATAGACAACCTTAGAAATGAGAATGCTAATTTGTTAGCTAAGGTTGTTTCAAATGTGTGTGATGTTTCAATTCCCAATCTTAGAAATGGTAATGATAATTTGCTTACTAAGATTGAAGAATTAAACACTACTCTTGCTAGCCTTAGGAATGAAAATGAAAAATTGCTTGCTAAGGCTAAAGAATTTGATGTTTGCAATATTACAATTTCCGATCTTAGGGATAAAAATGATATATTGCGTGCTAAGATTGTTGAATTAAAATCTTGCAAACTCTCTACATCTACCGTTGAACATACTTCTATTTGCACTAGATGTAGAGATGTTGATATTAATGCTATACATGATCACATGGCTCTAATTAAACAACAAAATGATCATATAGCAAAATTAGATGCTAAAATTGCCAAGCATGAACTTGAAAATGAAAAATTTAAATTTGCTCGTAGTATGCTTTATAGTGGGAGACGCCCTGGCATTAAAGATGGCATTGGCTTTCAAAAGGGGAACAATGTCAAACTTAATGCCCCTCCTAAGAAATTGTCCAACTTTGTTAAGGGCAAGGCTCCCATGCCTCAAGATAACGAGGGTTACATTTTGTACCCTGCCGGTTATCCTGAGAGCAAAATTAGGAGAATTCATTCTAGGAAGTCTCACTCTGGCCCTAACCATGCATTTATTTACAAGGGTGAGACATCTAGTTCTAGGCAACAAACCCGTGCTAAGTTGCCTAAGAAGAAAACTCCTAGTGCATCAAATGAACATAGCATTTCATTTAAGACTTTTGATGCATCTTATGTGTTGACTAACAAATCCGGCAAGGTAGTTGCCAAGTATGTTGGGGGCAAGCACAAGGGGTCAAAGACTTGTGTTTGGGTACCCAAAGTTCTTGTGTCTAATGCCAAAGGACCCAAAACCATTTGGGTTCCTAAAGTCAAGAACTAAACTTGTTTTGTAGGTTTATGCATCCGGGGGCTCAAGTTGGATCATCGACAGCGGGTGCACAAACCACATGACAGGGGAGAAGAAGATGTTCTCCTCCTATGAGAAAAACGAAGATCCCCAACGAGCGATCACATTCGGGGATGGAAATCAAGGTTTGGTCAAATGATTGGGTAAAATTGCTATATCTCCTGACCATTCAATTTCCAATGTTTTTCTTGTAGATTTCTTAGATTACAATTTGCTTTCCGTTTCTCAATTATGTCAAATGGCTACAACTGTCTTTTTACTGATGTAGGTGTCACTGTCTTTAGAAGAAGTGATGATTCAGTTGCATTTAAGGGAGTGTTAGAGGGTCAGCTATACTTAGTAGATTTTGATAGAGCTGAACTCGACACTTGCTTAATTGCTAAAACTAACATGGGTTGGCTCTGGCACCGCCGACTGGCCCATGTTGGGATGAAGAATCTTCATAAGCTTCTAAAGGGAGAGCACATTTTAGGATTAACAAATGTTCATTTTGAGAAAGACAGGATTTGTAGCGCATGCCAAGCAGGGAAGCAAGTTGGTGCTCACCATCCACACAAGAACATCATGACGACCAATAGGCCACACCAGGGAAGCAAGTTGGTGCTCACCATCCACACAAGAACATCATGACGACCGACAGGCCACTGGAGCTCCTACACATGGATCTATTCGGCCCGATCGCTTACATAAGCATCGGCGGGAGTAAGTACTGTCTAGTTATTGTGGATGATTATTCTCGCTTCACTTGGGTATTCTTTTTGCAGGAAAAATCTCATACCCAAGAGACATTAAAAGGATTCTTGAGATGGGCTCAAAACGAGTTCGGCTTAAGGATCAAGAAAATAAGAAGCGACAACGGGACAGAGTTCAAGAACTCTCAAATTGAAGGCTTCCTTGAGGAGGAGGGCATCAAGCATGAGTTCTCTTCTCCCTACACGCCACAACAAAATGGTGTAGTGGAGAGGAAGAATAGAACTCTATTGGACATGGCAAGAACCATGCTTGATGAGTACAAGACTTCGGATCGGTTTTGGGCCGAGGCGGTCAACACCGCTTGCTATGCCATCAACCGGTTATATCTACACCGAATCCTCAAGAAGACATCATTCGAACTCCTAACCGGTAAAAAGCCCAACATTTCATATTTTAGAGTCTTTGGTAGCAAATGCTTTATTCTTGTTAAAAGAGGTAGAAAATCCAAATTTGCTCCTAAGACTGTAGAAGGCTTTTTACTAGGATATGATTCAAACACAAGGGCATATAGAGTCTTTAACAAGTCCTCTGGACAAGTTGAAGTTTCTTGTGACGTTGTGTTTGATGAGACTAACGGCTCTCAAGATGGGTGATGAAGAGGCTCCGTGCATCTCACTAAGGAACATGTCCATTGGGGATGTGTGTCCTAAAGAATCCGAAGAGCCTTCAAATGCACAAGATCAACCATCCTCCTCCACGCAAGCATCTCCACCAACTCAAAATGAGGACGAGGCTCAAGTTGATGAAGGAGAAGATCAACAAGATGAGCCACCTCAAGATGACGGCAATGATCAAGGGGGAGATGCAAATGATCAAGACAAGGAGGATGAAGAACCAAGACCGCCACACCCAAGAGTCCACCAAGCAATCCAACGAGATCACCCTGTCGACACCATCCTCGGCGACATTCATAAGGGGGTAACCACTAGATCTCGTGTTGCACATTTTTGTGAGCATTACTCTTTTGTTTCCTCTATTGAGCCACACAGGGTAGAGGAAGCACTTCAAGATTCGGATTGGGTGGTGGCGATGCAAGAGGAGCTCAACAACTTCACGAGGAATGAGGTATGGCATTTAGTTCCATGTCCTAATCAAAATGTTGTAGGAACCAAATGGGTGTTCCGAAACAAGCAAGACGAGCATGGTGTGGTGACAAGGAACAAAGCCCGACTTGTGGCCAAGGGATACTCCCAAGTCGAAGGTTTGGATTTCGGTGAAACCTATGCACCCGTAGCTAGGCTTGAGTCAATTCATATATTATTGGCCTATGCTACTTACCATGGCTTCAAGCTTTATCAGATGGACGTGAAGAGTGCCTTCCTCAATGGACCAATCAAGGAAGAGGTCTATGTTGAGCAACCTCCCGGCTTTGAAGATAGTGAGTACCCTAACCATGTTTATAAACTCTCTAAGGCGCTTTATGGGCTCAAGCAAGCCCCAAGAGCATGGTACGAATGCCTTAGAGATTTCCTTATAGATAATGGCTTCAAAGTCGGAAAGGCCGATCCTACTTTATTCACTAAAACTCTTGAAAATGACTTGTTTGTATGCCAAATTTATGTTGATGATATTATATTTGGGTCTACTAACGAGTCTACATGTGAAGAATTTAGTAGGATCATGACACAAAAATTCGAGATGTCAATGATGGGGGAGTTGAAGTACTTCTTAGGATTCCAAGTGAAGCAACTCCAAGAAGGCACCTTCCTAAGCCAAACGAAGTATACTCAAGACATTCTAAGCAAATTTGGGATGAAGGATGCCAAACCCATCAAGACACCCATGGGAACCAATGGGCATCTCGACCTCGACACGGAAGGTAAGTCCGTGGATCAAAAGGTATACCGGTCGATGATAGGCTCTTTACTCTATTTATGTGCATCTCGACCGAATATTATGCTTTCCGTATGCATGTGTGCAAGATTCCAAGCCGACCCTAAGGAAGCTCACCTTACGGCCGTAAAACGAATCTTGAGATATCGAGATCTCAAATATTAACACTAAAGATCAATTAGCCGATATCTTTACCAAGCCACTTGATGAACAAACTTTTAACAAACTTAGGCATGAGCTAAATATTCTTGATTCTAGGAACTTCTTTTGTTGATTTGCACACATAGCTCATTAATATACCTTTGATCATATCTCTTTCATGTGCTATGACTAATGTGTTTTCAAGTAAATTTCAAACCAAGTCATAGGTATATTGAAAGGGAATTGGAGTCTTCGGCGAAGACAAAGGCTTCCACTACGTAACTCATCCTTCGTCATCGCTCCGAGCACCTCTCCGGCTTTGGTATAATCTTCACTCATGTTTTATTTGCCAAAGGGGAGAAAGTAGTTAGGAAAGGGCTCTAATGATTCCGTTTTTGGCGATTTATGCCAAAGGGGGAGAGAGCATGAGCCCAAAGCAAAAGGACCGCACCACCACTAATTTTAAAAATAATTTCTCAATTGGTATGATTTTCAAATTGGTGTCCCATTGTGTTCAAAAGGGGGAGAGAGCAGTGTTTTCAAAATTGATATCTTAAAACCCTCTTGAACACTAAGAGGAGAATTTCATTGAGAGGGAGTTTTGTTTAGTCAAAGGAAAAGCATTTGAAACAGGGGGAGAAAATTTCAAATCTTGAAAATGCTTCGCAAAATCTTATTCATTTACCTTTGACTATTTGCAAAAGAACTTTGAAAAGGATTTGCAAAAGAATTTGCAAAAAACAAAACATGTGGTGCAAGCGTGGTCCAAAAATGTTACAAATAAAAGAAACAATCCATGCATATCTTGTAAGTATTTATTGGCTCAATTCCAAGTAACCTTTGCACTTACATTATGCAAACTAGTTCAATTATACACTTCTATACTTGCTTTGGTTTGTGTTGGCATCAATCACCAAAAAGGGGGAGATTGAAAGGGAATTAGGCTTACACCTATTTTCCTAATAGATTTTGGTGGTTGAATTGCCCAACACAAATAATTGGACTAACTAGTTTGCTCTAGTCTATAAGTTATACAGGTGCCAAAGGTTCACACTTAGCCAATAAAAAGACCAAGAAATGGGTTCAACAAAAAGAGCAAGGAATAACTGAAGTGCTCCCTGGTCTGGCGCACCGGACTGTCCGGTGTGCCACCGGACAGTGTCCGGTGCACCAGGGGACTCCAAGCCAAACTTCGCACCTACGGGAATTTTCAGAGGCGCTTCGCTATAATTCACCGGACATGTCCGGTGCACACCGGACAGTGTCCGGTGCCCCAGAGGAGAGCGACTCTGAACTCGCCAGCTTCGGGAATCCGCTCCGGTATAATTCACCGGACATGTCCGGTGCACACTGGACTGTCCGGTGAGCCAACGGAGCAACGGCTGCTTCGCGCCAACGGTCGTCTGCAACGCATTAAATATGCGCCAGCAAGCGCAGAGGAGCAGAGCACGCGTGGGTGGCACACCGGACAGTCTACAGGACTTGTCCGGTGCGCCACCGGATAGCCAGGCGGGCCCACTCGTCAGAACTCTAACGGTCGGAACCCAACGGCCTAGTGATGTGGCTGGCGCACCGGACACTGTTCGGTGGCGCACCGGACTGTCCGGTGCGCCATGCGACAGCAGCCTCCACCAAACGGCTAGTTTGGTGGTTGGGGTTATAAATACCCCCAACCACCCCACATTCAAATCATCCAAGTTTTCCAACTTCCAACCACTTACAAGAGCTAGGCATTCAATACAAGACACACCCAAGTGATCAAATCCTCTCCCAATTCCACAAAAGCATTAGTGTTAAGTGAGAGTGATTTGTTGTGTTCTTTTGAGCTCTTGCGCTTGTATTGCTTTCTTTCTCATTCTTTCTTGAGATCAAACTCACTTGTAATTGAGGCAAGAGACACCAATCGTGTGGTGATCCTTGTGGGAACTTTGTGTTCCAAGTGATTGAGAAGAAAAGCTCACTCGGTCTGAGGGACCGTTTGAGAGAGGGAAAGGGTTGAAAGAGACCCGGTCTTTGTGACCACCTCAACGGGGAGTAGGTTTGCAAGAACCGAACCTCGGTAAAACAAATCCGCGTGTCACACTCTTCATTCGCTTTTGATTTGTTTTGCGCCCTCTCTCTCGGACTCGTTTTCTATTTCTAACACTAACCCGGCTTGTAGTTGTGATTAATTTTGTGAATTTCAGTTTCGCCCTATTCACCCCCCCTCTAGGCGACTTTCAATATACCCGCACACTTCAAACAAATATCTTACGCCACCATCACTATAATACACCACGACACACACGCACATACGTGTACTAATTCAATCCTCATATAACTTGTATTTCTAGACTTACTCATCACATAAAACAAATACGACACATTTGTTTACCAAAACGTGAATGCGACCTTGCCACTACATATAACCAAAACATTTTATACCCACATATAGTCAAACACCAATATACACCACATCGACCAAAACATAATTAGACAAACTACAATTCACACAAATCAACAACCTCTTTTGTTCTCTATTCGCAAATGCGATCCTACCAACGTGTATAGCCGAAACATATTACACACATCCACATATATACATGCACTGTCCGACATCAATCAAAGCATACGTATTATAAACTATAAATCCGACCGGCCTTGCATCGAACACGTGTGCACGATGGTTGGCATTGACGGCTAGCTGCGATTAGACACACACAACATTTCAACATTTTTACCGAGCACACAAAATATATATATATATATAATAGCAGCAAGGGCAGCGGGGGTTTTCTCACCACGGGTTTCAACGGCGTCGCGGATGGGGCTGCGCAAAAACAGCAAACACCCGGCGAGCGTCGACGACGTGCTGCGCAAAACATCGAACATGTAGCGCACGACTTCTTGTTGCAGACCATGGCCATGGGGAGGCCACTGCGCGCTGTCCTTGGGAGGCTGTCGCAGCAAGGAAAAGCTCGCGGCCATGGAGGAATGGAGCTGCGCAGGGAGGGGCGCTGGCTTCCTGCGCGACGTCCATGGCAGGGGGATCCGGCCATGGCGTGCTCCTGGCAGGGGGGCGAGCTCGACCACGACAAGAGCAGGGAAGGGAGGGAGATGCTGCTGCTGGGAGGAAGATGAACAGGGAGGGCACTAGAAAAATTTCTGGGCGTCCATGGGAGCTGCTGCCGCTGCTTTGTGTAGTAGCTCGGCCATGGGAGGAAAGTGCAGGGCCGGACGCCATGGAAGGAAGCAGAGAGGGGCGCGGCCTCAAGGGGAAGAAGGGGGCGACCACAGGGCACCATGGAACAGGGAGCCGAGCGGCTTGGGGGAAGCTTGCCTGGGCGCCTATGTGCCAGCGTGAGGGGCACGACCAGCAGGGGCGCGACGGAGAGGACGACCAGCGAGAGGGCGCCGACTTGGGGTTGAAGACAAACAGGGAGGAGTGGAGCTCGAGCGCCGTGGGAGCTTGGAGCTTGGCTTCCTCCTGCCGAGCGCCATGGATCCGCGGGGAGATGAGGGACTGCTGCCCTACGCGCTGGTTGCTGTTCATGGGAGGAAGAAAGGCTGCTGGCGGCTAGAAATTTTTGAGGGGTGGGAGTGCAAAATTGCCAAGTGCAAGGGGAGAGGGCTCCTATTTATAGACATGGGCTAGGGTTAGGGTTTCTTAGTGGGCCTAATGGGCTTGGCCCAAACCGTTAAATCGTGTCGTGCTAAATTATTTTCCAGAGTAAAAATGTTCCCGCGGAATCTGTCTGTATGCAGAACAGAGCGAAATAGATTTCGGAAGATCGGGCGATTAACTCGGCCAAGAGTCTGATTTGACTTCGCTCAGCCATAATTCCCTACGCATCATTCGAAAATAAATTGCCTTGGGATACGACCGGCTTTCGGATTTTTAGTCGGAGAAGGTGAATCGTGGCATTTTAAAATCGTTGTCGATACGGGGTTTTGAGTTCGGTTCGGACATGAGATATTTGGCCGAGTCGGATAAAATTGATTAGAGGACGATATATTGAGTATTCTAGTTGAGAGTACGGACTCGGATTAAAATAGTCGGACATCGATCGAGGTTTGAGGAATTAGACTCGGGCTCAGATCAAATAACAGTCGTCGAGAGTTTGATTAAATGAGCTTCAAATGAGATTTATAATTCGAGGATGATTTTCGAGTTTGCATTCGTTGAGAATAAAAGTTTTTAACATGCTCCAAAATTGGTTGTTTCTCGGGATCGATTAACTCCGAATTCGGTGAACTTCCATGAGAAAGCCTGATAGACAGAGATAGACACGATAGAGAAATAGGAAATTTTCACTTAGCATCTGAGATTGGGACAAATCTCCCGACATAACGTGAAATTGACACCTGGGGTGTCACAGCCTTCCCCCCTTAAAAATAATCTCGTCCCGAGATTCGAACTTCTAGGGTGGAGAAGCATGTAACTCCCAAGCTGAAGATAGATTTGGGTAGAATATCGCGACATATTGAGATAAAATGCAACGATCACTTTGAGAGAATATCCACAAAAGATAGCGCCTTAGTATAGTCTCATAACGGATCACGACTATTAACCACGATACCAGCGCGTGCCGAGCAGCTCAACCATGTATGCGCGCCCACAGGAGGCTCTCAGTTTCGTCGCAGCACCATCAATCGTTAGTCATGACACCATTACCAAACATAACCAATGAAAAAAAAATCACGTGGCATAAATACATGGAGCCCATGAGAGTATGGCTCAGAAAATAAGAATGTGACCGGAGTTGAAGCAAAGATTGTTGGCAAAAGAGCATCACATGAGAATTTTCTTCAACTCAGAGAACTATTTTATGATCATCACGGGGATTATCAGCCAAAGATTGATATGATATTTAATATGAGGAGGAACCAACCATGAGATCAAGATTGATGAGCTTTTAGAGACATGAGAGAACTAAAGTCAACAGCATAATCCATTGAACCAAAGGGATCCACTGCTTAGAGATAAAATCGATAAAACAACGTCTTGATCCTCAGAGAAGGGGGTATGAGAATGATCAGAAATGAGAGATTTAGGCGAGATCAACATCCGATACTTGAGAACAGGTTATAGCAGATAACCAGATAACGGGGCAGAATCATTGGATGATCTAGAGATTTGTATGATAAGGCCACGACACGATTCATAAAGGTAAAGGTTACCAGATTCGGACAAAGGAGAGGTAGGCAAATAGGACCAGCTAGGATGATCAACAGAAATGCTATGAAGTTTTAGGGGCAAGGATTTATGGAAAGAAACATGGCTTGGTCATGGTTTGCGCAACTAGACACCAAACAACAATTTTTTTCCTTAGACGCAACAAGTGCACCCGGAGACATGGGTTGGTTTAGCGGTCAAGCTATGGGGGTCTACAAGCTGTGCAGGTGTAACTTCATTTATAAACACACAAGGGTTAACAAAAATACCAGCTCAAGCATGAATTTTTTATGAGGTTTCACTTGCTAAACTCAAGGTTGTTCAAAGTGGGGGGGGTCTTTTCATGAGCGAAACAAACAACATTATTTTCTAGGTTGGGGGGAAAAGGGTTGAACAACTAAAACATTTCCTAGATAGCAAGACAAGAGAAACACATGACACGGCTTGACAAAACTTACCAATCTGACATGTGGTAAGGCATTCCTTATAGTTCCTAACATTGCAGTACATCACATTATTCACAAGTTCTTATTATTGGAATAAAGGTGAGAGAAGCATGTTGATGCACAAGAGACAATGATGCGACAATCATGATGCATGCTCATTCTAGTCGTCTTCTCAGACCTAACTAGTTTTTTTTCGAGTGCTTCTATAGCACCCTTATTAATAGTAGTAGTAGCCTCTATGGCCTATATACATAGCCACCTAGCTACCCATCTATTTCCTAAGGCTTCACGTCCTAGGTCTATCCTTATCGTTCTGACTTCTATCCAACTTGGTTTCTAAGCAAGTTTTACTTTTGAAAAGGTTGGTAATCATGACTTACTGACTTCTCTGTACTGGTATTCGCTCTGATACCAGCTGTGGTGGATAGGGGTGGATATCGAGCTGACTCGGCTCGGCTCGACTCGACTCGAGCTGGCTCGTTAAGATAACGAGCTGGCTCAGCTCGACTCGTTATGTTAACGAGCTAAAGATCCAACTCAGCTCGACTCGTTTGCCAACTCGAGCTAGCTCGTTTAGCTCGCGAGCCAACTCGATAATACCATGTCTAGTGTCTACGAACGGATATAAAAACATGTAGCAAAAGAAAAGAAGGAGATCTATTTAGAAAAAAGAATAGAGTTTGCAACTTAAGATTCCACACTCAACAAAGAACAAGATTAACTATCGTAGAGTACAAGATTAACTATTTTGGATCGGAGATTATTGTGATTTGTATAATTACTCCAACTCGTTTGGCTCGTGAGTCAGCTCGTGAGCCAGCTCGAGCTGGCTCGTTATCATAATGAGTTGAAATACAAGCTCAACTCGTTACAAATTATAAACGAGCCGAGTCGAGTCAAGTCGAGCCACTATCGAGTCGAGTCGAGCGACTTAACGAGCTACGAGTTTTTCGTCTAGCCCTAGTGGCGGAACCGCCCGAATTATTCCAGCTTAAGTGCCCAAGTCACACCTACAAGGGCAGCAACACACTTTGTCGGCGTTTTGAGACCGGGGGGGTCCCTGGACCGACGAGTAAACTATCGCCGCGTGCCCCAGCCCAGATGGGTCGGCGCGAGACGAAGCGCGAAGGGGGGAAGGCAGCCGGAGAGGAGACGGACGTGAGAGGTGGAAATCCCGCGGCCTTCTTGTTTGTCCCGCGCCCAGGTCGGGTGTGCTTGCAGTAGGGGGTTACATGCATCCACGTGGGAGGGAGCGAGCGGCCTCACGCGAGCGCCTGCCCCCGTCCTTCCCCGCGCGGCCGACCCTCTGTAAGAGGGCCCTGGTCCTTCCTTTTATAGGTGCAAGGAGAGGATCCAGGTGTACAATGGGGGTGTAGCAGTGTGCTAACGTGTCTAGCGGAGGAGAGCTAGCGCCCTAAGTACATGCCATCGTGGCAGCCGGAGAGGTTTTGGCACCCGGTTCGTGTGGTGTCGTGGCCGTCGGAGGAGCGCTGGAGCCTGGCGGAAGGACAGCTGTCGGGGCTGTCGAGTCCTTGCTGACGTCCTCTTGCTTCCGTAAGGGGGCTAAGAGCCGCCGTCGTCATAGAGCGTGCGGGGCGCCATCATTACTTGTCTGGTGGAGCGAGCCAGATGGGACGCCGGTCTTGTTCCCTATAGCCTGAGTCAGCTTGGGGTAGGGTAATGATGGCACCTCCTGTTGACGTGGTCGGTCCGTGGTGCCCTAGGTTGAGCGATGTGGAGGCTCCTCCGAGGTCGAGGTCGAGTTTGTCTTCCGTGGTCGAGGTCGAGCCCGAGCCCCTAGGTCGGGCGAGGCAGAGACCGTCGGCTGAGGCCAGGGCTGAGTCCGAGCCCTGGGGTCGGGCGGACCGGAGTTCATCGTCTTCAGGGGCTGAGCCCGAGTCCGAGCCCTGGGGTCAGGCGAAGCGGAGTTCATCGTCTTCCGGGGCTAAGCCCGAGTCCGAGCCCTGGGGTCGGGCGGATCGGAGTTCGTCGTCTTCAGGGGCTGAGCCCGAGTCCGAGCCCTGGGGTCGGGCGGAGCAGAGTTCGTCGTCTTCCGGGGCTAAGCCCGAGTCCGAGCCCTGGGGTCGGGCAGATCGGAGTTCGTCGTCTTCAGGGGCTGAGCCCGAGTCTGAGCCCTGGGGTCGGGCGGAGCGGAGTTCGTCGTCTTCCGGGGCTGAGCCCGAGTCCGAGCCCTAGGTCGGGTGAAGCGGAGTTCATCGTCTTCCGGGGCTGAGCCCGAGTCCGAGCCCTGGGGTCGGGCGGAGCAGAGTTCGTCGTCTTCCGAGGCTAAGCCCGAGTCCGAGCCCTGGGGTCGGGCAGATCGGAGTTCGTCGTCTTCAGGGGCTGAGCCGGAGTCTGAGCCCTGGGGTCGGGCGGAGCGGAGTTCGTCGTCTTCCGGGGCTGAGCCCGAGTCCGAGCCCTGGGTCGGGCGAAGCGGAGTTCATCGTCTTCCGGGGCTGAGCCCGAGTCCGAGCCCTGGGTCGGGCGAAGCGGAGTTTCCTATGGCGCCTGAGGCCGGGCCTGGCTGCTTGTCAGCCTCACTCTGTCAAGTGGCACAGCAGTCGGAGCGGCGCAGGCAGCGCTGTCCTCTTGTCAGACCGGTCAGTGGAGCGGCGAAGTGACTGCGGTCACTTCGGCTCTGTCGACTGGAGGGCGCGTGTCAGGATAAAGGTGTCAGGCCATCTTTGCATTAAATGCCCCTGCGATTTGGTCGGTTGGCGTGGCGATTTGGCCAAGGTTGCTTGTTGGGGCGAAGGCAAATACGCCACCCCTCGCTCGAGGCCTTCGCTGCAGTCGTTGGTCGAACGGAGATAAAACGGGCGGGGACACCCTTCGCCCCTTACGACATCAGACGAAGGCCTGCGATGAGGTCATCCCACCGTGCGGCCTCGTCCAGCTCGGAGGCCCACGTGTGATCCGGCCCATTGTAACGGGCCCTGCGTGGCCGCTGCGCGTTACGGGCCTAAGTTGTAAAGGTGTCCCTGTAATTACAGTCTGTAACCCTGCTTTATGGGAATATTCTGGGGATAACCTAGGTGTCTGAGGGCACATGCGTCCTTAACGTGAGACGCTGGCGCTCAGATACCTATAAATACCCCCACACAGTGCCCGTGAGAGGCTAGATTAACAGAGCTTTTGCCATCTCGTGCAAGAACCCTGTTTACGTCAACTCTCATCCCCGTTGGATCCTCTTGCACCTGGTAGCAAGTTCCAACATTTGGCGCCCACCGTTCGTGCTACGAGAAAACCACCCGCGATGGCACCCAAGAAAGCTAACCCGAAGGCTGACGAGGCTGCGAAGGCAGCACTACTTGCTGCAAGAAAGGGCAAGGCCCTCGCCCTCACCCAATCCACCCACCAAGAGGCCACTGAAGACGACGTTCTCCGCACCTGCAAAGACGACCCCCTCCGCACCTGCGGCCCTGAAGGACAATCGCAGCCACCCCCAGGCTTCGCCCCACTGCAGGGCACGGACCTCACTGAGGACGGTGAAGTCCTCGGCGTCTCAGCGGAAGAACAGCTACAGCTGCGCGCCCTGCGCCTCAAGAACCGCAATCTCCAGAGGCAGAAAGAGATACTAGAGGCCAAGCGCCAGCGTGCGTCCGCACTAGCCAAAGTGCGGCAAATGATACGCGATGAAGAGCAGAAGGCCCAGGACCTCGAGCGGGAGATCGCGCTGATGCAGCGCGAAGGCCACCTTGGCTTGCAGCACGGGCCACCCCCACAGCAGCAACTGGAAGACACGCGCGAAGGCCACCTCGGCCTGCAGCATGGGCCACCCCTGCAACAGCGCACAACCGCAAGACCCGCGTTTCCCCCAGCGCGACCACGCTTTCCCGCATGCCGCGCCATTCCAAGGGGTCAACTACCTGGACGAGCGAAGTCCCCTGGCGCCACACCTGCAAGTGATGCCTTGGCCCGCTAACTTCCGGGCAGGGACCTATCCCAAGTACAACGGCAGCACCGACCCAGCACAATACATAATGAGTTATCAGGTCGTCGTTGCATCTTCCGGAGGGGACGACGCCACAATGGCCAAGTCTTTCATCATCGCCCTCGAAGGCCCAGCTCTCACCTGGTTCACCAGGTTGCCTCTGCTGTCCATTGATTCCTGGAGAAGCCTCTGGGACAAGTTCCTGCTCAACTTCCAAGGGTACCGCCCAGACACCGACGCCTTGGCCGAACTCTCGCTCTGCAAGCAGCTGGAAAAGGAGACTCTACGAGAGTATTACCGCAAATTCTTAACACTCAAGTCACAGCTGCCCTCAGTCGATGACCAGATCGCTATCCACTATGCTATCAGTGGCCTTCGCGCCGGCGTCCTCTATAGCCACTACATCAGAGATCCGCCCAAGAACCTCCAGGAATTATATCAGCTGTTTGAAAAATACGCCAAATCCGAAGAGCTCCACCAGCGCAAGGTTGAGTCCCAAAGGAATCCTAAGGATGCTCCACAGTCCAGCCGCACGTGGACGAGGACTCCGCAGCAAGACTCCGGTCAAGACGGCCGCAGTCAACAGCAAGTGCACAACATCGCCAACCAGCACCCCGCTGCTGAGGCCCCTCGTCGCCAGGAATATCCCCCCCAGGGCCGTGGAAATGGAACTCGCGGCAGGGGTCGGGGGCGTGCGCAGCCGCCACGCTGGTTCTACTGCCTCTTCCATGGCGAAGACTGCGCCCACCAAACCAAAGACTGCCCAGAAATGAAGGCCACCAAAGACAGGATGGCACGGGCGCAACCAGCCGACAACCCCAGAGTTGTCGCACACACTTACCAGCAACCCCCTCCACCATATATCCACGCCCCCGCCCCGCATCCACCGCACCACGCTTACCAACACCATCCGGAAGTACAAATCGTACCTCCCCCACCCCCACCACCACACCAGCAGCATCAAAACATCCCCCACGCCCCAAAGCAGGAAGACTTCACCGATCAGCCGTATCGTGGAGTCATTCACATGATAACTGGGGGGTCCAGCACTGACTTCGACACAAAGCGGCAAAAGCGGGACCACTACCGCAGCATCAACCACGTCGCCGTCACTGGCCCAGTCGTGCAGACAAAGTGGTCCCACATACCGCTAACCTTCGACGCACGAGACGTCGACCTGCGCAGCGCCCCCCACAGCGACGCCATGGTTATCAATTACAGCGTGGCAGGCTGGGACCTGCACAAAGTCCTAGTCGACAATGGCAGTGTTGGGGGCCTTCGTCCTCCGAAGGTCCTCAAAAACATGATTTGACAATGTTTTCCAAGTGAATTATGTGAACAGGTATCTTCGGACTCAGAATTATGAACATGAAGTACGGTCAGGACGAAGCCTGAACCAGACGAAGGGGGATTAAAATGGAGGACGGGCTGATTACCAAGTTCCACGAAGGATGGTGCACAGCCGAAGCTGTGCGCAGGGAAGCTTCGGCGCGATGGCAGAGAAAGGGAACCGACTTAAAGACGAAAAGACTATTTGGGCCTTGACAGATTTCCATAAGTCATTGGCAAATGTAATGGTCATGAATGTAATTTTACGTGGGCTGCGTCCCGCGTCTATAAATAGATGAACAGTACTCCCGTACTATTCACGCTGACTTGGCATTTACTTTTGTGTCACGCTTATACTTTTTACCTTCTCTCAGGACCGAAGGTACATTTGTAATTTGAAATCATTTCTATTTTTCCATGTTAATAAAATAGAAATGATTCTATGATGTTGTCTATATTATATCTCATGCTTTATATGAATCCTTCGTCATTACTTGATATAGTTACGAAGGTATGTCTTTTATGATCTTCGTCCGAAACTCATTATTTCCCGATGGGGCATAATGTTTCGAAAGACGAAGGACTTTAACACTTAACACTTTTTATGTTGCCTTGTTCTTAACTCGAAGCATTTGAGAACAAGTCCCCAACATTGGCGCCCACCTCCGGTGAACTCACTTCCACTTCGAGTTTTTTTTGAACACCTTCGGAAGCTATAGACCTTCGCTATGGCGCCGAAGAAAGCTTCAGCGACTGGGGCTGCAGCACTGCAACCGCTGGACCCCAACCAGGAGATCGTCTCTCTTCGGGAGGCCCGAAGCCAGAAGAGGAAGGCCGTCAGCCCGACGCTTCAGGAGGATGAACTAGACCAAGAGATCAGGGATATGGAGATGCTTCATCAACAGGTGCAGAGGAAAAAGGAAAAGATGGCCAGGCTAGCTGAGCTGCAAAGGCAGATAGACGAAGCTTCTGAAGAAGTTCGTCATCTTACCCATGATGAGCAGAACCGAAGGCCTCAACAAAAAGACCTTCATCAGGAGGGCTTCTTCAACGAAGATGACTGGTATGACAATTTCCATCATGGAAATTTTGTTTTCGATGATGCCTCTCCTCTGTCCACTGAGCTGCAGGCTACACCCTGGCCTTCATCCTATAAGCCACCCCAGCTTCCCATGTTCGACGGCCACTCAGACCCGAAGCAGTTCTTGATGAGCTACGAAGCAACAGTGTCTTCGTATGGGGGCAATGCTGCAGTCATGGCAAAGTCTTTCGTTATGGCCGTCAGGAGTGTTGCTCAGACCTGGTATTCCTCCCTTCGACCAGGAACGATCACCTCATGGCAGAAGCTGAAGGATATGTTGTTAACCAGCTTTCAAGGATTTCAGACGAAGCCGATCACCGCTCAAGCCTTGTTCCAGTGCACTCAGGATCATGAAGAATACCTTCAGGCGTATGTCAGAAGGTTCTTGCGTTTGAGGGCGCAGGCACCAACGGTGCCCAATGAAATTGTCATCGAAGCCATGATCAAGGGGCTTCGTCCTGGACCTGCAGCTCAATACTTTGCTAGGAAGCCTCCTCAGACTCTGGAGAAGCTGCTCCAAAAGATGGACGAGTACATTCGTGCCGATAATGACTTTCGCCAAAGAAGGGAGGAGGCCTTCAGATTTTCTGAGATGACTAGGGGCTTCGGAGGAAGATTCTATCCGAGGCATGTCAGGTCCATCCACAACTCCACTCAAAATGATGATAAGGGGAGTCAGCAGAACAGGCCGCAGTGCTCCTCACAGGCTTCGGGGCAACAGCAAACTTTCTTCCGGCCACCGGCTCCAAGAGGCAGAGGCGCCAGGGGCTTCGGTGGAAGATTTGGAGATCAACCAAGGAGGATATTTTGCTTATTCTGTGGTGAAAACAAGGGCCATACCACCAGGATGTGCCATGTCACCATCCAGAAACAAAAAGAGCTAGCAGAAGCTGCAGCGCAACAGGGCCAGCCGAAGCAGGTCATGCATACTGCTTCGTACCATCAGCCTTACATCCCGGAGTACATGGGCAACCACCCTGCAGTTTCCGTAGCTTCGGCGAGTCAACCTCAAGCTTCATGGCAACAGCCCCCGCCTCCACCTCCGCTGCAACAAGGCCAACAGCCAGAAGGGAGCCAATATGTTCCGCACCAAAGGGATCTCAGAGAGCAATCTGAAGCTCGCACAGTCAATAGTACTGTGCCAGAGTCGAAGCACATTTATTGACAAATATCCTACTTTGATAGCAGTCTTTTCCGTTTAAGTTCTATTTTCTGTGTAATAAAGAACATTTCAGTTTTCATATAATAGTTTCGTGGTTGGTTATCAGGAAAACCTATCTTCTCTACAGGCTTAAGTTGCTGAAGCTTAAAAATTTGCGGTAACAAGGAGGACCTTCGGATTATTAAAAATCCTTCAACGCAACAAAAAGTCGTTCTAAGGAACGCAGAGTAAGTTGCCGAAGTTACAAAAAGCCGTTCCAAAGGGAGCGCAGTGTAAGTTTTTTGCTCCAAAGACGTTCCTAAGGGAATGCAGAGCATACAGCGAAAAGTCAACGCTGATACCGCCTAAAGTAAAAGGCGAAGAAGCTCCAAAGACGTTCCTAAGGGAATGCAGAGCTTACAGCGAAAAGTCAACGCTGATACCGCCTAAGTAAAAGGCGAAGAAGCTCCAAAGACGTTCCTAAGGGAATGCAGAGCTTACAAATATATTTTGTGTGTATCTTCGGAACAAACGTCATTTGCATAACATAACATCATCACATCATTTTGCATACCATAAGCATCATACATCATGTTGCACATGGCAAAAGAAGGGGACACAGTATCAACCTTCGGAAGGACGCTTTGAGAAAGTGAAAATTGTATAAAGTCACGAGGGAATACAGTGATAATCTTCGGAATACAGCTTCGGAGAATGTTTTTACGAAGCATTGGCAAGCTTCATCAGAGCAATATCGAAGTTGTATAGCTTCGGAGAACGTCTTCTTCACGAAGCATGAAAAGAAGGGAAGGTGTTTTTTCGCCGAAGGCTCAAAAATGGTATGTATGTAGAATTTCATGCATCGTAAAGAATTGAATAATGAAAAGAGACTTGTATATTACATTCAAATGTACAAAATATTACATAGATCACATTTCAAATGTTTTTTCTAATAACACCTAGTCTTCTCTTAATACTACTTCGGCCGCCTCATTTAGAAGTTGTTCAACAACTTTATCCATGATAGCTTCGGCCATTTGTTTGATTTCGTCATCCCCTTTTGTGTGAAGGTCAACAGACGATCCAACAGGTTCTGAGGAAAGAGAATATTTTTGCATTATTATTACAAACCGCGAGCAAAGTTTGAAATAAAAATTACAACACAATAAGAGCGACTAGTTAATACCTATTTGCCCTTCGGCAACTTCTGTCACTTTCCTAGCATCATGGATGCCTTTTTCACTCCTTTGAATAATTTCTTGCGCCATTTCTCGGCCGCCGTTGTCCCAGACATCAGTAAAGAATTTGCCACCAACCATGCTTGCTTCGGCCGAGGGGTCTTTGATGTCTTCGGAGGATAAGGCAGCTTCGGACTGAGCTAAAGATTTTACATGTTCACAACCTTTCTTCTCCAAGACAGTAGCAACCCCCCTGGCGCCCGAAAAAGCGCAGATGTCACCGCGGCTACTCAGGATTTCCTCGAAGGCCTCTGCTTCGTGACTGATCCATTCTATTGGACCTTCGGGATTGCCTCTTGAGAAATTCTCTTCACTGGAAAATGCGCCCACGTTGGCGAAGCTGGTTTTAATTTTCTCTACGCATTCCATGGATTTTTCGTAGCATTTTTTCTTAGAAGACCGAAGCTCTTCCACGGTTGCTTCCAAATGATCAGCCCATTGGTCGCTGCATTCCCGTCTTGTTTCTTCAAGTATGCGTTCTTCTTTCGCCCGGGCCAATTGCTTCTGAAGATCTTTAATTTCACGTCTCTGAGCTTCGGCCTGAACCTTTGCAGCAGCTTCGTTCTTTTTTATTTTGTCTACTAATGTAAGCAGAAGTTTATCTTTTTCTAGAGCTTCGTTTCTCAGTTTAATAACTTCTGAACGTAAATTGTTGAATGCAATTTCGTAGCTTTCATCTTCGGCACTCTTTTGTGCTCTTAATGCGTTGCTTAGGATTAAACCCTATACGAAAAAGAATCCATATAAGAATAAAAGAATGAATTACGTATTAAAGAAAATTTTTCAAGCATTTAATCCCTATACCTTTAGGCTATTGTATGCAAGACTGTCCGCGAGATCCTCCTTCGTCATAGCACATAATCCAGCTTCGAGCTTCGGGTAACCCATACTTCTAGCCATCTCTCGGCAGACAGATAGTTCTTTATTATCAGGAAGGCAGTACAAGAAGTCATCTTCATTTGTCCCATTAAACACTACTGCCCCCTTCGGATACTTTAACTCTCTAGCATAGTGATTGGCTTCATAAGTCTCTTCTTCAGATAATTTCTTCCCCGAAGCATGTCGCACGATGTAATCGCATATGCTGGCAGGAGCTTCGGGGGCGGCAGTATCAATTTCTTCAACCAAAACTGGTCCTGATATTTTCTCGGTTTCCAAAGATTGTTCCTTGGTGGGCTCTGAAGGCCCAGCTTCAGCTTCAGCTTCAGCCTGTTGCTTCGAAGCTTCAGTAGACGCTTCAGCAGGTTCAACAGTCTTCTTTGGCGTTGTGCTTGAAGACTTAATTGTCTCCAAGACATCTAGTACATTCACCATTCTTTTCCTTTTTGGGGTCACCAATGGCCCCTTTTGATTTTTTGTTGTTTCGACATTTGCTGAAGGACTTAAGATTTCCGATATTTTCGGCCCTTCAATCTTCGGTTTTTCTGCCTTTTCTGCTGGAGGCGCTTCAGTTTTCTCTTCCATCTTCGGCACTGGAGCTGGTTCTGTAGCTTCAGGGGCCAAAGAGACTTCACCAATAAATTCTGGCACTGTAGCCGGCTCAATAAAACGCGCTCGGTGGGTGAGCACCTTCATCTTTTTCTTTTGCGGCGCTGGCTCACTAGTAGCACTCGTGGTAGCTTCTGTCGCAGGAGATGTATTTTTTCTTTTGCGACCCAATACCGGATAGTGGTAGTCAGGGTAGACAAACCCGACTGCGTCAAATACCCGGTTGAGCCTTTTCTTCTTTCGGCCTCCGAAGGCTGCTGATAACGCAGTGTTCTCGGCCTTCGAATATGCCCCAAGCAGTTCGTCACTTAATGTTTCAATGCTTTTCAACCAGTCGTCATCAGGTTCAACAAGCTTATCCCCGTATTTGAATGTGTATTTCAGTCTGACTAGTCCGCCTTCGTCGGACTCTTCGATGGTCTCCTTCGGCATTTCCCACTTTCCTGCAAGTGGCCACACCCTGAAGGCAATATGCTCCTGGACCAAGTCCCTTGTCCCAATGAAAGAGCAGACTATGCCGAAGGCTCTTTGGCATTCCTCGGCCGCTTCATCCATTTCAACCTTCGGCCTTCGAAGTCCGAAGCGTTGCCAGATGGGGCGCATAATAATACTCTTGACATTTTCTTGCGCTGTTAAGTCATTCTTTACATAGAACCATTCAGTCATCCAGGCTCCGGGCCACCTCTTCCGAAAGGTTGGCACAGGGCGGCTTGACCCGGAGCGGGCACCGAAGCTGTAACACCCAAAGTTGTTGTGATATTGTTCTTTCCCCCAGGGCTTCGTCTCGTATAACAATTCATGAATGTTGCAAAAGCTTTTAGCATCTGGTTCTAAACCTTGGCTTCTCGCAGCCCAGACAAACATCCCCATTCTTATGATAGCTTCGGGAGTAATTTGATGAAGGTAGACTTGAAATGTCTTCAGGACTTCAACAACAAAGTTGCTTAGGGGGAATCGAAGCCCAGCCTTGAGAAAGCTTCGGAAGATTACGACTTCATCTTCTTCGGGGGTGGGAGAAGTCTTTTCTCCAGCATCAACCCTCACAATAGATATATCTCGGAAATACCTCCCCCTCATATTATCAATATGACTCTGCTTAATAGTGGTTTTCCCGAAAACCGTGTGACTTGGCCGCCATGGTCGATCTTCGGACTCTTCCCCGCCACTTTCTACATCGAAACTGTCGCTGTCACCAGTATCTTCGGACAAACCTTCAAGAATCTCTTTGGTGATTTTCTCCGTATTGGTTTCCGCCATCGCTATAAGGAACCCCAAGTTCTTCTCTTCGTCGAGACTCAGCTTCGTCTCAGCAGGGATCTTCTTACCTTCAGACATCTTCGAAAACGCTAAAAAACTGTTTTCAGGGCCGAAGCTTCAAAATCAAAAGATCAGCAAATCTTAGTGCACAAGAGCTAAAAATTTAGTGGGCCGAAGCAAATGGCAAGTATGCGTACCAAATAAGTTTGCGGTATGATCTTATTTATACCCCTAGGGCGTTGAAAATTGAAAGACCCCGCTTGTCAGTGAATGTTGCTATTCTAGCAAAGGGAAGGTGTTTTTTTGGACCTTCGGCTCAAGGCCTTCGTCCATATCGCAATCTGAATTTATCATTAACAAATTAATATTGCGAGGGGCTACTGTTGGGGGCCTTCGTCCTCCGAAGGTCCTCAAAAACATGATTTGACAATGTTTTCCAAGTGAATTATGTGAACATGTATCTTCGGACTCAGAATTATGAACATGAAGTACGGTCAGGACGAAGCCTGAACCAGACGAAGGGGGATTAAAATGGAGGACGGGCTGATTACCAAGTTCCACGAAGGATGGTGCACAGCCGAAGCTGTGCGCAGGGAAGCTTCGGCGCGATGGCAGAGAAAGGGAACCGACTTAAAGACGAAAAGACTATTTGGGCCTTGACAGATTTCCATAAGTCATTGGCAAATGTAATGGTCATGAATGTAATTTTACGTGGGCTGCGTCCCGCGTCTATAAATAGATGAACAGTACTCCCGTACTATTCACGCTGACTTGGCATTTACTTTTGCGTCACGCTTATACTTTTTACCTTCTCTCAGGACCGAAGGTACATTTGTAATTTGAAATCATTTCTATTTTTCCATGTTAATAAAATAGAAATGATTCTATGATGTTGTCTATATTATATCTCATGCTTTATATGAATCCTTCGTCATTACTTGATATAGTTACGAAGGTATGTCTTTTATGATCTTCGTCCGAAACTCATTATTTCCCGATGGGGCATAATGTTTCGAAAGACGAAGGACTTTAACACTTAACACTTTTTATGTTGCCTTGTTCTTAACTCGAAGCATTTGAGAACAAGTCCCCAACAGGCAGTCAGGCGGACATCATCTTCCTCCACGCCTTCGATCGCATGGGCATAAGCCACAACCTGCTCAAGCCTTCGGACAACCCGTTGTATGGCTTCGGCGGCAAGGGCACCTTTCCTGTCGGCAAAATAGAGCTGCCTCTCTGCTTCGGTGTAGCACCCAATGCCCGAAGCGAGCAAGTAACATTTGATATTGTGGATATGGTATATCCATACAATGCCATCATGGGCCGGGGCTCCATCAATAAGTTTGAAGCAGCCATTCACGGACTGTACCTATGTATGAAGATACCAGGTCCGTTAGGCGTTATTACGGTCTACGTCAATCAATAGACTGCGCGCAACATAGAGCGAGACTTCGTGCCCAGTCAGAGAAACGTGCACTGCCTCACGGCCCAGCACGAGGTCCCCGCACCTGCCAGCCCAACCGATAAACAGCACGACAAGGCACAGCTGCAGAGCAACGACGGGACCAAGACTGTCCCCCTCGACCAGGCCACGCCCAAGCAGACAGTCACTATCAGCGAAGACCTCACTTCGCATGAAGAGGAGAAGCTCCTCTGCTGCCTGTCCAAGAACAAAGATGTCTTCGCCTAGTCAGCCCTCGACCTGGTCAGGGTCAGCCGATCCATAATTGAGCACGGCTTGGGAATCGACCCTTCGGTGAGGCCGAAAAAACAGCGGCTTCGCAAGATGTCCGAGGAGAAGACAGAGGCCGCCAAGGCAGAAGTGCACCGCCTCCTGGAAGCCAAATTCATCGAGCCGGTGGCTTACCCCACCTGGCTCTCCAATGTTGTGATGGTGTAGAAAAAGAGCGGGAAGTGGCGAATGAGCATCGACTTCACCAGTCTCAATAAGGCCTGCCCAAAGGACAACTTCCTGTTGCCGCGGATCGACCAAATAGTCGATAGCGCGGCCGGATGCGAAGTCATGTCACTCCTCGACTGCTTCTCCGGTTACCACCAGATATACATGAAGGAGGAAGACAAGGCTAGCACCAGCTTTATAACGCCCTTCGGCACATATTGCTTCATCAGAATGCCGGAGGGACTCAAGAACGCTGGGTCCACCTTTTCCAGGCTTACCAAGACAGTGCTCGACGGGCAGGTTGGCAGAAATATATTCACATATGTGGACGACATCGTCGTCGCCAGCAAGAGCAAGGCGGACCATCTCACTGACCTCGCCGAGACATTCGCGAACATGCGAGACGCACGACTCTGTCTAAACCCGGAAAAAGTGTGTCTTCAGCGTTCGCCAAGGCAAAATATTGGGCTACCTGGTATCACACCGCGGCATCGAGGCCAACCCAACCAAGATTCAAGCCATCATAAACATGAGGCCTCCGCAGTCCGCCAGAGACGTCCAACGCTTGACGGGGAGATTGGCCGCCCTCAACAGATTCATCTCCAGATCCGCTGAGCGAAGTCTCCCTTTCCTCAAAACTCTTCGTGGCGCAAAAGACTTCGCTTGGGGACCAGAGCAGGCAGCGGCCTTCGCCTCATTAAAACAGTACCTGTCGGAGTTGGCAGTCCTTACAAGCCCCAACTCTTCACTACCTCTGTTGCTCTATGTTGCGGCTTCGCCGCATGCGGTCAGCGCGACACTGGTGCAGGAGCAGATAGTTGAGGGCGTGATCAGGCAGTGCCCAATTTATTATGTCTCCGAAGTGCTGACGCCGTCCAAATGTAACATGACAGAGCTGGAGAAGATTGCCTACGCAGTCGTTATGTCTTCGTGCAAATTGCGCCATTACTTTGAAGCATTCAAGGTCCGGGTCACCTCAGACAGGGGACTCGGCGAATTGTTCAGAAACCCGGAAGCATCGGTGAGGATTGCCAAGTGGGCGCCCGAACTCTCCGGATACCACATCAATTTCGAGCCCAGGACAGCCATCAAGTCACAAGTCCTGGCAGACTTCGTCGTCGACTGGACTGGGCCAATGACACAGCCGGACCCGTCCACAGAAAAGGTTTGGACGATCCACTGCGACGGCGCATGGTGCCATGCGGGGGCAGGTGCCGCGGCAGTCATCACCTCGCCAACCGGAGTCAAGCACAGATATGCGGCTCGCCTCAGTTTCGCTCTGGAATCCGACAGATGCACAAATAACATAGCAGAATACGAAGCAGTCATCCTCGGTCTCCGCAAGCTGAGGGCCCTTGGGGTCACCACCTGCATCATCAGAACAGACTCCAAGGTAGTTGCTGGCCAGGTCGAGAAAGACTATGCAGCAAAAGACCCCGCACTCATGCAATACCTCGCGGCCATCCGAAGCCTCGAGAGACAATTCAAGGGATTCACTTTGTAGCATGTGGACCGGGCCAAGAATGAAGATGCCGACGCATTGGCCAAGGCTGCCGCCAGAGGCGAGCCCCTGCCCTCCGACGTGTTCTACCACGTCATCGGCACACCAGCCGTCCGGAGCCCCGAAGGGCTCCAAATAACCAACGACAGCGAGGGCCACCGAATAGTCAACCTTATCATGACCGAAGACTGGCGGGCACCAATAACTCTGTTCCTACAGGGGTATTATCACCCAACCGACATCAACGAGGCCAAGCGCCTCAAACATCGAAGCCGGGACTTCGCACTGATTGAGGGCCAACTCTACAAGAAGGGGGTCAGTCAGCCAATGCTCAAATGCGTCACCGAAACCGAAGGTGTCCAGATCCTACGCGAAGTCCACAGCGGTACCTGCGGCTCTCACGCAGGGCCAAGGGCCCTAGCTGCTAAGGTGATCTGCCAAGGTTTCTACTGGCCCGCAATGATCTGCGCCGCAAATCGGGTCACAAGGTCCTGCGAAGCCTGCCAGAAGTTTTCCCCTCGATCAGGCAGCCCTTCGCAATTTACAAAGCTGATCGCCCACACATGGCCTCTCCAGCGCTGGGGCCTAGACATCGTCGGGCCCCTACCCACGGCTCAGGGGAACCTTAAGTTCGCCTTCGTCGCTGTCGAATACTTCACCAAATGGATCGAGGCAAGGGCTATCTCCACAATAACATCAAAGACTACCCAAAAATTCTTTTGGCAAAACATTGTTTGCCGCTTCGGAGTACCGTCCGAACTAATAGTCGACAACGGCAAGCAGTTTGACAGCCAAGACTTCAAGGATTTTTGCTTCTCCATCGGCACCAAGCTTGCCTTCGCTTCAGTCTATCACCCGCAGTCCAACGAAGTTGTGGAACGCGCCAATGGAAAAATTTTCACAGCCGTCAAAAAGATGCTCCTCGACGAAAAAAGGGCAAGTGGGCCGATTTGTTACCCGAGGCGGTCTAGGCACTAAACACGACTGAGTGCAGGGCGACCGGGTTCACTCCTTTCCGCCTTCTATACGGATCGGAGGCTATGACCCCACAAGAAATAAAACATGGGTCCCCGCAAACAGTTCCTTCAGCCGTCCCCGACGTGGACGAGGTCACTTCAAAGGATCTCATCGATGGAGACCGAGTCTTCGCCCTACAAGCACTAAACAAATACCAAGCCCAGACAAAAGCATGGCGCGGCCATGCAGTCATCCCAAGGGAATTCGACGAAGGGGGCCTCGTACTCGTCCGAACAGCTCGGACAGAGTCCAGGGGCAAGCTGGAGCCCAGGTGGGAGGGCCCCTTCATAGTCAAGACGAAAGCTTCCCCCAGCGCTTACAGGCTCACAACGCCAAGCGGCGAAGACCTGGAGCACTCCTGGAACATCGACAACCTCCGCAAATTTTTTGTTTGACTCATCAGGGCTGATTCGCCCTTGTAATTCGCAAAAACAATTTTATTCTGGCCCGCACTCTTTTCCTCCCGGGGGGTGAGGTTTTTAACGAGGCGGAGCCATGTAATATACAAGTGAAAAATCCCCCGCAAAAACATGCGTCGAAAAAAGCCGTGACGACGGTCTTCGACATTCGACCAATACGAAGTCACCGCGAGGCTCAGCGCTAGCCACCCTCGTGTGCGACAACTCCGTGCAGAAGTCGCCTAAGGGTGCAGCCGGATTAGCACAACAAGTGCGAAAAATCGAAGTCTACCGCGAAGACTTACCGTGCAGAAGTCGTCTAAGGGTGCAGCCGGATTAGCACAACAAGTGCGAAAAATCGAAGTCTACCGCGAAGACTTACTGTGCAGAAGTCGCCTAAGGGTGCAGCCGGATTAGCACAACAAGTGCGAAAAATCGAAGTCTACCGCGAAGACTTACCGTGCAGAAGTCGCCTAAGGGCGCAGCCGGATTAGCACAACAAGTGCGAAAAATCGAAGTCTACCGCGAAGACTTACCGTGCAGAAGTCGCCTAAGGGTGCAGCCGGATTAGCACAACAAGTGTGAAAAATCGAAGTCTACCGCGAAGACTTACCGTGCAGAAGTCGCCTAAGGTTGCAGCCGGATTAGCACAACAAGTGCGAAAAATCGAAGTCTACCGCGAAGACTTACCGTGCAGAAGTCGCCTAAGGGCGCAGCCGGATTAGCACAACAAGTGCGAAAAATCGAAGTCTACCGCGAAGATTAGCCGCGCAGAAGTCGCCTAAGGGTGCAGCCGGACTAGCACAGCAAGTGCGAAAAACCGAAGTCCACTGCAAAGACCATCCGCGCAGAAGTTGCTCGAGGGCACAGCCGGACGAACGCCTTCGCAAGCGTAGCCAAATGTGCGAGGGCACACAACTTCACCATACAAGCCTTTACACATGTACAAGCGAGGGCATCACACTCTACATCGGCTCAACCTTCGGAATAATTCCCATCTCCCTATAGTTAAATAACATAATCCTAAGCTCCTCACCCGCAAAAAGACTTCGCAATTCCCCTTCACCTGTACTCGCGGCGGCCGGCAAGGACAACAGTTCCTACCGGCTAGCCCTACTCACACGAAGCCGACCGCCCTCCGCCCCGCTCACTCTACGCTTCGCAACCGCCCTTCGCCGCCTGCGCCCAGTACTCGGACTAGGCACATCTTCTGTGTCCGCAGCGTGCGGTGAAGCCTCCGCCGCTGCCACATCCAAGGCCGCAAAATAGTCCAAGTCCTCATCCGACGACTCCTCAGTCCACTCAACCGAGCTCCCGGAGTCACCAAAATCAGAAAACTTAGATGTAGACCCATCCGATTTTTTAACACCATCCACGGTCGAAGCCGCCAAAAATTTAGTAGTGGCGGTTGCGTGCGCAGGCCCAAAATCTTGAACCTGCGCAGCAACCAAGATTCAGCAACATATCCAAAATTCCCTAACTACCCACACCCATTACGCCACCTGCGAGGACCCAGCCGTTGCGGGAGCCTCCGCCGTCGCCTCCACCGCCACCGTCGTAGGATCTTCAACCCTCGGCACAGCAGTTGGCGGCGGGCCTTCGCCGGCTGCAGCGGTTGCGGGGGCATCAGGAACGCTTTCGGCGGTCTCCGAGGGTGGGCCTTCGCCGGCCGCAGCGGCTACGGGGGCATCAGGAACGCCTTCGGCAGTCTCCGGGAGCGGCTCTAGGGCGGCCTCGGACACGGCCTCCGCCGGGTTCGACTCCGGGTCAGGCAACACGCTGTTCAACGCCCCGAAATCGTCCACCCTCTCGCCACGCGCCGCCTAAGACACAGCACACAAATTCAGCAAACTCACACATAGCCCACATCCAGCAAACGTCAAACAAAAGCCAAACGTTACCTGAGCCCTCGCCGTCTCGGCCCGCTCCCTGACCACCTCTCGACCGTGCGGGCCCCACATCCGGTCGTAGATGGCTCCGGCGGACTCCTTCACTATAGGGTCCTCAACCTTGTAGATATCTCGCTCAAAATCCTCATCAGCTTGGTCGAAGACCTCAAAGTGCCGGCACCCTTCGCGAGAGAGTGCGTTCATCGCTCCCTCGCAGGTGACCAGGGAGGCATACGACATAAACCCCTCCACGATAGTGGGGAGTGCCTGCAACTCCTCCTATACCCACTCCAGGCAGCGAAGTCCGGGCTCTCGGTCCGGCACTTCGAAGTCACCGGTCCGCGCGCCCAGCTCATGGTATGAATCCATAAGCTGTTTGCGTGTCCGCTCAGCCTCCGCGTGCGTCGCGGCCTCGGTCCTCTCCAAACGGCTCCGCAGGGCGTTGAGCCGCTCCTCCAACTGCGCGGCGCGCTCCCTGGAAAGACTGCCCTCCGCCCGCGCCAAATTGGCCTCCGCCAGCGCAGCCTGCACCTTGGCGAGGGCCTCATTGGCCTCCCTCCTCTCCTCCACCAATTGGCGCCGGAGGTCAGTCTTCTCCCCCTCCAGCGCGGCCACCTTGTCCGCCAGCTTGCGGCACTTACTATCGACGGCCGATTTTTCCCGGACGGCGTCAGCGTGTTGCGTCCGAAGTCTCTTGACTTCGGCAGACACAACTGCCGTGAGGGCCCCCGATGCCGCGCGGTTTGCGAAGTCAGCCGCCTGCAAAACACACGTAAGACCGTGGCCTCAACAAAGCCGAAAAAAAACCGAAGTCTAGCTCAACGTACCTGACTTAGTGCCTCCTCCATCTCCTTCAGCCGGCGGGACACAGCGCCCGCCTCGTCCCTGACTGCAGCGAGTGCCGGCAGCTCGCCTCCGGCACTAAGGGCACCGCCCTTCGCCTTCGGCACTACGGCAGTCGCCGTGGTCGCCGCGGCAGGCGCAACAATAACAAGTTGGCCTTCGTCCGACCCTACGACGCATCAATGAATTTAAAAAAATCGAGCCAACGGCTTACCACCAAGATAGTCGTCCACACTAATATCGGTGGCGAAGTCGGCGACGCGTTTGCCCGGCGGCGGCAACCCTCGGGCCGCCTTCGCAGCCTCCGGCACCCTGCTGGACGGCGGCACAGTCTTCGCAGACTTGGAACCACCAGCGCCAGCCGCAACCTCCGCCGCCTTGCTAGATGCAGGGACGGCCAACTTCGCCGCCGGCGGCGGCTTGCCTCCGCCGGGGGCAGCAGCTTTCGTAGCCCCTCGCTGCCTCTTCGGCCTGGCTTCATGAAGCCTGACAACCGCCTGGCGCTTCTGTGCAGCTCCCTGGCGGTCCTTGTCCATCACTGCCGACACAACAGCAGCAATATTCCGCCCGTAAGGAAACACTTTCCATTCACGAACCATGCGAGATGTAAAAAAGTCTTCGCCGGCCGCGCGGGGGATAGGAACATTCCTAGGCCACCAACCCCCGGTAACCCTCAGCATCCGCGCCGAAGACTCCCGGAGCTCGGGCGAAGACATCCTTCCCCCTGGGGCCGCGCATGTCCTCATCAATTCTCTAGCAAAACCATCGGAAACCCCAAGTCCTCCCATAGCAGTACCTAGTTTCCTCTTCTTAGAGGACGGGGCGACCGCCGGCGCAGGGTTGTCTCCAGACTCTACCACCGGCTTCTTCCCGCGGTGGTCCACATCGTCTTGGCCGGGATAGCCGTTATACGACAGTCGATTCAATTCAAAAACCCTGTTCAAACGGTCATTCGACCCGTGGATATCCCAGCTACGCTGGCCCTCTGTCCTCGGCACGTACCGACCAACGATCTGCACCGCCCCATCCTCCGCCTCACGCACAAAGGCGGCCGGATCGCGGCTTTGCAGATCCAGCGCGAAGGCAGGACTTCGCACCAGCTTCCCACCATGGGAAGGCATCTGGCGAGGGCACACTTCGCCCAGCGCCCAGCGATGCACCAAGGGCCATACCCCGTACGCCACAAATTCTTCAACCAAATCGCGCCCACTGCTCAGGCCGATGGCGCACCGAAGGGCCCCTTCGTCCGCATCCTCCTCCGCCACCTCAAAGTGCGGGTATGCTGAGTAAAAATGCGAACACATCTCAGACACAGGGAGCCCCTCATGGTCTTCGACGGTACCCTCCGCGACGTAAAACCAAAACTCATTCCAATTGCCCCACTTGTTGCGGGCGCAAGGGACTAACTCGACTACCTCCATCGTGGTCTTGCCGGTCTTCGGCGTAAACGTACAGGACCCAAACTGAGCAACTTCATCTCCAATCATCCTCTTCTGCCAGTGCAGGCAATAGTACTTCGCAAAGACTTCGACTGATGGCTGCCCGCCGTACGAAGTCGTCGCCCAGACATACTTCGACAGAGCCACCACGGCATTCGGAGTCAGCTGATGTATCTGAACATTAAATCTGCGCAGGACTTCTCCAACAAATCGGTGCGCAGGCAGGCGGAGACCGGCGGCGAAGAACGCCTCAAACACAACCAACTCGCCCTCCGGCTCGGGGACTTCCTCCGTCCCTGGGACACGAGCAACTCCGCTGCCAAAGTAACCCAACTGCTGCATATCTTGCATGTGGACCGACGACATCCTCGACACACCAAAATCCACCGTATCACCGGCGCGCAACTCCTCCGCCACCAAAGTACTCAGCGTCTCCTCAGACGAGGCGTCGGCCGGCGGCATAGCGGCAGCAGAAGAAGAGGAGGTCGGCATCGCTACGTACCGTCGGCGGCGGCGGGCGGTCTGCTTCACTCGAGCCAGATCTCCGGCGAACAAGAGCAAGCAGGGCAGACGAGCAGCAAGACGGTGGAAAAGGTGGCTAGGGTTTTCACGGAGCGCGGAAAGTGAAGTTCAAAAAGCGCCGACCCCCGCCCCTTTTATACATAGGGCGCGGCGCTTCGGGAAACCCGCAGTCCAACAGTACGGTGTCAATCAACGGTCATGTCAAAAACCCCCACGGAACCACTTCGAGCGAGGGCAGCGTCTCCGCCATCTAGCGACGTCTTCGGCACCAGATGACTTTGTCGAACTGGTCCCTCGGAGGGCAAATGTTGGGGCGAAGGCAAATACGCCACCCCTCGCTCGAGGCCTTCGCTGCAGTCGTTGGTCCAACAGAGATAAAACGGGCGGGGACACCCTTCGCCCCTTACGACATCAGACGAAGGCCTGCGACGAGGTCATCCCACCGTGCGGCCTCGTCCAGCTCGGAGGCCCACGTGTGATCCGGCCCATTGTAACGGGCCCTGCATGGTCGCTGCGCGTTACGGGCCTAAGTTGTAAAGGTGTCCCTGTAATTACAGTCTGTAACCCTGCTTTATAGGAATATTCTGGGGATAACCTAGGTGTCTGAGGGCACATGCGTCCTTAACGCGAGACGCTGGGCGCTCAGATACCTATAAATACCCCCGCACAGTGCCCGTGAGAGGCTAGATTAACAGAGCTTTTGCCATCTCGTGCGAGAACCCTGTTTACGTCAACTCTCATCCCCGTTGGATCCTCTTGCGCCTGGTAGCAAGTTCCAACATTGCTTCTTGGTGAAGGCTGGGCCTCGGGCGAGCCGAAAGTATGTCCGTTGCTGGAGGGGGCCTCGGGCGAGACGTAGATCCTCCGGGGTCGGCTGCCCTTGCCCGAGGCTAGGCTCGGGCGAGGCGTGATCACGTCCCTTGAATGGACCAATCCTTGGCTTAGTCGCACCCATCAGGCCTTTGTAGCTTTGTGCTGATGGGGGTTACCAGCTGAGATTTAGGAGCCTTGAGGGTACCCCTAATTATGGTCCCCGACAGTAGCCCTCGAGCCTCGAAGGGAGTGTTAATACTCGCTTGGAGGCTTTTGTCGCACTTTTTTGCATGGGGACCAGCCTTTCTCGGTTGCGTTTTGTTCCGGTAGGTGCGCGCGAGCGCACCCGCTGGGTGTAGCCCCCGAGGCCTCGGAGGAGTGGTTTGACTCCTCCGAGGTCTTAATGCCTTGCGCAATGCTTCGGCTGGTCTGGTCATTCCCTCATGCGAGCTGGCCGTAGCCCGGGTGCACGATCGGGTCCCAAGTTCTCGGGCTGGTATGTTGGCGCTGTCAACGGTTTGGCCGGAGCCGGGTTTGCGAGAGCAGCCCCCGAGCCTCTGCAAAGGGCGAGAGGACGGTCAAGGACAGACTCGACTTTTTACATATGCCCCTACGTCGCCTTTCCGCAAGGAGGAGGGGGGAAAGCGCCATGTTGCCCTCGGAGGGCGCCGAACATGGTGTCTCCGGTGAGCTGCTGGCGGGTAATCCGAGTGGACGCCCGTGCCCCATTTGTTAGGGGTCGGCTAAAGGCCCGGAGGCGCGCTCAAAAGTACCTGCGGGTGATCTGCCGGACCCGGTCCCCTGTCAACGGGGTCCGAGGGATCGATGCCTCCCTCTAATGGGATTCCGTTACAAGATCGTTCCCGCCGGTCTCGGAAATGTCCTAGGGTACCTCGGGAGCGTAGCCCGAGCCTTGGTTATGTATCGAACGTACCCATGGCCATCTCTCGCTCTGTGTCTGAGGCGGCTGTGAACCCTTCGAGGGCCAGCCTTCGAACCCCTGATCAGTAGTGGGCGCGGAGCCCGAGTGGCCTGAGGCGGCCGTTGAACCCTTCCGAGGGGCCGGCCTTCGAACCTCTGACCAGTAGTGGGTGTGGAGCCCACGCGCTCTGAGGCGGCTGTTAAACCCCTCCGAGGGGCCAGCCTTTGAACCTCTGATCAGTAGGGAGGCTCGGGGCCTGTTTCCTTCACGGAGAAGGATCCTTTTCGGGGTATCCCCCTTTCCCGGTCCCTGTTGTAAGAGAGAGAAAGAGGAAAAGAAAAGGATACGAAATCGAATGACGTGGCGTACCTTTTTGATGCGGTCATTATGGCGAAGGCGAAGCGTCGCTCGCTTCCCCTGCCAGAGGCGCCGCCTGTCCCGCCATAGAGTTAATGCGACGGGGCGAGTGGTTCGCGAGGCGGCCGTTGCGCGCGCGCGAGCCGTTCGAGGAACAAACACGGGCACGCCTTCTTCACACCGTGAGAGAGGTTTCTCTCACTGTCCCTAGATGGGACGTGAGCTTGGCTGACGACGTGACCGCTGCTCCTGCCCGCCTGCCACCGCCATTACTGCCGGCTCATTTTTGGCCGTATTGATCGTCGCGCCTGGCTGGCACTGCTGGGTCATACGCAGGGTTGCCTCGAGTCGCGGTACTGGTTCCGCAGTCGAGGAGGCGTGGCAGTGGTGCGAGCAGCGGTGCAGTTGCTCGCGCGTAGCAACCGGCGCGCCGGTTGCATGACGCGTGGGCCTGGGCCTCCATGCTGGGTGCATTGGAAGTTGGAGGGGTGCGCCCACTTGGTGCGGTTGCATGCCGCCTGCATGGCTGCCCGCCCTTTCACCCGCTGGTCTGGGCGAAAGCGGAGGGACGCTTGTAACCGCCGGGCGGTTGCATGCACCGCGCGCGGCGATTTGGCTTCTTCTGCCCTGGGCCAGCTTGCATGACGCGTGGGACCCAGCCCCCGCGCCATAGGGGGAGGACCTTGGAGCGTGTTGGAGAAGACTCAGCCCACGACGGCTAGGGACGCAAGTAGGGAGAGTCGCCTTTAAAAGGAGGGCGGCCCCCTTGAAAGGCGACCATGTCTTCGCGCTCCCTTATGCATCGTGTCTTTCCACCTTTCGAGCCCCCGGATGGGGAACACCCGCAATCCTTCCGCCTTGTCGTTGGAGGAACGCAACTTCGTGGAAGTTGGTACCTTTCAGCCATCGTTCGACTTTAAGGACTTTCATCACGCGGCCCGGCTGCACCCCCTCGCCGGTGGTCACCCAAGACGGTGACCACCAGCCCCTGGGTGGGGAGAAGCAAGCCGGGCTGCGATCTTGGTCCCGCCCTCAGCTTCAAGGATGTTCATCATCCTCGTTGGGGCGGAGGCCGGGCTGAGCTGGAGCTCTACCTCCCGCGCGGGTTCGTGGGTCAGCCTCTCCTTCAGCATTCGAGGGAGAGGGCGCTCACTGGCCCTGCGAGAGGGGCGGACTTTGACAACGCGGGGCTGGTCGACGGCGGGCGTCATCAGCTTCAGCGCGTTGGGCTCGTCGGCTTGGCTCTCGGTGCCCCCTCCTGCCGCAAGGGCAGTTGTCACGCCACGTGCACGGGAGGACCGCCCAAGACGTCGCACGCTGCTAGGGCGACATTCGTGTTCTGGGGCGGTCCTGCCTTTGCACCGGTACGGCGCCTCCGCGCGGAGGTCGGTGCTCCACTCGTCCGGGAGGATCTGAGTGGGGATCTGCCGGAGGGCTGACGGCTCCTGTCGTTGGTGCCGAGGTGGGGGCGGCTCGAGAAGTCCCCGTCGCCGACTGGATCACCGCCACCATCTGTGCTTCGGGCCTCCGGCTCTTTGTACTTGTCCTCGCCCCTCGAGCATCGGCGTGGGTGAGGGCAAGGTTGCAGCGGCGTTCACCCTGAGGCCATCGCTGCTGCAGTTCGGCCACCTGTAGTGGGGGTCGTGAGCCGTCCGTCGGCCTTCTGTTGCTCCGCAGGCCCCCCAATCGTGTGGGGTTGTTCGTACCTGCGGAGGTGGAACCGGGGTTCCGTTTGTAATGGCATCTCGAATGCCGGTGTTTTGTTCATTGTGGCTGTCGGGGCCTAAACATGTATGTATTTTTGGCGCGGAGCCGTGTTTTTTCCTCATTCTCGAGCACTAAGACTCGCCTGTTGGTTATCTGAACCGCTTCACCAAGCGTGAGTCGCCCCGTGCAAAGGTGACGAGTGAGGTATCCGTATCCCAGAGGCGTAGGAGTCCCTCGGCTCGGTCGGCCTTGTTGTCCGAGGCTTCTCTTTCTTAGTTAAAGGAACCCCTCGGCCGCTCTTCGATGAGCCGAAGCCAGGGGTAGCGGTGTCAGCACGGACAGAGGCAGAGTTGGCTCGAAAAGAAGACTTGGTCGGCCAGAGCCTGGCCGGGTCGTCCACTGGCGGGACCGACACCGGAATTGAGTTGCCGAGGCCTTGGGCCGGGCTGATGTCTTCGGGGGACAGCTGGTCGAGGCCTCGGGGTGACCGGCCGAGCCGTCTGCTCGAGCCGGATTCCTGGAGAAGACCCTGGCGGCGATGGCCTTGGCGCGGTGATGATGTCGTCCTTCAGAGTGGAGATCCTCGGACCACGTCACCGTCCGAGGCTAGGTCGGACCTCGCCGAAGGTGTAGTTGACGCCGAGGGTGCTGCTGCTCCCTTCGACTGTCAAGATCCAAGCCTGCAGGATCAGATTATCTTGTAGCGTGTGTTTTCTGCGGCTGCCGAGGCCCAAACACACCATCGTCGTGCTGTAAAGCTGCGCTTCTTTTCCTCTTGTTTCGAGTATCTGGACCTTTTCGTCGGTAATAGAATTGTTTGTGCGAGCGAGAGTTGCTTTTCACGGAAGGCGATGAGTGCGGTATCCGTATCCCGGAGGCGTAGGAATCCCTCGGCTCGGTCGGCCTTGCCGCTTACGCGCACTCTTGCCCGTCCATAGGGTTCTGTCACCGACGCAGTCGAGAAGGCCCGAAGAATCGCTTCGGTAGAGGAGCTTTCGAGCGTGAAGACCTGTTCGGTCCGCGGAATCACTTATCCGAACGTGAGTTACTTATCGCAGAAGGTGATGAGAGAGGTATCTGTATCCCGGAGGCGTAGGAGTCCCTCGGCTCGGTCAGCCTTGGCTGCTTACGTGTACTCCATCATTTTCAGGATCCACTTTCGAAGTAGTCGAAAAGCACGAAAGGCATTCTGGCAGAAAGGATCTTTTTTCGAGGAAAATTTCGACGCAGAGGGGGTTCCCCCCTTTTAGCCCCCGAGGGAGGGTCGGGCTTTGCCGAGGCAAGGCTGACCCTTCCTTGATGACTAAACTTTGCGTGGGAATGAGGTATACGAACAACTTGAAAGCATCTTAAGGGTAGAAGCAACATAGCTGTTGGATGTTCCAAGCGTTGCTGTAGACCTCGCCTTGACTGTTGGCCAGCTTGTACGTTCCGGGCTTCAGAACTTTGGCGATGACGAACGGCCCTCCCAGGGAGGCGTGAGCTTGTGCCGCCCTCGGGTGTCTTGTCGCAGCCGAAGCACCAGATCGCCCACCTGGAGGTCTCGGGACCGAACCCCTCGGGCGTGGTAGCGTCGCAGGGACTGCTGGTACCGCGCCGAGTGTAGTAAGGCCATGTCCCGAGCCTCCTCCAGCTGGTCCAGTGAGTCTTCTCGATTAGCTTGATTGCTTTGGTCAGCGTAGGCCCTCGTCCTTGGGGAACCGTATTCTAAGTCCATGGGCAAGATGGCCTCGGCCCCATAGACTAGAAAGAACGGCGTGAAGCCCGTGGCTCGGCTCGGCGTTGTCCTCAGACTCCAGACCACCGAGGGGAGTTCCTTCATCCATCGCTTGCCAAACTTGTTGAGGTCGTTGTAGATCCGAGGCTTGAGTCCTTGTAGAATCATGCCGTTGGCACGCTCTACTTGCCCATTCGTCATAGGGTGAGCCACGGCGGCCCAGTCCACCCGGATGTGGTGATCCTCGCAGAAGTCCAGGAACTTTCTGTCGGTGAACTGGGTGCCGTTGTCGGTGATGATGGAGTTCCGGACCCCAAAACGATGGATGATGTTGGTGAAGAATGCCACCGCCTGTTCGGACCTGATGCTGTTTAGGGGTCGGACCTCGATCCACTTGGAGAATTTGTCGATGGCGACCAACAGATGCGTGTAGCCCCCAGGTGCCTTCTGCAAGGGGCCGACGAGGTCCAGACCCCACATAGCAAAAGGCCAGGTGATGGGTATCGTCTGTAGAGCCTGAGCGGGCAGGTGGGTCTGCCTCGCGTAGAACTGACACCCTTCGCAGGTGCGGACAATTCTAGTGGCGTCGGCTACCGCCGTCGGCCAGTACAAACCTTGTCGGAAGGCGTTTCCAACAAGGGCTCGAGGTGCTGCGTGATGGCCGCAAGCCCCCGAGTGTATCTCTTGTAGGAGCTCCTGGCCTTCGGCGATGGAGATGCATCGCTGGAGGACGCCTGAGGGGCTGTGGTGGTAGAGTTCCTTCCTGTCCCCCAGCAAGACAAACGACTTGGCGCGCCGCACCAACCGCCGAGCTTCGGCTCGGTCGAGGGGTAGCTCTCCTCGGTGGATGTTGGGGACTTGTTCTCAAATGCTAAGAGTTAAGAACAAGGCAACATAAAAAGTGTTAAATGTTAAAGTCCTTCGTCCTTCGAAACATTATGCCCCTTTGGGAAATAATGAATTTCGGACGAAGGTTACGAGAGACATACCTTCGTAGTTACAACAAGTAATGACGAAGGATTCATATAAAGGATGAGATATAATATAAATATTTAAACATTATCACAGAATCATTTCTATTTTATTATCATGTAAAAATAGAAATGATTTCAAATTACAAATGTACCTTCGGTCTTGAGGGAAGGCAAAAGTACAAGCGTGACGCAAAAAGCAAATGCCAAGTCAGCGTGAACAGTATGGGAGTACTGTTCACCTATTTATAGGCGTGGGACGCAGCCCATGCAAAATTACATTCATGTCCATTACATTTGCTAATAACTTATGGGAATCTATTAAGGCCTAAGTAGTCTTTTTATCTTTAAGTCGGTTCCCCCCTTTCTGCTATCGCGACGAAGCTTTCTGCGCATAGCTTCGGCTGTGCACCATCCTTCGTGCAGCTTGGTAATCAGCTTCGTTCTGACCGTACTCCATGTTCATGATCTGAGTCCGAAGATACCTGTTCATATAATTCACTTGGAAAATATTGTCAAATCATGTTTTTGAGGACCTTCGGAGGACGAAGGCCCCCAACAGTAGCCCCTCGCAATATTAATTTGTTAATGATAAATTCATATTGCGATATGGACGAAGG
Source organism: Zea luxurians (assembly GCA_029449295.1). Taxonomy (NCBI): domain Eukaryota; kingdom Viridiplantae; phylum Streptophyta; class Magnoliopsida; order Poales; family Poaceae; genus Zea; species Zea luxurians. The sequence goes on from JAOPSE010000063.1 coordinate 15,933,346, forward strand.
CCTTAAGCCGAAGGTCTGAAAAAACACCTTCCCTTTGCTAGAATAGCAAAAGTCACTAACACCTGGGACCACACAGCTTCCGTCATATCGAGTGTATAAATAGGAGCCCGCCACATTTGATTTGGCACGCTCCCTTTGCCATCTGTCTTTCCTGCTTATAAAACTTTCTGCCCAAAAATATTTGTTTTCTTTCCTAGTTTTAAGCTTCGGGAGCGAGAAGTAGGATCTCCGAAGAGATGTCTGAGGAGAAGAAGGCTGTTGTCGAGATGAAGCTAAGTCTTTCTGAAGAGAAGAACCTGGGCTTTCTTGAGGCAATGTCGAAGACCAATACAGAAAAGATTACCAAAGAGATTTTGGAAGGTTTATCTGAAGATACTGGTGACAGCGACAGTTATGATGTAGAAAGCGGCGGGGGAGAGTCTGAAGATCGACCATGGCGGCCAAGTCACTCGGTTTTTGGGAAAACCACTATTAAGCAGAGTCATATTGACAATATGAGGGGAAGATATTTTCGAGATATATCTATTGTGAGGGCTGATGCTGGAGAAAAGACTTCTCCCACCCCCGAAGAAGATGAGGTCGTGATCTTCCGAAGCTTTCTCAAAGCTGGGCTTCGGTTCCCCCTAAGCAGCTTTGTTGTCGAAGTCCTGAAGACATTTCAAATCTACCTTCATCAAATTACTCCCGAAGCTATCATAAGAATGGGAATCTTTGTCTGGGCTGTGAAAAGTCAAGGTTTAGAACCAAATGCTAAAAGCTTTTGCAAAATTCATGAGTTGGTATATGAGACGAAGCCCTGGGGGAAAGAACAATATCACAACAACTTTGGTTGTTACAGCTTCGGTGCCCGCTCCGGGTCAAGCCGCCCTGTGCCAACCTTTCGGAAGAGGTGGCCCGGTACCTGGATGACAGAATGGTTCTATGTAAAGAATGACTTGACAGCGCAGGAAGACGTTAAGAGTATCATTATGCGCCCCATTTGGCAACGCTTCGGACTACGAAAGCCGAAGGTTGAAATGGATGAAGCGGCCGAAGAATGCCAAAGAGCCTTCGGCGTAGTTTGCTCTTTTATTGGGACAAGGGATCTGGGGTCCAAGAGCATATTGCCTTCAGGGTGTGGCCACTTGCAGGAAAGTGGGAAATGCCGAAGGAGACCATCAAAGAGTCTGACGAAGGTGGACTAGTCAGACTAAAATACTCATTCAAATACGGGGATAAATTTGTTGAACCTGATGACGACTGGCTAAAAAGCATTGAAACATTAAGTGACGAACTGCTTGGGGTATATTCGAAGGCCGAGAATACTGCATTATCGGCAACCTTCGGAGGCCGAAAGAAGAAGAGGCTCAACCGGGTATTTGATGCAATCGGGTTTGTCTACCCTGACTATCATTATCCGGTGCTGGGCCGTAAAAGAAAAAATACTTCTCCTGCAACAGAAGTTGCCACAAGTGCCTCTAGCGAGCCAGCGCCGCAAAGAAAAAAGATGAAGGTGCTCACCCACCGGGCGCGTTTTATTGAGCCGGCCACAGTGCCTGAATTTATTGGTGAAGTCTCTTTGACCTCTGAAACTACAGAACCAGCTCCAGTGCCGAAGATAGAAGAAAAAACTGAAGCGCCTTCAGTAGAGAAGGCAGAAAAACCGAGAATTGAAGGACCAAAAATATTGGAAATCTTAAGTCCTTCAGCAAATGTTGAAACAATAAAAAATCAAAAGGGCCCGTCGGTGACCCCGAAAAGAAAAAGAATGGTGAACGTGTTAGATGTTTTGGAGACAATTAAGTCTTCAAGCACAACTCCAAAGAAGACTGTTGAACTTTCTGAAGTGTCTACTGAAGCTTTAACTGCTGAAGCTTCGAAGCAACAACTTGAAGTTGAAGCTGGGACTTCAGAGCCCACCAAGGAACAACCTTTGGAAATCGAAGAAAAAATAAAAATGCCAGAGCCAATTTTGGTTGAAGAAATTGACACTGCTGCCCCCGAAGCTTCTTCCACCATATGCGATTACATTGTGCGACATGCTTCGGGGAAAAAATTATTTGAAGAAGAGATTTATGAAGCCAACCACTATGCCAAAGAATTAAAATATCCGAAGGGGGCACTAGTGTTCAATGGGACAAACGAAGATGACTTCCTATACTGTCTCCCTGACAACAAAGAATTATCTGTCTGCCGGGAGATGGCTAGGAGTATGGGGTTTCCGAAGCTTGAAGCTGGACTATGCGCTATGACGAAGGAGGATCTCGCGGATAGTCTTGCGTATAATAGCCTAAAGGTATGGGAATTGGGCGCTTGGAAATTTTATAATTCGTTACTCATTCTTTTATTCTTATACCAACTTTTTTTTACATGTAGGGTTTAATCCTAAGCAACGCATTGAGAGCACAAAAGAATGTCGAAGATGAGAGCTATGAAATTGCGTTCAACAACCTACGGTCAGAAGTTATTAAACTGAGAAACGAAGCTCTGGAAAAGGATAAGATTCTGCTTACATTGGTAGACAAGGTAAAAAAGGACGAAGCTGCCTCAAAGGTCCAGGCCGAAGCCCAAAAACGTGAGATTAAAGATCTTCAGAAACAGCTAGCTAGAGCTAAAGAGGAACGTATGCTTGAAGAAACAAAACGAGAGCTTAGCGATCAACTGGCCAATCATTTAGAGATAAGTGTTAAGGAGCTTCGTGCATCCCAGAGAAAATGCTACGTTAAATCTATAGAATGCGTCAAAAAGATAAAATCCAGCTTCGCCGGCGTTGGCGCATTCTCTAGTGAAGAGAACTTCTCAAGAGGCAATCCCGAAGGTCCACTGGAATGGATCAGTCACGAAGCAGAGGCCTTCGAGGAAATCCTGAGTAGCCGCGGTGACATCTGCGCTTTTTCGGGCGCCAGAGGAGTTGCTACTGTTTTGGAGAGGAAAGGTTGCGATCATATTAAGCTTCTTGCGCAATCCGAAGCCACTTTATCCGCTGAAGATATTAAAGACCCCTCGACCGAAGCTAGCCAGGTTGGTGGAAAATTTTTCACCGACGTCTGGGACAATGGTGGCCGAGAAATGGCCCAGGAAATTATTCGAAGAAGCGAGCAAGGTATCCATGATGCTAGGGAAGTAGCCAAGGCCGCTGAAAAAAGCGCAGAGCCCAAAAGCCAAATAGGTACCAACTAGTGGTTTTTAGGTCTGTTGTAATTTTTGATTTTCGAACTTGCTTATGGTTTGTAATAGTAATATAGACATATATTCTCTTCCCTCAGAACCTGCTGGATCGTCTGCTGACCCTCACACGAAAGGGGATGATGAAATTAAACAAATGGCCGAAGGTATCATGGATAAAGTTGTTGAACAACTTCTAAATGAGGCTGCCGAAGTAGTACTAAGAGAAGACTAGATGTTATTAGAAAAAACATTTGAAGTGTGATCTATGTAATATTTTTTACACTTGAATGTAATATACAAGTCTCTTTTCATTATTCAATTCTTTACGATGCATGAAATTCTACATACATACCATTTTTGAGCCTTCGGCGAAAAAACACCTTCCCTTCTTTTCATGCTTCGTGAAGAAGACATTCTCCTTTAATACTATTCTGATGAAGCACATCCACGCTTCGTGAAAATATTCTCCGAAGCTGTATTCCGAAGATCAACATTGTATTCCCTCGTGACTTTGCACGATTTTCACTTTCTCAAAGCGTCCTTTCGAAGGTTGATACTGTGTCCCCTTCTTTTGCCATATGCAACATGATGTATGATGCTTATGCTATGCAAAATGATGTGATGATGCTATGTTATGTGAATGACATTTGTTCCGAAGATACACACATATCCCCATAAAACATAAAATATCTTTATATCAGCGCTGACTTTTCGCTGTAAGCTCTGCATTCCCTTAGGAACGTCTTTGGAGCTTCTTCGCCTTTTACTTAGGCGGTATCAGCGTTGACTTTTCGTTGTAAGCTCTGCATTCCCTTAGGAACGTCTTTGGAGCTTCTTCGCCTTTTACTTAGGCGGTATCAGCGTTGACTTTTCGCTGTATGCTCTGCATTCCCTTAGGAACGACTTTGGAGCAGAAAACTTACACTGCGCTCCCTTTTGAACGGCTTTTTGTGACTTCAGCAACTTACTCTGCGTTCCTTAGAACGACTTTTTGTGGCTTCGAAGGATTTTTAATAATTCGAAGGTCCTTCTTGTTATCGCAAATTTTTAAGCTTCAGCAAATTAAGCCTGTGAAGAAAATAGGTTTTCCTCGTGACCAACAACGAAACTATTACATGAGAACTGAAATGTTCTTTATTACACAAAAAATAGAACTAAATGGAAAAGACTGCTATCAAGGTAGGATACTTGTCAATAAATGTGCTTCGACTCTGGCACAGTGCTATTGACTGTGCGAGCTTCAGATTGTTCTCTGAGATCCCTTTGGTGTGGAGCATATTGGCTCCCTTCCAGCTGTTGGCCTTGTTGCAGCGGTGGTGGAGGCGGAGGTTGTTGCCATGAAGCTTGGGGTTGACTCGCCGAAGCTACAGAAACTGCAAGGTGGTTGCCCACGTGTTCTGGGATGTAAGGCTGATGGTACGAAGCAGTACGCATGACCTGCTTCGGCTGAACTTGTTGCGCTGCAGCTTCGGCTATCTCCTTTTGCTTTTGGATGGTAACATGGCACATCCTGGTGGTATGGCCCTTGTTTTCACCACAGAATAAGCAAAATACTCTCCTTGGTTGATCTCCAAATCTTCCGCCGAAGCCCCTGGCGCCTCTGCCTCTTGGAGCTGGTGGCCGGAAGAAAGTTTGCTGTTGCCCCGAAGCCTGTGAGGAGCACTGCGGCCTGTTCTGCTGACTCCCCTTATCATCATTTTGAGTAGAGTTGTGGATGGACCTGACATGCCTCGGATAGAATCTTCCTCCGAAGCCCCTGGTCATTTCAGAAAATCTGAAAGCCTCCTCCCTTCTTTGGCGAAAATCATTGTCGGCACGAATGTACTCGTCCATCTTCTGGAGCAGCTTCTCCAAAGTCTGAGGAGGCTTCCTAGCAAAGTATTGAGCTGAAGGTCCAGGACGAAGCCCCTTGATCATGGCTTCGATGACAATTTCATTAGGCACCGTTGGTGCCTACGCCCTCAAACGCAAGAACCTTCTGACATACGCCTGAAGGTATTCTTCATGATCCTGAGTGCACTGGAACAAGGCCTGAGCAGTGACCGGCTTCGTCTGAAACCCTTGAAAGCTGGTTAACAACATGTCCTTCAGCTTTTGCCATGAAGTGATCGTTCCTGGTCGAAGGGAGGAATACCAGGTCTGAGCAACATTCCTGACAGCCATAACAAAAGACTTTGCCATGACTGCAGCATTGCCACCATACGAAGATACTGTTGCTTCGTAGCTCATCAAAAACTGCTTCGGGTCTGAATGGCCATCGAACATGGGAAGCTGGGGCGGCTTGTAGGACGGAGGCCAAGGTGTAGCCTGCAGCTCAGCGGACAGGGGAGAAGCATCATCGAAAACAAAATTTCCATGATGGAAATTGTCATACCAGTCATCTTCGTTGAAGAAGCCCTCCTGATGAAGGTCTTTTTGTTGAGGCCTTCTGTTCTGCTCATCGTGAGTAAGATGGCGAACTTCTTCAGAAGCTTCGTCTATCTGCCTTTGCAGCTCAGCTAGCCTGGCCATCTTTTCCTTCTTCCTCTGCACCTGTTGATGAAGCATCTCCATATCCCTGATCTCTTAGTCTAGCTCATCCTCCTGAAGCGTCGGGCTGACGGCCTTCCTCTTCTGGCTTCGGGCCTCCCGAAGAGAGACAGTCTCCTGGTTGGGGTCCAGCGGTTGCAGAGCTGCAGCCCCAGCCGCTGAAGCTTTCTTCGGCGCCATAGCGAGGGTCTATGGCTTCCGAAGGTGTTCAAAAAACTCAAAGTGGAAGTGAGTTCACCGGAGGTGGGCGCCAATGTTGGGGACTTGTTCTCAAATGCTAAGAGTTAAGAACAAGGCAACATAAAAAGTGTTAAATGTTAAAGTCCTTCGTCCTTCGAAACATTATGCCCCTTTGGGAAATAATGAATTTCGGACGAAGGTTACGAGAGACATACCTTCGTAGTTACAACAAGTAATGACGAAGGATTCATATAAAGGATGAGATATAATATAAATATTTAAACATTATCACAGAATCATTTCTATTTTATTATCATGTAAAAATAGAAATGATTTCAAATTACAAATGTACCTTCGGTCTTGAGGGAAGGCAAAAGTACAAGCGTGACGCAAAAAGCAAATGCCAAGTCAGCGTGAACAGTACGGGAGTACTGTTCACCTATTTATAGGCGTGGGACGCAGCCCATGCAAAATTACATTCATGTCCATTACATTTGCTAATAACTTATGGGAATCTATTAAGGCCTAAGTAGTCTTTTTATCTTTAAGTCGGTTCCCCCCTTTCTGCTATCGCGACGAAGCTTTCTGCGCATAGCTTCGGCTGTGCACCATCCTTCGTGCAGCTTGGTAATCAGCTTCGTTCTGACCGTACTCCATGTTCATGATCTGAGTCCGAAGATACCTGTTCATATAATTCACTTGGAAAATATTGTCAAATCATGTTTTTGAGGACCTTCGGAGGACGAAGGCCCCCAACAGTGGAGATGTTGCAGGTACGGGGTCTGCCAGTTTCGATTAGGCGTGACCCCGCTTCGCTCCTCCTCGATGCGTAGTGCCTCACCCTCGGGGGCCGAGGGTACCTCGGGCCGAACCGAGGGTGCCTCGGGCTGGGCCGAGGGTACCTCGGACTGAGCCGAGGGTGCCTCAGGTTGGGCCGAGGGTGCCTCGGGCCGAGCCGAGGGTACCTCGGACTGAGCCGAGGGTGCCTCAGGCTCGGCCGAGGCCTTCTCGGGCTCGGTCGTGTCGTCGGTCTTGATGGAGGGTTGATGCAGGTCTCGGGAGAAGACATCCGGGGGAACCGTTGTTCGCCCCGAGGCTATTTTAGCCAGCTCATCCGCAGTCTCGTTGTAGCATCGGGCGATGTGGTTGAGCTCGAGCCCGTAGAACTTGTCTTCCAGGCGCCGAACCTCATCGCAGTAGGCTTCCATCTTCGGATCGCGGCATTGGGAGTTCTTCATGACTTGGTCGATGACGAGCTGTGAGTCACCGCGAGCGTCGAGGCGTCGGACCCCTAGCTCGATGGCGATGCGCAACCCGGTTACCAGAGCCTCGTACTCAGCCACATTGTTGGACTCCGGGAAGTGGAGGCATAGCACGTAGCGTAGGTGCTTCCCGAGGGGCGAGATGAAGAGCAGGCCCACGCCTGCTCCTGTCTTCATCAGTGACCCGTCGAAGAACATGGTCCAGAGTTCCGGTTGGATCGGAACTGTTGGGAGCTGGGTGTCGACCCATTCAGCCACGAAGTCCGCCAAGACCTGGGACTTGATGGCCTTCCGAGGGGTGAACAAGATCGTTTCGCCCATGATTTCCACTGCCCACTTTGCGATTCTACCCGAGGCCTCTCGGCACTGGATGATCTCCCCCAGGGGGAAGGATGACACCACAGTTACCGGATGAGACTCGAAGTAGTGTCGCAACTTCCGCCGCGTTAGGATCACCGCGTATAGCAGCTTCTGAATTTGTGGGTAGCGGATCTTGGTTTCGTACAGTACCTCGCTGATGAAGTAGACTGGCCTTTGGACGGGCAATGCATGCCCCTCTTCAAGTCTCTCAACCACAATCGCGGCGCTAACCACCTGAGTGGTCGCGGCGATGTAGATCAAGAGGGCTTCTCTGGCAGCGGGGGGCACCAAGATGGGCGCGTTCGTGAGGAGCACCTTCAGGTTCCCGAGGGCTTCCTCGGCCTTAGGGGTCCAAGTGAAGCACTCAGCCTTCCTTAAGAGGCGGTACAGAGGCAGGCCTCTTTCGCCGAGGCGCGAGATGAAGCGGCTCAGAGCCGCAAGGCATCCCATGACCCTCTGTACGCCTTTTAAGTCCTTGATGGGCCCCATGCTGGTGATGGCCGCGATCTTCTCCGGGTTGGCTTCGATGCCCCGCTCGGAGACGATGAACCCCAAGAGCATGCCTCGGGGAACCCCGAAGACACACTTTTCGGGATTGAGCTTCACGCCTTTCGCCTTGAGACATCGGAATGTCACTTCAAGGTCGGAAAGGAGGTTAGAGGCTTTCCTCGTCTTGACTACGATGTCATCGACGTAGGCCTCGACCGTCCGGCCAATGTGTTCGCCGAATACATGGTTCATGCACCGTTGGTACGTCGCACCCGCATTCCTCAAGCCGAACGACATGGTGACATAGCAGTACATGCCGAAGGGTGTGATGAAAGAAGTCGCGAGCTGGTCGGACTCTTTCATCCTGATTTGGTGATACCCTGAGTAGGCATCGAGGAAAGACAGGGTTTCGCACCCACCAGTGGAGTCCACAATTTGGTCGATGCGAGGCAGAGGGTAGGGAACCTTCGGACATGCTTTGTTTAGACCAGTGTAGTCTACACACATCCGCCATTTCCCTCCTTTCTTTCTCACAAGCATAGGGTTGGCAAGCCATTCGGGATGGAATACCTCTTTGATGAACCCTACCGCCATTAGCTTGTGGATCTCCTCGCCTATGGCTCTGCGCTTTTCTTCGTCGAATCGGTGCAGAGGCTGCTTCACGGGCTGGGCTCCAGCTCAGATATCCAGCGAGTGCTCGGCGACATCCCTCGGTATGCCGGGCATGTTCGAGGGACTCCACGCGAAAACGTCGGCGTTTGCACGGAGAAAGTCGACGAGCACTGCTTCCTATTTGGGATCGAGCTCGGAGCCGATCCGGATCCGCTTGGAGGCGTCACTGCTGGGGTCGAGGGAGACGGACTTAACCGTCTCCGCTGGCTCAAAGTTGCCGGCGTGGCGCTTCACGTCTGGCGCCTCCTTAGAGAGGCTCTCCAGGTCGGCAATGAGGGCCTCGGACTCGGCGAGGGCCTCGGCGTACTCCACGCACTCCACGTCACATTCGAACGCGTGTCGGTACGTGGGGCCGACGGTGATGACCCCGTTGGGGCCCGGCATCTTGAGCTTGAGGTAGGTGTAGTTGGGGACGGCCATGAACTTCACGTAGCATGGCCTCCCCAGCACTGCGTGGTAGGTCCCTCGGAACCCGACCACCTCGAACGTAAGGGTCTCCCTTCGGAAGTTGGAGGGTGTCCCAAAGCAGACGGGAAGATCAAGTTGTCCGAGGGGCTGGACGCGTTTCCCGGGGATGATCCCGTGGAAAGGCGCAGTGCCTGCTCGGACCGAGGACAGATCAACACGCAGGAGCCCGAGGGTTTCGGCGTAGATAATGTTGAGGCTGCTGCCTCCATCTATGAGGACCTTGGTGAGCCTGACGTCGCCGATGACGGGGTCGACGACGAGCGGGTATTTCCCCGGGCTCGGCACGCGATCGGGGTGGTTGGCTTGGTCGAAGGTGATGGGCTTGTCGGACCAGTCTAGGTAGACTGGCGCCGCCACCTTTGCCGAACAGACCTCCCGACGCTCTTGCTTGCGGTGCCGAGCCGAGGCGTTCGCCGCTTGCCCACCGTAGATCATGAAGCAGTCGCGGACCTCGGGGAACTCTCCTGCCTGGTGATCTTCCTTCTTATCATCGTCGCGAGCCCTGCCACCCTCCGCAGGTGGCCCGACCCTGTGGAAGTGGCGCCGAAGCATGGCGCACTCCTCAAGGGTGTGCTTGATGGGCCCCTGATGATAGGGGCATGGCTCCTTGAGCATCTTGTCGAAGAGGTTGGCACCTCCGGGGGGTTTCCGAGGGTTCTTGTACTCGGCGGCGGCGACAAGGTCCGCGTCGGCGGCGTCGCGTTTCGCTTGCAACTTCTTCTTGCCTTTCTTCTTGGCGCCGCGCTGAGTTGACGCCTCGGGGGCTTCTTCCGGTGGGCGGCTCTGGGGCTGCTTGTCCTTCCGGAAGATAGCCTCAACCGCCTCCTGGCCAGAGGCGAACTTGGTGGCGATGTCCATCAGCTCGCTCGCCCTGGTGGGGGTCTTGCGACCCAGCTTGCTGACCAGGTCGTGGCAGGTGGTGCCGGTGAGGAACGCGCCGATGACATCTGAGTCGGTGATGTTGGGCAGCTCGGTGCGCTGCTTCGAGAATCGCCGGATGTAGTCCCAGAGAGACTCTCCCGGCTGCTGTCGGTAGCTTCGGAGGTCCCAGGAGTTTCCAGGGCGCACGTACGTGCCCTGGAAATTGCCGGTGAAGGCTTGGACCAGGTCGTCCCAGTTGGAGATCTGCCCCAGAGGCAGGTGCTCCAACCAGGCACGAGCGGTGTCGGAGAGGAACAGGGGGAGGTTGCGGATGATGAGGTTGTCATCGTCCGTTCCACCCAGCTGGCAGGCCATCCGGTAGTCCGCGAGCCACAGTTTCGGTCTCGTCTCCCCCGATTACTTTGTGATAGTAGTAGGGGTTCAGAACCGGGTCGGGAACGGTGCCCGTCGTATGGCGCGGCTGAAAGCCTGCGGACCGGGTGGTTCGGGCGAGGGACTCCGATCCTCCCCACTGTCGTAGCGTCCCCCACGCCTGGAGTGGTAGCCTCGGCGCACCCTCTCGTCGAGGTGGGCCCGACGGTTGCGGTGATGGTGCTCGTTGTCGAGGCGACCCGGGGCCGCAGGCGCTGTGTTGCGCGTGCGCCCGGTGTGGACCGAGGCTTCCCGCATGAATTGGGAAGTTGCGACGCGGTGTTCCGAGGGGTATCCCTGCCTTCGGGAGGCGGAGCTTTCGGCCCGTCGGACCGCAGCGCCCTCCAGGAGATTCTTGAGCTCTCCCTGAATTCGCCGCCCCTTGGTGGTTGATGGCTCCGGCATCACGTGGAGGAGCATTGCCGCCGCAGCCAGGTTCTGGCCGACTCCACTGGAAGTGGGTGGCGGCCTTATCCTGACATCGTCGGTGATGCGGTGCTGGAAGCCCTGGGGTAGATGACGCACTTCTCCGGCCAGAGGTTGGCCCGCCCATTCCTGCCCGATGTCCCGGCGGATCGGCTCAAGCGTTCCTGCTCCCTCGTCGAGCCTGGCCTGTACCCCGCGGATTTGCTCGAGCTGTGGGTCATGACCCCCCGCTGGAACGGGGACCACGGCTAGCTCCCGTAGGATGTCAACGTGAGGCACATGCCTAGGGAGATCACCGTTCTCCGGCATACCAAGATGGTTGCCTTCGGAGGGACCCCCTAGATCGACGTGGAAACATTCACGACTTGGGCCGCAGTCCTCGTCACCGAGGCTGCGGCTACCGTCAGAACAGTCGGAAAGGAAGTAGTCGCATGCGGTCATGAAGTCCCGCATGGCATTGGGGTTACCAAGTCCGGAGAAATCCCAACAGAAGTCGGGCTCGTCATCTTCCTCGGACCCCGAGGGCCCGTAGGTCGAGACGTCCGTCAGCTGGTCCCAGGGTGACCGCATACGATACCCAGAGGGTTTGGACTCGCCTCTACGAGTGCGCTTGCCAAAGCGAAGCCGCTTGGCGGGTCGAGGCTGAATCCGAAAGGCGTGAGATGGGAATCGGTTGGTACCTCTTGGTCGACGGGCGGTGACGTAGTCACGTCAGGGACTGACTGCACCGTCGTCTCAGGTACGAGGGTGACGCCCAGCAAGCCTTTCGCGAGCGTGCTGGTGTCGTCCGTTCGCTTGAGGTCGGCGTGTTGCAGGAGACGGCGCTCGTCTTCGTCTCAGACGTGAGGTCGATGCCCGACGTGCCCCCCGTTGGGGCGTCGGCGCCGTCAACTCGCTCGACAGCCGACGAGGTGCCGCCTCCTGCTTGGCCTTGGTTGCCCCGCCTCCTCCTCCGTCGGCGGGGGAGGGGACGGGGTGAGCTCGAATGTTGTTCTTCCACCACGCGGGGAAGACGTCGTCGATTCTGCCGCCGGCGGGCGGGCTGTCGGCCGCCATTGTCGCTGCCGCACGGTGGGGGAAGGAGTATCATGTCGTAGCTGCCGTCGAGGGACATGAACTCAAGACTCCCGAAACGGAGCACCGTGCCGGGCTAGAAAGGTTGCTGGAGACTGCCCATCTAGAGCTTGACGGGAAGCTGTTCGTCAACACGCAGCAGGCCCCTACCTGGCGCGCCAACTGTCGGCGTTTCGAGACCGGGGGGTCCCTGGACCGACGAGTAAACTGTCGCTGCGTGCCCCAGCCCAGATGGGTTGGCGCGAGACGGAGCGCGAAGGGGGAAGGCAGCTGGAGAGGAGATGGGCGTGAGAGGTGGAAATCCCGCGGCCTTCGTGTTTGTCCCGCGCCCAGGTCGGGTGCACTTGCAGTAGGGGGTTACAAGCGTCCACGCGGGAGGGAGCGAGCGGCCTCACGCGAGCGTCTGCCCACGTCCTTCCCCGCGCGGCCAACCCTCTGTAAGAGGGCCCTGGTCCTTCCTTTTATAGGCGCAAGGAGAGGATCTAGGTGTACAATGGGGTGTAGCAGTGTGCTAACGTGTCTAGCGGAGGAGAGCTAGCGCCCTAAGTACATGCCATCGTGGCAGCCGGAGAGGTTTTGGCACCCGGTTCGTGTGGTGTCGTGGCCGTCGGAGGAGCGCTGGAGCCTGGCGGAAGGACAGCTGTCGGGGCTGTCGAGTCCTTGCTAACGTCCTCTTGCTTCCGTAAGGGGGCTGAGAGCCACCGTCGTCATAGAGCGTGCGGGGCGCCATTATTACTTGTCTGGCGGAGCGAGCCAGATGGGACGCCGGTCTTGTTCCTCGTAGCCTGAGTCAGCTTGGGGTAGGGTAATGATGGCGCCTCTTGTTGACGTGGTCGGTCCGTGGTGCCCTAGGTTGAGCGATGTGTAGGCTCCTCTGAGGTCGAGGTCGAGTCTGTCTTCCGTGGCCGAGGTCGAGCCCGAGCCCCTGGGTAGGACGAGGCGGAGACCGTCGAATGAGGCCAGGGCTGAGTCCGAGCCCTGGGGTCGGGCGAAGCGAAGTTCGTCGTCTTCCGGGGCTGAGCCCGAGTCCGAGCCCTAGGGTCGGGCGAAGCGGAGTTCGTCGTCTTCCGGGGCTGAGCCCGAGTCCGAGCCCTGGGGTCGGGCGGACCGGAGTTCGTCGTCTTCAGGGGCTGAGCCCGAGTCCGAGCCCTGGGGTCGGGCGAAGCGGAGTTCGTCGTCTTTCGGGGCTAAGCCCGAGTTCGAGCCCTGGGGTTAGGCGGATCGGAGTTCGTCGTCTTCAGGGGCTGAGCCTGAGTCCGAGCCCTGGGGTCGGGCGGAGCAGAGTTCGTCGTCTTCCGGGGCTAAGCCCGAGTCCGAGCCATGGGGTCGGGCGGATCGGAGTTCGTCGTCTTCAGGGGCTGAGCCCGAGTCCGAGCCCTGGGGTCGGGCGGAGCGGAGTTCGTCGTCTTCCGGGGCTGAGCCCGAGTCCGAGCCCTAGGTCGGGCGAAGCGGAGTTCGTCATCTTCCGGGGCTGAGCCCGAGTCCGAGCCCTGGGTCGGGCGAAGCGGAGTTTCCTATGGCGCCTGAGGCCGGGCCTAGCTGCTTGTCAGCCTCACTCTGTCGAGTGGCACAGCAGTCAGAGCGGCGCAGGCGGCGCTGTCCTCTTGTCAGACCGGTCAGTGGAGCGGCGAAATGACTGCGGTCACTTCGGCTCTGTCGACTGGAGGGCGCGTGTCAGGATAAAGGTGTCAAGCCATCTTTGCATTAAATGCCCCTGTGATTTGGTCGGTTGGCGTGGCGATTTGGCCAAGGTTGCTTCTTGGTGAAGGCTGGGCCTCGGGCGAGCCGAAAGTATGTCCGTTGCTGGAGGGGGCCTCGGGCGAGACGTAGATCCTCCGGGGTCGGCTGCCATTGCCCAAGGCTGGGCTCGGGCGAGGCGTGATCGCGTCCCTCGAATGGACCGATCCTTGGCTTAGTCGCACCCATCAGGCCTTTGCAGCTTTGTGCTGATGGGGGTTACCAGCTGAGATTTAGGAGCCTTGAGGGTACCCCTAATTATGGTCCCCGACACACTTAAACCGGAATAACCCATCAGTCCCTCGGATCTAGTCCGATAAAGCCACTTATCCAGGATCGAATACCACTAACTCACTCGAAGGTGAGGCACAGAGAACTACAATAAAGCATAATACACAAATTTAATAAGTATCAATATTGATTACATTGTCGGAGTTTCAAAATCAGTAACAATATTTTTAGTGCAGCGGAAATAACTAAATGGAGAAAACTGAGTAACATGGCGAAGCCTAGCCACGCTACTCCTCCTGGTCCTCTCCTGCGGAAGCAATAGCCCTCTCGACCATCTATCCCGGTGGCAGGGATGAAGGCCAAGTCACACCAGCAACCAATCATCCTAAAGGGTACCTGCAAAAATTATGCCACAAGCAAGGCTGAGTATACTAATACTCAGCTAGACTTACCCGATGTGAGGAGTCTACTCCTCTACCTCTAGACATGCAGCTGTTTGGCTGAGGGGTTTGGTTTGCCAAAAGCACTAGCTGAGTCTAAAATCAAGTTTTAGCTTTTCAAGTTTTAGTATGATCCTTTTAAACTAGATGAGTACCTAGCTACTCATACATGATATCAAACATTTTTAAGCAATCAACCTTTTTGCCAGTCAACTTATTTCCACTTATTACTCAATGTAGCAGCATGGATCAAGCAGTCTCATTAGCTGCGAGAAGCAGACGATTCGAATCGAGTTTTTAAACCTTGCAAGGTAAACCTAAACACACGACGTGGCGAGGCACTCCGTCCCCACACACATCAACCGTCCCCATCGATTCCCCGTCAGCAGATCAGGGCTCACCGCCTTGGCGTACAATGTCTCACTGACCCCGACTGCCGTCGTGCAGTGACCGCACTTGTACCCACCATAACCGGAATGGGAGACAACGTCTCAGGTCGCGTGAGGGGATATGTCCACTGCCAGGTTCACTCAGGTACTAGGCTTACCGATTTACCATATTTCTCGGCATGTGCTTAGTACATTCAAACGCTTGACACACGGTACCACACCTTAATCCTTATTCCAATTCCCGTCTCGTAGACAACGCATCCCCATGGACCGTTGTCCACAGACTATCATCATTATGATATCAAAATGGATACAACAAATTCCTGATCTCGCGCGAGTGCTAGAAAAATCACTCGACTTCTACCGAGATCCCTAATTAATAAAGCAGCTACTCGACCTAGCATACTAGTATCCATCACAAAAGGATTCCTGAGATCATGCAACTAGGGTTTCAAACAACTCCTACACTTAAGTGCACATTCAATCCTACAATCATTAAGTGTAGTAAAATAGCATAATAAATAGGTTATGCATAAAACCAGGGCTTGCCTTTAATTTAACACTTAGATAGTGTTTGTTGGGGGAGGTACTCGCTTGCCGAGCATCCACTGGTTAAGTCCATCCTTCCTTGGGCTGTCCACCAGCTGCATCTTGTGGTTGGCACCACATCACTGGCACGATCATCCTCTCTCGGTCCTAAATGAGATGCAAGATGCATAAGTATGAATATAATGAAAAATATCACAAGATACTGCAAGTACATGATAGCGAACTAACATCAAATGAGAAGACACCGTAAACAATCATACGCTAGCATTAGTTATCTACACATTATCGACGTCCAATATTAACACCTTTAAAAAGACAACAACATTTTATTTATTTACGCAACACAACTATGACATTACAGGTACACGTATTTTATTTGTTTGGATACGGCTTTTCATTAGTTCTTCTATTGATCGCGCACAAGCATCATTGACAACACAAATTCAATAGAGGACATAAGCGTCAATGTCTAAGGAACTCCTATATCGCGCCACTAGATAAAGGAACATATAAAACAAGACACACATGTCATCTCTAGCTTAGCCATGGCAAGTCTACATTACTTAACAGCAAACCAAACATTTTTAGCGAGAAGGGTGAACTAAACAATCAAAAGCGCATTTGCAGATTTTCGGGACAGCAACACAGCAGCTACTTGTTTTAAACATAAATTTTCAAATATTAACCCAAAAATAGCAAATTAGGACTTTTTGGAAAGCTTACAAAGGGCTCTACAACTTTGGTATTTTTACTTCGGCATAATTCAACACATAGCAAGGTCAAAAAGTGCCAACACAACAGCTCTGTCCAGATTTGGACAGATTCTGACTCGCAACTTCAAAAGTTCACAACTGAAGATTCAGACATCCAAACAAAGTCATCTTATTCTTTCTGGAAAGCTAATTAAATGTTCTACAAATTATTTATAAACATCACTCGCTGGTTTAACATGTATCAAGGGTAAAATACACTATGAAGGCTGTGCTGTCCAGAACTGGACAGATTCAGTCTTTACACTTTAAACATCCATAACTTAATCTTCAGGCCACCAAAAATAGTGATCCAAGACTTTTTGGAAAGCTTGGCAAAAGCACTACATAACGTTTATAATCACTAAGAAGTGATTCAATGTTTAACTAAATCAAACAATACAGTTTTCGAAATCTGTTCTGACGGTGGACAGAACACAGCTAGCAGTTTGTAAAATTCATAACTCTTAAACTACCAGGACTATGGTTATGAAATTTTAACACAAGCAAGATCAGAAAAGCATCTACAACTTTCTTATAACGACCATGAATAGATTGCAACATTAAATTGAGCAAACAATGCAGTTTCTGAAATTTGTACAGAATTTGGACAGATTCAGTTACTGAATTTGTAAAAAGCATAACTCCTAAACTGTCAGACCTATGGCTGTCAAATTTTAACACCAGCAAGAGAATAAAGTTATCTACCACTTTTCTATAGCACATATAGCGCGTGCAGTCAAAAATAGCAATCAATAAATTTAGTTCATCAAACATACAGCACAACTAAAATAGCGCGTGCAGTCGAAAACATCAATCAATAAATTTCAGCTTCTATATAATTCAAGAATTGCCTTGCTCTAGAGACTTGAATTATTCTAACACTTTACCATTTGTTAGAGTTAAAATAATCAAATGAGGACTAACAAGTAGACTCACTAATTTTATTCAAATCATTTAGTGCACTAAAATTACTACAACCAATTAACAACGCATTCTTCACGATAATCACCCAACAATTTGCGTTTTAATTTTAGACATCACATGAGCACTACTATTTTTTACCCGCGATCATAACCATACGCATTTAGACTACAACAAGTAATTCATCATAACTACGAGCTTAACTAAAGTCATCTAACAAGTTGGTTAACCAGTATAACACTTAGCAAAGTATTTTAGACATCGCAACTCAAAAACATAGGTGGGAGCAGGTTAAATAGTTTTTTTTAACCATTTTCTCAACTTAAACTGGACAACGCACAAGTCACTTAAAACACCATATTTTAGGAGACCTCACATGTCGAGCATCAATTTATAACCTAAGTGACTCAACCTCTATCATGCTTGACAACTACCACATCACCCGATTTATCTATTTGGAACACCGCCTGCCTAGCGTACTACTAGTACCCCGCATTTTGACTCAACTTAAAACATAGAGGAAGCGATGACTACTTCGACATATCACCACCTCACTACATAAGCCAAAATTATTATTATTTAACCACACGCCTAGATAAGCATGATTTCAATTTAACTTGCCCATATTTTAAATCTCGGCATAAGCTTGGCTATTGGCTAACGAAGTGACCATTTTCTAATTACCAACATACACCACCTTTCACCATTTGTGGATACTTGCACGACACATAGCTATTGTAATACATCACAAGTACATACAACCCCATCAGTAAAGCACCAGCATATTTCCAAAAATTCCCCGAGACTACGACGACAAGGCTTCGATCCGCCATACCACAAAAATCATGACGAAGCCGATAGGTGCTATCAACTAATCGTTTAAAAAAATATTAGACTTACTTCTCGCTTTGCCACTACAACACCCTTTAGTCACATGACCATCGGAAGCATCCTTCACACGGTAATACGACAGCAATATAACGTTGTGTTACACAAGACATACATCTTCCTTCGTTGCGAGTATAACCATATTACGGCATATACCCGCACACTTCAAACAAATATCTTACGCCACCATCACTATAATACACCACGGCACACACGCACATACGTGTACTAATTCAATCCTCATATAACTTATATTTCTAGACTTACTCATCACATAAAACAAATACGACACATTTGTTTACCAAAACGTGAATGCGACCTTGCCACTACATATAACCAAAACATTTTATACCCACATATAGTCAAACACCAATATACACCACATCGACCAAAACGTAATTAGACAAACTACAATTCGCACACATCAACAACCTCTTTTGTTCTATATTCGCAAATACGATCCTACCAACGTGTATAGCCGAAACATATTACACACATCCACATATATACATGCACTGCCCGACATCAATCAAAGCATACATATTATAAACTATAAATCCGACCGACCTTGCATCGAACACGCGTGCACGATGGTTGGCATTGATGGCTAGCTGCGATTAGACACACACAACAGTTCAACATTTTTACTGAGCACACAAAAAAAATATAATAGCAGCAAGGGCAACGGGGGTTTTCTCACCACGGGTTTCAACGGCGTCGTGGATGGGGCTGCGCAAAAACAGCAAACACCCTGCGAGCGTCGACGACGTGCTGCGCAAAACATCGAACATGTAGCGCGCGACTTCTTGTTGCAGACCATGGCCATGGGGAGGCCACTGCGCGCTGTCCTTGGGAGGCAGTCGCAGCAAGGAAAAGCTCGCGGCCATGGAGGAATGGAGCTGCGCAGGGAGGGGCGCTGGCTTCCTGCGCGACGTCCTTGGCAGGGGGATCCGGCCATGGCATGCTCCTGGCAGGGGGGCGAGCTCGGCCACGGCAAGAGCAGGGAAGGGAGGGAGATGCTGCTGCTGGGAGGAAGATGAACAGGGAGGGCACTAGAAAAATTTCTGGGCATCCATGGGAGCTGCTGCCGCTGCTTTGTGTAGTAGCTCGGCCATGGGAGGAAAGTGCAGGGTCGGACGCCATGGAACGAAGCAGAGAGGGGCGCGGCCTCAAGGGGAAGAAGGGGGCGACCACAGGGCACCATGGAACAGGGAGCCGAGCGCGATGGGGGAAGCTTGCCTGGGCGCCTGTGTCCCAGCGTGAGGGGCACAGCCAGCAGGGGCGCGACGGAGAGGACGGCCAGCGAGAGGGCGCCGACTTGGGGTTGAAGACGAACAGGGAGGAGTGGAGCTCGAGCGCCGTGGGAGCTTGGAGCTTAGCTCCCTGCTGCCGAGCGCCATGGATCCACGGGGAGATGAGGGGCTGCTGCCCTGCGCGCTGGCTGCTGTTCGTGGGAGGAAGAAAGGCTGCTGGCGGCTGAAAATTTTTGAGGGGTGGGAGTGCAAAATTGCCAAGTGCAAGGGGAGAGGGCTCCTATTTATAGACATGGGCTAGCGTTAGGGTTTCTTAGTGGGCCTAATGGGCTTGGCCCAAAACGCTAAATCGTGCCGCGCTAAATTATTTTCCGGAGTAAAAATGTTCCCGCGGAATCTGTCTGTACGCAGAACAGAGCGAAATAGATTTCGGAAGATCGGGCGATTAACTCGGCCAAGAGTCTGATTTGACTTCGCTCGGCCATAATTCCCTACGCATCATTCGAAAATAAATTGCCTTGGGATACGACCGACTTTCGAATTTTTAGTCGGAGAAGGTGAATCGTGGCATTTTAAAATCGCTGTCGATACGGGGTTTTAAGTTCGGTTCAGACATGAGATATTTGGCCGAGTCAGATAAAATTGATTAGAGGACGACATATTGAGTATTCCAGTTGAGACTACGGACTCGGATTAAAATAGTCGGACATCGATCGAGGTTCGAGGAATTAGACTCGGGCTCAGATCAAATAACAGTCGTCGAGAGTTTGATTAAATGAGCTTCAGATGAGATTTATAATTCGAGGATGATTTTCGAGTTTGCATTCGTTGAGAATAAAAGTTTTTAATATGCTCCAAAATTGGTTGTTTCTCGTGATCGATTAACTCTGAATTCGGTGAACTTCCATGAGAAAACCTGATAGACAGAGATAGACACGATCGAGAAATAGGAAATTTTCACTTAGCATCTGAGATTGGGACAAATCTCCCGACATAACGTGAAATTGACACCTGGGGTGTCACAGCGTACAGGCCCCACATGCTTCAAGTGTAGTCAGGTTGGGCACTATGCAAATGCTTGTCCGATGGAGAATCCGAAAACACCCGCTCAGAACAAGTAACATACTCCAACATCTAGCAAGGGATTCAACATTGCCAGAGTTAACCAAGTCAGTGCCGAGGCTACTGCTGATGGAGCTGACATCGCTATCGGTATGTTTTACATTAATTCAATTCCTGCAGCCATATTATTTGATTCTGGAGCTACGCATTCGTTTATTTCTGCTCGATATGCCACCACAAATGAATTACCACTTCAAACTATGCAAAAGCCACTAATAGTAATTACCCCTAAAGGGCCTGTTGAAGCAAATTATATGACACATAGATTAACACTAACAATTATGGGAAGGGAATCCTGGTATACACCTATAGTATTAGAAGAAAGCAGTATAGATCTGATACTCGGTATGTCCTGGTTAAGGAAAGCAAAAGATGTAACACCCCTGGTGTTACTGTAACTAAAACCTGAGCATAGCATCATAAGCATTGGCATTGCATATGTTTGACACACCTAGAGTGCATTCACTAGGCAAAAATTTCAAACAAGTTGTATTGTTTAAGTGTTTTTGCAAATAGAACCTTGGTTAGGGAACTTAACCCTAAATAGGGAATACAGGGGTAAGACCTAACCCAAATTGAGAAAACCTAAAGGCTTTAGGGAAAGAGTCATAAAATATCCCCAAAAATAAAGTTGAATCACATTTATACCCCTGGGATACCAAAAACCCTAAATGGAACCCTGGAAAACCCTAAAACCAAACCCTAGGGACCTATGTGCAAAATTAGTCCACTTTTGGACTAAAGTGCAAAAACCAAGTTAAATAAGTAACTTAAGTCATTTGGGTCACAAATATGTGAATTTACAAGCCAAACCCTAAGTTTTGGACCTATTTGCAAAAGGACCCCCAATTGTGATTCTTATACTAAGTCTGAAATCAGGGTTATAGGCCCAACTTTAGAGCTGTGTAGCTTTCAAAATAGTGAGAATTCATATTAAGTCACCACATCAAAATTGTAGCCTAATCATGGGAGAACAACTTTGCTTAAGGGTGTGAGCATAGTTGTTAAGAAAAAACTGGAGATAATTGAGCCTGAAGTTGGACTGTCAGACTAGTACAGTCTGAATTTCAAGTTGACAGTGACTTTGCTCTAAGTTTGAGAGCCAATTAAACTAAGATCCAGTGCAAGTTTGAGAACGATTTCCATAACAAACTTGTAGCTGGTAGGTGGCACTACAACTTTGATGCAGAAGGCTGGTTCTGGTGCCACATAAAAACCGAAGGAAATCAAGCTCCAACTTGGTCTGTCAGACAAGCTTTGTACTGAATCAGGGCGCACTGTTCACCGATCTTCAGAAAGATCGCGCCGATGATAAGAATGCCACGGCGGTCGGGATAGGTCGTCGGCGGCCACGGTAAAAGGTTTTTACAACGTGGCGTTAAAACTGGGAGGTGGCAGGCCCTGGTTAATCGGCGGCCACCGTGCCATCACCGTGGTTCTGCCGTAGCTAGGCTCGTCGTACCTCCCTTGCGCATCGACTGATCGGATAAGACCTCGCCGCCGGCCAATTACTGCCGCGCGCCACGTGCTTAAGCACTAGTCCTCATCGTGTTGACTCATCGGTTGCATGCCCGGCGATCACCGGAGCCACTGCCACGGTGAAAGCCACTTTTCCCCGTACTGAGCTCGCCTCCCCTCTCCGGCCGCCAGCACCCCTCAGCCAAATTCTTCATCGTCGCTCGATGCGCCTATAAATTGAGTGTGCCACTAGCTCCGTAGGGTAGTCAAGAACCCCGCCACCAAGAATTACCCTCAGTGGATCCTCAACGAGCGTGAATCTTACAATTCCCCCAAATCGGTTCAAACAAGTCGCAAGAACACTTCGCCGTGGTCAGTGCAATTCAGGTCCGATCATGTTGTCTCTAGCCTTGTTCTAACATCTCTAAGCTCTCCTCAAACTCCTCAGCCCTTTAGTTTGAACTAAACCACCGTAGATCACTGGGAACGCACGGTTCTATTGGTTACTTCCGCTGCGTCCGTGGCCAGGGACATTTGGGTAGCCATTTGTGCAATTAACTTAGGGGAATCAATGGTTGGGACGTGAATTTGGTTTCGACCGAAGTAGGGCATCAGTCCTTAGGTAAATCGACCGGTACGGGTGCTCGCCGGAGCCTCCCTGCGCCCACCGCCGTCGTGGACTTTCCCCTATGAATAAATGAAAACCGAAGGGGCTTTCTGTAAACCGTCAGCGACACATGAGAATAGTGTCTGAACCCGTTCGCAGTTAGACAGAAACGCGAGGGCCCCTGTGCAAAGTCGCCAGCGCGCGCGCGGGCGCGGGCGCCTTTCCCTCTCGATTAGGCCGCCTGGGCCGAAACCAGCCCATTACTGTTGAAGCCTTTTCCTTTTCCTTTTTCAGTAGAGCTTTGGAAATCTGTTAAAAATTGTAGAAAAATCCTAAAATTGTGAAACCAATTTTCCTAGGCTTGTTATTTTCTCTAGAATTTAATAAAAATAGTTTTATGATTTTTAGAGGAAATAAGAAATTTTAAGGCATTTTAAATAGTTTAAAGTCTCAGTTATGGATTTTTAGAAAATAGATAATAAGTCCAAAAATGTTCAAAATTTTTATATGAGTTCCTTATATTATTTAGAAGCCTTGGGTAGAAATTGGGTTGATTTAGACCTTGTTTGATCACCAAATCCCAAAACACCCCCCTGCCCTTTGAACTCCTTTACAGACTCCGGAAACCCTAAGTTCTCGGAGTTCCGTGAAGGAAAGTTATATTCAAGACTTAGATAATAAATCTTTATTATCTTCGCACTCTCATGAGCATTACATGGCATTCATTCTTATATATGTATATATATGGTTATGTTAGAATGCGAAAAAGAAGTGGAAGTCACCGAAGAAAGGACACCACCACCCTCGGATTCTCAGGCAGGCAACTGCTTCTACTTTGATATTTGTGGATCCGAGCCAGACTCACCTGTGAACGAAGGCAAGCCCCGATGCATTTGCCACCTCCCTTGATGTTTTTAAAATCTTTCTCACTTGCTTGCTGCATTAGGTGATAGGAGTTGATTGCTTAAACAATTCCTGCATTACCTTCCTTGAACTTGATTACCTTCCTTGAAACCCTGTTTTTACAAAAAGGTTTTTCTATGCTTAGTATTGCTTTAGAAAAACAAAAGGATTTGTTTTACAAAAGATGTTTGGCAAAGTGGGAGGGTTGTTTTCAAAAATAAAATTTGATGGTGAATCCATCACGACCGTGATGGATTCAACATCGGAAAAGATGTACCTCTGCCAGGTACCAAGTTTTTGGGTTAAAAGATTAAGCTGAGACCGGGCGGGTGACTTGCACGAGAAGAGAGTCTCGGTGTAGTGTCTCCGTCTGAGTCGATTAAGGACCGTCTCGTTGTAGGCTTGATGATCGAGGACCCTTTAACCGGTCACATGCCTCGTCATGGGTAAGCCTTGCCTCGGGCAGACTAAGGCCAGAATAAGATAACACGAAATGGGCGTGGAGCGGTGGCGAGAGTAGCGTGTACCCTCCGTGGCAAGAGGCTGGACGGTGGTGTATCTGTGCTCTCGATTTGCGTGAACCTGATCTGGTCTTAAGAACCCCGGTGGTGGGTTGACATATGCAAGGGTTAAGTGCTACATATGTCGTGTGATTGGAGATCCTCAGCTGAGTATAATTGATTCGGATCGCCGTACCTTCGCGGTTATGAAGACTTGGTCACTGCCCTACACGTAGCATTCCACTAAAGATGATGGGTTTTTGTTAAGAAATTGGCTAGTGCAGGACCAGTGATTGAACTAGGGTAGAAAGAACTCTAGTTGCAGGTAATTGTACTTAACTTGACAAATAAAATTGGATTTTTAAGGATCCACTTTAGTAAGCATTTCTGCAAAACAGAGTCTTTGATTATTGAAAAGCCTTACCTTGACTCCCTTAAGCCAGCATACCCTTGAGAGTCTTTTCTTTAGTCGGGTAAGACTTGCTGAGTAATTCCATACTCAGGGTTTATCCCTTCGTTGTTTTTAGGTGAGGAAGTAGCAGATTTCTGTTGCTTCTGTGCCAAGGTGGTTCCTAAGGAGGAGAAACAAGAGTGAAGATGCGGGAGGACTTGGTCCTCCATATAGAAAACTTTTGTGAAAAACTTATCGGGAGGAGGTTGTGCCTCCCTTGGTATGTGTAATAATACTACTCAGCACTCGCTTATATTTCTGGTCTGTAATAAACAACTCAATCTTACTTTTTAAATAAATGTAAGTTATGTAATCGCTTCCGCATTTCTTTATCTCCGATGTTCTGTAATGTCTGCAAGACGGGTGAAACGTTCCTGGAAAGGTAAGGAAAGATACCGAGATTGTCAAGTAGTTCAGGGGCACCTACAGGGTGTCTGAGGTCCGTTGGACAAGGACAACTGTAGGTGGGCCTAATTACTTGGGAGGTTCCGCCACAGCTGGTATCGGAGCGTAGCCCTTCTTTGCAGATATTATGAAGCATCTTCAAAAGGATTTTCTAAAAGTCTTGCCTAAAAACTCTTTTCTCTTCTTACCTAAGTATTCTGAGAGTCTATCTTAAAGACCAGATAGGAAGAGTGCAATGTATAGAAGGTTGAATCAACTAAGGTTGATTCTGTACTTACACATGCATCATGCTAAGAATTATACTAATAAAGTTTTCCCCCTTAGAAAGATGTCGCCGCGCACAAGGCAAACGGCGCGCAAGTCAACTGGACCAATCGGTGTGCCCCGACATCAACTGGCCCCTCGACATGAGAACAGTAGCAGCGGGAGCAATGACCCAATAGGGGATCTTGAAGCCCGAGTAAGTCGACTTCAAGCGGAGTTGCAACACAGGACCAATGCTTGGGTCGTGGACGGAGATAGAATAAATGAACTAAGAAGAGACATCCGTCACCTGCGGGATCAGCTTGCTGATCGGGACTTAGCACTCGACTGGGCAGTACAGTCCCGTTTGCTGGCATGTGCTAAGGAAGCAAGAGCTCAAGCCCGAATCAAGGAACTTAGCTCAACTGTCGACGACCTGCAGGTCTATTGCAATACGTTACATGAGGAAGTCCATGTACTATATTCGCAATTACACCCTAGTACACCTGCGCACCCTGTTGAGGCGGAAGCCAGACCCTCCCACGTTGCGGGACACGCGCTGGGTGGGGAGTTAGACCTTTTTGAGCCCCCTCCTTCCATGAGGCTGGTTGACGTATGGACTCCCACACCTGATGATGAGGCCGCCAAAAGCAACGGGAAGCAGGACTAGTGGTATGGTAGAAGTAGAAGTAGTGTAGTGTATTGTAGGTTGTACTGGTGTATAATAGGTAATGCTATTGTATACTAGGTATTGTATCTTGTTGTAAGAGTCTTGAGTCTGTAACATTACTTTTGGTAATGTAAAATGGAATGGCTTTTTCTTTGGCATATCATATTGTTTTCAAATGTTGTTGCCACAGATGCCTTCCAAGACTCGAGCTCAGGACGGAGCTGGTACCTCCCGAGGGAGGGAATCTACACCCAATCCACCTCCTGTTCCTCCAACATTGGCTGAGGCGATTGCCGCCTTAGTGAACGCAACTGCTGACAATACCCGCTTCCTAAGAGAAATGGCAGGCCAACAGTTCCAGCAGCCTGGTGGGCGGGGCTATCAACAAGGCCCCCGCGAAACTTCTTATTTGGACTTCTCGGAAACCCGTCCACCACTATTTGTTAAAGCTGAAGATCCACTGGAAGCCGATGAATGGATACGGGTTATTGAGCAGAAATTTGGTCTTCTGCGCTGTTCAGAGACACAGAAGCCTTTATTCGCAGCACAACAACTACGCGGCCCTGCCAGCACTTGGTGGGGTAATTTTGTGGTCGTTCAGCCGGCCAATCATCAAGTAACCTGGGAGGAATTCAAAGTGGCATTCCGTGAGCATTATATACCCGAAGGCATTCTACATATGAAGCAAGAAGAGTTCATGAAGCTAAAACAAGGAGGAGATACTGTCAATCAGTATCTCAACAAGTTCAATCATCTATCACAATATGCAATCGATCAGGTGAACACTGATCTGAAAAAGAGAAACTGCTTCATGAGAGGATTAAACGATCGATTACAGAGAAAAATGGTCGCCTGCATAGATCTCACGTATGGAAAGGCTGTCAGTACAGCCCTATCTGTTGAAGCAAAATATGTAGGTTCCGGAAAGAACAAGGGATTTGGTGGTGAGAAGACTAATCAGGGCCAGGCAAAAAGGCAACGGTTTATTCTCCGGCCTTCTAACCAGACTCCTCCACGTACACCAACCTTCCCTTTCAAGCAGCCAATAATTATTCGTCCCAATAAAGCCCCCACTGCCCCAAGTCAGCCGGGTGCCCCAGGCACTCAATTCCCTGCCTTGCCCAACTCTTCAACCGGATGTTTTAATTGTGGCAAGTCTGGACATTTCATCAAGGATTGCCCATATCCCAAGCAGAATCAAGCAAATAATCAGCAAGGATCGGGGAATTCCTCACAAAACAAGGGAAATGTTAAGGGCAAAAATTTTAAGAAGACGGGACGCGTATACTATACACAAGTGGCCACTACACCGGAAGGAGAACCGGTGATGATGGGTACGTTTCTCGTGGCCAGTTACCCTGCAATTATTCTTTTTGATTCCGGTGCTTCTCATACGTTCATTAGCAAGAAATTTGTGGAGCAACATCACATTGCAAGCCATGAATCAAAAGAGGGATTTAAAATACACTCACCCGGGGGACAAATCTTTACTAGAGAAGTGGCCTATCAAGTGCCCGTATCATTGGCCGGACGGGACTTTCCTACCAATATGATCGTCCTGAAAGGCCAAGACATAGATGTTATTTTGGGTATGAATTGGTTGGCCAAGCATAAGGCAACACTCAATACTGATCAAAGAACCATCAGGTTGAGCCATAATCAAGAAGAAATTCTTTTGTCCATCCCTATTCCAAATAAAATTACTGGCAGAGTTTATGAAGTCATGGTACCGGAAATCAAGGATATTCCGGTAGTGTGCGAGTTTCCTGATGTCTTTCCCGAGGATTTGCCGGGATTGCCACCTGAGCGGGAGGTAGAGTTTGTAATAGAGTTGAAGCCCGGTACGGCTCCCATTTCTCGAAGATCGTACCGTATGCCTCCTAATGAGTTGGCAGAGTTGAAGATTCAGTTGCAAGACCTCCTGGAGAAAGGATTCATCCGGCCAAGCTCATCGCCATGGGGTTGTCCAGCCATATTCGTCAAAAAGAAGGATCAAACCTTACGAATGTGCGTGGATTATCGGACCCTGAATGAGGTCACCATCAAAAACAAGTACCCTCTT
This sequence comes from Zea luxurians, assembly GCA_029449295.1. Taxonomy (NCBI): domain Eukaryota; kingdom Viridiplantae; phylum Streptophyta; class Magnoliopsida; order Poales; family Poaceae; genus Zea; species Zea luxurians. The sequence continues at coordinate 15,960,827 of JAOPSE010000063.1, forward strand.
CCAAGGATTGACATTCTATTTGATCAACTGACTGGAGCAAGGGTATTTTCAAAGATTGATCTCCGATCGGGCTATCACCAGATCTGTATTCGGCCCGAAGATATACCAAAGACCGCGTTCACTACGCGATATGGGTTATTTGAATATTTGGTAATGTCTTTCGGGTTAACAAATGCTCCGGCCCACTTCACATATTTGATGAACTCGGTGTTCATGCCTGAGCTAGACAAGTTTGTGGTGGTCTTCATTGATGACATTTTGATATATTCCAAGAATGAAGAGGAGCACGCCCAACATTTACGGATCGTATTAACGCGCCTGAGGGAACATCAGTTGTATGCCAAGTTCAGCAAGTGCGCGTTTTGGCTGGAGGAAATTCAATTTCTGGGACATGTTTTATCTGCCAGAGGGATTGCGGTAGATCCCAGCAAAGTCAAGGACATTTTGGAGTGGAAACCCCCGACCACTGTTCATCAGGTCCGAAGTTTCCTTGGACTGGCTGGATATTATCGCAGATTTATACCAGACTTTTCTAAGCTTGTGAAGCCAATCACAAGTTTATTGAAGAATGACGTTAAATTCAATTGGTCTTCGAAGTGTGATGAAGCCTTTGAACAATTGAAGACATTATTAACCACTGCTCTGGTATTAGCTCAACCGGACATCACCAAGCCTTTTGATGTATATTGTGATGCATCTGGCAGTGGACTCGGCTGCGTGCTAATGCAAGAAGGCCGAGTAATTGCGTATGCTTCACGGTAGTTACGCCGACATGAGGAGCATTACCCAACTCATGATCTGGAGCTAGCTGTTGTGGTTCATGCCCTGAAAATTTGGCGTCACTATCTGCTGGGAAATGTCTGTCATATCTATACAGATCATAAAAGCTTGAAGTACATCTTCACCCAGTCAGAATTGAACATGAGGCAGAGGCGATGGCTTGAGCTTATTAAGGACTATGAACTGGAAATTCATTATCACCCAGGCAAAGCCAATGTTGTGGCAGATGCACTAAGCCGCAAGGTTTCCTGCCATTGTTTAACGATGAAGACCTCTGACAACACTTTATGTCAAGAGTTGGAGAAGCTAAACCTGGGAATGGTCCAACAAGGAACTCTGAATCAGTTAAAGCTTGAGTCAGTCCTCTTGCAAAGGATAATTAATGCCCAAAAGGATAACGAGGGCATGAGACACATTCGTGAGAAGTTAAGGGCTGGAAAAGCCAAATGCTTCAAAGAAGATGAACAAGGCATTGTATGGTTTAATAACCGCATAGTGGTGCCAAAGAATGAAGAGCTCCGCCAGCAAATTCTTGATGAAGCACATCTTAGCCGCTACTCTATTCATCCCGGAAGCACTAAGATGTACCAAGACTTGAAGCAACATTACTGGTGGACAAAGATGAAGATCGAAATTGCACGCTATGTGGCTAGATGTGACACCTGTAGTCGTGTCAAGGCCATACATTTGAAAGCTGCCGGTCCATTACAGTCACTACCAATACCGACATGGAAATGGAAAGACATAAGTATGGACTTTATCGTGGGATTGCCCAGGACCGCAAAAGGGTATGACTCTATTTGGGTTATCATTGATCGACTTACCAAGATCGCCCACTTCCTCCCTGTCAAAGTAAAATATCCCGTCATTACCTATGCGGAGTTATACATTGCCCGCATTCTCAGTTTGCACGGTGTTCCGAAGACTATAGTGTCGGATCGTGGACCACAATTTGTATCCAAATTCTGGGAAGAACTTCATAGATCCCTGGGTACTAAACTGCTCCACAGTTCGGCCTATCATCCTCAAACCAGTGGACAAACTGAGAGAGTGAACCAGATACTTGAAGATATGCTGCGGACATGTGTTCTGGACTTCTCACAGAAATGGGATGAATGTTTGCCCTTGGCGGAGTTTTCATATAATAATAGCTATCAAGAAAGTATCAAGATGGCACCCTTCGAAGCTTTATATGGACGACGATGTCGTACTCCGCTAAATTGGTCTGAACCTGGGGAAAGGTGCTTCTTTAGGCCTGATATGGTGAAGGAGGTCGAGGCTAAGGTTCAGAAAATTATTCATAATATGAAGAAAGCACAAGCTCGTCAGAAGAGTTATGCAGACAAACGGCGAATGCCCTTATATTTCCTGGAAGGAGACTATGTCTACCTGAAGGTCTCACCAATGAAGGGAGTATCGCGTTTTGGGGTTAAAGGGAAGCTTGCACCACGATATATTGGTCCTTTTCTTATTTTGGAAAGATATGGGTCAGTGGCATACCGACTCCAACTACCCGAAACATTGTCTGCTGTGCATAATGTGTTCCACGTGTCACAATTGAAGAAGTGTCTTCGGGTTCCTGATCGAACCGTTGAAGTGACAGATGTTGTCCTTGAACCGGACTTGACATACTCTGAGCACCCTATTCGAGTCTTGGATCAAAAGGACAGGGTTACCCGGAGAAAAACTCTCAAGTTTTATAAGATACAGTAGAACCAGCATTCCGAAGATGAGGCTACATGGGAAACTCAAGACTTTTTAGATAAGAATTTCCCAGACTTTTTAGCCTCTTGTAAATTGTAAAGCCTGTATAGTTGTTGTAATAAAGGAATAAATTCCCACACCACCCCTGCCTTGTACCAGAAATAAGGAAATAAAAGTATGTCGCGTTTCCTTTTCCATTACTTACCCTAGGACTTTTAATCTCGGGACGAGATTCTTTTATGGGGGGAAGGATGTAACACCCCTGGTGTTACTGTAACTAAAACCTGAGCATAGCATCATAAGCATTGGCATTGCATATGTTTGACACACCTAGAGTGCATTCACTAGGCAAAAATTTCAAACAAGTTGTATTGTTTAAGTGTTTTTGCAAATAGAACCTTGGTTAGGGAACTTAACCCTAAATAGGGAATACAGGGGTAAGACCTAACCCAAATTGAGAAAACCTAAAGGCTTTAGGGAAAGAGTCATAAAATATCCCCAAAAATAAAGTTGAATCACATTTATACCCCTGGGATACCAAAAACCCTAAATGGAACCCTGGAAAACCCTAAAACCAAACCCTAGGGACCTATGTGCAAAATTAGTCCACTTTTGGACTAAAGTGCAAAAACCAAGTTAAATAAGTAACTTAAGTCATTTGGGTCACAAATATGTGAATTTACAAGCCAAACCCTAAGTTTTGGACCTATTTGCAAAAGGACCCCCAATTGTGATTCTTATACTAAGTCTGAAATCAGGGTTATAGGCCCAACTTTAGAGCTGTGTAGCTTTCAAAATAGTGAGAATTCATATTAAGTCACCACATCAAAATTGTAGCCTAATCATGGGAGAACAACTTTGCTTAAGGGTGTGAGCATAGTTGTTAAGAAAAAACTGGAGATAATTGAGCCTGAAGTTGGACTGTCAGACTAGTACAGTCTGAATTTCAAGTTGACAGTGACTTTGCTCTAAGTTTGAGAGCCAATTCAACTAAGATCCAGTGCAAGTTTGAGAATGATTTCCATAACAAACTTGTAGCTGGTAGGTGGCACTACAACTTTGATGCAGAAGGCTGGTTCTGGTGCCACATAAAAACCGAAGGAAATCAAGCTCCAACTTGGTCTGTCAGACAAGCTTTGTACTGAATCAGGGCGCACTGTTCACCGATCTTCAGAAAGATCGCGCCGACGATAAGAATGCCACGGCGGTCGGGATAGGTCGTCGGCGGCCACGGTAAAAGGTTTTTGCAACGTGGCGTTAAAACGGGGAGGTGGCAGGCCCTGGTTAATCGGCGGCCACCGTGCCATCACCGTGGTTCTGCCGTAGCTAGGCTCGCCGTACCTCCCTTGTACATCGACTCATCGGATAAGACCTCGCCGCCGGCCGATTACTGCCACGCGCCACGTGCTTAAGCACTAGTCCTCATCGTGGTGACTCATCGATTGCATGCCCGGCGATCACCGGAGCCACTGCCACGGTGAAAGCCACTTTTCCCCGTACTGAGCTCGCCTCCCCTCTCCGGCCGCCAGCACCCCTCAGCCAAATTCTTCACCGTCGCTCGATGCGCCTATAAATTGAGTGCGCCACTAGCTCCGTAGGGTAGTCAAGAACCCCGCCACCAAGAATTACCCTCAGTGGATCCTCAACGAGCGCGAATCTTACAATTCCCCCAAATCGGTTCAAACAAGCCGCAAGAACACTTCGCCGTGGTCAGTGCAATTCAGGTCCGATCATGTTGTCTCTAGCCTTGTTCTAACATCTCTAAGCTCTCCTCAAACTCCTTGGCCCTTTAGTTTGAACTAAACCGCCGTAGATTACTGGGAACGCACGGTTCTATTGGTTACTTCCGCTGCGTCCGTGGCCAGGGACATTTGGGTAGCCATTTGTGCAATTAACTTAGGGGAATCAATGGTTGGGACGTGAATTTGGTTTCGACCGAAGTAGGGCATCAGTCCTTAGGTAAATCGACCGGTACAGGTGCTCGCCGGAGCCTCCCTGCGCCCACCGCCGTCGTGGACTTTCCCCTATGAATAAATGAAAACCGAAGGGGCTTTCTGTAAACCGTCAGCGACACATGAGAATAGTGTCTGAACCCGTTCACAGTTAGACAGAAACGCGAGGGCCCCTGTGCAAAGTAGCCAGCGCGCGCGGGCGCGGGCGCCTTTCCCTATGGATTGGGCCGCCTGGGCCGAAACCAGCCCATTACTGTTGAAGCCTTTTCCTTTTTCTTTTTCAGCAGAGCTTTGGAAATCTGTTAAAAATTGTAGAAAAATCCTAAAATTGTGAAACCAATTTTCCTAGGCTTGTTATTTTCCCTAGAATTTAATAAAAATAGTTTTATGATTTTTAGAGGAAATAAGAAATTTTAAGGCGTTTTAAATAGTTTAAAGTCTCAGTTATGGATTTTTAGAAAATAGATAATAAGTCCAAAAATGTTCAAAATTTTTATATGAGTTCCTTATATTATTTAGAAGCCTTGGGTAAAAATTGGGTTGATTTGGACCTTGTTTGATCACCAAATCCCAAAACACCCCCCTGCCCTTTGAACTCCTTTACCGACTCCGGAAACCCTAAGTTCTCGGAGTTCCGTGAAGGAAAGTTATATTCAAGACTTAGATAATAAATCTTTATTATCTTTGCACTCTCATGAGCATTACATGGCATTCATTCTTATATATGTATATATATGGTTATGTTAGAACGCGAAGAAGAAGTGGAAGTCACCGAAGAAAGGACACCACCACCCTCGGATTCTCAGGCAGGCAACTGCTTCTACTTTGATATTTGTGGATCCGAGCCAGACTCACCTGTGAACGAAGGCAAGCCCCGGTGCATTTGCCACCTCCCTTGATGTTTTTAAAATCTTTCTCACTTGCTTGCTGCATTAGGTGATAGGAGTTGATTGCTTAAACAATTCCTGCATTACCTTCCTTAAACTTGATTACCTTCCTTGAAACCCTGTTTTTACAAAAAGGTTTTTCTATGCTTAGTATTTCTTCAGAAAAACAAAAGGATTTGTTTTACAAAAGATGTTTGGCAAAGTGGGAGGGTTGTTTTCGAAAATAAAATTTGATGGTGAATCCATCACGGTCGTGATGGATTCAACATCGGAAAAGATGTACCTCTGCCAGGTACCAAGTTTTTGGGTTAAAAGATTAAGCTGAGACCGGGCGGGTGACTTGCATGAGAAGAGAGTCTCGGTGTAGTGTCTCCGTCTGAGTCGATTAAGGACCGTCTCGATGTAGGCTTGATGATCGAGGACCCTTTAACCGGTCACATGCCTCGTCATGGGTAAGCCTTGCCTCGGGCAGACTAAGGCCAGAATAAGATAACACGAAATGGGCGTGGAGCGGTGGCGAGAGTAGCGTGTACCCTCCGTGGCAAGAGGCTGGACGGTGGTGTATCTGTGCTCTCGGTTTGCGTGAACCTGATCTGGTCTTAAGAACCCCGGTGGCGGGTTGACATATGCAAGGGTTAAGTGCTACATATGTCGTGTGATTGGAGATCCTCAGCTGAGTATAATCGATTCGGATCGCCGTACCTTCGCGGTTATGAAGACTTGGTCACTGCCCTACATATAGCATTCCACTAAAGATGATGGGTTTTTGTTAAGAAATTGGCTAGTGCAGGACCAGTGATTGAACTAGGGTAGAAAGAACTCTAGTTGCAGGTAATTGTACTTAACTTGACAAATAAAATTGGATTTTTAAGGATCCACTTTAGTAAGCATTTCTGCAAAACAGAGTCTTTGATTATTGAAAAGCCTTACCTTGACTCCCTTAAGCCAGCATACCCTTGAGAGTCTTTTCTTTAGTCAGGTAAGACTTGCTGAGTAATTCCATACTTAGGGTTTATCCCTTCGTTGTTTTTAGGTGAGGAAGTAGCAGATTTCTGTTGCTTCTGTGCCAAGGTGGTTCCTAAGGAGGAGAAACAAGAGTGAAGATGCGAGAGGACTTGGTCCTCCATATAGAAAACTTTTGTGAAAAACTTATCGGGAGGAGTTTGTGCCTCCCTTGGTATGTGTAATAATACTACTCAGCACTCGCTTATATTTCTGGTCTGTAATAAACAACTCAATCTTACTTTTTAAATAAATGTAAGTTATGTAATCGCTTCCGCATTTCTTTATCTCCGATGTTCTATAATGTCTGCAAGACGGGTGAAACGTTCCTGGAAAGGTAAGGAAAGATACCGAGCTTGTCAAGTAGTTCAGGGGCACCTACAGGGTGTCTGAGGTCCGTTGGACAAGGACAACTGTAGGTGGGCCTAATTACTTGGGAGGTTCCGTCACAAAAGCAGTTATACAATGTGCTAAGGGAACTGTAGAACTCACCAGTTCCAAAGGAGAAAGATTCGAAGTTGAGAATACCATAACCGCCTCTATCCGACTTGCCATATATCAGGTGGATGGAAAATTTGTGGGTAGAAACGTCCGTGTGGTTAGAGACTTTCTAGATGTCTTTCCTGAAGAGTTACCCAGAATGCCACCAGATAGGGAAGTTGAATTTTTCATTGACCTCTTACCTGGTACCGCTCCTATTTGAAAAAGGCCATATAAGATGTCAGTGAAAGAATTAAAAGAACTTAAGAAACAATTAACAGAGTTGCAAGAAGCAGGGTACATTCGTCCGAGTTCCTCACCTTGGGGGAGCACCAGTACTATTTGTACAGAAGAAGTATGGTTCACAAGGGATGTGTGTGGACTATAGATCACTTAATGATGTCAGCATTAAGAACAAGTACCCTTTACCTCATATTGAAGACTTGTTTGATTAGATCAGAGGTGCTAGGGTGTTCTCTAAGATTGACCTCAGGTCGGGTTATCACCAAATGAAGATAAGGCCATCTGATATTCCCAAGACGACTTTCTCTACCCGATATGATCTATATGAGTTCACAGTCATGTCGTTTGGCTTAACTAATGCACCAACCTACTTCATGAATCTGATGAACAAGGTGTTCATGGAGTATCTTGATAGATTCGTCGTGGTATTCATTGACGACATTCTCATTTATTCCAAGAATGATAGTGATCATGAGGAACATATGTGGATGGTGCTACAAAAGCTACGGGATAATCAACTCTATGCCAAGTTTAGCAAGTGTGAGTTCTAGATTGATGAAGTGCCATTCCTTGGACACATCATCTCTAATGGTGGAACATGGAGAACCACCCGGGAAAACAGTGCTACCACAAGGGTGGTATGGGACACCCTTGGCTGACTAATTAGGAAAGCTAGTGGATGACTACCTTACCCGAAAGGGGCAAGGGCAGTAGGGGAGTGGTCAGTGTAGGGAGGTCCTTGGGTTGATTTTGCTGCGATAGCGATCAGGCGAGGGATCCCTGCATTGGAGCTTCCTAGAAACTGTAGCGGGTTTTCTGAAGCTAGTGGAACTTTGTAAAGGCCTCGTAGTGTTATCCTACCTGGCTTCCTTGGTCGAGGTGTATGGGAAGTCGCGATCCCTTGGCAAATGGGTAACATGACTTGTGGATAAAGATGTGCAACCTCTGCAGAGTGTAAAACTGGTATATCAGTCGTGCTCACGGTCATCAGCGGCTCAGACCCTCACATGATTAATTTATGGAATTAAATTCAATTTATCATTTGCATCACATTGTGATTAATTTTCTGGTTTGGTATTTACTTACATTTAGTAACTGCTAATAAAATTTGACCAACTTATTAAAAGCTATGCTCAGCTTTAACCATTATTTATTGATCAGCCTTACACTTCACATGAACTCCCACCTTTGGTGAGTTCATGCACATTATTCTCCACAATTTGTTGAGCTATGATCTTTTGTGAGCTCACTCTTGCGATATATAACCCCCCCATAGGTGAAGAGCAGGTGGTCCAAGAGGAGCCCTATAATGAGGAGTACGAGTTGATCTAGGTGGCGTCTCCCAGTCAGCTTGATGGCGCCAGGGAATAATATTTAGTTCACTTTATTGTTATTATTTATTTCTGTAAGACTTCCGCTATGTAATAATGATACTTGTGACATTTATCTCAATACACTTTGTCATTATATGTGATGTTGTTCTTTGGCGCACATATGAGACACACCCGGCTTTATCCCTTAAAACCGGGTGTGAAAGTGATTCATCATGGTGGCTGACACCTAGGACACGCACTCACGTGTGGACGTGGTGGAGCGGGCTATGTTGCTGGTGTGGTCGAAGACTAGTGGGACATGTGTCCAGGACATGGGGGATGCACACACGGTGCGATACTGACGTTGGTTTGGTGGATGAGCCTCAAAACCACCCTGCGCTATGGATGGCAGGTTTTGCTGAGTTTGGGCCTTAAAACTTAGTGGCGGTGGTTTAGAGGGAACTAGTGGTATCACGTGGCGTCACAACGAAGGGTGCATCAAGACGAGGCAACTTCATGTGGAACGCGTGGCCATCAGATCGAAAACCTAGGAGTTGGTCTATTTTGCCCCTAGCGGAGTGGATAGACTCTATGTAAATAGGGGTAGTTTAGGAAATAGAAATAACCCTATATAAATAGAGAGGAGGGTTGGCTAGTTTAGTATCTCTTGGCTGCCATTTATTTAGGCTTCTTGTTTTAGAACTCCTAGTTTTCTCTCTAGGTAGTCACCAGTTGAGCTGAAGGATCCGCAGCGATTTTAAAACTGTCAAATGTGTTTGTGATCTGCATGTTTAATCCGAGGAAGGATCGCTAGTATGGTCCATAAATTTTGGTCGGCCTCAAATTTAGTTTCTACCCTTGCTGATTTTCTGAAGTCTCTTGTTCTTGAGTTCATCATCTCTTTGTTCTTGAGGATTTTGGAGAACCATCGAGTTCTTAATTGCTTCGATGTTGTTAGCATTTGTTGGTGGATAAGATTTACTCTTTGGATCACTACTTACACCCAAATGGTGTTGTTTGTGGTTGTGATCCCTTCGATCTTGTTTTGAGTTCGTTCTAGAAAACCCCAACAAAACCCCATTCTTCTCGGGTTTTTGAATTGGCGATTCGATTTCTAAGTTGCTCGGGTTGATACTTCATTAGTGGACTTATTTCCCCCTGCACAAACTATCTGCAAAGTTTGAGCCTATTATGGGCATTTCTCTTTGCCCGGCACTGTCGCCCGTGTGTGTGGCACTGCCGGACCTAAGGCCGGCACTGCCGCTTCTGCTTCATGGTGTTTCTGACTCTGATTTTATAGGAAGTTAAGTCTTCTTGTCTTCAGGTTTTTGATGCAGTCAAATGACACTGGTTTGCATTATAGTCTGATTGGTTGCTTTTGAGCCCTTGAGGGTTTCTAGGTTGAGCTTTGGGATCAAAGTCATGTGCTCGTAAGTCGAGAATTTTTAGTGGCTCCCATTCACCCCCTCCTGCCTCTGGTCGCCTCACCGGTCCTTCACTTCTCATTTATGGTGTAATGTTATTCTATCCATTATTTTCTTATTTGCATGTATTGCTACGCATAGAAGCGAGGTGACGAGAAATTTAAAGCCCAACATTTGGGCAGCTAGACAGCAGGTTATCGCAAGTAAAAACTCAAGTTGTGCCCTTGATCACATTCTTTGACCTAATAATGTTCTTGTTTCTGATATTCACCATGGCGTGCTTAGACTAAATTTATGGGACCTAATATGTTACCTAGTTTTGTTTACCTTACACCTTTCAAACAAATGAATTATTTCATTAATTGGAACATGGAGAACCACCTGACAGTGCTACCACAAGGGTGGAATGGGACACCCTTGGCCAATTAATTATGAAAGCTAGGGAGTGCTAACACAAGGGTGGAATGGGACACCCTTGGCCAATTAATTAGGAAAGCTAGGGAGATATTACCTTACTCGAAAGGGGCAAGCGGGGATTGAATCGTTGCATAGTATAGGGATGTTCTCGGGTCGATCATGCTACGATGGTTGTTCGGACGAAGGATTAGGGATGGGAACGGGTCGAGTTCGGGTCGAATAGAGTAAATACTCGCCCGTCACCAAAACCGCGGGGATTACCATTGCCTGCCCGCGACTATACCCGCGGGTAAAATTTTGTACCCATGTCAATACCCGTCGGGTATCGGTCAGGTATCGGATACCCGTCGGGTATAACATCAAGCATTCAGTTACAACACGTAGGAGAAATTATTTGCTAACCGCATATGAGTAACATCCTTACAACTACAAGACAACATTACAAAAATAATTTAGTTACAAGGCAACATTACAATAAAAAATGTGTCCATGAAATTGAGCCACAAGTCAACATTAATTCAGTTACATAGAAAATACAGTAGCACAATGTGTGATGGAGATACTAGACAAAATCTTGTGCTTGATATGGACACCAAAGCGCTCAAGGAAATTTGGAAATGGGGCACAACTTCGTTTTTTTTGGCTTAAACGCCGGCAAGCAGTGCACGATCCACAGAAACAACATGTAGGGGATGTAGACTTCCATAAATCAGAAGAGGGAATTGCCAGATAGTACCTTAGGGTGTTAGATAAGAGGATGCCTTCCTGCAAGGACATGGCCTCGGTGACAGAAGCGGCGTCGTGTGTGACTGTGTGAAGAGGGAGAGGGAGGGAGATAGATAGAGATTTGTCAGCACCTGCACCGCCGCGCTTGGGGCCAAACCTGCATCGAGGCATGGAACAGTGGAGGTCGAACTGCTGGAGGGGATGGCCAAATGGAGAATGCCAAAGCAGGACTGCAGGAGCATGGTGAGCATGGGCGAGTCTCTTATAGTCTTGCCTCCTAGTCCTGGTGATGACGACTGTATGTGGAAGTCGGGAGTACGAGTGAGACCCACGAGTTAAATTTTGTGCCCGAACCCAAACCCGACGGGTCAGATATCTGACGGATATCAGAACCCGCGGGTAAAATTGCCATCCCTACGAGGGATTCATATGTCCCTTTTGCCTGAAACTGTAGTGGGTTTTGTCAAACTAGTGGAACTTTAGAAAAGCCTCGTAGTGATATCCTGTCTCGCCTTCTCGGTAGAGGTGTATCGGATTCTAGACCCATGGCAGATGGGTATCATGGTGAAAGGGAAATGTGCCCTTGGGCCATTTCTAAGTATTTTGGTGATTTAGTGCCCAACACAGGTGCCTAATTGTAAAATGGTGGACAAAGTACAAATCAAGGATAAAGGTATGTTTCTCAGACTTAGTACATTGTTTTATGGACTAATGTATTGTGTCTAAGTGCTGGAAACAGAAAAAATCGAGTTGGAGAAGAAATGGCTCGAGCAACCAAAGTCTGCCCAGTCTGGGTACACCGGACTGTCCGGTGTGCACCGGACATGTCCGGTGCGCCAGGCTGGCTCGGCGCGAAGTGGCTGCTCTCGGGAATTCACCAGCGACGTACGGCTAAAATTCACCGGACTGTCCGGTGTGCAACGGTCGGCCGGGCCAACGGTCGGCCGCGCAATCTGCGCAGGACACGTGGCCGAGCCAACGGCTAGAAGACGGCACCGGACTGTCCGGTGTGCACCGGACATGTCCGGTGCGCCAACGGCTCCCAGATCTGCAACGGTCGGCAACGGTCGGCAGCGCCATTTTAGGAAGGAAATCGGGCACCGGACAGTGTCCGGTGTGCACCGGACTGTCTGGTGCACCCGACGACAGAAGGCAAGATTGGCCTTCCAGATTTGCTCTCAACGGCTCCTAGCTGCCTTGGGGCTATAAAAGGGACCCCTAGGCGCATGGAGGAGAACACCAAGCAACCTTAGAGCATTATTGATCATCCACACTCAGTCTTTGCGCATTCGTTTGTCATTCTCAGTGATTCGAGCTCCGTTCTAGTGAGAACTTTGAGATAGTCTTTTGAGCTCGATTCTTGGCCGTGTGTGTGCGCATTTTGTTGTGGATTTGTGTGTGTTGCTGTCCTCCCTTACTCCGTATTTCTTGTGAATCTCAAGTGTAAGGGCGAGAGGCTCCAAGTTGTGGAGAATCCTCGCAAACGGGATATTGAAAGGCAAAACAAAACACCGTGGTATTCAAGTTGGTCTTTGGACCGCTTGAGAGGGGTTGATTGCAACCCTCGTCCGTTGGGACGCCACAACGTGGAGTAGGCAAGCGTTGGTCTTGGCCGAACCACGGGATAAACCACTGTGTCATCTCTGTGTTTGATCTCTTGTGGTATTGTGTTTTGTTGAGACTCCTCTTTGGCCACTTGGCGATTATTGTGCTAACACTTAACAAGTTTTTGTGGCTATAAGTTTAAGTTTTCACAGGATCACCTATTCACCCCCCCCCCCTCTAGGTGCTCTCAATTGGTATCGGAGCCGTTCTCTTCACAAAGGGACTAACCGCCCGAAGAGATGGATCCTAAAGGGAAGGGTATCGTGATCAACGACAAAGAGAAGGAATCCTTCGTCAACGAGCCGAAGGACGATAAGCCTACCGACTCCGGCTCGGGCCACAGACGGAAGGAAGGGAAGAAGAAGAAGACAAGGCGCATCAAGGAGATCGTCTACTACGACGACAGCGATGAGTCTACTTCTTCCCAAAAGGACGACAACAACGACTACAAAAAGACGGTCAATTCGAACTTTTCATTTGATTATTCTCGTATTCAACATAGTTCGAATTCGCATTTGCTTTCCATTCCTCTTGGCAAACCTCCACACTTCGATGGGGAGGACTACGGATTTTAGAGTCACAAAATGCGTAGTCACTTATTCTCTCTCCATCCAAGCATTTGGGAGATTGTAGAGAATGGAATGAAGTTTGATAGCTCGGATAACTCTATGCTCATAAATGAACAAATCCATAGAAATGCACAAGCTACTACTGTTCTCTTAGCGTCCTTGTGCAGGGAAGAGTACAACAAGGTGAGCGGCTTGGACAATGCCAAGCAAATATGGGACACCCTCAAAATCTCTCATGAGGGGAATGACATCACCATGCTCACCAAAATGGAGTTGGTGGAGGGCGAGCTTGGACGATTCGCCATGATAAGGGGAGAGGAGCCAACCCAAACGTACAACCGGCTCAAGACCCTTATCAACAAAATAAGGAGCTACGGAAGCACACGATGGACGGACCACGACGTCGTCCGCCTAATGCTAAGGTCCTTTACCGTTCTTGATCCTCATCTCGTAAACAATATTCGTGAGAATCCCAGGTACACGATGATGACGCCCGAGGAGGTACTCGGAAAATTCGTAAGCGGGCAGATGATGATCAAGGAGGCGAGATATGTGGACGACGCTCTAAACGGTCCAATCAATGAACCTCAACCCGTTGCTCTCAAGGCAACGAGGAGCAAGGAGGCGCTACCGAGCAAGGTGGCGCAAGTTGAGGCGGCCGGGCTAAATAATGAGGAGATGGCCCTCATCATTAAGCGCTTCAAGACGGCGCTTAAGGGTCGCAAGGGACAGCCAAGCAAGACCAAGACAAAGGAGAAGCGCTCGTGCTTCAAATGTGGTAAGATTGGTCATTTCATTGCTAACTGTCCCGATAATGAAAGTGACCAGGAAAAGGGGAACAAAAGGGAGAAGAAGAAGCATTACAAGAAGGCCAAGGGCGAGGCACATATCGGAAAGGAGTGGGATTCGGATTGCTCCTCCTCCGACTCCGACAATGAAGGACTCGCCGCCACCGCCTTCAACAAGTCATCCCTCTTCCCCAACGAGCGTCACACTTGCCTCATGGCAAGGGAGAAGAAAGTAAGCACTCATAATGCCAATACTTATGATTCTTCTAGTGATGATGAGTCTAGTGAGGATGAAATAGATTACTCCAGTTTATTCAAGGGATTGGATAGAACTAAGATAGCTAAGATTAATGATTTGATTGATGCCTTGAATGAAAAGGATAGAATCTTGGAAAAACAAGAAGATCTTTTATATGAAGAGCATGATAAATTTGTTAGTGCACAAAATTCACTTGCTCTAGAAGTTAAAAGAAATGGAATGCTTTCTTGTGAACTTTCTACTTGTAACGAAACCATTTCTTCTTTAAAAGGTGAAATTAATGATTTAAATGCTAAGCTAGAAGTAGCAAGTAAATCTAACTCTTGTGTTGAACATGTTGAAATTTGCACTAAGTGTAAGGATGTTGATATTAATGCTTGTTGTGAACACTTAGTTTCAATTTCAAAACTAAATGATGAAATGGCTAGTCTTAGAGCTCAACTTAAGACTAGCAAGAATGAATTTGATAAGCTGAAATTTGCAAGGGATGCCTACACGATTGGTAGACACCCCTCAATTAAGGATGGACTTGGCTACAAGAGGGAAGCCAAGGACTTGACAAGCCATAAGGCTCCTATCTCCGCCAAGGAGAAAGGGAAGGCCCCTATGGCAACTAGTGCTAAAAAGAACCATGCTTTTATGTACCATGGTAAGAGACAAACTAGAAATACTTATAGGAGTTATAATGCCTTTGATTCTCATGCCATGTTTGCTTCTAGTTCTTATTATGTGCATGATAGAAATGTTGGTAGGAGAAAAGTTATTCATAATATGCCTAGGAGAAATGTCGTTAATGTTCCTAGGAAAGTTTATGAACCTTCTACAATATATAATGCTTTAAATGCTTCCTTTGCTATTTGTAGAAAGGATAGGAAAATAGTTGCTAGGAAGTTAGGGGCAAAATGCAAGGGAGACAAAACTTGCATTTGGGTCCCTAAGGATATTTGTGCTAACCTTGCAGGACCCAACATGAGTTGGGTACCTAAGACCCAAGCCTAAATTTGCCTTGCAGGTTTATGCATCCGGGGGTTCAAGCTGGATCAAGCACGAGTTCTCCGCTCCCTAC
Source organism: Zea luxurians (assembly GCA_029449295.1). Lineage (NCBI taxonomy): Eukaryota > Viridiplantae > Streptophyta > Magnoliopsida > Poales > Poaceae > Zea > Zea luxurians. The sequence goes on from JAOPSE010000063.1 coordinate 15,976,042, forward strand.
ACACCTCAGCAAAATGGTGTGGTAGAGAGGAAGAACAGGACGCTCTTAGATATGGCGAGGACTATGCTTGGAGAATTCAAGACCCCTGAGTGCTTTTGGTCGGAAGCCGTGAACACGGCTTGCCACGCCATCAACAGGGTCTACCTTCACCGCCTCCTCAAGAAGACGTCGTATGAGCTACTAACCGGTAACAAACCCAATGTATCTTACTTTCGTGTATTTGGGAGTAGGTGCTACATTCTAGTGAAGAAGAGTAGAAATTCTAAATTTGCTCCCAAAGCTGTAGAAGGGTTTTTATTAGGTTATGATTCAAATACAAAGGCGTATAGGGTCTTCAACAAATCATCGGGTTTGGTTGAAGTCTCTAGCGACGTTGTATTTGATGAGACTAATGGCTCTCCAAGAGAGCAAGTTGTTGATTGTGATGATGTAGATGAAGAAGATGTTCCGACGGCCGCTATACGAACCATGGCGATTGGAGAAGTGCGGCCACAGGAACAAGATGAACGAGATCAACCTTCTTCCTCAACAACGGTGCTTCCCCCAACTCAAGACGATGAACAGGTTCATCAAAAGGAGGTGTGTGATCAAGGGGGAGCACAAGATGATCACGTGATGGAGGAAGAAGCGCAACCGGCACCTCCAACCCAAGTTCGAACGGTGATTCAAAGGGATCATCCCGTCGACCAAATTTTGGGTGACATTAGCAAGGGAGTAACTACTCTATCGTGATCAACGATAAAGAGAAGGAATCCTTCGTCAACGAGCCGAAGGACGATAAGCCTACCGACTCCGGCTCGGGCCACAGACGGAAGGAAGGGAAGAAGAAGAAGACAAGGCGCATCAAGGAGATCGTCTACTACGACGACAGCGATGAGTCTACTTCTTCCCAAAAGGACGACGACAACGACTACAAAAAGACGGTCAATTCGAACTTTTTATTTGATTATTCTCGTATTCAACATAGTTCGAATTCGCATTTGCTTTCCATTCCTCTTGGCAAACCTCCACACTTCGATGGGGAGGACTACGGATTTTGGAGTCACAAAATGCGTAGTCACTTATTCTCTCTCCATCCAAGCATTTGGGAGATTGTAGAGAATGGAATGAAGTTTGATAGCTCGGATAACTCTATGCTCATAAATGAACAAATCCATAGAAATGCACAAGCTACTACTGTTCTCTTAGCGTCCTTGTGCAGGGAAGAGTACAACAAGGTGAGCGGCTTGGACAATGCCAAGCAAATATGGGACACCCTCAAAATCTCTCATGAGGGGAATGACATCACCATGCTCACCAAAATGGAGTTGGTGGAGAGCGAGCTTGGACGATTCGCCATGATAAGGGGAGAGGAGCCAACCCAAACGTACAACCGGCTCAAGACCCTTATCAACAAAATAAGGAGCTACGGAAGCACACGATGGACGGACCACGACGTCGTCCGCCTAATGCTAAGGTCCTTTACCGTTCTTGATCCTCATCTCGTAAACAATATTCGTGAGAATCCCAGGTACACGATGATGACGCCCGAGGAGGTACTCGGAAAATTCGTAAGCGGGCGGATGATGATCAAGGAGGCGAGATATGTGGACGACGCTCTAAACGGTCCAATCAATGAACCTCAACCCGTTGCTCTCAAGGCAACGAGGAGCAAGGAGGCGCTACCGAGCAAGGTGGCGCAAGTTGAGGCGGCCGGGCTAAATAATGAGGAGATGGCCCTCATCATTAAGCGCTTCAAGACGGCGCTTAAGGGTCGCAAGGGACAGCCAAGCAAGACCAAGACAAAGGAGAAGCGCTCGTGCTTCAAATGTGGTAAGATTGGTCATTTCATTGCTAACTGTCCCGATAATGAAAGTGACCAGGAAAAGGGGAACAAAAGGGAGAAGAAGAAGCATTACAAGAAGGCCAAGGGCGAGGCACATATCGGAAAGGAGTGGGATTCGGATTGCTCCTCCTCCGACTCCGACAATGAAGGACTCGCCGCCACCGCCTTCAACAAGTCATCCCTCTTCCCCAACGAGCGTCACACTTGCCTCATGGCAAGGGAGAAGAAAGTAAGCACTCATAATGCCAATACTTATGATTCTTCTAGTGATGATGAGTCTAGTGAGGATGAAATAGATTACTCCAGTTTATTCAAGGGATTGGATAGAACTAAGATAGCTAAGATTAATGATTTGATTGATGCCTTGAATGAAAAGGATAGAATCTTGGAAAAACAAGAAGATCTTTTATATGAAGAGCATGATAAATTTGTTAGTGCACAAAATTCACTTGCTCTAGAAGTTAAAAGAAATGGAATGCTTTCTTGTGAACTTTCTACTTGTAACGAAACCATTTCTTCTTTAAAAGGTGAAATTAATGATTTAAATGCTAAGCTAGAAGTAGCAAGTAAATCTAACTCTTGTGTTGAACATGTTGAAATTTGCACTAAGTGTAAGGATGTTGATATTAATGCTTGTTGTGAACACTTAGTTTCAATTTCAAAACTAAATGATGAAATGGCTAGTCTTAGAGCTCAACTTAAGACTAGCAAGAATGAATTTGATAAGCTGAAATTTGCAAGGGATGCCTACACGATTGGTAGACACCCCTCAATTAAGGATGGACTTGGCTACAAGAGGGAAGCCAAGGACTTGACAAGCCATAAGGCTCCTATCTCCGCCAAGGAGAAAGGGAAGGCCCCTATGGCAACTAGTGCTAAAAAGAACCATGCTTTTATGTACCATGGTAAGAGACAAACTAGAAATACTTATAGGAGTTATAATGCCTTTGATTCTCATGCCATGTTTGCTTCTAGTTCTTATTATGTGCATGATAGAAATGTTGGTAGGAGAAAAGTTATTCATAATATGCCTAGGAGAAATGTCGTTAATGTTCCTAGGAAAGTTTATGAACCTTCTACAATATATAATGCTTTAAATGCTTCCTTTGCTATTTGTAGAAAGGATAGGAAAATAGTTGCTAGGAAGTTAGGGGCAAAATGCAAGGGAGACAAAACTTGCATTTGGGTCCCTAAGGATATTTGTGCTAACCTTGCAGGACCCAACATGAGTTGGGTACCTAAGACCCAAGCCTAAATTTGCCTTGCAGGTTTATGCATCCGGGGGTTCAAGCTGGATCAAGCACGAGTTCTCTGCTCCCTACACACCTCAGCAAAATGGTGTGGTAGAGAGGAAGAACAGGACGCTCTTAGATATGGCGAGGACTATGCTTGGAGAATTCAAGACCCCTGAGTGCTTTTGGTCGGAAGCCGTGAACACGGCTTGCCACGCCATCAACAGGGTCTACCTTCACCGCCTCCTCAAGAAGACGTCGTATGAGCTACTAACCGGTAACAAACCCAATGTATCTTACTTTCGTGTATTTGGGAGTAGGTGCTACATTCTAGTGAAGAAGAGTAGAAATTCTAAATTTGCTCCCAAAGCTGTAGAAGGGTTTTTATTAGGTTATGATTCAAATACAAAGGCGTATAGGGTCTTCAACAAATCATCGGGTTTGGTTGAAGTCTCTAGCGACGTTGTATTTGATGAGACTAATGGCTCTCCAAGAGAGCAAGTTGTTGATTGTGATGATGTAGATGAAGAAGATGTTCCGACGGCCGCTATACGAACCATGGCGATTGGAGAAGTGCGGCCACAGGAACAAGATGAACGAGATCAACCTTCTTCCTCAACAACGGTGCTTCCCCCAACTCAAGACGATGAACAGGTTCATCAAAAGGAGGTGTGTGATCAAGGGGGAGCACAAGATGATCACGTGATGGAGGAAGAAGCGCAACCGGCACCTCCAACCCAAGTTCGAACGGTGATTCAAAGGGATCATCCCGTCGACCAAATTTTGGGTGACATTAGCAAGGGAGTAACTACTCGATCTCGATTAGTTAATTTTTGTGAGCATTACTCCTTTGTCTCTTCTATTGAGCCTTTCAGGGTAGAGGAGGCCTTGCTAGATCCGGATTGGGTATTGGCCATGCAGGAGGAACTCAACAACTTCAAGCGCAATGAAGTTTGGACACTGGTGCCTCGTCCCAAGCAAAATGTTGTGGGAACCAAGTGGGTGTTCCGCAACAAACAGGACGAGCACGGGGTGGTGACGAGGAACAAGGCTCGACTTGTGGCAAAAGGTTATGCCCAAGTCGCAGGTTTGGACTTTGAGGAGACGTTTGCTCCTGTGGCTAGGCTAGAATCAATTCGTATCTTGCTAGCATATGCCGCTCACCATTCTTTCAGGTTGTACCAAATGGATGTGAAGAGCGCTTTCTTCAATGGGCCAATCAAGGAGGAGGTGTACGTGGAGCAACCCCCTGGCTTCGAGGATGAACGGTACCCCGACCACGTGTGTAAGCTCTCTAAGGCGCTCTATGGACTTAAGCAAGCCCCAAGAGCATGGTATGAATGCCTTAGAGACTTCTTAATTGCTAATGCTTTCAAGGTTGGGAAAGCCGATCCAACTCTTTTTACTAAGACTTGCGACGGTGATCTTTTTGTGTGCCAAATTTATGTCGATGACATAATATTTGGTTCTACTAATCAAAAGTCTTGTGAAGAGTTTAGCAGGGTTATGATGCAGAAATTCGAGATGTCGATGATGGGCGAGTTGAACTACTTCCTTGGGTTTCAAGTGAAGCAACTCAAGGACATCACTTTCATTTCCCAAACAAAGTACACGCAAGACTTGCTGAAGCGGTTTGGGATGAAGGACGCCAAGCCCGCAAAGACTCCGATGGGGACCGACGGACACACCGACCTCAACAAAGGAGGTAAGTCCGTTGATCAAAAAGCATACCGGTCAATGATAGGGTCTTTACTTTATTTATGTGCTAGCAGACCGGATATTATGCTTAGCGTATGCATGTGTGCTAGATTTCAATCCGATCCTAAGGAGTGTCACTTAGTGGCAGTGAAGCGAATTCTTAGATATTTGGTTGCTACGCCTTGCCTCGGGCTCTGGTATCCAAAGGGGTCTACCTTTGACCTGGTTGGATACTCAGATTCCGACTATGCTGGATGTAAGGTCGATAGGAAGAGTACATCAGGGACGTGCCAATTCTTAGGAAGGTCCCTGGTGTCGTGGAACTCTAAGAAACAAACCTCCGTTGCCCTATCCACCGCTGAGGCCGAGTACGTTGCCGCAGGACAGTGTTGTGCGCAACTACTTTGGATGAGGCAAATCCTCAGGGACTTTGGCTACAATCTGAGCAAAGTCCCACTCCTATGTGACAATGAGAGTGCTATCCGCATGGCGGAAAATCCTGTTGAACACAGCCGCACAAAGCACATTGACATCCGGCATCACTTTTTGAGAGACCACCAGCAAAAGGGAGATATCGAAGTGTTTCATGTTAGCACCGAGAACCAGCTAGCCGATATCTTTACCAAGCCTTTAGATGAGAAGACCTTTTGCAGGCTGCGTAGTGAGCTAAATGTCTTAGATTCGCGGAACTTGGATTGAATTGTAGCATATATGTATTTATGCTTTTGATCATGTTCCTTTTGCATTTTGTTGTTAAGTATGGTGCTCAAGTTGTACAAACACTCCCTAGACCTCACAAGTCCGTTGCAAAGTGATGCACAGTTTTAGGGGGAGATGTGTTACAACTTGACCCTTTGAGACTAACCATATGCTTGAGTTTGCTTGTTTTAGTCTCAAAGGAGAATTGAAAGGGAAAAGGTGGACTTGGACCATGAAAGACTTCCACTGCACTCCGATGAGAGGGTAACTTATTCCAAGTTCATCTCATGAACTCTTATTGCCATTTGCTCTTAATTGAAGATTTTGGTGAGGCAATGGGGTTATAGAGCCAAGATTAATCCCATTTTGGTGTTTGATGCCAAAGGGGGAGAAAATAAAGGCCAAAGCGATAAATGGATCAGCTACCACTTGAGAGATTTTGAAAATAGTAGAATAGAGCTTTTGGTTTGTCAAAACTCTTTTGTTGTCTCTCTTATCAAAAGTTGGCTTCTTGTGGGGAGAAGTATTGATTATGGGAAAAAGGGGGAGTTTTTGAAATCTTTGATCAATCTCTTTTGGAATGACTCTCTTTATGTTTCAACATGTGTGTTTGACTTAGAGATAGAGATTTGAGTTTGATTTGCAAAAACAAACCAAGTGGTGGCATAGAGTGATCCATATATGTCAAAATTGAATCAAAATAATTTGAGTTCTTATTTGAAGTGTTTTTGTACTTGTTCTACTTGCTTTATGTTGTGTTGGCATAAATCACCAAAAAGGGGGAGATTGAAAGGGAAATGTGCCCTTGGGCCATTTCTAAGTATTTTGGTGATTTAGTGCCCAACACAGGTGCCTAATTGTAAAATGGTGGACAAAGTACAAATCAAGGATAAAGGTATGTTTCTCAGACTTAGTACATTGTTTTATGGACTAATGTATTGTGTCTAAGTGCTGGAAACAGAAAAAATCGAGTTGGAGAAGAAATGGCTCGAGCAACCAAAGTCTGCCCAGTCTGGGTACACCGGACTGTCCGGTGTGCACCGGACATGTCCGGTGCGCCAGGCTGGCTCGGCGCGAAGTGGCTGCTCTCGGGAATTCACCGGCGACGTACGGCTAAAATTCACCGGACTGTCCGGTGTGCACCGGACTGTCCGGTGAGCCAACGGTCGGCCGGGCCAACGGTCGGCCGGGCCAACGGTCGGCCGCGCAATCTGCGCGGGACACGTGGCCGAGCCAACGGCTAGAAGACGGCACCGGACTGTCCGGTGTGCACCGGACATGTCCGGTGCGCCAACGGCTCCCAGATCTGCAACGGTCGGCAACGGTCGGCAGCGCCATTTTAGGAAGGAAATCGGGCACCGGACAGTGTCCGGTGTGCACCGGACTGTCCGGTGCACCCGACGACAGAAGGCAAGATTGGCCTTCCAGATTTGCTCTCAACGGCTCCTAGCTGCCTTGGGGCTATAAAAGGGACCCCTAGGCGCATGGAGGAGAACACCAAGCAACCTTAGAGCATTCTTGATCATCCACACTCAGTCTTTGCGCATTCGTTTGTCATTCTCAGTGATTCGAGCTCCGTTCTAGTGAGAACTTTGAGATAGTCTTTTGAGCTCGATTCTTGGCCGTGTGTGTGCGCATTTTGCTGTGGATTTGTGTGTGTTGCTGTCCTCCCTTACTCCGTATTTCTTGTGAATCTCAAGTGTAAGGGCGAGAGGCTCCAAGTTGTGGAGAATCCTCGCAAACGGGATATTGAAAGGCAAAACAAAACACCGTGGTATTCAAGTTGGTCTTTGGACCGCTTGAGAGGGGTTGATTGCAACCCTCGTCCGTTGGGACGCCACAACGTGGAGTAGGCAAGCGTTGGTCTTGGCCGAACCACGGGATAAACCACTGTGTCATCTCTGTGTTTGATCTCTTGTGGTATTGTGTTTTGTTGAGACTCCTCTTTGGCCACTTGGCGATTATTGTGCTAACACTTAACAAGTTTTTGTGGCTTTAAGTTTAAGTTTTCACAGGATCACCTATTCACCCCCCCCCCCTCTAGGTGCTCTCACATGGCTTGTGGGTAAAGATGCACAACCTCTGCAGAGTGTAAAACTGGTATACCAGTCGTGCTCACGGTTAAGAGTGGCTCGAACCCTCACATCATTAATTTATGTAATTAAATTTAATATGTCATGGATTTCATTGTGGGATTTATTATTCATTATGATCAATTATTTAATTGGGATAATATTTACTTATACTTAGTAATTATTAATAAAATTTTGACCAACTTATTTAAAAGTAATGCTTAGCCTTAACTATTTTCTTGGTAAGCCTTATACTACACATGAGCCCTGTTGGGGACTTGTTCTCAAGTGCTATGAATTAAGAACAAGGCAACACAAAAAAGGTTAATGATTAATGCCCTTCGTCCTTCAGAGCATTATCTCCCTTGGGATATAATGATCTTCAGACGAAGGTCATGAAGGACGTACCTTCGGCATTACAATATGTCTCAGTGGAAAGAGAAACATATGAAACATGAGAAATAACATGAATAATCTCGTGTCATCATTAATATCATTTAATCATATGATCATGAATGTACTTGAATAATATTGAGTTACATTTTTACCTTCAGCTCGACAGAAGGCAAAAGACCAAGCGTGACGCGCGAGTGAATACAAGTCAGTGTGAACAGTACGGGGTACTGTTCATCTATTTATAGACACAGGACACAGCCTGTGACAAATTACAATTATGCCCCTCATAAAAGTTTACAATCATTGACTCAGACCTTTATGGATTAAAAGGTCATTCTATCTCTATGTCGGTTTGTAATGCCGAAGCTTCACGAAAAGGAACCTTCGGCCATCTTCTGGGGACAACTTCAGCCGAAGCTGCTTCTTCCCGTAAGACCTTCGGCGCAACGAAGCATGGCCCCAACAGTAGCCCCTTTCGCGGTGCTAGATCGTTTTTCGTAACGAGCTTGATCCGTGAAAAAAGCCTCTCAAGCTTCGGGAAGCCGAAGGTCCAAAAACACCTTCCCTGAGCTCGTTGCCGAGAAACGATCCAGTTTCCGAGCGCGTGCCAGGCCCACCTTATAGAGTTACTGTTTGATCTTTGCGGTCCACCGCGCAGCGAGTGCAAGTGACTGCCCGCCTGGTGTAAAAATCCTGGCGCTTCGCCTTCTTACCTGCAGCACTATATAAACAGACGGGTAGGTGTGAAGTTACCACAGCATTCATTGCTATTTGCACTGTTTTGCTGCCAAAATTTTTAACTGTAGCCGAAGCTTGATTCTCAGAATCGAACGAAGGTCTATCTCGAAGTCTGCTTCGTCAGAGAGAAAGTCTTCGGGAGAAAAAGAAAAAGAAAAAAGTATTCAATTTCCCCAAACTCAGAATCAAATGGCCAGAGTGCGATTCACTGCCAGGGTTGAGCGTGAAGGGAACGAAGCTGAAGGTTCGGAGACTGTTCCCATCTCCGAAGCAATGCAACGATCCGGACTAGTAACCGCAGAAGAAACCCCCGCCGCCGAAGCAGACCCGACAACTGCCGAAGGAGAAGAAGAGAACATTGAAGAAACTGATCCCGAAGATGACTATCGCATTGCCATGCCCAGCAAGCCCAGCCACTTAGACTTCGGAAAGTCGACCATTTCAAAGGCTGATCTCTCGAAGATGGTAAAATCTGGTTATTTCAGTGAAAATCAGAAGAAACTACTTTGCTTCGGGGGAGAAGAGACTACCCCGAAGCCAGAGAAGGACGAGATAGTTATTTTCAAGAGCTTTTTAAAGGCTGGGCTGAGATTCCCCCTTCACGGAATTATTGCAGATGTATTGAAGAAGTTTGGTATTTACTTTCATCAATTGACTCCTAACGCTATCGTTAGGCTTAATGTTTACATCTGGGCCCTCCGAAGCCAGGCTGTGGAACCGTTTGCCGACAGTTTTTGTCGAGTTCATGAGTTACATTACCAAACGAAGGCCAGAAAAGATTTATTACATGATAACTTTGGTTGCTACAATTTTGCCTACCGGAAGACAACAAAGTTTCCTGTTATCAGCTACCGAAGCAAATGGCCAGCAGGCTGGAAATCTGAGTGGTTTTATGTGAAGGTTGACGAAGATGAAGAGAAGTTGGTACAAAGCCCACTTGAATTAATCTTCGGAGAGACAAGGCCGCTATGCCACATGACATTAGAAGGTCCCACCTGGGCTGCACTGGGTGAGTTTGAAATTATTTCAGATCATATCGGTACCAGGGATCTGGTTCAAGAATTCTTGGCGTTCAGGGTTTTCCCTACTCTAAAAGAATGGGAAATGCCAAAGCTAGAGGGGGAGAAGAAGAAGGGGGAACTTGTCCGGCTTCCTTACCATTTCAAATTCAAGAAATACTTTAAAAAAACCTTGCAAAGAGTGGCTGGACACAGTTGAGGTAATGTGCAATGAAATTCTTGGGAATTATTCCAAAAAAGAAGATCAACTGATGACGGCGGCCTTCGGCACCCGTCCGAAGCGAAGGCTGAACCGAGTGTTTGATGCCCTGGGTTTCGAGTACCCTGACTATGAACGGTTGAACAAGGGTGCTGAGGGCCAAAAAAGAAAAAGAGTGGCCGAAAGTTTGAACAAAGATGAAGAAGGACCAGCAAAAGAGAAGAAAATTCCAAAGAAGAGAAAAATATCAACTCCAAAGCGAAAATTATCCGATGAAGAGGGGACTCCTGCACCACCTTCTACTAGCGACGTGGAGGAAATCTTAAAGGTAATGACTGAACCTCTGCCCGCGAAGCTAAGTCCATTAGGGCCCCAACTGACGAAGCTTTTTCGAAAGGTGGAGGAGCCGGAAAAAACGAAGATAACCAAAACAAAGAGGCAAAGGATTATTGCAGTGACCGAAGTTATCGACAAGACGCCGCCGAGGGCGTCAATTCGGAAAACACCAGCTGTTGAGGGCACAACAAATGCCGAAGTCGCACCTTCGGAGGTCGCGGCTACCGAAGCCGCTTCAGCCGAAGATTTGAACTTAGAAACTACCATTGAAGACATCGACAAGATTTTACTAGACATGGCCGCAGAAGAAGCTGCCACTGCTGCTGAAGAAACCACGGCCACAGTGCCTGGAAAGGGAAAAGAAATAGCCGAAGATACTTCGGAAGACGAAGCCTACATATTTCAAAATTTAGTTGGGCAAAAACTGTCGAAGGCCGAAATAGAAGAGCTTAAAGACTATGCCAAATCTTGCGGATATAGGCCAGGAGCTCTTCTTTTCGGAGGTGTCGACGATGAAAAATTAGGCTGCATCCGAGACCAAACTGGAGCTAAGGTCATCGGTACTCTATCAAAGAGTATCGGTTTTCCGAAGCTAGAAACAGATATCAGCCGCTACCGACGACAACATATCGTCGGCAGCTTATTTTATTCCAATTTCAAGGTAAACAACTTTCTCTCTGACTTCTATTGTTTTTTAATAATGGAAATATCCCTAACGAAGGTTGTTTATTTGCAGAGCATGCTACTAAGCAAAGCTTTGAAGATGCAGCAAGATTTAGAGGATAAAAAACACGAAGCTATAATTGAAAATTTAGAGAGCAAGATAAAAGAACAATCAGCTATTATTGAAAAGAAAGACTTCGAACTCCAATCAACCGAAGGCTTGCTGGCAGAGACTGAAGCTAAAGTAGCAGAATTGAATTCGAAGCTTCTCTGCCAATCAAAACAATTTGAACAAGAGAAGCTAGAGCTTAATTCGAAACTTGAAGCCGAAGTCCAAACCAACTCAGACTTGAAGAAATCATTAACAAGCCTTCAAGACAAGTGCTTGAAATTTAGTAACAATTGTATCCAACAATTAAAGAAGATCTTTCACTCAGTTGGAGCCAGCAGTGGAAAGTTCAACCCTGCAGCTGAAAATTTGCCAAGAGCCTTCGAACATATTGAAGCTGAAATTGATGAGCTGGACGAAGTTATAGCCGGGCACGGTGACTTCTGTGCCTGGGTAGCTTCTCGGGGTACAGCTGCAGCGTTCCTGAAGGCCGGCTGTGATCATGGAAAAATCGTCAACAGGCCAAATTTCACTCTGTCTCCATCAATTTTAGACGATATTCCTGACCTCGCCCGAAGCATATCAAACAGATTTATAAAAATGATATGGACAAAAGGCGGGCGAGAGAAGGCTGGGGACGAAGCTCGAAGTCATCTTGAACCGGTAAGAAATCATACCTTGCGCTTACCTTCTCCTTCACACTTGATTTTTACTCGCAATACCTTGATTCATGTAGGATGACGAAGCTGAAGGTGATACTTAAAGAATATGCCGCCGAAGCGGAAGCCTGACGAAGATTAGTAGGAGTAGACTAGAAAAACTCAAGAGACTTTTGTAACAACTTTTGTAAATACAGCTAAACTGTTCTTAATGAACTTTGTTCATACCTTGTAATATATCCTTACCCTTCCATTGAGGTGCTTTGATGTGGACGAAAGTAATATTTTGAGCTGAAAGCGAAAAAACACCTTCCCTTCTTTTCGTACACAACGAAGCATAAAAGATCGCTTCTTCTTTTTTGCCGAAACCTCTCTTTTTTATACACAACGAAGCATAAAAGACCGCTTCTTCTTTTTTGCCGAAACAACCACGTATGCCATGAATGAATGTTTATGAATGCGAATGCTATGATGCCATGTGATGTGCGAATGAATGTCCAAACACATGTCCGAAGCCATACCCTCATCCATTATTTCCTTAGAAACAACCACACATTAGCTCTGCATTCCCTTAGGAACGTCTTTTGAGCTTCTTCGCCTTTTACTTTCGGCGGAATCAGCGTTGACTTTTCGCTGTAAGCTCTGCATTCCCTTAGGAACGTCTTTTGAGCTTCTTCACCTTTTACTTTCGGCGGAATCAGCGTTGACTTTTCGCTGTAAGCTCTGCATTCCCTTAGGAACGTCTTTTGAGCTTCTTCGCCTTTTCAGTTTCGGCACTCGATGGTGCGTTCTCAGCTTTTACATTTACATTCTTTGGGGGATTTTGCTCTTATAAAACTAAAAAGGAAATTACATATGATGGCCCCATTAAAAACCTTTCTCCCCCTTTAGAAAGGAAAAGGGTGCCATGAAAAAGAAAAGAAAAACATAAAAAGTTACATCAAGTTATACATAATATCGCCGAAGCTCATCCGCATTCCAAGATCTTGGAATTTCGTTGTCGTCCATGTCCTTTAATCTGTACGAACCAGGCCTTGACGAAGATACTACTAAGAAAGGTCCTTCCCATTTCAACTGTAACTTGCCCACTGTGTCTGGGTTGGCCACTCTCCGAAGCACCAAGTGTCCCGGCTCAATATTTTTTAGCCGGACCTTTCTATCTCGCCATTTGACTGTTTCAGCCTGGTATTTATTGATATTCTCCACAGTTTGAAGCCTGATCCCTTCTAAAGCATCTTTTTCCACAAGACAGGCATCTTCAGGACCTGGTTCTGCCGAAGCTACTACTCTTATTGATCCAGCTTTAGCTTCTTCCGGAGTTATTGCTTCGTCACCGAACAATAACTTGAATGGAGTAAAGCCTGTAGACCTTGATGTTGTTGTATTGTGGCTCCACACCACTTTGGTTAACTGATCTGGCCACTTTCCCCTAGGTTGATTGAAGATTAACTTCATTATTCCTGTCATTATAATGCCGTTGGCCCTTTCAACGAGCCCATTCGACTCCGGATGCCTGACTGATGCAAAATGGATCTTCGTTCCAATTTGATCACAGAAATTTCTGAAAGCTTCGGAGTCGAACTGCGTTCCATTATCTACAGTGATGGCCTTCGGTACTCCGAAGCGACAGACAATATTCTGCCAGAAAAACTTTTGGACAGTGGCCGAAGTTATTGTGGCTAATGGCTTCGCCTCAATCCATTTAGAAAAATACTCCACAGCCACTATAACATATTTTAGATTCCCTTGAGCCGGTGGTAATGGACCTAACAAGTCAAGGCCCCACCTTTGCAATGGCCAGATGGGTTGTATCAGCTGTGTCAAAGACGAAGGTTGCTTTTGATCTCTTGCACATTTCTGACAACCTTCGCACTTTTGAACTAACTCCGCTGCATCCGAAGCTGCCTTCGACCAATAAAATCCTTGGCGGAAAACTTTTCCAAGTAACGGCCTAGATCCGATGTGGGATCCACACAGGCCTGCATGTATTTCTTTCATCAACTCTATACCTTCGGTTCTAGATAAGCACTTGAGCAACGGAGCGCAAACTCCATGTTTGTATAACTCCCCTTCTATCATGACATACGGACGAGCTCTTGCCTCTATCCTTTTATTATAAGCTTCGTCATCTGAAAGGAACTTACCCTGAAGGTAAGAAATGATTTCAGTTCTCCAATCTTCGCTGAAAACAGGAGATATGTTGAGGACTGCTCTTTCAAGGAGCTCCACTGAAGGTGCCTTTATTGTTTCGAAGAACACATCCGAAGGTAACGGCAGCCCCTGTGCCGCAGACTTGGCTAGCAAATCAGCATGCTCATTTTGTCCTCGAGGGATATTCTTGACAGAAAATCCTTCGAAGGAGGCTTCGATCCTTCGGACCGTGTCTAGATATTTTTCAAGCTTCGGATCTTTAGCCTTGCAACTTTTGTCAATATGACCCGAAACAACCTGGGAATCAGTTTTAAGAATCGCCCTTCTGATTCCCATTGCCTTTAATTTCCGAAGGCCCAGGAGCAGGGCTTCGTACTCAGTAATATTGTTTGTACAGCTGAAGTCAAGTCTTGCTGCATAACAAGTTTTAACCTTGGATGGTGAGACCAACACAGCAGCTGCACCTGCTCCGAAGGTTCCCCAAGAGCCATCACAAAACACTGTCCACACTTCGGCATCTTTATTTGCTTCTTCATCCTGAGCCCCTGGCGTCCAGTCGGCAATGAAATCTGCCAATGCTTGAGACTGGATCGAGGATCTATGCACATAATCAATGTAAAATTCATTGAGCTCTGCAGCCCATTTTCCAATCCGTCCAGTAGCTTCTCTATTTCTCATGATATCCTTCAACGGCTGCGAAGAAGGAACAATAATATTGTATGCCTGAAAATAATGCCGAAGCTTCCTGGATGCCATTAAAACGGCATATAATACCTTCTCCAGCTCCGTATAATTTTTCTTTGATACACTAAGGACTTCAGATACAAAATATACTGGAACCTGCTTCTTGATTTGTCCATCAAGCTTCTCCTGGACAAGTGCTGCACTTACTGCCGAGTGCGAAGCTGCCACATATAACAACAAAGGAGCCCCTGGCGTTGGTGGAGTTAATGTTGTTAGATCTATCAAGTATTGCTTCAGCTCTTCGAAGGCTTTTTGTTGACTTGGGCCCCATTGAAAGACTTCAGCTGACTTCAGCACCTCGAAGAATGGTAAATTTCTTTCTGCTGATCTGGATATGAATCTGTTGAGAGATGACAGCCTTCCTGTCAATCTTTGGGCCCCCTTTCTTGTAGTTGGTGGCTCCATTCGAAGTATGGCTTCGATTTTATTTGGATTAGCTTCAATTCCCTTTGTTGAAACCAAGCATCCGAGAAATTTCCCCTTCTTCACTCCGAAGACACATTTTTCTGGATTCAGCTTCAAACCAGCTTGTCTGAAACTGGCGAAGGTCTCCTGCAAATCAGCAATATGATTTTCCTGCTTCGTGCTTTTTACAATAATGTCATCAACATAGGTCAACACATTTCTGCCTATCTGAGACTGGAGAACCTTCGCAGTCATTCTGCTGAAACTCCCTCCAGCATTTTTGAGCCCCTCAGGCATCCGAAGATAGCAATATGTGCCACTTGGGGTTATGAAGCTAGTCTTCAGCTCATCTTCCTTCTTCATCCAGATTTGATGATAGCCTGAGTAGCAGTCTAGGAGACTCATGAGCTCTGAAGAAGCTGCTGCATCGACTAAAGAGTCTATCCTTGGCAGCGGGAATTCGTCCTTCAGACAAGCCTTGTTGAGATCTGTGAAATCGATACACATTCTCCACTTGCCATTGGCCTTCTTCACCATAACAGTGTTAGCTAGCCACTCTGGATACTTTACTTCTCTGATAACTCCTGCACTGAGGAGTCTTTTTACTTCATTGCGAGCCCCTTCGGCCTTGTCATCAGACATTTTCCGAAGCCTCTGCTTTCGGGGTCTGAAGGATGGGTCAACATTAAGCGAATGTTCAATAACATCCCGATTTACTCCACAGAGATCATTAGCTGACCATGCAAAAACATCTTTGTTGTTGAACAAAAACCTTATCAAGGTTTTCTCCTGGTCTTCAGATAATTGCGAGCCCAACAGCACTTTCTGCTCTGCTATATCCTCACACAATAGCATGGGCTTCGGCTGATCTGCTGAAGCTGCTTTCTCCCTTCTGAATTTGTACTGTTCACAAGCTTCAGCTCCATCTATGTTGTGGATTGCTTTGGAGTCAGTCCAGCTTCCTTCGGCCCTTCTAGCAGCTTCCTGGCTTCCATGAATAGCAATAGGCCCTTGGTCCGAAGGTATCTTCATGCAGAGGTAAGCTGGGTGAAGAATTGCTTCGAAGGCATTGAGAGTACCGCGACCAATGATAGCATTGTAAGGATACTCCATGTCAATAATATCAAACACAATTTGCTCAGTCCTTGTGTTATTAACAAATCCGAAGGTTACTGGCATGGTAATCTTCCCAAGTGCTGCAATCTGCCGTCCTCCGAAGCCACAAAGAGGGTGTGTAGCATCATGGACCTTGTCTTCGGGCTCTTGCATTTGTCTGAAGGCCTTAGCAAATATAATATCAGCTGCACTGCCTGTATCAACTAAGACATTGTGGACCAGAAATCCTTTGATCACGCA
Source organism: Zea luxurians (assembly GCA_029449295.1). NCBI lineage: Eukaryota > Viridiplantae > Streptophyta > Magnoliopsida > Poales > Poaceae > Zea > Zea luxurians. Next base: position 15,992,343 of record JAOPSE010000063.1, read on the forward strand.
AGAGATAACCATGGCATCATTGTGTGGATAATCCTTAAGCTGAAGGTCTTCCTGAGAGAAAGTGATTGGAATGTGGGACCATTTTGACTTGATGAAGGGTCCCTGTACTCCAACATGCTGCACCCTTCTCTGAGCCTCCTTCTTTTGCTTCTTGTTAGCCGGCTCTGAGCAAGAACCGCCTGTTATCGGGAGCACCAGCTTCGAAGCCGAAGCAGCTTCAGCTTGATTGTTGAACGAAGCCATCAGCTCAGAAAAGTGGAAGTGAGTTCACCGGAGGTGGGCGCCAATGTTGGGGACTTGTTCTCAAGTGCTATGAATTAAGAACAAGGCAACACAAAAAAGGTTAATGATTAATGCCCTTCGTCCTTCAGAGCATTATCTCCCTTGGGATATAATGATCTTCAGACGAAGGTCATGAAGGACGTACCTTCGGCATTACAATATGTCTCAGTGGAAAGAGAAACATATGAAACATGAGAAATAACATGAATAATCTCGTGTCATCATTAATATCATTTAATCATATGATCATGAATGTACTTGAATAATATTGAGTTACATTTTTACCTTCAGCTCGACAGAAGGCAAAAGACCAAGCGTGACGCGCGAGTGAATACAAGTCAGTGTGAACAGTACGGGGTACTGTTCATCTATTTATAGACACAGGACACAGCCTGTGACGAATTACAATTATGCCCCTCATAAAAGTTTACAATCATTGACTTAGACCTTTATGGATTAAAAGGTCATTCTATCTCTATGTCGGTTTGTAATGCCGAAGCTTCACGAAAAGGAACCTTCGGCCATCTTCTGGGGACAACTTCAGCCGAAGCTGCTTCTTCCCGTAAGACCTTCGGCGCAACGAAGCATGGCCCCAACAAGCCCCCACTGTAAGTGAGCTCATACACACTTTTTCCCACACTTGTTGAGCGATGACCGTATGAGAGCTCACTCTTGCTATAATCACATCAGGTACTGCCAGAGGAGCATGAAAGATGTTGTGATGAGGTCGGTGAGAGATCTAGTTCATCGTCTCCTAGTCAACTATGGTTGTGGAGGATCGTTGTCATTATACAATATATTTTGCTCAGGTATTTTTGTACGAAATTCTACTATATGATAAAGATCTGACATTGATTTATGTAACATGAGTCATCATATGTGTCAGATTTAATCTTAACACATATTTGAGATGCATCTGAATTTTCTCTTAAATCCATGTGTGACACCATGATAGTGTAGCAGTAACAAGAAGGCAACAGGTAGAGGAGGTAGAGAAGGTAGAGGAAGACGCGACGAGGAAGTAGAACACTATCAGATTATTACAAAAATGTTCCTAGCTTTCTCCACCCTCCTGTCCACGCATATAACAGGCTTCAGATAGTCCACTCCGACCCGATGACGCGTGGGTTCGGCCTTCGTGCGCGAACGTCTGTCCTCGGCCCATCACCATTGTCAACCTCCGGCCCATCACTTGGTAATGGTTGGCTCGTCTCCTGTAGACCACCCAGCACCTCCTCCTGATCACCTGATGCTGCATCCGGTACTGAAGAAGGGCTGCTGGTGACATTGACACCAAGCTACAGCTTAGTTCGGCTTACCACCTTCAAAACAATGGACACACGGAGCGTGTCAATCAATGCCTTGAGATGTTTTTACGGTGTTCAGTGCATGCTACCCCAAAAAAGTGGGTCAAGTGACTTCTTTGGCGGAATTCTGGTATAAGACCACCTCTAATAAATTACTCATAGCTTACTCAAAACACTATTTTTGCACTGTAGAGTGCAGTGTTCGTAGAGTAAAGTTTAAATATGAGTATGAGATAGGTAAACTACTGAAGATAGTCTAATGCTACCTTTCACTCCTCCCTGCAATGCAGTCCTTCAAAGCTTTGTATGGCCATGATGCGTCTTACGATGTGGTGCCTCCACAGCTTCAGTCTGGTCACACAGATGTGCAATCTTTACTTCAGGAACGCCAGGTGTTCACTGACATGCTCAAGTCTCAATTGGCTCGCGTTCAACTGAAAATGAAACAATATGCCGATGCCAACCAGACATATTGTTCTTTTCAAGTGGGCGAACGTGTCTTGCTCAAACTTCAGCCTTATGTGCAGACTTCAGTGGTGGTTCGTAGTGGCCCCAAATTCTGGAGCGTATTGGCTCTTTTGCTTACAGTTGCCTGATGGCTCTCAAGTTCACCACTCCTTCCACGTTTCCCGGCTTAAGGGCTTTACTCCGGATTTTACTCCTATATTTTCTTCACCTGTGATTCCTTCGCTCGACATCAGTGCTGCTCAGCCAGAAGCTACTCTGGATCGTCGCTTGTCTAAGCGTGGTAACACCGGTTGTTCAGGTGATCAAATGGAGTTCTTTGCCACTTGACGCTACAACTTGGAAGGATAGGGGACAGTGTCACGACCTCCCGTCTAGTAATACAGGTGAAGCGTCCACTGACAACGGGCTGGGCACAGCAGCGGGCCTGAAACGTTGAAGACTAAGTGTGTGTTTGGTTAGATGGAGTGATGGAAGAGAACGACTACAGTTTCTAGTGTTTGGATGAGTGTTACGTGAGGACGAGACAAACCCAAAGTAATTTTTGGTAGCGGTGTGATCCAAAAAATCGAGGAGATTGTGTCACCCCGCCTCATACTACTTTGACCTTAAACCAAACACATCCTAAGTTAACATATAAATAGAGCAATAACACCAGGGCTGCTGGGTTTAGTCAGTATTTTGCAGTTCTGTTCTTTCCCCCTTTCCCAAGTTACTCTCCTCTTCCTGTAATCTTCCAGACTCAGAAATTGAATGAATGAATAACATATCGTTCACCCCATCGTCTGTATGAGCGACCTCGATAGGATCTCGTAGACACTACAGATCCATGACTTGCAGTAACATAACCTTTCAAACCAACCATGGCCAACTGGTAGTACAGGTATTCCCGAAGCCCAAACCAGCAGCAACCAGAGCACAGAAACCGACAAGTAATCAAGAGATGACGTAACAGGATAAAAAGATAATTACGCAAGTTATTTCTTGTAGGGTAACTGCTAACTGCAGATAAAGCATAACGTGTTCTTCAGTGGTCACTACTGCTTGGCTGTACATGGGATGCTCCAAACGACCTGGAGCACAATGTAGATGCAGCTAACCCTCAAACTCTAAACTAAGACGATGCCCAAGGAGCAACGTTACTAGTTTATTTCCTCAAACTTTGCGGCCTTTCCTGGCAGCATTCAGTTGCTCCAGCAAATCCTGTATGGTGGAAGATGCGTCCTGCCAAAGAGGGAATAAGTTGCAAGAAAATGTTCAGAAGTGCAAGAAACAAAAGGTTCATGCTGTGCTGCGACTTTCCATCAGTCACAGTTTGTTCACTCACCTTCAGCTTCTTCCTCAGGCTCTCCTCTTCTTGGTCTCGTCGGTTCCTTTCTTCTGAGAAGATGTCGATCAACGCCTCCTGTTCCTTGGTTGCAGACTCAAGTTGTCTCTGCAGATCCTCCACCTGAAAAATAGGAGGGTGCGAGCAGCATATGTTATGCCAAGAGCACAATGTATTCATATAGAGCAAAGTCAGGCATGTGATAAATACGACAGCTCATAGTGTTAGCGTAATTGTAATGTCCCTATTGTAATGGCCTCGACCGGTTAGGGTTAGGGTTTCCAATACATAGCACAAAATAGGATGAATTTAAAATATCAATGGCCTGTTACCTTACCAAACACAATAAAAAATGGATCCATGTGGTGAATGGGGAAACTAAGGTTACCAAAGCACATTTGTGTCAGGCATATAAACATAGATTTCAATGGTAAAACATTTCAACCCACTAACAAGCCACAAATATATAATGATAACAGATAACACAGCTTGTCTTTTTAGGTCAAACATAACAGTGGGCATTCTCACTCTTTTAGGTCAAGCAACAATATTTTTTACAGCAAAACAGTACGCAGAAAAGACAGAAGTGCATACCCTCTCTGTCAAAGACTTATTCTTGTCACGCTCAACCACTAGCTCTTGGGACATCGATTCTTCCATCTTTGATAATCTGAGAAAAGAACATGAAGGCACCTTACTGCAATCTCAAGACAAATTGGAGTACCATTACAATGCCCGTTCCTCATCCTGGGAATGTCAGTCCCATTCCAGTTGCATGGGAACAATCCCGTTGCCGTGTTGTCAAAACATTTCTAAACGTAGCCCAATTGACACAGTAACTTTGACTGCGAGCATGCAGGCTTGGTAGTTCCACATTGTCATGGTCAAATGGACTGGAGTAGCTACACCTTGATGGTCGAAAGTAAAAGGAATCTAGTTTTTATATAGCATATATAAAGTACAAATGATCCCTACAATGTTTTGTGCAATTTCTATTCATAACAAGTGAAACATAAGGAATTTTTTAAAGTGACATAATTTTCAAATAGCCCTTCTTGGGAAAACTATATAAACTCAAGAGGTGAGAATCCACTAAAACCCACCCATATGCAGGACAGGCCACACAGAAGCATAGCAAATCACACAGGCTATAATTTCCTTTCAATATGAAAATTCCAACTCTTAATTAACCAAACAAATCCTCAAGTGTCAAGAATAAAAACTTCCAAGGTGAGGTTACTTGGAATCTATGGTTTACTTCAACAGCCACTTATGTGTCTCGCCGGCATGATCATTTTAATAAAAAACACATTCCTCTCTTAACAACAAGATCAGAAGACGAAGTATCTAATACAGGTCCATTGCCAATTTTAAATTTTAATTTCTGAACGTGGCCTGTGGGTCATCATAATCCCTTATTCATGACTCTAGGTACCATAGCCCATTTGAAATATGGAAGGCGTAGGAGCTCCTCCAAATGTCCAATTGGTTCTACAAGCTGTGGCTAATGAGTGCTTTGTGGTGCATTACTGGTGCCTCTGCTCCTAATGAGATGTTTCTTTAAGCTGCTGATGGGAATGCTTTGTGCTGTTTTATTGTGATGGAATTTTTTTTCATTTTAGTTTTTATTGTTTCTTAAGTGTTGGGTGCAGTAGTTAGTTTCTTTCTCCCTTGTACTCGGAGTAGACTCTTGTCTCTCCATTTTTATTTCTTAATGTAATAACACGTAGCTCTCCAACGTTGTTCGACGAAAAAAATGACTCTTGATACCAGAGCCCATTTGAATAAGGAATCCCTTAACACAAACTTGTTGCTACATTTTAAGTCATTCTCGCAACAGTTGTACAACAGGAAGTATGCAAAGAAAGTGACAATGTGATCAATCCAATGTTTTTAAGTTTGAACTTTGTTCAATTATTAGATCTCATAAAATACCATCGACATATAGTAATTGTTGGTTGCCCAACGGTAATACGCTGATATTTACCTTTCCTTTAGTGATGAATTTTCATCCCTTAACTGCATGATAACAGACTGATACTCATCCATAGTATGTAGATCTCCGTTGCTTGTTGCTTTTGGGTCCTGGGCAGTAAATATCAGACAGATAAAATTATGGCACCTTGATATGAGTTTTAGTAATTATAAAGTAGCCAAGTAACGATGAGACATGCACAAGTAGATGCTCTGAGATAAATTTTAGAATTAGATGCACCAGAGGTCCATTAGCTTATGTTGGGGTTTCAGTTAGATCCATGAACTCTAAGGACCTCTAAGGAACATGAGAATTTCAAAGGAAAAACATAGGAGCAAGAATTAGTTTCCATGTTTCAAACAAGCCTTTAAAGTTAATTTTCGCGTCCATAAACTTTTTAACTGGTTTACCACAAGTCCATACACGTTTTTTTTTTGGCCCTTTGATTGAACTTTTGGGTCCATAAACTTTTTTTGTGGTTCACCACAAGTCAACCCTCCATTTGGCCCTTAAATTGGCATGTGGAGTCAACATAGAGTGGCATGAAGTTTGCAAAGTTCATGCTTATCCAATGACCATGGTGCCCTCCTTTCCACTCCCTCGAGCCTTACATATGTTCCTCTGCCCTATCTATGCTCCAATGTGCAGTCACTGATAAAATATGAGCTGCCAGCAAGGTTATTAAAACGATAAAACGTTAAAACGCTCATGGGTGAAGTTTTGACTTTTAAACGTTTAAATTATTTTTGAGATTTTATATTATATTTTGGAGAGCGATTTCACGCTTATGGTCAGGCTCGTTGGCTCGACGAGCCGAGCCGAGCCAACTTTTCAGGCTCGCCAGATGAGCAAGTCGATCCAGGCTCGACTCGTTACTTGACTGAGCCGCAGCGAGCCGGGCCGAGGCTCGTTTCCACCCCTACATGGAGCTTATGCTCGAAGATCAACTTGTCGATGACGACGTTGGAGCCAGGAGGGCAGGGCACAAGGTCCCAAGTGTGATTTGACAACAACGCCTCGTACTCCATTGTGTGCCACCTTGGGTTGGCGAGGGCAGCGCGGCAAGAGGACGGAACAGTAGAGGCGGTTGTTGACGAAGTGGCCATGAACTAAGCTTGCTAACGAAAGCCTAGCTTCCCACGTGTGGTCATGCGGTGACGATTCACAACACGTGGAAAGTAACGACCCCCTATGGCAACGCACGGGGTGGAAACGAGGGCAGAACGACGTCCTATGGCGACAATTGTGATAGGCGTCGGCCACGAACACCGATTGTAGACCAGCAGCGATCGAGGGGCGAGTGCCGGGGCGAGGGCGATGGGGTTGGCTAGAGTCGATCGAGGCACGGGCATCGACATGAAAGAGCCGATGCAGACTGGCGCGCGCCTGGGATGCACAGAGCAGGCTGACGGGTCAACGCTAAGGCCTGATGAGACCAGCGGACCTAACAGGGGGGGCAGGTGGTGCCGCCATGGAGGGCGTCTAGCTAGGGAGGTGTTAGGTGTGCCCGCTGAAGGTGCAAGAGCCCCCATCACCGAGGCAGGCACACCAACAGGCCAAACGTGGTTGCACATGGCGTGGGAAACCTATAGGGCCAAGCTTAGTCCCTATTAGCAGGGGGACCGGGTCCGACTCAAAAGGAACGTCGAAATCATTAGGAGAATCAGCAGTTTCAGAAAAAAGGAAAGCGGACTCATCGAAGACGACGTGACGGGAGATCACAATTACGCAATTTGAGAGGTAAAGGCAGAGACACCCCTTATGATCGGATGAATAACCAAGGAAAACACATCGGGAAGAACGGGAAGCAAGTTTATGGGGACAGAGGCAGAGAGATTAGGATAGCAGGCACACCCAGAACCCTAAAGGTGCTCGTAGGATAGAATCATACCGCATAGGGCGACGTAGGGGCTAGATGCGGCGATGGCCTTGGATTTTAGACGATTACGGAGATAGGTGGCGGTGTGAAAACCTTCGACCCAATACCAGACAGGAAGGGATGCCTGGAACAGTAAGCAACAAATGATGTTATTTGTAGTCCAAATAATATGTTCGTCCTTACTGTTCTAAGGGAAGGTTATAAGGACAGGACATCTAAAGAACCTCATGGGTGAGGAAGATGGTTCGAGTAGATGAGTTGTTAAAACTCACGGTCGTTGTCGCACTATATGCTCTTTATGGTGCACCCGAATTGGGTGGACACAAAGGAAAAGAAGTGTGACAGAGTGGTGAAAACGTCATGCTACACGCAAAGCGGAAAGGACCACAAGTAGTGCAAAAAAAAAACATCAAGTAATATTGGACACGCTAAAAACCAAAGAAGTCCATAGACCACAAGTCACATGCACGAGATCAAACTGATGTGTAGTACGAGAAGACAACAACGGTGGCAGCAGAAAACATCCATGTCCTTATTACAAGAGATAGCTGACGAGCAAGCTAGATGAGATAGAACGTCCGGGCTAGGATGACCAAGGCAGCGGTGCCAAGTGGAGGTCTAGACAACAACCAACACACGTGTGAGGCCAGGCAACACGGGGAGGCATAGGGTGCATCGTGGACCAGAACTATTGCACCTTGCGATAACGTTTTTTGGAAAAAAAAAAGATCCTCCACAGAAACACCAAACGGATCAAATTTTATAGAGCAATGATTATCAGTAGTAAAGCGTCGGACAAAAAGAAGATTACTAATAATATTAGGGGTAAGTAAAACGTTGTTAAGGTAGAACGGACTGGGAAGAACCGAATCGCCAACTATGGTGGTCAGCGGAGAGGATCCATTACCAACAAGGTTAGAGGAAGAGCACGATGCGGTTGGTGGCGTTGGAAGTAGTGTGGTTGGTGGTGCCGGAGTAGACGACCCAATCCGCTACCACGGTAGACGACTGGTAAAGGACCATCGTGTTGAAGGAGGTCACCAGGGGGAGGGACTGTTGATCCCAGGAGCCAGTTTAGGGCATCCATGTCTGCTGAGCACCCAATGCTACTGGGGCGGGGGCAGGTCCAATGCGGCTGGCCACCCGCGTATCCGACAAAAAAGGCCTATTGGGGACACTGCTACTGCTGACCCCCCCATTAGTCGGGCCACGCCACATGTTGATGTGACCAATATAGGGGTTGTAGGAGGGACAAGCAAGAGCAGGTGCCTTAGCAAGGGCACCCGAGATGTGGCCGCCGGTGTTGCCTCTGGAGCCGTAGTTGCTGCCGTTGTGGTCGTCGCCGTCGTTGTGGCCTTTGTTGCGTCCCTTGTTACACCAATCGGAGAGGTTGGAGGCGTTGGCACCAGTAAGAGGGTGACGATAGCGTGAGCAGCCTCGACGGCGGCCTAGGTGTGATGCGTCTGTAGGGCATCAATGTCGAGGTTGGCCATGGAGCAGATTGGATCTCCTCGAGGGCCTGGTGGTAGGGCTAGGAAGGAAAGCGGGAGTGATAGGGAAAACCTCGGTCTAGACACCATGATAGAATATGTGCTGCCAGATACTAGATTTATGGTAGAGGTACAAGGGGTGTACAATATATAGGCAAGGATCATCTTGTTTGTGTATATGTATACTAGTGTATTTTCTTGTACTCTAGGGTTCTCCCTATAAAGTGTCCACATGTACTTTTGCCCACCTCCACCATCTCCTCCGCCACGTACTCCAATTCTTTTCCACTACACTCGACGTCGACGTCCTCCATTATCATCTCCGGCATCATCTAGCCCGTCTCCATCTGTACTTGGTGTGTCTCCTCCATGATATGACCTTCGCGATACACGTACAATTTGTCGTCCGACTCGTCTTGGTTTTGTCGCTTTTGTTTCCCTTCTCTCTGAGCCTACCTCCTACCGTGATGTGCTTTCTCATCCTGAGTGGCAATTCGCTATGGCTGAGGAGATTGCTGCTCTTGAGCGGACTGGCACTTGGGATCTTGTCTCGCTTCCTTCCTCTGCTTCTCCTATCACATGCAAGTGGGTCTAAGATTATGACACACTCTGATGGCTCCATTGAGCGCTACAAGCTTGACTTGTTGCACGTGGTTTTCAACAAGAGTATGGGCATGACTATAAGGAGACCTTTGCTCCTGTTGCTCATCAGACCACTGTTCATACCCTTCATCTGTTCGCCGGTGGGCTATCTCACAACTTGACGTGAAGAATGCTTTCCTTCATGGTGATTTGCGTGACGAAGTCTACATGCATCCTCCGCTTGGTTACCTTGTTCCTGATGGTCATGTTTGCCGGCTTCGTCGTTCTCTCTATGGCCTCAAGTAGGCTCCTCGTGCCTGGATTGAAAGCTTCACCTCTGTTCTCACTGTTGTTGGTTTCGTTGCTAGCAAACATGATCATGCTCTCTTTGTTCACACTTCATCTCGAGGCTGCACCCTCATTCTTCTCTATGTTGATGATATGTTGATCACTAGTGATGATCCTGATTACATTGCCTTCGTCAAGGCACGACTCAGTGCGCAGTTCCACATGTCTGATTTGGGTCCTCTTAGCTTCTTTCTTGGGATTAAGGTCACCTCCACACCTGATGGCTATTACCACGCTCAACGCAAATACATTCAGGACATCCTTGATCGTGTTGGTCTTACTGATCACCGTTCTGTGGACACTCCCATGGATCTTCACCTTCGTCTTCGTGCCACCAATGTTCCTGTTGCGGATCTCACTCGCTATCGTCATCTTGTTGGCAATCTTGGCTACCTTGGCATAACTCGTCCTGACATCTCCTATGTTGTTCACATTCTGAGTCAGTTCATGTCTGCACCCACTACAATAGTACCGTCCACTATGGTCACCTTCTTCGTGTTCGATACCTTCGTGGCACCATTGACCGTCATTTGTTCTTTCCTAGCACCAGCTCTCTGCTTATTCTGATGCGACTTGGGGTACTGATCCTTCGGATTTCAGGTTCATCTCTGCCTATTGTGTCTTTCTTGGCTCCTCCTTGGTTTCATGGAAGACCAAGAAGCATACTGTTGTTGCTCGTTCTAGTGCTGAGGCTAAGTTGCGTGCCTTGGCTTGTGTGGCGACTGAGGTGACATGGCTTCGATGGCTGTTGGCTGACTTTGGAATTTCTCTTGCTACTCCTATGATTGTGCACTGTGATAGCACCGGTGCTATTAGTATTGCTCAGGATCCGGCGAAGCATCAACTCACCAAACACATTGGCATCGACTGTTTTTATGTTCGATCTGCAGTTCAGGATCATGTGGTTTCCCTTCAGTATGTGCCTTCAGAGTTACAGCTTGCGGATTTGCTTACCAAGGCCCATACAAGAGCTCAACATAGTTTTCTTCTTTCCAAACTTAGTGTTGTTGATCCATCATGAGTTTGAGAGGGAGGGGTAGTGTATATGTATACTAGTGTGTTTTCTTGTACTCTAGGGTTCTCCCTGTAAAGTGTCCACATGTACTTTTGCCCTTTGGACCCTATGGAATACTGATGTTGACATTTTCCCCTTCATCTCTAACACATCTAAGGTTTATAGAAAGCACCCAATCAATGGAGATCTTGCATAATCTATGATCAACTACCATAAACACCAAGACACATGGCAAGCATGACCAGCACATATGGCAGGCATGATCAACCTAATTACATAGTCTAATAGCCACCATTACAGGTAACCAAGCTCCTACTATCACCATTGTTCCTCACCTTGTGCTTCACCTCTGCCCTAGAAATGAGTTCTATTGAGTTATCTCCACATCTTCTACCCTTTGCGACTGAACTCCTACTATCACTAGTGTTCCTCACCTTGTGTTGCACCTCTTGTCCATGAAATGAGCTCTATTCAGTTCGTCACTGCCTGCTCTACCCTTTGCGCTCGTTGGACACTGCAACTGCATGGTCGAGATTTGAGCTCACGTGTGTGTTCCCAGCGGTGTAGGCCATCACTGCTTAAACAAGTGTGTGCTTAAGTCCACGACAGTCACCTCATCCCTGTGCGCACAAATTGAGGGCAAGTCTTCTACCTTTTGCTCGACGTTGACCCTCGGCGCCGACCGTCGGACTATGGTGAACGTCGAGCAAAAGGTAGAAGACTGGTGAAAATGGTCGAGAAAGAAGATGGCTTGTTGTGGTTGTGCCAATTTTTTTCTTGAAAACACGAGAGTTGAGTGTTATTTCATTAAGGAAATCATACAAACAGAAGGGCTAGAACAAACCTTACCATCACCCCACCACTGACTAGGGATGTAAATGGTACGGATATTATCCGACCGTATTCAAATTCGATCCGTCTAAGAGGGTTGGGGTCCGATCTGTACCCAAGCCTAGATATTCAATATCTGATATGTATCTGATCTATATTAGTATCCGTATTAAAGATGTCAATATACATTCAAATATTATCCGACACAACTCGATAATACATGTATGAGGTATCTGCTCTGAATCCAAAGAGAAAATATGAAAACAAATATGTAACAAGTAATATTCATCTGTATCTGATCCGATTATGTCCCTACCCCTGACTCACATTAAACCATAACTAAAATGGAATGTGTGCCACACTGCCACGACAAAAATAACAGCCCCACCAGTGAGTCGAGACGGGTACACTTGTAAGGCTAGTAAGGGTTAGCTTAATGTGTCAATGGTTGTCTAGGCCGACTTTTGGCAGCAAAGAGCAAAGTTGACATTTTACTTTCTCTTTTCTTTTGCTATTATTATTTGTATACGAAGGATAGGCCTGGTGCAATGGTGAGACGCCTTTTCACTGACCAAAAGGTCCTGGCTTGGACGCGGCCTCTACAAAAATGCAGAAGTAAGACTTGCCTCAGTTATTCCTTCACTAGACCCCACTCATGTGGAAGTCGCCATCACTGGGTCTGGCTATTATTATTACTTGTATATATGTATGCATATGAGCTAATCATGTGACATATCAGCACTCATTGTTATTGCTCAGAGACCAACACCATCGATCTGGATTGATCAGAATCACTTGTAGTGAAGTATTTACGACCCACAATTTGAAATCCACGACCCACATGGGGCTATCCTATGAGTCTTTTTAAAAAAATGTTCAGGCCTATCTTAGCCCCCGTAGGTCAAGTTTTTTTAATAAAGTGTCAGTTTTTGCATGCATTGACCACTCATCATTGGAGAGTCGTGAAAAGGATTCTCATATATGTCAAGTTTACTCTTAGACATAATCCAAAAATTGTTAAGTCTCCTATTCTTGTGAGCGCCTTTTCTGATGTAGATTGGGTTGGTGACATTGATGATAGAAGCTCTACAAGAGATTTTGCAGTATATCTTGATAAGTGTTAGAGTACCCATTTAGGGTTTGGAGTTTACCCCGTGTAATTACCTTTTCACCCGTATGTAATGGGTCAGGCCCAACTAACTCGGTCTATTAATACAACACCCAACCCTATGTTCGGGTTAGGGTTTCCCATAATTCTCACTCTCCAACTTGGTACCAGAGCCAATTTTCTCTTTCTTCACCCCCTCCACCCACAGCCGCCATCTTCCTCATCCTCCAGCCGCCATCCACCACTAGGACGCTGCCCCTCCAACTTGGTACCAGAGCCAATTTTCTCTTTCTTCACCCCCCTCCATCCACAGCCGCCATCTTCCTCATCCTCCTGCCGCCATCCACCACCAGGACGCCGCCCCCTCCCCCGCGGGTCCCCTGCTCCCATCGACGTGCGGTCCCTTTCCGCCGGCGCGCGGCCCTCTCCCCGCCCCATGCAGCACCGGCGGCGCTCGACCCTCCCTCCCCGTCGGCGCACGATCCGACCCGTGCCGCCCCACCACCGAGCGACCCATCGCCAGAGCAACTGCAGCGCCCAGGCACCTCGTCGGTGGTCTTCGCCTCGTCGCTCTCTCCCTGCTCGGTCGTCGTCCCCAGGCCTACGACCTCGTCGGTAGCGCCTCACTCGCCCCTCGATCGTCCTCTCCTTGCCTCTTGCAACCATGCACTCGGCGCAGCACCGCTCCCTCCATGGCAGTACTCATCCCCTATACCTACGGCGCCGCCACATTCGGCCCACCCCCGTCCGTCCTTGGCCCTACTCCTCTGACTGCAGCACCTGTGCCTTCCACTACTCTCGTGGCCCCTGGCTCCTTAAGCCCCGCCTTCGCACTGGCTGCCAGCACCCCTTCCTTCCTAGCTCCGTCGGGATCGCTGTGCGCATCTTACTTTACGACGGTCAGCTTGTCCGAGGCACTTTCGTGTCCTTCGATCTAGCCTTGAACCCTGTTCTCCGTGACTGCGTCGAGCTAAACCCTCAGGCAGGCCGTCACGTGCCTAGACCGCTTGTCTTCCCCTTGTTGTGATCGCCTCCCTGGTGATCAAGCCCTTGGTGTCTCCCTCCCCTACTAGTACCTCTGTTGGGCACCTCCTCTAGGCCCTCTCCACGCACACCGTGCCTTCGCCACCTTCTCACTCTCCAACTATAAGATCGGTGTCTTGGTGTACTCGCAAGCAGCCCACAATCTCAAGTTCAAGTATTGAAGTTGAATACAAAGTTATAACCAACGCCACTGCGGAATTGATGTGGGTACAGTCCCTTTTACAAGAGATGAAGGTTTCTTGTCCTCCTACTCCAAAGAATTTGGTTTGGTGTGAGAATGTTGGAGCAACCTATCTTATAGCAAATCCAATGTTTCATAGTCGTATGAAACATGTTGGGATTGATTTTTCATTTGTGAGGGAAAGAGTAGTTAGAGGAATTTTGGAAGTCAGAATCATATCGACAAAAGATCAAGTTGCAAATGGTGTTACCAAGACACTAATTATGCAGAAGTCTTCATTTAGAGACAACCTTAAATTGTTCACGTTATGATTTGAGGGGGTTGTTAGAGTAGAATGTTCTTGTATACAGGCTACGGTCATATATCAAATCACGAGTCCACACTGTTGTTCTATAATAGAAGACCACCTCAACGGACTCTGATTAAAGATAGGATAGTATCGGGTTTGATCTGTCCTAGAGATAGCAGAGCTAGAATTGGATTCGATTAAGGTAGTTGTACCCGAGTTGCACTCCCTATCATGATGTAATTCTGATGGCAGTATTTTGCCCTATATCTACTCAGCCAAATAGATCAGGGCGAACAGCTTAAACCTAGTTCTATGTTTTCTTACAGATATTATATGGTAAAACATGGTTAAAAGAACAAAATACAGTTTTTAAATATGAATAAATCATAATACTCGAGCACAACATGGTTCAGTTATCATTTGTGAATAAGAAACTAAGCACATAGATCAGTATAATCCAAAATTAGGAGAAGGAAATTACCAATGGCTGGGATTTAGTTCTGACCCTCTCTCTTTCTATCAGTCCACTGGATTGAGGTGTTATCAAACCAGTACTGCCATTTTGAAACAATTTTCGGTTTGTCTTCAGGGTGTGAGATCTTGACCTCGACAGGGTGCCCATAAACTCAGAATCACTATTATCACTATCAGACAGCCCGTGCAGTATTGACTTCGTAGATCGTTTAGTCCTTGCGGACTTCTCAGCTCTTTGCTGAATACCAAATGATGTGCTTGCCTTACCACCCTTTTTGATATTATTACTCAAGTCTTTTGCCTGTGTGTACCCTTTACCAGAATGATAAGGTGATGGTTGTGCACATGCTGTGTTTTCAGAAGAGTCTTCTGTCCAAAATAGGAAAGATAATTGTCATACAATTGCTGGTTATTCAAGATAAAATAATCACTTAAAGATGTAAAACAAATTCAAAAGAAAATGGTAAAGATGTCATACAAAACTGTATTTCTATGAAGGTTGTTATTAGATTTTTCTTTTCAACACTTTGTCATTGGACAACGTGTGCTGAACTGCTGATAGAGCATGAATAGGAAAAATATTTGATACAAACTCAAAAAATGGCAAAGATAGTCCATTCAAAGCAGAAAAAATCTCAAACATTTTGTTATCAGATACAGTGTGCTGATATAGCATGAACAGAAGGAATATTTAACCCAAACTCCAGAAAAGGCAAAGATTCCATTCAAAGAAAGAAGTTATTGCTCAATACATCAGTCCTCAATAGCATACCATAATCTGCTTGGAAGTTAAGACCAAGGGTTTGGTTGTTATTTTTGTTTGTTAAGAATGATTATTGTTGTGTATTGGCCTCAAAATTCTTTTAGTGGTATTTCAAAGATACCAAAGATTTAGGCAAGAGCATCTCTGTTTCATTCCATTTTTTATGTCGCATGATCCATTCGGTATCTGTACCTTATATGAAAGAGGTAAAATTTCTCTCCAGTTTTTTGTTCCACATCTCATGATACTACTCTTTTCAATCAAATGCAGCTATTGTCTATGCTCTCAAATAAGAGTCCGTTTCTATTTCTCCTATTTCTACCCCCCTCCCCCAATGTAATCCTGTTTGGACTTTTATTATGTTCACTGCTTCCTTTTTAACTCCATTCCCTCTGTTACGTCCGCTGCGTCCATTTGTTTTTTCTGTTGCTTCGATTTGTTTTCCTTTCAATTAATTATTTCTGCTTCTTCTATTTTTTATGGTTTCATCACATCCTTCTTTTCTCCTTTTTCACAAAGTATATCTTTTTTCCTTATAAACATCAAATCTAAAATAAATTATAGATGCAATATTATAGTTTTTTCTGTTTAACCTTTATTCTTTCCGAATAAATAAATATCAGCACATCTAAGTTGTTGGTATAATTTTAATTATGAATAAAATGTGTTCTTGTTAGTACCGATATCAGCCGATGGTCCAACTGAACGGAAATCTTGAGCAGTTTATTAATTACCCAATCTAAATATAAATAAATATATGTCCAAGTACGCATATACCATATAATCAGTGTAAACCTAGATGACGACAGCTAACTCATTGCCGACTTTAATCAAAGACTAGTGCATTGTTAGAGGCATATGTCATGAGCCTAGGTTGGCAGTATAGCCCATTAGTGTTCGGGTTAATTAGAGATAAGGAGTTAAGGACCGCTGGCTTAGGAGTCAAGTAAGATAAGGATCGCTTGCTTAAGGGTCAAGTAAACCTTAGAGATAAGGATCACTTGCTTAGAGGGCAAGTAAGCTTCTTTATATAATGAGAGAAGGGCTAGGGTTGAGGGAGCACAAGGGGGCCGACCGGGGGCTCTTGCCCACGGCTGAGCAAGAGGGAAGGGTTTTCCTTCTTAATTCTTGCTTGGTTATGTTCATACATCTTTCTTATATAAAGAGGTTTACTTGACCCCTACCCTAACATTAATGGGTATATTGTCCGCCTAGGCCTACGACATACACCTCTAACATGCATATTTTTATGGGTCCTCAAAGAAAATCACAGGACTTGGTATTTAACTCTATCAACACATATGTAGCATAAAAAGATAAAGTTATGATATATTTACGAGTAAACATTTCTATCTTTATGGGTCCTCAATGTCAAATAAACTCAAAATTTAACTGTACCCGCACATAGATAGTATAAAAAATAAAGTTATGCTATATTTACAAGTGAATATTTTTGTGCCTTACCACAGAAGAAAAAAATTCTATCAAGAGTGTATTTTAATTCAATACAGATCTTATAGAATAAGATGTATAAGTGGAGAAGAAGCATATTGGTACCAATCTACAATAACAACGGACATTTAAAGTTGTAGTAATTGTCAGAAAATCAAGTTGATGAGCCACACTATGAAGCTATGGGAGAGAGTCATCGAGCATCGTCTGCGAGAAACAACACTAATACCTAAGAACCAATTTGGTTTCATGCCTGAAAGGTCAACCATAGAAGCAATCTTCTTAATATAACAAGTTACGGAGCGGTTTAGGGAGTAAAAAGGACCTACATATGGTTTTCATTGACTTGGAGAAGACTTATGAAAGATAGCAAGAAATATTATGTGATAAGCTTTGGACAAACACAAAGTGCCAGCGAAGTATGTTACCATCATCAAGGACATGTACAACAATGTTATGAGTAGTGTTCGAACAAATGATGGTAACACCTACTACTTCCCGATTAAAATAGGACTACAACGGTTAGCCTTGAGCCCGTACCTCTTTCCCTTGGTAATAGATGAGGTTACACGGCACATACAATGGAATGTCCCTTAGTGTATGCTTTTTGCAGATGACAAAGTGTTAGTTGATGGAGTAAATAGGAAACTCGAACTGTGGCAGTACACCCTTGAGTCCAAAGGTTTTTGAGTAAGCATAAGTAAAATTGAATACATGATATGCGACTTTAGCACTGTTGTGCATGATATGTGAGTTTGGAAGGTCAAGTAGTGCCTAGGAAGGATATTTTTCGATATCTGGGGTCGATGCCATAGAGGGATGGAGATATTGATGTGGACTTTAGTCATAGAATCAAAGAAGGGTGGATGAAGTAGCGCAAGCATCTGACATTCTTTGCGACCAGGTACCACAAAAGCTAGAAGGCAAGTTTTATAAAATGGCAAATGTTGGCCTTAAAAAAGCGACATGTTCAATAACGAGTGTCGCAGAAATGCATATTCGCTAGATTTGTGGTCACACAAGAATGAACGAAGTTTAGAACAATGATATACATGATCATCTAGGGGTAGCACCAATCGAAAAAAAAACTTGTCCAACATTGGCTAGGTGATTTAGCCATGTCTAAAGGAGACTTGCACCAATCATTGTGTAGTCCTAGACCTAGGCCAAGATAATAATGTTAGAAGAGGTAGGGAAAGACCGAAATTGACATGAGAGAAGCAATAAAAATGGGATATATGTAGATACCTATGTTTGGATAGGAGAATCGGTGTTCTGGGTCGTGTCCCTTCTCCTGTGAGAAGTCCCTAGTGTGATGTGTTCGGGACGGGCTCTGTTATGCCCTGTTGTACTTGATTCTTTCTTTCTTAAATAACATGACATGTGGTTCTCCTGCGTAGTTTGAGAAAAAAAGACTGAACCATGACTAAGGTTATCTCCAGCAGAGGGTGCATATGTTCGTGAAAAACACTGTTTTGCACTGTAAACTGCATTGTTCACAGTGAAGTTTGAAATAAGAAGTGAGATAGGAGGTAGGTTAGTCTGCTGGAGATGGCCTAAGGGCTCATGTGGGGTTTCAACTCTAGCTTACCCCAATTTGCTCGAGACTGGAATGCTTTGTTGTTATTGTCAAACAATAGAATATTGTCATATTATGACAGTATTAACTTACATTATGGACGTCATGGTTATCATAAAATAAATTATATTTTTTAAATTGTTCCTCATTAACGTTTTATTTTTTTCTCCCGCTGCGACGCACGGGTATGTTTACTAGTTATATTTTAAAAGGCATGATTTTGAAAATTTAAGTTTGGATCATTGCTTAATTTTGAACCATATCGTTTCAATGGGAGTTATGGAAGCATAGAAATGCTTGTCTTTGAAAAAATCAGGTCGGATGCTCATGTTGTGGTCCAGTCAGTTGTGGCTGAGGGGCACTTATGGTGTCTGGCTGGGGCAAAAGCCCTCCAGGAGTTAGCCGGTAGGATCGGCTCCTACAGGTCTTAGAGGTCGTGGTCGTGTGCCTTTGCCTGGTCGGTAAGTCCGTGAGTTCAATGTACTGTTTTAACCCTGGGGGATCCTAATCTCCCAGGGGTTTTTCCTCTCTTAATGAAATGGTGCGCAGTTCTCCTGCGCGGTTCGATAAAAATGGGAGCTATTGTTTGCCATTTATATCTCCCCCTGGTCTGGCACAGCAACATTTGTTATAAACAGGTATGTCTGAGCCCACATGTGAATGGCACAACGTCTCAGATGAATCATACAACTGCTTGATCAAAAGGACAAAAAAACAAGATATGAAAGTTGAGGTAACAAAAGAAGACAAGTGTATTTGCACCAGAAAAGGAAGCAGAAGGAAACCAAAAGTTCAGGACCTCAGACACTTGTCTATTTTTAATCACTTAACGCCAGTCAACAAGTTATAAAGTTCCTAACTAGCAATTAAGTGTGTACATAGCGAGCTAAAATGCTCTCAACAAATCACAAGCACAAACAACTGCAACTTCACCCTATACTTCATAATTACAGGCATTATTTACCTCCATCTCCTGCCTCAGTATTCCTGCCAGATCGTGGTGCAACATATCCTATTCGATGAGCATTCCCAGACCTATCAGAAAGAAAGAGGAAAAGGAATGTTGAGAATCAGACTTACAACTGTCTGCCGAAAGATGACCAAACAAGCAAGTATTAAGGACATGGAATTCGCCTAGAATGAATAAAGACAAAATGACAAATGATAACAAAACGAACCAATAATCCTTCTGCATTTGAACTAATCGTGCTTCAAGTCTTGCTAGAAGTGTTGTCCGCTCAAAGTCTTGCTTATCATGAGCAGGTTCAATGAAGTTTGCCTCAAGTACACCTGCAGTGTAATTGATCATTACTAGACTTTAAGATCAATAGACAATTAAAAAGACTAAATAAACGAAAGCATGGACTAGGGACTACCTATGACACCACGACCTCCACTTCCAGCAGCAGTCCACACTCTCCAGAAAGGCTAAAAAGACACTTATGTTATTTAATCAGTAAGCATCATACGAAGTAGTACTGAGTATACCAGAAATAGAATACTGGTCAACACAATTGAGTGAGCAAGGCCAGTCAGTCACTAGTATTAAAAGTAAATATCGATTCCCTCTTTGCTAAGTATGTCAAATAGTCAAATGGAACCCTACTCTACAGCAAAAGGACGATAAAGATGCAACAATCAGTTTATGAAGAAATGGCATATATGCTACCATGAATTATTCAGTTGGTGGGAGATTTATTTGGCTTTTTATGGAACTTTTTTCCTTATAAAATACTGCCACATGCCATTGACAAGTTTGATGGCGTAAATAAAAAGTGTCCTGCAAGTGGTGGTAGGGATGAAAATTGCCCAATACTGATAACAAACCAAGGATATGTTCCACCAGTAATCCAGCATAAGTAGTTCATTGATATTTCAGAGACATACAAGAGGGTTAAAGCAATAGTTACAGTGGCAGCTGAACCAAAATTTGCAGCTAATAGGATCACACATAAGAAAATAAATATTATAGAGCAAACTTAAAACTACACTAAGGTAGTAAAACAGATATGGCAGAACTATATTAAGATTTCATAAGATGACAATAATATTGAGGGATATGATGGCCTCCTCACATTCCCCTCCCTCCCCTTCCCAGCGCCACCCCCCCACCCATCGCCGGCAGCCATCTCTGTGCCAGCTACAACACCTCCCACCAGCCCCATGTCGTTCCTTACTCCAAAGCCAACGTCCACCTCACAGGCGTCGGGACAAGTTCTTCTGGACCGCCCCACCTGCTCTCTTGGTCGAAGCAAGGCCCTCCAGTGGAGAGATTCTTCTCTGCCATCCTGCTCTTGTGCGGGAGAGGACCTGCCATTGTTCAGCCCCTCATTCAAGAACGTTCTTCTCGCGGGTACAGCCTCGGCCATTGCATCGGTGAACTCCGGCGGCTCTGCCCGCCTGGATGTCCCAACTGTGACCTTGCAGGCCTCTGCTCAGAAGATTAGCCCAGCGAAGGTCTTGGCGAGCCTTGGCGACACGACTCACAAGAGTCCCGTATCAAGACATGTGCGCCAGAGACCTCTTCCGCTTCCACTGGTGCTTCCTAAGTGTTAGGGGAGCCTCATCGACTGTGACGGCTTCACTCAGGTGGAGGGACGACGTGCGCGGAAGTAGAGGCGACACCTTGATCAACGTCTCGCCAAGCTAATTCGGGAGTGCTTTAAAGGTCGTTGTTTCAACTGTCTCTCCACTGATCATCGCCCCGCCCTCTGCAAATTCAATGTCCGCTGCCTCATCTACAATGCAATTGGGCACTGCTCTCCTTCCTGCCCACGCTCTCGTCTAGCTCGGCAACGAGCTGCCCCGCTCTGTCCTGGTATGGCCAGACGGCCGCGTCCTGCTGATCCCCTTGCGCTGCCTTCCGACAGGGAGGCGCTCTTGCCGCGTTCCGAGGTTTGCGCCAAGGCATCGATCGCAGATGGTTGCGGCCTGATCGGGAAGTGGCGTGTTTGCTCCTCTTCTACGGCTGTGGATATGAAGGTTGCTGAGGCACCGGTAGGAGGTCTTGGTGGACCAAGGATTTCTAAACGAATCATCAATTGGTCTTCTAAGTTCATCTAGAATGCAGAGGATCTCGAGCAAGCTCTGGTGATCAATGTCATGATGGGTAATCCTGTTGATGCGGAGGCCCCAATCCTGTCATGTTTTGCCCGACGCTTGGACATTGAAGTTGTTACCATGTCGTTGCGACGCCTGGGACCTGCTACCGTCCTACTCTGCTTGCCCAGTGTGGAGGCGTCGACTCGCGCCTTTGGCGACGGCAAGCCGGTTACTGTCTCACCTACGATTAGAATTCATGTGATGCGCTAGAGTAGGTTCCAGAACTCCTCTGCGGCAACTCTTTCTCATCCAATTGAGGTTGAACTGCGAGGCATTCCTGCTCATGCCTGGGATATTGGGACGGCAGAAACCCTCTTCTGTGAATAGTGCTGGATCACTAACCTCCACCCTATGTCTGCACGTCATCGTGAAGTGTTCAAGGTTGTTGCTTGGTGTGCAAGCTCGAAGATCATCCCCAAGAAGCTGGAGCTCGAGATCAGGTCGTGATGTCCGAGGGTGATTCATCGTGTCGCTCCCTCGTCTACCCAATCTCTATTGTGGACTTGTGGTAACGTCGTTTGATCGGCTAGAGAGACATTCAACGCCCACGCCACCACATGCACCGACTGAAGATGATGATCACGATCGAAGGAAGCGACAACGGCAGCGTCGGGCCCGATGACCTCCCCCTTATTGTGGTGTTTCAAGGAGCGACATGTGGCGTTTAAAGGAGCGACATGTGGCGTTTCAAGGAGCGACACGACGACGACGGCGGTGGATTGCCCACCTTGGCGTTCAGTGCATGCAAGGCTAGGCCCACGCGTGGGGACCAGCCACGCGTCTGCGTTTTGCTCGCTTCGACTCCCGGTCCACGCGCACCTGGTTCCGTGGTTTCTAGGCACCTAGGAACCCACGAGTTGTCTGCCTCGGCTCTCCGTCCATGCATGGTTGGGCCAGCGCTCAAACCCCGGTGAGTGCGCATTGAAGAAGGCAGCACGCGTATGGATTCCCAAGGGAAGGATCTCTGACGAGATTTGGCTTCCTCCTTCCCATCGACTGGGTCCGCAGCAACGAGCCTGCCGCGCGAAACCCGCGAAAAAGCTCCCCCCCCTTTCCAAAGAAGGCAGGATTTGTGTGGGTCCCCAAGATTCGGTGCTGCAATACCCCTATTGAAGACTTGCTGCTTCCTCAGGTGAATGTTGAAGCTGCAGAGGTTTTGTTGTCCACTTAGGTTCCCTTTCTGCATGAGCTGGCTGATATGGTTTGTGCGGGCATCTCTGGGACCTCTTTTGCTGGTGTCCCCCATGATGATGCAACTCTGCCAGTGCAAACTTCTCAGTTAGATGATCCTTCGGTTGTTTCTCCCACCTTAGAGTGCTTTGAAGTTGAACTATCCCTCTCATTATAGCTGATCTGCCTTTGACTCCATCACCCAGTGATGTTGAGAATTTGTGCCAGTTCAGCTGTGTGGAAAACGAAGTTGACAAAGATTTTTTGCCTAAGTCCGCACACTTACAAACGCTACCAGTGGGGATTCCTGAGCCCCCACACCCGGACCTGATAGTGTACACAAGACGAAGATTTCACAAGAAAAAGGCAATTGGGGGAAACGAAGATGGAGGGATTGTTCCTGATACCGCTCTTGCGACAGTGGAAGCTTCAGGAGGGCACAGCTTGAAGGTCACTGATGGTTGTACAGACATGGTTGACATACATCATCAGGCTAAAACTATTAACATTGCTCAGGAAGATCTTGAAACATCCTAGAGATCAAATGCAACCTCCCTGCCCAAACTGAGTTTTTCTCCAAGCTCGCTAAGAAGGTAGCTGGCATTCTCTCTAATCCTGCAGAACTCTCCACGCAAAGGTGTAAGCAGGCTCCTGCTGCCACCCCTCATCGCAGTCGTCGCATTGCAAGAGTTGGGGTGGAATTTGACAAGCAAGAACTCTATCTACGGTCCACGAAGATGGCCATGAAGGCTCTGAAAGTAATTGGTGAAGCAGAAGGAGTGACTCAACAAGCAAAAGAAGATTATACGAAAGTGTTTAGTGAAAACCTTCCTATGGCTCATGTTGAGGCACTGGCTACCTTGTTTGGTTGGACAGTGCCGGAGGAACTGAAAATAGGGCTGAGTAGTGCAGTTGTTTCAGCTTGCTAAGTACTACCTCCGTTTTCAAATATTTGTTGCTTGTTAGTTCATGGCTGGAGCTGGCCCCTCTTAAGTCACAGCTCCATCGCTTGCTAGGTGCTGCTGGCATTGCCCCTACTGCCGCTGCTCCACCAGCCGCTAGAGAGCTGACCGGAGACATCATTCCTGTTGCAGTGCCAATGCTGCATCCCGTAGCACCAGGTGGCTGGCAACTCCATTCAGACGACTGCCAGCCTCTGCTGCTCCATGTTGTACATCAGGCCACGACGGTGGCCGGTGGCAACTGGCAAGAAGGCAGAAACAACGGCGGCCGAAAGGAAAGCAGCCGCGACAGCGGCTGGAAACTGGCTGTAATGACGGCCAAAAGAGAAGGGTGAGATTAGGATTCTCTAACCCTAACCTGCAGATACCATGTTACTAACCTTGGGATCAAGGTCTTAGTGCCCTGTCCATAGGGATTGTAGTATATATACTGCCTTAGCAATAGGATGGGACTAATGGGTCTTAACATACTCCAAGTGCAAAATTGTATTAAATTTAGTTTTGAAGCAGACTGGCTGACTGGCAACAAAAGTATAGTCTTGCAAGAAATAGTACTTAGTACAAGTGTACTTTTCTCAAACTGCTTCTCGAACGCATAGTTTGTGACAAAAAAAAATACCACTAAAATGTAGTTTTGCAAAAAAAATGATTTAATTGTCACTCTTCAAGATTTATTTCCATAAGAAAAATAGTACCTTTATCAAACGGTTCATGTGGTATACATTAAATCCTTGAACATCGATGTGATGTTTTGCATCTTTTACAAACCCAATTGTTACATCAGCTACCATCTGCACCAAAGAAGATCACTAATGAGTTGCAAAAACATGTTAGGATTAAGAAACGGTTTTGGGTCATAGTTGTTTACATTTGAATCCTTCGGATGTCCATTAGGTGCCACAGGCCTGTAGGTGACCTCTTTCTTCAACATCATGTCAGTCACAATATTATGGTGTTCAATCTCTTTTCCGCGCAAAATCATTTGGAAGTAAGTCGGAAGTCGCAAATACAAAATTGATGCATAACTCTGCAAAAAATTTAGAAGTCGTTCTCAGCAATCAGTCAATCACAGCTAAATGAAACACCTATGATGGCTGACAAGCTAACATTATTTTGAATAACAGATAAATTATAATTTGCCAACCAAGGAAAATGCAGCAGGAAAGAAGTTATGTATTGTAAGTGTTAGTGTACCCGTTTAGGTTTGGGGTTCTACCCCGTGTATTTACCGTCTCACCCCTGTAATAGGCCAGGCCCACCTAACTCAGTATATTAATACATCTCCCAACCCCTCACTAGGGTTAGGGTTTCCCACATGGTATAGAGCTAAGATATTTTTTCTCTCCCACCTCGCACCCATCCAGCCGCCTCCGCCACCCTTCCACGGTCTGGCCACCCCCCCCCCTCACTCCCTCCACCTCCCAGCGCCGGCCACCGCTGGCGCAGCCCGCCGTCGGCCCCGCCCCCCTCTGCTCCGGCCGCGCCCGCCCTCGTCGGGTCCGCCCCTCTCCGGTCCGCCACCGTTGGGCCATCCCCCTCTGCTGTGGCCACGCCCGCCCCTCTCCGTCGCCGTCGGCTACCGTTCCGCCGCCGTCGGGCCCGCACATCTCTAGCCACACTCGCCGCCGTCATTGTTAATCCTCACACGTCAAATATATCGCAAGGAGGGATTGCTCGGAAAGCTTCGAACAGGAAGACTAACAAGTCCGGAGGTACAGGGGGCAGGCTCAGTCAAGCAGCTAGGCAAAGCTCCCTGACTCGAGCATCACGGACGGTCTAGCACCTACGCAGGGACGGTCCGGTGCTCAAGCAGACGGTTCGACAGTCCGCCCATGGCCAGAGGCGTCGGCCTCCACATAAAGCGAAAAAAGGGGTCGCAGGTGCTAAGTACATATAACGCACATGGTCGGCTGGTCAAAGCTGGCCCTACTTTTGATCAATTGCTCTCCAAATATGCTAGCAAGAAGGTCATTCTACGCCAAGCGGCCAACAAATAAACCTCGGTCGCCCGCTAAAACAAAACAGCCGAATAAAACGGCCCAAAAGGCGACGCAGCAAGCATCGCCTAATCATCCAGTGATGCCAGGATACTTTCCCACCTACTCATCGTCGATATATTGTCCTGTTCAAATGTGGAATGGTTCAACGATGAGCCCATGGTATGCATAATCCCTTTGCCTATTCAGTCTGGGGGCACATCCATTTTATACCTTTTGATCCATTGATCAGACAGTCATGGTCGAGAAAGATGCAATTAGAAATGGTCTTTATGCATTAGAGCTCTATGGAAGGATCACTCTATCGGATTGAAAAGTCGGTGACTTGCATCAGGCTTATTTTTTACTTCGTGAACAAGATGACTTGTGAGATCTCTTATTTTTCGGAGAGAGCTAGCAATACATATACTTTTGGTTCAACCTCAACCAAAAGGCATGGGGGCATATGTTGAACACCAAAGTGGGCAGCCTGTCCGCGATCCGGACGGTCCGCTGTGGTGACGCGGACGGTCCGCGCGTGCACAGAATCAATTAGGGTTCTAGATTTCTAGCGGGATTTGTTAGCAAAACCTGCAGGATTAACTCGGGAACTGACTTGTAACGGGTCCAGACCGTCCCCCCTTTATACAGATGAAGGGTTACAGCCGATTGAACCCCCCACAATCGATCAAATCAATTCTACTTGCCATTTTTACCTTATGCATTAGGAGTAGACCTAGTTTAGCTTTAGTTTGCCTTCCTCTACCACGAATCTTCACTTCTCTTCGGCTCTACATCGACTATAGGCGTCTTGGGTGACCTGCCAACCTCAAGACACACCATAGGATCTCACATCCTCGACGGGGTCCCTCCCAGGAGGCGAGATCTAGGTCTACTACGAAGACGACCCTCTGCACCATCGCAGACCGTCCGAGCCCCAAGCGCAGACCATCTAGACGTATGCAGAGAAGGAGTCGCTCCTGCGCCTAGGTCGCGAACTGTCCAACCCAGGGTCGCAGACCGTCCGCGCCTCTACAGAGAGCACCGCCAGGTGGTTCATCTCCCAGTGATTGGCGCCCAGATCGGCACCAACAGTAGCGAACTAGCGATTAGTCGTCTTGATGGGCGATCAGTCGAGCAACAGGGTCTACTGATCAAGGTAGTCCAACATGAAGTTTTCAACCCATAATATATATAGCCGCCCAAGATGACTCTTCTGCTTCCCAGGACCAGCGGCTCCTTTCTATCTCCCTCTGACCATCATGTCTCAGCAGTGACTCCCTTCTCTCTCTCCCTCCAACCCTCCTGTCTCACTGTCAGCTCCCTTCTCTCTCCCTCAGACCCTCCTGTCTCACCGGCAGCAAGCATCCATCTCGAAGATAAGCACCTCTTCTCAAGGTACATCTCTCTCCATATTCTCTCATTGTGTTCTGTTCAGACTTTAGAGTTCTAGGCTTCCATCCGATCTAGTGCTCCTGTCTTGATCATGTTGTTGTTGGCTTGTTGCATCCTTTTGATGTCGCAGATATAGATGGTGATGGCCGGCATGCTGCTGTTGTTGAAGTGATCTTCCCGTAGTCCCAAATTGCCTAGGAGAAGGCATCCTCTATGGCTGACACTGACAGCACCGATCATGTTCCATCGGCATCGTCGACTGCTGCAGACTCAAGCTCCCTTGCTGAGAAGGCAATTGCAGCACTACCTTTGGACCTTGCTAAACAAGCTAATGATTCGAAGCGAAAGGCTAAGTCACAGGACCTTGGCTGGAAGTTCGGTTGGTCGCCTGGCCCAGCTAAGGAGTTCGTGCAATGTATATTTTGCATGAAAGTGGTGCCCTATGGAATAAGGAGGTTCAAACAGCACCTCGTCGGTGGATTCTGCGACACCATGAAGTGTGCAAGGGTCCCAAAGGTTGTTTCAAGTGACATGCACGTGTATCTTAAGAAGACATGAGGTTGGCACTCGTTTTGGATAATGATGAAGGTGTAGAAGGAGAAGATGATGTTGCTGGGCCATGTTGCATCTGAACCAAGTTCTGGAACAAAATACAAGCATGCAAAGAAGAAGGTTGCCCAAGCTACAATGTCCTCCTTCGTTGTCTCTGCTACTCCGAAGCCAGCTACCCAAAAGGGTAGCAAGTCAGTAGCTGCCATGCTTTGCAAGAGCCTAGAAGAAGTGGTTGTTGAACGGCACAGCAACAAAGCTTCCCAGTCCACTCTAGAGCATTGCACAAAGAAAGGCAAGGAGACCAAGCAGATCGTTGATGACCACGTTGCCGATTTCTTGTACGAGAACAAGATTTCGTTGAACATGGTCAACTCAAGAAGCCGGGAGATCATGTTGGAGTCAATAGGGCAGTATGGTCCTAAATACCACGACGTTAGAATTCCATGGCTTGAAAGGGTTGTCGAGAGGACATCGTCGCTAAGGTCCAAGCATGAAGAATCGTGGAAGGAGTATGGCTGCTCATTGATGTCAGATTCATGGACAGATATTAGAGGATGTCATCTTATCAACTTTCTCGCAAAAAAGTCCAATAGGGACATACTTTCTGTGCTTTATTGATGCATCAAGTGAGATAGCTAATGCCAACATGTTGGCAAATTTGCTAGAGAAGCAAATTGACAAAATCGACAGAGAAAATATAGTGCAAGTAATCACTGACAACGGAGCGAACTTCAAATCAGCTAGGAGGCTCCTTATGGAGAGCATTCCGCATTTGTTTTGGACACTGTGTGCTGCCCATTGCTTGGATTTGTTGCTGGAAGACATTGGGAAGATTAAGTCCTTCATCACTTGCATGAACCAAGCAAAGAAGGTATCTCGGTTCCTTTACAAGCATGGAAGACTCCACAGCCTTATGAGAGACAAGATTGGTGGTGACCTTGTTAGACCTGGTATTACTCGGTTTGCCACGTCTTTTCTCACCTTGGCTAGCATGCACAAGCTTAAGAATGGTTTGAAGAGTCTATTTCTTAGTGACGAATGGCAGTTGGCAGCAGAGCAGGTTCTCCACCAATCAAGAAGGTATCCAAACTGAAAATATTATCCTCTCTACAGAGTTTTGGAATGGTGTTGATTACCGTCTACAAGCTTCTCAACCTATTCTCATTGCCCTAAGGATTTCTGATGCTGATGAGACACCTGCTGCTCCGGAGATCATGGCGGCTATGGACAAAGAAAAAGCCACCGTCAAAGAGGCAATAAAAATAAGCCAAGATTACTTGCAGAAGTAATCTCATGCTTTGACAAAAGGTGGAAAAGTCAAAAGTTGTACGAGGCAGCCCTATCTTTTAATCCGAGCAAATCCTTTGACATAAGGGAAAAAGACATGAGGCATGATGCAAGGCTAAGACCCATGTTTAATGATGTTTTTTTTCTGGAATACGCAGGAGAGCTGCGCATCTTTGTATTAATAGAAGAAAAGAAAGGGGGGAGAGAACCCCAATACAGCACACACACCACTAGAGACTAACTACGGATCACCGACTAAAACATGGAGGAAACACGACCCACACCGCTGTATTAAGCCAGCAACTCATCGACTTGGAGGAAGGACAAGGCCTTGGCACCAGTCATGGACCAGAGCACCGCCTCTTCCCTAGCCATCCTAAGGGTCGTGACCAAGCTGGGATTACAACCATCAAAAACACACCTATTCCTATGCTTCCAAATGGTCCAAGCACCTAGGATCACTAAAGAATTGAAACCTTTTCTCACAAGATCCGATGCCCGGGAGCTGCTAGACTTCCACCACGACTCAAAGGATTCCTCATGAGCTGGATACATATCCCGCAGCCCCACTGAATTAAGGAAATCAAACCAGAACTGCTTAGCAAAAACACACTTGACCAGCAAATGATTTATGGTTTCAGCCTCTTGGTCGCACAAGGGGCAC
The DNA here is from genome assembly GCA_029449295.1 of Zea luxurians. Lineage (NCBI taxonomy): Eukaryota > Viridiplantae > Streptophyta > Magnoliopsida > Poales > Poaceae > Zea > Zea luxurians. The sequence continues at coordinate 16,021,842 of JAOPSE010000063.1, forward strand.
TGCTCTGGTCGGTCTAGCCCTCTTTTTCTGAGCCTGTCAGCAGTCCAGCACCTATTATGTTCCACAAGCCATATAAAGAACTTGCACTTCCCAGGAGCCCAAGATTTCCACACCCGCTCTGCTGGTTCGAACTGAACTGAACCAAGGAAGAGAGCATTATAAGCAGAACTAGATGTATAATCACCTGAAGCGCTGAATTTCCATAAGGCCCCGTTTGTTTCCTTTCATTTTGAGGAATTGGAATCTTACTAATGGAATAGGCTATTTTTGTAGAATGTGACATTCCACCACTTTCCAAAGTTATCATATAAGCCTATCTTAAATTCATGGGGTGAGAGATGGAAATTGATTCTATAGATTTACATTTTATTTTTCCGATGTACAACTTATAGTACACTCTTCTACTTGTGCCGCTATAACATAAATGTAGTATATAACTATCTCTCTCATATGATTTAGGATAATATACAAATATATTATATATATAAATATATAAACTTAATTAGTTTTGTCTAAATTATAATTATTAAAATGGAATTCAATTCCAGCGAAACAAACGGGGCCTAAATGTCAATCCCTTATTCCAGGCTGGAGCACAACTGCATCAAGCACTTCACAAAGTTCCAAGAATTCAGCAATGACTCTGACTGAGATTGCCCCTTGCACATCGGAGAGCCAATGGAAACTAGGGAGAGCATCTTTGACCAACCGTTTGTTGGCAAGACGCAAGGGCACCAAATCAAACACTGCAGGAGCTATGTCCTTAATACATCTCCCTTCCAACCATCTGTCCTTCCAGAAAAGGGTATTGGCTCCATCACCGAGCTTAGTAATAATGGCTGCAGCAATCAGATTTTTAACCACCTTACAAACATGAATGGGGAAGTCCGCCCAAGGCCTACTGGGGTCTGTTTTCTGCAGCCATGGCCAGCGAGCTCTCAAAGCCCAACAGAGGTTCTTTAACTCACTAATCCCAAGACCACCCAACTCCTTGGGACGGGTAACCTTAGGCCAAGCCAAGAGGCAGTGACCACCACGGAACTCTTTCCTACCCCTCCAGAGGAAGCCCTTCCTCAGCTTATCGATTGCTTTGATGGCCCATACAGAAAGGTCAAGTGCCAGAGCTGCATAAATCATCTTAGCCGTCATGACAAACTGCACATGAATAGCTCTACCAGCCCTGGTCATAAGTTCAGCTTTCCATCCTGGCAAAAGGCTGGCCACTCTATCAACAATGGCTTGAACCTGGTCCCTTGTGAGTTTCTTGGGAGACAAAGGCAAACCGAGGTACTTACAGGGAAAAACTGAAATATTGCATGGCAGCAAGTCCTGTAAACAATTCACCTCTTCTTCCCCACAGCAGATTGAAAACACACTGCTCTTCTGGACATTAGTCCTTAGACCTGAAGCTGAACCAAATAAATGAAGAATATCCATAACCATACTGATATCCGGGGCAGTAGGACATAGAAATAACACTGCATCATTCGCGTACAGCGAGATACGGTGTTGCATATTCCTAGAAGAAAGAGGCTGAAGAAACCCTTCCTCAGAGGCTCGCTGCACAAGCAGATTCAAGACATCCATTACAAGAATAAACAGCATAGGCGATAGAGGATCACCCTGCCTCAGTCCGCGTTGATGCCCAATACACTCCCCTGGCAGACCATTTAGTAAAATCTTGGTAGAAGATGAAGCTAACAGCCCGCATATTATATCACATCAGATCTGTCCAAAACCCAGTTTTTTCAAGACCTCAAGAAGAAAGACCCACGATACCGAGTCAAAAGCCTTTGAAATGTCAAGTTTGAGAAGGATACGAGCCTGCTTCTGACAATGTAAAAATCTGGTCGTCTGCTAGACTAGCATGAAGTTGTCGAGAATAAACCGTTTATTAATAAAAGCGGTTTGATTGGGGAAAACCATATTTTGCAGCCGGTCTGCTAACATGTTTAATGATGTTATGTGGAAGATGGTCAGTGATGAAGATGAGCAAACAAAGATAAGTAAGCAGATGACTATGAGAGGTCTAAAGGGGAATGCTTCTCGAAGCCAAGAGCAATGAGATAGGGACAGAAAAAAAACCTAGTAAGTTTATTTCTGAATTCTTATGATATTAGTTATGTAATTTGTTTATGTGTTTGCAACTGAACTTACAATGTTTGTCTTTATAACAGTGCTATGGTGGGGTGCATATGGAGGATTTGCTTTTGAACTACAAACCCTTGCAAAGAGTTATAAGCCTCTGTTGCTTGGTCTCTGGTTGTGAGAGAAACTAGAGTGAATTTTCAGCAGTAAGTGTTACTTTACTTTGTCCAATGTTCATATGCACCAAAATGATTAATGATGTTTGATGACCTTGAATTTGCATGTGCAAATCCACACCAAATAGAGGAACCGGCTAGAGCACCAAAGGCTATGCAAATTATGTGAGCCACAACAGGAAGATGGAAAACAGATTTGCAAAGATAAGAGAGCAAGGTTCAAAGGGAAAGAGAAGCAAACCACTGGTGCTTGAAGAGCTTATGTGGAAAAATGAGTGGGTTCACAAGTCTGAAGATGGTGATGAGCTTTGGAGTGCCGTGGATGACATTTTAGGTGCAACTCAAGCTACCCAGAGCAGAAACTTGCCTAGGGCAGCAGCTGCACGTGGTGGGAGGACCTACTCCGAGACCTATATTAGGAGTAGGAAGCGCCAAAAAGTTGCAGCAGCTCAGGACTTGCAGTCTTGCAGCAAGGAGATAACAGTGACAGTCACAACAAAGATGATCATCAAGAGTCAACTTCAAATGAGAAAGATGTTGCAGAAAAAGCAATTGATGATGAAGAAGAATCTGGAGCTGTTGGTGATAAATTCAAGCTGGATGATGATCGCATATAGTTGTTGGTCATGGTCTTGTAAGTTGTAGAATTGCAGTTCCATAGTTTCATATAGACTTGCTGGTGATCTCTGTTTTCATACTGCTGCCTTGCTGGTGACCATTTCAGGCTTGCTGCCCTGCAAATTATATTCTAATCTCTATGTTCTATGTATATTCTATACTATATAAGTATATATCAATATATAGTGTTATATATATACACACAAACATATATATATATATATATATACACACACACACGGCGGTGCTATTTGGCACCCTAGGTGCTATATAGCTATTTGGCACCAGGTGTATATCGCCCCTGCCATTTTCTCCTCCGACACGGCCATGCCGCACGACCCACGCTCCCGCTCAAGGATCAATTGAAATCATGACCGTATGTTTTATTTGTACAAACTATCACGTCTGCAATAGCTACTTAATTAGTTAAGTTGGGTGCGCTATATAAACGAGCCGAAAAAAGTTAAAGGAAGATAACTCAAATAAATAATAGCTACTTGTCCAATACTACTAGCTAGCTGTAGCTAGCCTGCTGCTAGATGAATTAGGTAACTACTGTGTCGTTGGATGCATGGATGAATCAAGGAGTCACCTATACAGAGAGAGGGGGTGTTTGTTTGGGATTATAATATGTCCAGATTATATAATCCAACAAATTTTGAACTAAGTGTTAGTTCAAAATTTGTTGGATTATATAATCTGAGCAGATTATAATCCCAAACAAACACCCCTAATTCTCATGATTGAGACTAAAAAGATGGAATATTTGAGTATTTATAGAATGACCGAGTCTGTTCACTACTTTTTCTATAATTTTTTAGAATAGTTGACTCACTAAATGATGTATATCCTTTCCTACAATGTTTTTTAGAATAACTGACTCATTAAATAACTCCTATCTAGTTATTCTCATGAATGACTGAGCCTAAAAGGATAGAATGGCAGGATATTCATAGAATGACTGAGTTTGTTTACTTTCTTTCCGGTAATGCCTGTTTTTTTAGAATGACTGACTCACTAAATAACTTCTATGTCAATTATCCTCGTAAATGACTAAGGCTAAAAAGATGGAATAGTTGAGTATTCATAAAATGACTGAGTTTGTTCACATCTTTTCATGTAATGCATATTTTTTAGAATAACTGACTCACTAAATGATTGGTATCTCAACAATTCTAATGAATGACTAAGGTTAAAAGATGGAATGACTGAGTATTCGTAGAATGACTAATCCGATAACTACAATAATTGACCCTGAGAAAAATACAAAAATTGAATGTGAGATTAATATATCGAGTGGGATCTAGTTTTGAAGCTTTCATCGCGACGAACAAAATGGTGAAACCGGTTTTCGATTTTGACACTCGGTTTAGTAAATATTAAGTTTTAAGTGAACTACTAATGCATGCATGCGTGCTTAGTACTTATGTGGTGGATGCATGTGTCAAGCATTTGGACTTTTTTTGCTCCGTTGGGCACCACGCCACCAGTACGCGAGCATGCAACAGCCTGTTGCTTCCATTCTCGACGGGTGGAATTTTTTTGTTCATTCCACTTGGGATAAGGTGCTAGCGGAGGCTGGTGCCAAATAGTTATTTGGAACCTAGGGTGCCAAATAGCATATATATTTATATATATACTCTATTTCATCAGCTAGAGTGATGGACCCAACTGTCATCACCTAGACCACCTGCCACGCCCATCAGCCCGCCCAACCGCGCCCGCGTGGCTCCACCCCCCCATGTGACTCCGCACCTCGCGCGACTCGTTTCAAGCCACGTGTCGGCTCCTCCACATGTGCGGCTCCCTCTACGCATGCGTCGGATCCATAGGTGTGTGCCTATTATAAGTCATTTCCCTTCTGCTTCAGACATTCTAGCGTACATTAAGCCATTCTGTCACTTTTTTATGTATCTCAGACATTCCTTGTTATTGTTTCAGTCATTCTAGGCAATATTAAGGCATTCTAGCGTCCTGACAACATTAAGTCATTTCAGAGTCCAAGCGAAGTCATTCAGCCATTTAGACAACGTTAAGTCATTCCAATCAACATTAAGTCATTCTAGTAAATATTAATTTATTTTTCAGAAATATTAAGTTATTCTTATCTCCAGCATTCTTTCTGGTTTTTTCTCATACATTTTTGGTTATTGGTTCAGTCATTCGAGAAAATATTAAGTCATTCAAGAGGTGCCTCGCTCGACCAACTGGGCAGGGGCGCGACTCGATCAATCGGGCGCGGGGGGTGGCTCGGCTGGACGCGGGGCGCAAATATATATATATATATATATATATATATATATATATATATATATATATATATATATATATATATATATAACAATCAGAAACGACTAATTGTCCTGATCATCGCCTAATCACGACTAATCGATTGATCGTCCAGTTAGAACAATCAGTCGATTGGACGGAATGAAAACACTGAAGTACAGTATTGTAAAACTATGGTTTTGAAAAACATTGTTGCCAAACAGGCCCTAAACGTGTTTTTCTCTCCAGTTTCTCACTGGGCGAGGTGAGGCGTGCTTCTTCAGCAGAAGTGCAAAACCAAACTCACCCACTGTTTAGTGAGTAATAGCAAAAAAAAGGTGCTTAGGTTATAACAAGTATAACACAATAAAAAAGATCAATTATATACATCACATCATCAAGTTACCAGCAACTAGAGTATGCATACATCAAACTTACTCTCAATGAATGCCTATATGTGAGGTAATGCTTGGAGTTTGGGAACTGATTTGCCATCTGGATATTTTTCTCATCACGATTACCACCTCTGAGTTGAATATCCTGCCATGTTAGGCATCAGTAGAATCATAGTGAGCAGTTTAACTCAAAACGATGATATAGCCTACAGTCCTTGGTCACGGAACTTACATGTATTTCAGCATCAAAATCAAGCTCCAAGTCCCCTTGGTCATCCTCCCAAAGATTGTAAATAATAATTCGTGTCCCTCGATCTTTCATAGAACTAAACTGCAAAAGCCCACATGGGATGCTATAATCAAGTGCATTCTAAAAGTAAAATAAGGGCCTGTTTGGCAACAATGTTTCTCAAAACCATGGTTTTACAATACTATTACTTCACAATTGTCATGACAATACTGTAGTTTTGGCAGCTCCAAAAATACCATGGTTTTGAGAAACATTGTTTGGATACAACATTGTAAACCATGGTATTAGGCAAAAAGCTAGCCATGCCATGAAAACTTTGGGTTGGAGTGGAGTTTCCAATACTAAAAAAATAACATGGTATCTAGAATACCATAGTTTTGAAAACATAATTTTCTAGAATGCAACCAAACACCTCATGCCATAAAATACTACGTATTACCCAAAACCATGGCATTGCATAGGAACTGTAAGAATACTTTACTCCCAAACAGGCCCTAAGATGCATGTTATTGTGTTCAAACAGAAATTAAATAAGATGCATGCAATTAAAAATTACAAGTTGAAAATTTGACACATTGTGGCATTTCAGAAATCAGATGGACAGTTTTCCATATTGTTTAGGGCTAGTTTGGCAACTCCATTTTCCCAAAGGAAAATGAACTAATGCCCTTGGAAAAATGAAAATCACTTGGAAAATGGGGTTACCAAACTAGCCCTTACATGTTTTCCATATATTTTGGTTTTCCAAGTCAATCATGAAGTACAACACAATATGGTCATTTGTAGCAAGAATAAATCAATAAATAATATGACACATCCAATGAAACAATGCATGCTCTAAATGGTTTGAAAATAAAATTCAAAGAAAAATTGTAAATACAATGTAGAATTGTAGATATCACTTAAAGACGTAAATACCCTTGTGTTTCCTGCACTTGACAACTCAACACCGATTTGAAACCTCCCCTAAAGGTAGATAGATCTCACTTCCAGCACTACACATAGGAAACCAGGATGCCAACATGGAAAGGGGATGATGTAACTAAGTGCTAGAGCTCACTGTATCATATGTAACTAACATGGTATCTAGAATACCATGGACAACAAAGCCATAAGTCTTGTGACCTTAGTTCATATACCCCTCAATCCCTCCCCTACCCATAGTTTTTAAGGCTTTTTTCTCGAACACGCGGGAGAGCTGCGTATCATTATATTAAAAGGAGAAAGAAACAAGGTCCAAAATAGACCAAGTGACGCCTTACGGCGGTCTAAACGTAACAAACATAAACTGATCCATCTATAAATCTCTAATCCACATCTGAGAAGGAGGCAGCAAGGGAGGACAACCCCTTGGCCCCAGCAAACTCCAACAGACGGCGCTCGTCCCCAACTTGAATTAAGAAATTAGCAATATTAGGGGAAAGGCCATCAAAGATGCATCTGTTTCTATGATTCCATAAGACCCAAGCACCTAGCATAATAAGAGAGTTTAGGAAATCTCTGAAGGGACCCTGAATAGCTTCATTTGCTTCATGCAACCACTCCATGAAATTTATATTAGATGGTTGCGGTGCCAAAACTTGCAGCCCGAATTGCCTAAGTGTAGAGAGATAGGAGATTGGAGAAGACACCACACTCTGCAGTGAGGTGGTGACGTTCATATATATAGCCAATGTGGCTGAGTGTACATGGCAGGTGCCAATCACAATACATGGCAGGTGCTAATCACACTAATTGTGGACTTGCCTAATATACACTTGCTATATATATATATATATCAGCCTCCCGCAGTCGAAGCGTCAGGAATCCGGATGCAAAGACTGGACCGGAAATCCTCAAATAGCTGAACTGGCAGGCCTTTAGTCATGATATCAGCGAATTGATACTTGGACGGCACATGGAGAACACCGAGAACCACCTTCTCACGGATGAAGTGGATGTCAATCTCGATGTGCTTGGTACGACGGTGATGGACCGGGTTGGCTGTCATGTAGACGGCGCTGATGTTGTCACAGTAAACGACTGTGGTGACCTTCAAAGGAAGGTGAAGTTCCTGAAGGAGTTGTCGAAGCCAACAGCATTCTGCGACCACATGAGCAACAGCCCTGTACTCGGCCTCCGCACTGGACCGTGACACTGTGGTTTGCCGTTTGGAGGACCAGGAAATCAAATTGTCACCGAGGAAGACACAAAAGCCTGATGTGGAGCGACGGGAGTCTGGGCACCCAGCCCAGTCAGCATCGGAGTATGCATCAGCTTGTCGACGGGTCCAGTGCCTATGTGGAGACCGGCCGATAGAGTGCCCTTCACGTACCGAAGGATGTGCTTGATCAGCGCGAGGTGAGGCTCGCGCGGGTCATGCATGAACAGGCACACTTGCTGCACAGCATATGCCAGGTCGGGGCGGGTGAGCGTCAAGTACTGAAGAGAGCCCGCGAGACTTCGGTACGCGGCGGGGTCGGTGACAGGAGCGCCCTCCATGGCAGAGAGCTTGGCACGAGAGTCAACAGGCGTCGACGTCGAGTGACACTCGGCCATGCCCGCCTTCTAAAGAAGGTTGACAGCATACTGTCGCTGGCTGAGGAAGAGACCGTCGGAAGAGCGAGTGACAGATATCCCTAGGAAGTGATGGAGCTCCCCAAGGTCTATCATGGCGAACTCAGAGTGAAGCCTGTCGATGAGTCGTCGCAGTAGAGTAGCCGAAGAGGCTGTGAAAACGATGTCGTCGACATACAGCAGTAAGTAGGCTGTGGAGCTGCCCTCAGTGAAGATGAAGAGCGAGGCGTCGGTAGCAGAGGCGACGAAGCCGAGCTGTCGAAGGAACGTGGCAAAGCGCTAGTGCCACGCCCGAGGGGCCTGCTTGAGCCCGTAGAATGAGCGTTGAAGAAGGCAGACAGCGTCAGGGCGTGCCGGGTCGACGAAGCCAGGAGGCTGCTGACAGTAGACCGTCTCATTCAGGTGGCCGTGAAAGAATGCATTCTTCACGTCCAACTGGTGGATGGGCCCTGGCGAGAGGCCGCGATGCTGAGGATGACCCAAATGGTGGCAGGCTTGACGACAAGGCTAAAGGTCTCGTCGTAATCGATGCCTTGGCGCTGGGTGAAACCGCGGACCACCCAGCGAGCCTTGTGGCGAGCCAGGGTGCCATCGGAGTGGAACTTATGCCTGAAGATCCATTTGCCGGTGACCACGTTGGCACCGGGTGGACGGGGAACGAGGCGCCAGGTGTTGGTTTCGACAAGCGCCTTGTGCTCTTCAGCCATAGCCTCACGCCATTGGGGGTCCGCAAGGCCCCCCCGGTAGTCACGAGGAACCGGCGAGGCAGTGGAGACGGTGACGACGTGAGCTGCCGGTGGGAATCCGTATCGGACGACAGGCTTCAGCGAGCCTGTCTAGAGCCGTGTCACCAGACGGCTCGAGGTGGGAGGCAGCGGAATCGAAGGAGCCACCACAGCCGGAGCCGGAACCGGTTGTACAGTAACAGTGGTCGCCGGCTGTGCAGGAACGGCGGGCGCCGTCTGTGCAGCAACAGCGGGCGCCGGTGGTGGTACCTCCAGCTCTGGTGGAAGTGGCTGAGCAACAGCACGCCGTCGAGTGTACACCCGTAGGGGTGGAGGGCCAGCCGGAGCAGGGGCAAGAACTTGGCCAATCTGGAGGATGGTTGGGTCCTCAGCGAGCTCCTCCAAGTGAGCTCGATGTTGCGGCTGCTCAACGTCGGCTGGCGACGGAGCGACCGCATGGGGTTCCGTGGCAGCAGTGCGGGGCATCGGCACGGTATGACCTGTAACAAGGAAATCCAGAGAGCTGGGAAGCGCACTGGTGGAGTCAGCACTAAAGGGAAATCGCATCTCGTCGAAGACAACATGACGGGAAATGATAATTCGTCTAGTGGTGAGGTCAAGACAGCGGTAACCCTTATGGGAAGGGGGTATCCGAGAAATACACAAGCTGTGGAACGTGGTGCCAGCTTGTGTTTCGAGGTGGCTGTGAGGTTGGGATAGCAAAGGCAACCGAAAACACGAAGAATGTTGTAGTCAGGGGGTTGCTGGTGGAGTTGCTCAAAGGGAACTTTATGGCCAATGGCTGAGCAGGGACGTCTGTTTAGGAGATAGGTGGTTGTAGCTAGCGCCTCTACCCAGTATTGGGGCGGCATGTGAGCATGGATGAGCTGTGTGCGGCAGATATCGTTCAGAGAACGAATGATGCGTTCAGCTTTGCCATTTTGAGAGGTGTAAGGGCAGGAGAGTCGTGAGTGAATGCCGCTGGAGGCAAAGAATGTGGTGAGAGCATTATTAACAAACTCAGTGCCATTATCAGCATGTATAGCCTTGATAGGGAGGTTGAACTGTGTGTGGACATAAGCGCAAAAATTAATGATGTGAGTGGCTACCTCGGACTTGCGGACTAGAGAGAAAGTCCAGCAAAAGTGAGTGAAGTCATCGAGGATGACTAGGTAGTACTGCGCACCAGAGACACTGGCAACGGGAGAGGTCCAAACATCACAGTGAATAAGCTCAAATGGTAGAGATGAAACTGAACTGGAATTTCCGAAGGGCAGCCGCACGTGCTTGCCAAGTTGACATGAATGACATAGAGTATGAGCGGACTTATTACATGAGATGGAATTATTTTGTCTAAGCAAATTTTGGGCAGCAGCTCCTGGATGACCAAGACGATGGTGCCAGAGGTTGGTGAAGGTGGCGAGGTTGGCTTGGGGCATGGCAGGGACGGTGTAGAGGCCATCGGAGCTATTAAACCGGAGAATCACGCGTCTGGTTTGCAGGTCCTCGACAGAAAAACCAAACACGTCAAATTCGATAGTGCAATTGTTGTCACGAGTAAATTGGCGAACTGAAAGTAAGTTGCGCACTAGAGATGGGACAACTAGAACATTGCGAAGCGAAAAGGATGAAGTGCTGCCAGGCAATGTGGAGGTGCCAGAGCAAGACACAGGAAGGTGATGACCGTTGCCAACAGTGATGGATGGGACAGAGGAGGGTTGACGGGAGAGAAGTATACCATCCGTGTTGTGCATGTGGGAGGTGGCGCCAGAGTCCATGACCCAGCCGGAGTTCTGGAGCGCCATCTGGTTCAGGGCGGCGATGAGGCCGGCCTGATCCCACACCGGGGAAGGAGGTGGCGGTGCGGCGAAGTGGGCCTGTGGGTTGGCACCCATGAGGCCCTGGTTGCGCCCACCTTGGCCGCCCTGCTGCCAGCTGCCGGACTTGGGGCCTTGCTGCCAGCCGCCACCTGAAGGAGCACCGCCCTGGGAAGCCCATGGGTTGTAGCAGAACCATGGCCCCATGGGGCGGTTGCCCCCGGTTTGGGCATTGCTGCCTTGTTGCCAGCCGTTGTTGGCGTTGCCCTGGTCGTGCCAGCCGCCTTGCTTCTTGCTGCCTTTGCCTTTCCTGTTGCCCCGCCCCCGGAGCCCTTGCGAGGAGCACCGGTGGAGCATCGTAGGAGCAGGTGGAGCCAGAGGCAGCCACCATGGCGGAGGCTGCTGTGATCTTCTCGTCATTGGCGAGACGCAGCTCTTTGAGGGAGAGCATCTCGCGGGCCCTGGAGAAGGATGGCAAGACAGCAGAATTTGCGATGTCGTCGGCAGTGCCGCTGAAGCGCGGGTTGAGGCCGCGGAGGAGGCTGAGGACGAGTCAGGCGTCTTCGATGGTTTCGCCGACGTCTCGTAGGGACGCAGCCTTGATCTTGAGTCGCTGGCAGTACTCATCGATCGTCGAGTCGCCTTACTTCAAGGAGTGAAACTCCTCAAGCAAGAAAACAGCGCGGGGTGCATGATTGGAGCGGAAGAGGCCTTCAATCGCCACCCACAGTTCATGAGCGGACTGGTTCTCGTCGGTGATGGCAAGATCAAGAACCGAGTCGGCGACGGTGTTCAAGATCCAACCGCGGACAGTGCACTCAGCAATGTCCCACGATGGATCACCGGCTGGAGGAGGCCCGTCGATGTGGGGGCGAAGACTGAATTTCCCACAGGGCCTTGAAGAAGGACGCCCACTTGGTGAAATTGGGATTCTTCATCTCCAAAGTTACCGGAATGTGGGCTTCACGTTGACAGCGGTGTAGGGGTGGACGACGGCAGCCTGCGGCGCTGGTGGTGGTGGTGCAGCGGCGGCTGCGGCCTCGGCAGCGGCAGCAGCAGCGGCTGCAGCAGCAGCGTCGTCACCAGGCATCGTGGGTGGCTGCGAACAGGGGGAGTGGCGCACAGCCTGAGGTGGACGGTGGTGTCAGAGGACAGCCACCGGGAAGGTGTAGGGGGGAGAGGCGGAAGCAGAAGGTCCAGGATCTAATTGATCTTGGTATGTGATACCATGTCGAGAGATAGGAGATTGGAGAAGACACCACACTCTGCAGTGAGGTGGTGACGTTCATATATATAGCCAATGTGGCTGAGTGTACATGGCAGGTGCCAATCACAATACATGGCAGGTGCCAATCACAATACATGGCAGGTGCCAATCACAATACATGGCAGGTGCTAATCACACTGATTGTGGACTTGCCTAATATACACTTGCTATATATATCTATCACTAAGCAGGAGGAACTAGCATTCCCTAGAGAAGACACAAGTCACAAGCAGATGGTCTATTGTCTCCCTTTCCTGATCACAAAGAGGACATCTTTCCGAATGATCCAGACCTCGCTTTTCAAGTCTATATGTCGTCCAAGATTTCTTATGAGCCATCAACCACAAGAAGAAGTGACATTTGGGCAGAGCCCAAGTTTTCCAAATCCTCTCATAAGGCTCGAACTCCATTGATCCAAGAAAGAGCCCCTCATAAGCAGCTTTAGCCAAATATTTTCCATTAGCAGCCAACCAAAAAATATGCTTGTCCTCTTTATCAAGGCAAAGATCAACTTGGGCCACCATGTCCTAAAGGCGCAGAAAGTCTGCAAGAGCTCCAACTGATAAACTCCCATTAATATCATTAATCCATAAATTATCTCTGATCGTCTCCTCCCCTCAATCCCTCCCCTACCCATAGTTTTTAAGGCGTCCTTGAAGCGTCGCTTAAGCGACGCTTAAGCAATAAGGCGAGCTAAAGTGGTGAGGCGTCGCCTCGCCTTCGAAATTGAGTAAGGCGACCAAGCAGGGGCAGCTGGACATCGGCGGTCGGCCAGCCAGCTAGGGCCAGGCAGGGGCTACTAGAGGCGTGTGTGGGGTCGGGGGTAGCGCTGGTGGCCAACTGGGCGGGGCCGGATTGGCAGACAGCGTTCGGGGCGACGTTGTAGCATGCAGGCGCGCAGGCGCGTGGGGCGAGGATGGGGGCGCGTGGCTCGGGCTGGACAGGATCGTGGAGGCGCTGCAAGGATTTTGCACCAAAGTTTAGCTTTAGTAGGCTTAGCATCTCCAAGTTACAGTGACATACATGGAGAGCGTATTTGCATTTTCTATATAAAATTTTACAGCCTATGCCTATCATGAATACACTACTTTTTACTTGTAGCAAGAGCATTAATACCTTCCTACATGGTTCTTACAACAATAAGCCAGTAAGCACAGGCAACAAGACCCATGTGGCAAGATACAACTTGCAAGGTTATTAAAACGATAAGACGTTGAAACACTTATGGGTGAAGTTTTGACTTTTAAACGTTTAAACAAAGTTTAAACGTAGTTTTAAACAACATAGGAAAAATACCAATATATCATAATTTCAGACAATAACATGAATTTAAATACTACCAAAACTTCACCCATGAGCCGGATTGGACCCAAAAGTAACTAACAGACCGGGCCCAAAAGTAGCTAATGGTCTAAAACGCATGAAACACTGTGTTTTACAGTTTAGAACACCAAAACGTGGTTTCAACCTATAATTACCGTTTTGACGTTTAAACGTAGTTTTAATAACATTGACAACTTGTCACCAAGGAATGCCTTAAGAACCTCAGTTTTCTACAATAATTTTCATGTTTTTACCATGTATTGTGACAACTAGTCCTAAGTATCATTGCTCAACAAGCAATGACTTTAGTACTTTTCCAAAGTTAGGCATGTTATGTTACTCTCAAAACCAAGCACCATGAAAAGAAACCTTGAGAACTGCACAGTACAATCATACATGGCATCAACTATACCTGTTCAAGTAATTCTGCTTCAGTTGAATATGGAGACCATGTAATGATGGTTTGGAAGCTTGTGGTCCAATCATCCAATGTAGTCCGGACCATTCTTTCCCAGCCTTGTTTATATTCATAATCAATCTGCAGAATAAGTGACAAAATCAGAATGTCAGATTGTACCAGACTATTTAATGATCAAGAAGTTGATTGTGTGCCTCAAAATAAAAACGGCTGCCAGACAACTTATAGACACACAACACACAAAGTGTCCAGCAAAAAAAATCTTCATAGAAAATAATAATCAAACAACAGACTCAAGTATGTCAAAAATATACATTATGTTCAGAAGACAATTAATACAGTGATTGTTAAGAATGGATGGTATTCAAAGAATTTAAGATATAAGAAAATCATGAAGGAAGAGATGTTACCATAGGAACAATGATGTCCTCTTTGCCAGTGCTCCTAAGAAATGTATAAGATAGCATGCCAATGCTTTGAGTAGGCCTTCATGCCAATCAAAAAGTATTAAGTGAAAAGATGTCAGTTTGCTGACAAGTTACTCAAAATGGATTGAGGAAAAAAGACAAGTCATAACACATATAAGAATTACTACAACCATTCTACCCTTTGTGTCATCCCTGACTCAAGATATATTGCAACTGCTTCTCATTATCTGTTAGTAAGACTAAGCTACTGATGCCATTGTCATGAAGCCAATCTAATGTAGCTTCTATTTGTATGGCTTACGTCAATGGAATTGGAAAATATTGACCAAACGGTTGACCAATCTAATGTAGCTCGGTTATATGAGCACTGTTAGAATCCGGCTGGCCTGCACAGGTGAGCAGCAGCTCACAGCTAGGGGTGGATATCGAGTTGGCTCGGCTCGACTCGACTCGAGCTGGCTCGTTAAGATAACGAGCTGGCTCGGCTCGACTCGTTATGTTAACGAGCTAAAGATCCAACTCGGCTCGACTCGTTTGCCGACTCGAGTTGGCTCGTTTAGCTCGCGAGCTAGCTCGATAATATCATGTCTAGTGTCTATGAATGGATATAAAAACATGTAGCAAAAGAAAAGAAGGAGATCTATTTAGAAAAAAGAATAGAGTTTGCAACTTAAGGTTCCACACTCAACAAAGAACAAGATTAACTATAGTAGAGTAGAAGATTAACAATTTTGGATAGAAGATTATTGTGATTTGACTAATTACTCCAACTCGTTTGGCTCGCGAGTCAGCTCGCGAGCCAGCTCGAGCTGACTCGTTATCATATCGAGTTGAAATACAAGCTCAACTCGTTACAAATTATAAACGAGTCGAGTCGAGTCGAGCCACTATTGAGTCGAGTCGAGCGAGTTAACGAGCTACGAGTTTTTCGTCCAGCCCTCACAGCCCAAGCATATACACACACTGAGTTGGGCTGAAGGTAGAAGAGAGGGAGTTGAGAACAGAGCACACACGCACATGTGAATAGGGCTGCTGAACTGCAGCTGGCTGGTGTATTTAAGTCTTATTTATAGCTGAACTGTAGTACATCAAAACAGCCCTAGTGGCTTCTTACAGCCTAGGTAAAGACCTTGAGTTACAGCCTAAGACGTGACAACTTACATGCTAAGAGGTGGCTGACTCATGAGAGGAGAGGGAGTGGGAGTGGCTGGCCATGGCACCACAGGAGTTGAAGCCTGCCCCTCCCAGGAAGAACTAGGCTCTAGATAGTAGATACCATTTGTTGGGTTGAACACAGGTTTGGGGCGGATTTTTCTATTTCTTATCATCTTATGCCAGTATGCCACACTATGAACCATGGCTGGTTATGGTTACATATATAGGACCAAGTGGTCTGTTACAACTGAAAGTAGAAATAAGATTCCAACTACTGAAGTAGAAATAAGGTAGAAGATAAAATGCCGAAGTACTAGATAAAATTCTGACATAGGCACAGGACTTTCCTATCACTGTCAAGATCATATACAAGAATCCATTAAAAAAATTCACGTAAACCAAACAAACTTCTGTCTCCGCAGAGTATGGTTTCAAATCCTAGACAATAAAGATAACAGGCATCTTCAAGAAATTTATTGTTACATTGTAAGTTAAGATAATAAAACTGGGTCATAACCTTTTGCCTGATTTTCCACGACTACGGGAGAAGACCAAAACATCAGCACCAAGCCTCATTGTACTCGTCTTGAAACCATTACCATCTGCAAGGCAACAAATTAAGGACATTAAATGCATCAAACTTGACCAAAATATTTTATGGGCTAAGACAAATTCATTCTTCAGAACTCACATTGTCCAATAGTACTAGCAACTTTGCTCTTAGCTGAATAACCCAAGGACATGCATTGCCGCATTTTATCGGGGTCCATTCCACCACCATCATCTGTTGGCAATTAACAAGAAAAGGAATCAGCTAGAACATGATTCAGTGGCTCCAGTGGTCCACCCACATCATCTGACAGATGTATCACAAATTTCCTACATTGTCAAGTTGTATATTGTGTACATACAGGATAAAAAATAGCACTAAGCCAATTGTTATTTAGAATGAGTTCGTTCAAGAAGATGCTAATTAACATATTTTATTTATACTTAGAGATTATCATGATAAAATTAGTGTTAGTGGGGGTTTGCTTCATAAGAGATATTATAGATTCAGTTCTAGCCTCAATAGGAATTAGAAAGAGGTATAGCCATTGCTAAAGGAAAACTTAGTTACTTCTAGTCAGATTAATCAAACAAAAATAACCATGTCAACTGACATAAATGTAAACAATGCAAGGTATGAGAAAGTTTTATGCACCTTCAACAAGAAGCATTCTGGACTTCTTTTTATCGATATCTTTATCATTCTCTAACACATCTATGTTCACATAGGTAGCTCCATTTATAACCTTCAAAAGAGTACATACTACTAAATAAGCATGCAAGAATTTTTTTTAAGAAGGAATTATTAATATTCCCATTTAAGCTTACTTCGTCAAGAGAATTGTCCAGCAGCTCAGCCAAAGCTGTAACATCATAGCATATGTTAGCCAAATAATATGACTAGTTTACGACAGAATTCAGTAACAGATTGCTGAGTGGTGTGTTAGAACTCTGATTCAGCATGTCACATAAAAAGGTAGGAATTAATTAAGGCAAAATGAAGAGGGGATCATACATACCACCTAGAGCCCACTTGTGACTTGTTGCGTTTGAGTGCAGAAATCTAGGGTGCACACGAACATGATCCATTCCACCAGAGACTGAAATGAGAAACAGGAGAGAACAACAAAAATTACAGAAAAAAAACTAGAAATCACAGAAACAAACGCAGGCGACAACATACAGCATGATAACACAAGTACTATTAATTTAAATCCCTTATCCCTCCATTCCAAATATAGTTCACCTTACCTTTGTCTAAGTCAAACTTCTATAATTTTGATGACCAAGTTTTAGGAAAAATATAATAACATCTACAAGTTCAGATAAATACCCTATCAAGTAGCAAAATATATTTCATGGAGAATTTAGTGAAACTAGCTTGACATTGTAAATGTTTATCATTTTTCTAAAAACGTAGTCAATGTTAGAGACAAAGCCAGATTGAACTATAATTTGGATCGGAGAGAGTATTGCATTTCATTTCAGCGTGGAAAGTCAATATTGGAAAAAAATCAGTAGCTACAAGAACCATCATTCCACAGTTCGCATGTTCAGCGTTATGATTTGTACTAAATCCATGGACAAGCTATTACAAACAAGGACCTGTTTATTTACCCTTCAATGTTTTTTTTCAGAAGGCAGATATGAAAGCAAAAATGGATGCAAAAAAAATTCCATGCATAAGTTTCCAAATTAAAGAACTAAACTGCCCTCGAATTCTTCAATAGGAAAACTATTAATGAAACAGAAATAGAATGCAGAAGGGTTTTAGTGTCAGGATGGTACCTGACTGCTGAGCCACCCCATCACCGAGCGGCTTTCCGTCGTAGTCCCCAGCCTTCCAGAACTGCTTCGTCGCACAAGCTGCCAATGGCACCGGCACCGGCGGCGGCGGGATTGGCTCGAGGAAACCCGGGGGCAGATCGACGACCGCTGAAACCCTAGCCCGCTTAGTCGCGGAGCCGTCTCCTCCAGCGCCCCTCACCCTCTTACCGCTTCCGACCGCACCCTCGCCGTCGGAATCAGAGTCGCTGCTGCTGAGGTCGATCACCGCCGTGGCGGTCCTTCTGCCGCTACCTTCGACCGCTACTGCCGCCGCCGGCGTCCGGGAGAGGGGCTCCCGCTCCTCCGCCGCCTCGGTTTTCACCATTGGTGGCCTCAAAAGGCTTGAGAGATCCATCTGTAAATTTTAGGAAATTTTATGCCCCGCCTTTGAAGGATATTTCTAAGTTTTACCCGCATCCGAACTCTCATCCGCACGGTACAGTTAGCGACATGTTTTAGTCAAGTTGCATATATATGGTGGGTTTGGTCCTACTTTTGAAAAAAAAAACCCGCTTTTCCTTTAAAAAAAGAGGTTCAGATTTTCCGTAGTTATTATAAAAAGGTAGTCTTTTATAGTACGAATTTGAAATCAGTTTGAATCCTATTTTTGCTACTTATCAAAGTTCGTTATATTAATAAACAGACATAATAAAAATTAAACTATAATAGCTAAAATAATTAAGTGCTATTAATAGCTGACATAGCTTTTCTTATAGCATCTTTCTCACACTTCACGCCTAAAACAAACGCATCTATGTATTAGTTTTGTTTAATCCGTTATTAAAATATATAAATTATATAGAAGAACATAAGAGTCTCCATGTATAAAAGAATGAAAATGTATCTTTTATATTTAGATGAGATCTTAAACCACGTCGTTGAAGGCTATAGAAAATTGAATTTTCTCTATATTTAGATAAATTAGTGACACACGTGAGACACGCATGTCATAAAAAATATTACATATAAAATGTTTATATATATTTATATAATAACAAATTCATTGATATGTTGGCCTTAACATAATGAGTTATGATAGTTGTCGAGTACTCAAGAACCGGATACCCGAAATAGGCCCTTAAAAATGGCTCACTCCGTCGACCAACTCTGTGAGATGGACCGGATGACCAACTCTCCGATGATGACCAACTCTCTAGTGATGACCAACTCTCCGGTGATGACCAACTCTCTTATGACCAAGTCAGATGACCAACTCTGATGACCAACTCTCCGTCAATCAGATCCAGTTGACCAATTCTCCGTTGAGCAACCCGGCGAGGCAAAGATCTAAGTCCAATGCTACTGATCTACGTCAGCTACGACGGGACGCGTCACCATCAAGCCACGTCTGGATATGCGCAGAGCACACCGAATGGGCACTAGGGTCTCTACAGTGACCCATACATCGGAAGGACGGGAAAGCGCGCCATACCGAGCTTGCGCCTGCCCACGCTGGCAGGAGACGAAGAGTCCATGATGACAGGAGAAGCCACACCCCGTACGACCGCATTTTGAGACTGATCCATGGAACCTATTACGAAGACATCAGTGATGGACTCGCTACAAGAGCCAGAGCAGCAGGAAAGGATGACGCCATGTCGGGGCTACACACGACTCTACGAAGGACCCACTACGCCAACCCCGGGAGCAGAACTCTCTCTCTCTCCCTCTCTCCATGTATCTTTCTCCAATAAAATTCAAGTCCCATTATAAGGTCCTACCCTTGAGATATAAAGGGGATGCTCCCTCCTTCTCCAAGACACAAGCATACTTGTTGTAACACACTCAAAGCAATACTACGACCACCACTACACTGGAGTAGGGTACGAACCCGAACCAGTGTAACCCCCATGTCTCAGATCTCTCGTTGAATCCTAGAGATTCACCATTCGGAGTGAGTCCGCGCTAGCATCCCCACTGAACACAAATCTTATTGACCCCCTATCACACCCGGTTTTGGAAGATAAACCGAATGCGAACCATGTACGTGTGAGGATCAGAAATTCACGTACACAGCGATTATATAAATGACTAATCATAGCATAATGCTTCGAATAACAATAAAGAGTAAGTAATAATATTAAAGACTAGAGTCATTTACATAATATAAATCAAAGTACACAGAATCAAAACGTAGCCAACGTAAATAAAACCCACCACAGGCAGCTGACTGGGGGAGGTCGCTAGCCTAATCCTCGAACTCGTTGAAGTCCTGGAACTCCTGGAGATCCACCTCGCCGCCTTCTTCTTTACCTGAGCATAGATTGCACCAAAGGCAACCTGGTGTTTTGTGAAAGCAAGGGTGAGTACACATCAACGTACTTAGCAAATGTCTCGTTTGGCTGAAGTGGACTAGCTTGCTTTTAGTTGGTCAGGTAATTATTACTATGCCAGGTTTTAGCATTAACCCAAGTTGTTAACCCAAAAGTACTATTTCCAAACGGAAGAATATCAGAAACCATAATCATAATCAAAACCATCATTATCCTCATCATCATCTGTAAACAAAGTATATCTGATCAATGTGTCTCTAATCAGTGGAGCTCCCAAGGTCGCTCATAACCGCGAGCACGACTGATATATCAATTTCATAACACTATGTAGAGGTTGCGCACTTTACCCACGAGCTGTGATTCCCTCTCTAGCTCGGGCTTGCAAGACCCTTATTCACTCCCGAAGTGAATGGCCAAGGATTCACTACGAAGCCTTTACAAAGATTCCCTGAGGCTGTAGCCGCTCGTTAGGTTTCCTAAATGTACCACACTCCTCCCCAAGGGGCAATCCACCCTCGGCAGAGCGAGCCGCATGCACCGAGCCCCATTGACGGCACGACGGCGAAGAGAACTACACCTCAGTTCCTCTAATTAATTAGCTAAGGGCGTCCCATACCACCCTCATGGTTGCACTGTTTTCCCGGGTGGTCATCCAACGAACCGGTCCTTACGGAGAGGCACTCGAGAAACCGCTCGAGTCCCCTAAAATGCCACAAGTATATCATCATATCTAGAATAAAATCATATTATCATCATTGCATCTGATCATGTTCATTGATTAAAGTAAAGCACTAGCATATAACTAATCATAATAGTCGATTCCCAAAGGGTAAACAAGGACAGGAAAACAGAATACTAGTCAATCCTTAGGTTGATCATGGTATGCGGGTTGATGAATTATAAAGTAAATGAGACATAATAGGTCAGAGGACACTTGCCTTCACCAAACAGATGCTCATAATCTTCACCTAATCCTAATAATCAATTCCCAAAGGGTAAACAAGGACAGGAAAACATAATACTAATCAATCCTTAGGTTGATCATGGTATGCGGGTTGATGAATTATAAAGTAAATGATACATAATAGGTCAGAGGACACTTGCCTTCACCAAACAGATGCTCAGAATCTTCAGCCTCGTAGAACTCGAAGAGTTTGGTCCCTTGGTCGTCGAAGCTTGACAATCGATTCCTCGAAGCTCGGAAATGGATCGCAGTCTATTCGCGACGCGCAACGAATACAAGCAGGCACAAGCAAACATATACTTGCATAAGAACATTACACCATACGAGATAAAATATTATAAAAGCGATCAATATAAAATAGAGAGCGCTTCTACGGTTATGCGAGGAAAAGAACCGCGATAGTCGAAGCTACGGTCGAAGGGTTAGCGTGTTTACACTAAGCAAGTATTAATTAGAATATTTAATTCGACATTTCTCAAATATAAATAATATCTACTACTTAGTTTTTGGCTAACTTACTGTTTTAATTATGAATGATTAAATAAATAACTAATTAACTCACGTGAGTAATTATAACGAATGGTTTAATCTCGCGTGCGGACAACGTGCGATACGCGCGAACGGCTCGCGGCAAGGCATGCGACACACGCGAACGGCGCGCAACAACGCATGCGAACAACACGCGCGACACTCGCGAACGACACGCGACGACGCGCGCGAAACAGCACCGTGTCACGCGCACGGTACACGCGGACTGACATGCGAAACTAATAAATAAATGACAACATGATTACACTAAACAATTATTAGTAAGTAATATTTCAGTTAAGGTTAATCATGTTGGTGACTAATTATAAATGCGCAAATCGAAATCCTAAATTAGATTTTAAAATTGAATTGTCGTTCCAGTAGCCATTGGTTAAACAAATGTTTAAATAAATTAAATACAATGCGCAACAGTGGGGATAAATATTTCTAAATTAAGATAATTTTAATACGAATCTTGCAAAGCTCTTTTGGATAAACTTTATTACTATATTTTGTAGGTTATTTAGTGTACTACAATTTTGTTAATTGGTCCAAATCATGATAATGTGATATACTTGGACTTTTCAGTGTTCTATTGCTCTAAAGAAGAGGTTTTTAGGGTTTTGGCATTTCCTTTCTTCTTTAGGCCATGTTTGGCACAGCTGCTGTGTCGGGGACTATAATTAGGGGTACCCTCAAGGCTCCTAAATCTCAGCTGGTAACCCCCATCAGCACAAAGCTGCAAAGGCCTGATGGGTGCGACTAAGCCAAGGATCGGTCCATTCGAGGGACGCGATCACGTCTCGCCCGAGCCCAGCCTCGGGCAAGGGCAGCCGACCCCGAAGGATCTACGTCTCGCCCGAGGCCCCCTCCAGCAACGGACATACTTTCGGCTCGCCCGAGGCCCAGCCTTCACCAAGAAGCAACCTTGGCCAAATCACCACGCCAACCGACCAAATCGCAGGGGCATTTAATGCAAAGGTGGCCTGACACCTTTATCCTGACACGCGCCCTCCAGTCGACAGAGCCGAAGTGACCGCAGTCACTTCGCCGCTCCACTGACCGGTCTGACAAGAGGACAGCGCCGCCTGCGCCGCTCCGACTGCTGTGCCACTCGACAGAGTGAGGCTGACAAGCAGCCAGGCCCGGCCTCAGGCGCCATAGGAAACTCTGCTTCGCCCGACCCAGGGCTCGGACTCGGGCTCAGCCCCGGAAGACGACGAACTCCGCTTCGCCCGACCCAGGGCTCGGACTCGGGCTCGGGCTCAGCCCCAGAAGACGACGAACTCCGCTCCGCTCGACCCTAGGGCTCGGACTCGAGCTCAGCCCCTGAAGACGACGAACTCCGATCCGCCCGACCCCAGGGCTCGGACTCGGGCTTAGCCCCGGAAGACGACGAACTCCGCTCCACCTGACCCCAAGGCTCGGACTCGGGCTCAGCCCCTGAAGACGACGAACTCCGATCCGCCCGACCCCAGGGCTCGGACTCGGGCTTAGCCCCGGAAGACGACGAACTCCGCTTCGCCCGACCCCAGGGCTCGGACTCGGGCTCAGCCCCTGAAGACGACGAACTCCGGTCCGCCCGACCCCAGGGCTCGGACTCGGGCTCAGCCCCGGAAGACGACGAACTCTGCTTCGCCCGACCCCAGGGCTCGGACTCGGGCTCAGCCCCGGAAGACGACGAACTCTGCTTCGCCCGACCCCAGGGCTCAGACTCAGCCCTGGCCTCAGCCGACGGTCTCCGCCTCGCCCGACCCAGGGGCTCGGGCTCGACCTCGGCCACGGAAGACAGACTCGACCTCGACCTCGGAGGAGCCTCCACATCGCTCAACCTAGGGCACCACGGACCGACCACGTCAATAGGAGGCGCCATCATTACCCTACCCCAAGCTGACTCAGGCTACGGGGAACAAGACCGGCGTCCCATCTGGCTCGCTCCGCCAGACAAGTAATGATGGCGCCCCGCACGCTCTATGACGACGGCGGCTCTCAGCCCCCTTACGGAAGCAAGAGGACGTCGGCAAGGACTCGACAGCCCCGACAGCTGTCCTTCCGCCAGGCTCTAGCGCTCCTCCAACGGCCACGACACCACACGAACCGGGTGCCAAAACCTCTCCGGCTGCCACGATGGCATGTACTTAGGGCGCTAGCTCTCCTCCGCTAGACACGTTAGCACACTGCTACACCCCCATTGTACACCTGGATCCTCTCCTTGCGCCTATAAAAGGAAGGACCAGGGCCCTCTTACAGAGGGTTGGCCGCGCGGGGAAGGACGGGGGCAGGCGCTCGCGCGAGGCCGCTCGCTCCCTCCCGCGTGGACGCTTGTAACCCCCTACTGCAAGCGCACCCGACCTGGGCGCGGGACAAACACGAAGGCCGCGGGATTTCCACCTCTCACGCCCGTCTCCTCTCCGGCTGCCTTCCCCCTTCGTGCTCCGTCTCGCGCCGACCCATCTGGGCTGGGGCACGCGACGACAGTTTACTCGTCGGTTCAGGGACCCCCCGGTCTCGAAACGTCGACAGTTGGCGCGCCAGGTAGGGGCCTGCTGCGTGTTGACGAACAGCTTCCCGTCAAGCTCCAGATGGGCAGTCTCCAGCAACCTTTCCAGCCCGGGACAGTGCTCCGTTTCGGGAGTCTTGAGTTCATGTCCCTCGACGGCAGCTACGACATGATACTCCTTCCCCCGCCGTGCGACAGTGACAATGGCGGCCGACAGCCCGCCCGTCAGCGGCGGAATCGACGACGTCTTCCCCGCGTGGTGGAAGAACAACATTCGAGCTCACCCCGTCCCCTCCCCCGCCGACGGAGGAGGAGGCGGGGCAACCAAGGCCAAGCAGGAGGCGGCACCTCGTCGGCTGTCGAGCGAGTCGACGGCGCCGACGCCCCAACGGGGGGCACGTCGGGCATCGACCTCGCGTCTGAGACGAAGACGAGCGTCTGTAGGAAACGGGTGACGCCTAAGAGGGGGGGTGAATTAGGACTTCTAAAACTTTTACTAAACTGGGCCACAATTAAATCCCTAGAGCAAAACCTATGCAAATAATCAAAACAGGAATGTGCAACCTAGGTTTTGACTAAGTGTTGCTATCTCTACCGCAAAGGCTAAGTTTCAATCTACACTAAATAAGTATGACTACAAGATTGAAACTTAAATGCTTAATATAAATGCGGAATGTAAAGAGCTAAGTAGAGAAGCAAACTCTCGTGGATGACGCCGGTATTTTTACCGAGGTATCCGGAACCACGCAAGGTCCCGACTAATCCTCGTTGGTGCCCCTACGCAAAGGGAAGCCCACGCGAGGGCCAAGCACCACGGTCGAGTAACTCCGTAGAGAGCCGCGGGCCTTCTCCACGCGCAAGTGGTGCTCCGCTTCCGGCTCCTCTCGGACGCTCCCCGCCGTCTCCACTATCGAGCTTCCGGCCGAAACGCCGCGGGCCTCGTTCCCTCCAGTACACGGTGGCGGCCGTGACACAAACACGGTTGTCACGATCTCGCAAGACTCTCGCCCCACTCGGTACAATTATAACGGCTCACGCAAGAGCCGAGGGGTTATGTGGTTTTTCTAAACTCACTCAACTAACTAGGATTCACCTAGAGCAAGCGCTAAAGCGGTCTAACTAACCTAAGCACTTCGCAAAGCACCTACGCTAATCACCGAGTGATTCTATTAAGCACTTGGGTGTTTGAGCTCTTGGAAATGTGCACTATGTGCCTTGGTATGTTGCTTGGGCTCTCACACTTGAGAATGGCCGGTTGGGGTGGTATTTATAGCCTCCACACCCCAAACTAGCCGTTGGACAGAAAGCAGCAGCTTTCTGTCGACGGGTGCACCGGACAGTCCGGTGCACCACCGGACATCTACTGTGTAGTGTCCGGTGCACGCCACGTCAACCGACCGTTGGCGCCTGTAGCAGTCGACCGTTGGATCCGACCGTTGCCGTCTGCCCGTTGGCACATCGGACAGTCCGGTGCACACCGGACAGTCCGGTGCTACAGCCAGAGAGCGCCTGCCTGCGGCCTCTCTGCGCAGACTGTCCGGTGCCACACCGGACAGTCCGGTGCACACCGGACAGTCCGGTGCACACCGGACACCAATGTCCGGTGCGCCACCAGGCGCTGGCTGACAGCCCTTATCTTGGATTTCTTCGCTGATTTCTTCGGGCTTCTTTGTTCTTGAGTATTGGACTCCTATGCATCTTTCTATGTCTTCTTTTGAGGTATTGCATCCTCATTGCCTTGGTCCAATTCTCTTCGCATCCTGTGAACTACAAACACAAATACTAGAAAACTTATTAGTTCACGGATTGTGTTGTTCATCAAACACCAAAACTCAATTAGCCAAATGGCCCGGGGTCCATTTTCCTTACAATCTCCCCCTTTTTGGTGATTGATGACAACACAACCAAAGCAAACAAATAATACAAGTATTTGAATGAAAATATGCATTTTACTTGCTAAGATGCATGATTGTCCCCACAATGTGAAATTATGGACTTAAGCCTCCCCCTAACTCCATAATTCACTTACTTTCTATTTTTGGACCAAATAACCAAAACCACTTAAAAAACCATTTGTAGATATAAAATTTTAAATTGGTGGTGTTTGGTGTTTGATATAGTTTTCATTGCTTTGGTCCCTAAACTTCTCCCCCTTTGGCATCAACCACCGAAAAGGAAGACATTAAAAGCATGTAGGAAGTAAATAAAAGCTTGCCCTCATCAAGAATTGTATCAAATGATATCACTAGAAGGATATTAAATTAAACTATGTGAATGATACTACTTGAAGGGGTCCTCAAAAGATTACTCCCCCTAAATGAGTTGTCTCCTTTAGAAAGAGTTTTTCTCCCCTTTAGAGATGAAGAAATACTCCCCTTGACAGAGATCCTCTACTTAGGAAAAAGCATGTGAAAAATTAGAGGTGCAAGACATGATTTGAAAAGACTAACTTCCCTTATGCATAGGTAACATAATAGGAGTTAACTACTTATGCATTTTTAGCAACATGGAAGCATATGATATGAATTATAGTCTAATCAAATTTTGGAGAAGACATGTAAATAATACTGAAAGTAGTCTCAAAAGATACCAATTGAAAGCCAATGGTGAGCTTGAGAGACATGAGAGTTCTTGGAGATTTTGCAGTGGAAGATTGTTGTCTTTCTCCGGGGACTTCATTTTCCTTACAATGAGACTATCACATGAAATAGACTTGAAAAGGTGTTAGTCTCAGAGTGTTAGATTATAGAGTAACCTCCCCCTAAAGGTATGCATACAAGTTTTGAATACTTGTAGGAGACATGCACTTTGATTTGATATAAAGAGGGGCAAATTATCCATAATCCAAACTTTGGCACATATAAGTTAAATGATACACTTTGTAGAAATCAAAATTTTCAATTGATGCATCATTTACTATGGAGTGATATAAAAGCTATGTGCCGTGCTTTAACTAAACATTTTAAGCCATGTAGGTTTGCTTAAGTATATGAATTAAAAACAAGCGATCCTACCATATGATTTACCTAGTATGCATGATTTTAAACAAAAGTACATAACAAATGTAATACTAGGCAAGAAAGGTAAACTAGATAAAAGGTAAATAGATACGCATATCTAAAAACGAAGAATACAATAAAACTAGTTACCTTTGTCATGGGTGGGAAATTTGGGTCCGAAATTTTCAATAACCCACTTGGCAATAAACTTGATCCAATATGATGTATCCATGATATACATCCCAATTTTGCCAAGTCTCCAAATTTCCCGATGACCTTCGGTCCACTCACTTCCCTTTCGGGATCCAAACCTTCTTGGTGCTTTTCATGGTTGAAATTATTTCCTTTGGCACCCAGATGTGTTTGGCCCCCTTTCCTTTGTTGGCTTGCTTGTTGGCCTTGATTGCTATCACCTTTCCATTCTTTTTCTTCTTGATCAAATATGGTGTAGCATCCTTTTTGTTCATCTTTTTGATGTAGGTGTTGGAGATTTTGCTTGATGGCTTTTGCTTGAGCTTTTGCCTTTGTTTATCCCCGGTCATCGCCTTGCATTGGAAAGACTTGTGGCCTTCCATGTGGCATAGCCTACAAATCACAGTTTCTCCCTCTACAGGCTTGTTCACTCCCGCAGTGGTGTTATCCTGTGGAGGTCGGATTTGTTTGGCTTTGCCTTTCTTGTCATACAAAGCCTTGCCAAGGCGAGCCACTTCTTGCTTTAATTGTTCATTTTCCTTTGCAACCTCATCCGAACATGTCTCTACAACAATATTCTCAACAACGACTTGGTTGCAGGGGTTAGAGTCATCGATTAAATCAAATCAGGAAGTAGAAGCATCTTTCTTAATTATTTCAGTTATTTCAACTAAAGATGCTGCTGGGGTGCTACCAATGTTTTCTAGCTTAGTAGTTAGCTCATTGTTGTGTATGCTAAGAATTTCCATTTTCCCTAGCAAATTTTCAATAGCTTCTTGGGAGCTAGCTAACTTAGCCTTAAGTTTTTCATTCTTTTTAATAAGGCTATCATCGGTAGCAGTGGATGGAGCACTAGATTCTAATAGCTCAATTTTAGTTGATAGCTCACTATTTAAGTTTGCAAAAGTTTCAAATTTTTCTAGCAAACCTTTGTAATCATTTTGAGAGCTAACCAACTTATTTTTCAAAGTTTTAAGTTGAGCTTTTTGCTTAGTGCAAACATCCTGGAAAAATTTTACGGCTTCCGCAAGCTCTTCTAGAGAGGCCTTTCCCTCGCCTTCATCATCACTATTACTTTCATCACTAGAGGATGGAATGCTTTTGTTACCTCTTGCCATAAGGCATTTGTGTGATGACCGTGATGATCGTGACGAGGACCGGTGGCTGCGCGTCCTTGGAGGTTCATCTTCACTTGAAGAATCATCCCAAGTTCTAACACTTGTGAGCGCCTTGCCTTTGCTCCTCTCCTTTTTGGGTTTGGCCATATTTGGACAGTTGTCCCTGAAGTGGCCCTTCTCCCCACATGCGAAGCATCCTCTCTTCCTTTGTTTTTTCCTGTCAATGTTAAAGAGAAGATCCTCGACCTGCAGGGGCACACCCATTAGATTAATCTTGCGGATCATCCTCATTACCTTTTCGACGCGTCGGATTGTTTCTTCGTCCTCGGAGGATGATGTGCATGGTTGATTATCTTCATCATCATCACTTTCTTCTTCTTCTTCCTCTTCTTCGCTTGGAGTGAGAGCCTTCTTTTTGCCCTTCCTTTCATCACATGCAAAAGCATATGGTCTTGAGGGAGTTGGCTCCTCTCCCCGACTCATTTTTCGCGACATCTCAAAGGCCGCGATTTTCCCAATCACAATGGTCGGGGTCATGTTGCTCAAATCCTCCATGTTGTGAAGGATGGTGATGATGCTCCCATATCTTTGTTTTGGTAGCAGGGAGATAATCTTCCTCACAATGTCCGCATCACCTAGCTTATTAATGCCAATAGAATTGAGCTCATTGATAATCAGATTCAAACGAGAATACATGTCTCTAACAAGCTCATCATCTTTCATGGCAAAAGAATTATACTCATTTAAGACTAGACAATGTTTTTGCTCACGGACATTGGATGTGCCGTCATGGAGCTCATGCAATTTTAGCCAAATCTCATTAGCAGTTTTCAAGGTAAATACTTGATTAAAAATATCCATGCTAAGAGATTCATACAAGCAATTTTTGGCTCTAGCATTTAAATGAATTTCTTTTTCCTCACTCGTGGTGGGTTTCTCGGGATTCTTGAGGGGTTTCATCCCGTCACGAGTGACTCTCCAAACACCTAGATCAACGGCCTCTAGGTAATAAGCCATTCTAGCACTATAATATGGGAAGTTAGTGCCGTCAAAGTGTGGTGGCCTATGGGTATCCATCCCTTCCTCTAAAAAGCGTCGGCTCTTTTAGCGGTGAAGCTAAAGCGTTTCAAATGAGCCAAACCGGGCTCCGATACCACTTGTAGGAAACGGGTGACGCCTAAGAGGGGGGGGTGAATTAGGACTTCTAAAACTTTTACTAAACTGGGCCACAATTAAATCCCTAGAGCAAAACCTATGCAAATAATCAAAACAGGAATGTGCAACCTAGGTTTTGACTAAGTGTTGCTATCTCTACCGCAAAGGCTAAGTTTCAATCTACACTAAATAAGTATGACTACAAGATTGAAACTTAAATGCTTAATATAAATGCGGAATGTAAAGAGCTAAGTAGAGAAGCAAACTCTCGTGGATGACGCCGGTATTTTTACCGAGGTATCCAGAACCACGCAAGGTCCTGACTAATCCTCGTTGGTGCCCCTACGCAAAGGGAAGCCCACGCGAGGGCCAAGCACCACGGTCGAGTAACTCCGTAGAGAGCCGCGGGCCTTCTCCACGCGCAAGTGGTGCTCCGCTTCCGGCTCCTCTCGGACGCTCCCCGCCGTCTCCACTATCGAGCTTCCGGCCGAAACGCCGCGGGCCTCGTTCCCTTCAGTACACGGTGGCGGCCGTGACACAAACGCGGTTGTCACGGTCTCGCAAGACTCTCGCCCCACTCGGTACAATTATAACGGCTCACGCAAGAGCCGAGGGGTTGTGTGGTTTTTCTAAACTCACTCAACTAACTAGGATTCACCTAGAGCAAGCGCTAAAGCGGTCTAACTAACCTAAGCACTTCGCAAAGCACCTACGCTAATCACCGAGTGATTCTATTAAGCACTTGGGTGTTTGAGCTCTTGGAAATGTGCACTATGTGCCTTGGTATGTTGCTTGGGCTCTCACACTTGAGAATGGCCGGTTGGGGTGGTATTTATAGCCTCCACACCCCAAACTAGCCGTTGGACAGAAAGCAGCAGCTTTCTGTCGACGGGTGCACCGGACAGTCCGGTGCACCACCGGACATCTACTGTGCAGTGTCCGGTGCACGCCACGTCAACCGACCGTTGGCGCCTGTAGCAGTCGACCGTTGGATCCGACCGTTGCCGTCTGCCCGTTGGCACACCGGACAGTCCGGTGCACACCGGACAGTCCGGTGCTACAGCCAGAGAGCGCCTGCCTGCGGCCTCTCTGCGCAGACTGTCCGGTGCCACACCGGACAGTCCGGTGCACACCGGACACCAATGTCCGGTGCGCCACCAGGCGCTGGCTGACAGCCCTTATCTTGGATTTCTTCGCTGATTTCTTCGGGCTTCTTTGTTCTTGAGTATTGGACTCCTATGCATCTTTTTATGTCTTCTTTTGAGGTGTTGCATCCTCATTGCCTTGGTCCAATTCTCTTCGCATCCTGTGAACTACAAACACAAATACTAGAAAACTTATTAGTTCACAGATTGTGTTGTTCATCAAACACCAAAACTCAATTAGCCAAATGGCCCGGGGTCCATTTTCCTTACAGCGTCGTCTCCCCGCAACACGCCGACCTCAAGCGAACGGACGATGCCAGCACGCTCGCGAAAGGCTTGCTGGGCGTCACCCTCGTACCTGAGACGACGGTGCAGTCAGTCCCTGACGTGACTACGTCACCGCCCGTCGACCAAGAGGTACCAACCGATTCCCATCTCACGCCTTTCGGATTCAGCCTCGACCCGCCAAGCGGCTTCGCTTTGGCGAGCGCACTCGTAGAGGCGAGTCCAAACCCTCTGGGGTATCGTATGCGGTCACCCTGGGACCGGCTGACAAACGTCTCGACCTACGGGCCCTCGGGGTCCGAGGAAGATGACGAGCCCGACTTATGTTGGGATTTCTCCGGACTTGGTAACCCCAATGCCATGCGGGACTTCATGACCGCATGCGACTACTGCCTTTCCGACTGTTCTGACGGTAGCCACAGCCTCGGCGACGAGGATTGCGGCCCAAGTCGTGAATGTTTCCACATCGATCTAGGGGGTCCCTCCGAAGGCAACCATCTTGGTATGCTGGAGAACGGTGATCTCCCTAGGCCTGTGCCTCGCGTTGACATCCTACGGGAGCTAGTCGTGGTCCCCGTTCCGGCGGGGGGTCATGACCCACAGCTCGAGCAAATTCGCGGGGTGCAGGCTAGGCTCGACGAGGGAGCAGGAACGCTTGAGCCGATCCGCCGGGACATCGGGCAGGAATGGGCGGGCCAACCTCCGGCTAGAGAAGTGCGTCATCTACCCCAGGGCTTCCAGCACCGCATCGCCGACGATGTCAGGATAAGGCCGCCACCCACTTCCAGTGGAGTCGGGCCAGAACCTGGCTGCAGCGGCAATGCTCCTTCGCGTGATGCCGGAGCCATCAACCACCGAGGGGCGGCGAATTCAGGGAGAGCTCAAGAATCTCCTGGAGGGCGCCGCGGTCCGATGAGCCGAAAGCTCCGCCTCCTGAAGGCAGGGATACCCCTCGAAACACCGCGTCGCGACTTCCTGATTCATGCGGGAAGCCTTGGTCCACACCGGGCGCACGCGCAACACAGCGCCTGCGGCCCCGGGTCGCCTCGGCAACGAGCACCATCACCACAACCGTCGGGCCCACCTCGACGAGAGGGTGCGCCGAGGCTACCACCCCAGGCGTTGGGGACGCTACGACAACAGGGAGGATCGGAGTCCCTCGCCCGAACCACCCGGTTCGTAGGCTTTCAGCCGCGCCTTACGACGGGCGCCGTTCCCGACCCGGTTCCGAACCCCGACTACTATCACAAAGTACTCGGGGGAGACGAGACCGAAACTGTGGCTCGCGAACTACCGGCTGGCCTGCCAGCTGGGTGGAACGGACGATGACAACCTCATCATCCGCAACCTCCCCCTGTTCCTCTCCGACACCGCTCGCGCCTGGTTGGAGCACCTGCCTCCGGGGCAGATCTCCAACTGGGACGACCTGGTCCAAGCCTTCGCCGGCAATTTCCAGGGCACGTACGTGCGCCCTGAAAACTCCTGGGACCTCCGAAGCTGCCGACAGCAGCCGAGAGAGTCTCTCCGGGACTACATCCGGCGATTCTCGAAGCAGCGCACCGAGCTGCCCAACATAACCGACTCAGATGTCATCGGCGCGTTCCTCGCCGGCACCACCTGCCGCGACCTAGTCAGCAAGCTGGGTCGCAAGACCCCCACCAGGGCGAGCGAGCTGATGGACATCACCACCAAGTTCGCCTCTGGCCAGGAGGCGGTTGAGGCTATCTTCCGGAAGGACAAGCAGCCCCAGGGCCGCCCACCGGAAGAAGCCCCCGAGGCGTCAACTCAGCGCGGCGCCAAGAAGAAAGGCAAGAAGAAGTCGCAAGCGAAACGCGACGCCGCCGACGCGGACCTTGTCGCCGCCACCGAGTACAAGAACCCTCGAAAACCCCCCGGAGGTGCCAACCTCTTCGACAATATGCTCAAGGAGCCATGCCCCTATCATCAGGGGCCCGTCAAGCACACCCTTGAGGAGTGCGCCATGCTTCGGCGCCACTTCCACAGGGCCGGGCCACCCGCGGAGGGTGGCAGGGCTCGCGACGATGATAAGAAGGAAGATCACCAGGCAAGAGAGTTCCCCGAGGTCCGCGACTGCTTCATGATCTACGGTGGGCAAGCGGCGAACGCCTCGGCTCGGCACCGCAAGCAAGAGCGTCGGGAGGTCTGTTCGGCAAAGGTGGCGGCGCCAGTCTACCTAGACTGGTCCGACAAGCCCATCACCTTCGACCAAGCCGACCACCCCGACCGCGTGCCGAGCCCGGGGAAATACCCGCTCGTCGTCGACCCCGTCATCGGCGACGTCAGGCTCACCAAGGTCCTCATGGATGGAGGCAGCAGCCTCAACATCATCTACGCCGAGACCCTTGGGCTCCTGCGTGTTGATCTGTCCTCGGTCCGAGCAGGCGCTGCGCCTTTCCACGGGATCATCCCCGGGAAACGCGTCCAGCCCCTCGGACAACTCGATCTTCCCGTCTGCTTTGGGACACCCTCCAACTTCCGAAGGGAGACCCTTACGTTCGAGGTGGTCGGGTTCCGAGGGACCTACCACGCAGTGCTAGGGAGGCCATGCTACGCGAAGTTCATGGTCGTCCCCAACTACACCTACCTCAAGCTCAAGATGCTGGGACCCAACGGGGTCATCACCGTCGGCCCCACGTACCGACACGCGTTCGAATGCGACGTGGAGTGCGTGGAGTACGCCGAGGCCCTCATCGCCGACCTGGAGAGCCTCTCTAAAGAGGCGCCAGACGTGAAGCGCCACACCGGCAACTTTGAGCCAGCGGAGACGGTTAAGTCCGTCCCCCTCGACCCCAGCAGTGACGCCTCCAAGCGGATCCGGATCGGCTCCGAGCTCGATCCCAAATAGGAAGCAGTGCTCGTCGACTTTCTCCGCGCGAATGCCGACGTTTTCGCGTGGAGTCCCTCGGACATGCCCGGCATACCGAGGGATGTCACCGAGCACTCGCTGGATATCCGAGCTGGAGCCCGACCCGTGAAGCAGCCTCTGCGCCGATTCGACGAAGAAAAGCGCAGAGCCATAGGCGAGGAGATCCACAAGCTAATGGCGGCAGGGTTCATCAAAGAGGTATTCCATCCCGAATGGCTTGCCAACCCTGTGCTTGTGAGAAAGAAAGGAGGGAAATGGCGGATGTGTGTAGACTACACTGGTCTAAACAAAGCATGCCCGAAGGTTCCCTACCCTCTGCCTCGCATCGACCAAATTGTGGACTCCACTGCTGGGTGCGAAACCCTGTCTTTCCTCGATGCCTACTCAGGGTATCACCAAATCAGAATGAAAGAGTCCGACCAGCTCGCGACTTCTTTCATCACACCCTTCGGCATGTACTGCTATGTCACCATGCCGTTTGGCTTGAGGAATGCGGGTGCGACGTACCAACGATGCATGAACCATGTATTCGGCAAACACATTGGCCAGATGGTCGAGGCCTACGTCGATGACATCGTAGTCAAGACGAGGAAAGCCTCCGACCTCCTTTCCGACCTTGAAGTGACATTCCGATGTCTCAAGGCGAAAGGCGTGAAGCTCAATCCCGAAAAGTGTGTCTTCGGGGTTCCCCGAGGCATGCTCTTGGGGTTCATCGTCTCCGA
This sequence comes from Zea luxurians, assembly GCA_029449295.1. Taxonomy (NCBI): domain Eukaryota; kingdom Viridiplantae; phylum Streptophyta; class Magnoliopsida; order Poales; family Poaceae; genus Zea; species Zea luxurians. Next base: position 16,056,470 of record JAOPSE010000063.1, read on the forward strand.
GCGGGGCATCGAAGCCAACCCGGAGAAGATCGTGGCCATCACCAGCATGGGGCCCATCAAGGACTTAAAAGGCGTACAGAGGGTCATGGGATGCCTTGCGGCTCTGAGCCGCTTCATCTCGCGCCTCGGCGAAAGAGGCATGCCTCTGTACCGCCTCTTAAGGAAGGCCGAGTGCTTCACTTGGACCCCTGAGGCCGAGGAAGCCCTCGGGAACCTGAAGGCGCTCCTCACGAACGCGCCCATCTTGGTGCCCCCCGCTGCCGGAGAAGCCCTCTTGATCTACGTCGCCGCGACCACTCAGGTGGTTAGCGCCGCGATTGTGGTTGAGAGACGAGAAGAGGGGCATGCATTGCCCGTCCAGAGGCCAGTCTACTTCATCAGCGAGGTACTGTCCGAAACCAAGATCCGCTACCCACAAATTCAGAAGCTGCTATACGCGGTGATCCTGACGCGGCGGAAGTTGCGACACTACTTCGAGTCTCATCCGGTAACTGTGGTGTCATCCTTCCCCCTGGGGGAGATCATCCAGTGCCGAGAGGCCTCGGGTAGAATCGCAAAGTGGGTAGTGGAAATCATGGGCGAAACGATCTCGTTCGCCCCTCGGAAGGCCATCAAGTCCTAGGTCTTGGCGGACTTCGTGGCTGAATGGGTCGACACCCAGCTCCCAACAGTTCTGATCCAACCAGAACTCTGGACCATGTTCTTCGACGGGTCACTGATGAAGACAGGAGCAGGCGCGGGCCTGCTCTTCATCTCGCCCCTCGGGAAGCACCTACGCTACGTGCTACGCCTCCACTTCCCGGCGTCCAACAATGTGGCTGAGTACGAGGCTCTGGTCAACAGGTTGCGCATCGCCATCGAGCTAGGGGTCTGACGCCTCGACGCTCGCGGCGACTCGCAGCTCGTCATCGACCAAGTCATGAAGAACTCCCACTGCCGCGACCTGAAGATGGAAGCCTACTGCGATGAGGTTCGGCGCCTAGAAGACAAGTTCTACGGGCTCGAGCTCAACCACATCGCCCGACGCTACAACGAGACTGCAGATGAGCTGGCTAAAATAGCCTCGGGGAAAACAATGGTTCCCCCGGATGTCTTCTCCCGAGACCTGCATCAACCCTCCGTCAAGACCGACGACACGACCGAGCCCGAAAAGGCCTCAGCCAAGCCTGAGGCACCCTCGGCTCGGCCCGAGGCACCCTCGGCCCAACCTGAGGCACCCTCGGATCAGTCCGAGGTACCCTCGGCTCAGCCCGAGGTACCCTCGGCCCAGCCTGAGGCACCCTCGGTTTGGCCCGAGGTACCCTCAGCCCCCGAGGGTGAGGCACTACGCAACGAGGAGGAGCGAAGCGGGGTCACGCCTAATCGAAACTGGCAGACCCCGTACCTGCAACATCTCCACCGAGGAGAGCTACCCCTCGACCGAGCCGAAGCTCGGCGGTTGGCGCGGCGCGCCAAGTCGTTTGTCTTGCTGGGGGACGAGAAGGAACTCTACCACCGCAGCCCCTCAGGCGTCCTCCAGCGATGCATCTCCATCGCCGAAGGCCAGGAGCTCCTACAAGAGATACACTCGGGGGCTTGCGGCCATCACGCAGCACCTCGAGCCCTTGTTGGAAACGCCTTCCGACAAGGTTTCTACTGGCCGACGGCGGTAGCCGACGCCACTAGAATTGTCCGCACCTGCAAAGGGTGTCAGTTCTACGCGAGGCAGACCCACCTGCCCGCTCAGGCTCTGCAGACGATACCCATCACCTGGCCTTTTGCTGTGTGGGGTCTGGACCTCGTCGGCCCCTTGCAGAAGGCACCCGGGGGCTACACGCATCTGTTGGTCGCCATCGACAAATTCTCCAAGTGGATCGAGGTCTGACCCCTAAATAGCATCAGGTCCGAACAGGCGGTGGCATTCTTCACCAACATCATCCATCGCTTTGGAGTCCCGAACTCCATTATCACCGAAAACGACACCCAGTTCACCGGCACAAAGTTCCTGGACTTCTGCGAGGATCACCACATTCGGGTGGACTGGGCCGCCGTGGCTCACCCCATGACGAATGGGCAAGTAGAGCGTGCCAACGACATGATTCTACAAGGACTCAAGCCTCGGATCTACAACGACCTCAACAAGTTTAGCAAGTGATGGATGAAGGAACTCCCCTCGGTGGTCTGGAGTCTGAGGACAACGCCGAGCCGAGCCACGGGCTTCACGCCGTTCTTTCTAGTCTATGGGGCCGAGGCCATCTTGCCCACAGACTTAGAATACGGTTCCCCGAGGACGAGGGCCTACGCCGACCAAAGCAACCAAGCTAATCGAGAAGACTCGCTGGACCAGCTGGAAGAGGCTCGGGACATGGCCTTACTACACTCGGCGCGGTACCAGCAGTCTCTGCGATGCTACCACGCCCGAGGGGTTCGGTCCCGAGACCTCCAGGTGGGCGACCTGGTGCTTCGGCTGCGACAAGACGCCCGAGGGCGGCACAAGCTCACGCCTCCCTGGGAAGGGCCGTTCGTCATCGCCAAAGTTCTGAAGCCCGGAACGTACAAGCTGGCCAACAGTCAAGGCGAGGTCTACAGCAACGCTTGGAACATCCAACAGCTACGTCGCTTCTACCCTTAAGATGCTTTCAAGTTGTTCATATACCTCGTTCCCACGCAAAGTTTAGTCATCAAGGAAGGGTCAGCCTTGCCTCGGCAAAGCCCGACCCTCCCTCGGGGGCTAAAAGGGGGGAACCCCCTCTGCGTCAAAATTTTCCTCGAAAAAAGATCCTTTCTGCCAGAATGCCTTTCGTGCTTTTCGACTACTTCGAAAGTGGATCCTGAAAATGACGGAGTACACGTAAGCAGCCAAGGCTGACCGAGCCGAGGGACTCCTACGCCTCCGGGATACGGATACCTCACTCATCACCTTCTGCGATAAGTAACTCGCGTTCGGATAAGTGATTCCGCGGACCGAACAAGTCTTCACGCTCGAAAGCTCCTCTGCTGAAGCGATTCTTCGGGCCTTCTCGACTGCGTCGGTGATAGAACCCTATGGACGGGCAAGAGTGCGCATAAGCGGCAAGGCCGACCGAGCCGAGGGATTCCTACGCCTCTAGGATACAGATACCTCACTCATCGCCTTCCGTGAAAAACAACTCTCGCTCGCACAAACAATTCTATTACCGACGAAAAGGTCCAGATACTCGAAACAAGAGGAAAAAAAGCGCAGCTTTAGATCACGACGATGGTGTGTTTGGGCCTCTGCGGCCGCAGAAAACACACGCTACAAGATAATCCGATTCTGCAGGCTTGGATCTTGACAGTCGAAGGGAGCAGCAGCACCCTCGACGTCAACTACACCTTCGGCGAGGTCCGACCTAGCCTCGGACGATGACGCGGTCCGAGGATCTCCACTCTGAAGGACAGCATCACCACCGCGCCTAGGCCATCGCCGCCAGGGTCTTCTCCAGGAATCCGGCTCGAGCAGATGGCTCGGCCGGTCACCCCGAGGCCTCGGCCAGATGTCCCCCGAAGACATCAGCCCGGCCCGAGGCCTCGGCAACTCAATTCCGGCGTCGGTCCCGCCAGTGGACGACCCGGCCAGGCTCTGGCCGACCAAGTCTTCTTTTCGAGCCAACTCTGCCTCTGTCCATGCTGACACCGCTACCCCTGGCTTCGGCTCATCGAAGAGCGGTCGAGGGGTTCCTTTAACTAAGCAAGAGAAGCCTCGGACAGCAAGGCCGACCGAGCCGAGGGACTCCTACGCCTCCGGGATACGGATACCTCACTCATCACCTTTGCACGGGGCGACTCACGCTTGGTGAAGCAGTTCAGATAACCAACAGGCGAGTCTTAGTGCTCGAGAATGAGGAAAAAACACGGCTCCGCGCCAAAAATACATACATGTTCAGGCCCCGACAGCCACAATGAACAAAACACTGGCAGTCGAGATGCCATTACAAATGGAACCCCGGTTCCACCTCCGCAGGTACGAACAACCCCACACGATTCGGGGGCCTGCGGAGCAACAGAAGGCCGACGGACGGCTCACCGTCGCCCGCTCCAGCAGCAGCGACAACGACCCCCGCTACGGGTGGCCGAACTGCAGCAGCGATGGCCTCAGGGCGAACGCCGCTGCAACCTTGCCCTCGCCCAAGCCGACGCTCGAGGGGCGAGGACAAGTACAAAGAGCCGGAGGCCCGAAGCGCGGATGGTGGCGGTGATCCCGTCGGCGACGGGGACTTCTTGAGCCGCCCCCACCTCGGCACCGATGACAGGAGCCGTCAGCCCTCCGGCAGATCCCCACTCAGATCCTCCCGGACGAGTGGAGCACCGACCTCTGCGCGGAGGCGCCGTACCGGTGCAAAGGCAGGACCACCCCAGAACACGAACGCCGCCCTAGCAGCGCGTGACGTCTTGGGCGGTCCTCCCGTGCGCGCGGCGCGACAACCGCCCTTGCGGCAGGAGGAGGCACCGAGAGCCAAGCCGGCGAGCCCAACGCGCTGAAGCTGATGATGCCCGCCGTCGACCAGCCCCGCGTTGTCAAAGTCCGCCCCTCTCGCAGGGCCAGTGAGCGCCCTCTCCCTCGAATGCTGAAGGAGAGGCTGACCCACGAACCCGCGCGGGAGGTAGAGCTCCGGCTCAGCCCGGCCTCCACCCCAGCGAGGAAGATGAACATCCTTGAAGCTGAGGGCGGGACCAAGATCGCAGCCCGGCTTGCTTCTCCCCACCCAGGGGCTGGTGGTCACCGTCTTGGGTGACCACCGGCGAGGGGGTGCAGCCGGGCTGCGTGATGAAAATCCTTGAAGCCGAACGATGGCTGAAAGGTACCAACTTCCACGAAGTTGCGTTCCTCCAATGACAAGGCGGAAGGATTGCGGGTGTTCCCCATCCGGGGGCTCGGAAGGTGGAAAGACACGATGCATAAGGGAGCGCGAAGACATGGTCACCTTTCAAGGGGGCCGCCCTCCTTTTAAAGGCGACTCTCCCTACTTGCGTCCCCATCCGTCGTGGGCTGAGTCTTCTCCAACACGCTCCAAGGTCCTCCCCCTATGGCACGGGGGTTGGGTCCCACGCGTCATGCAAGCTAGCCCAGGGCAGAAGAAGCCAAACCGCCGCGCACGGTGCATGCAACCGCCCGGCGGTTACAAGCGTCCCTCCGCTTTCGCCCAGACCAGCAGGTGAAAGGGCGGGCAGCCATGCAGGCGGCATGCAACCGCGCCAAGTGGGCGCACCCCTCCGACTTCCAACGCACCCAGCATGGAGGCTCAGGCCCACGCGTCATGCAACCGGCGCGCCGGTTGCTACGCGCGAGCAACTGCACCGCCGCTCGCACCACTGCCACGCCTCCTCAAATGCGGAACCAGTACCGTGAATCGAGGCAACCCTGCATACGACCCAGCAGTGCCAGCCAGGCGCGACGGTCAATACGGCCAAAAATGGGCCAGCAGTAATGGCGGTGGCAGGCGGGCAGGAGCAGCGGTCACGTCGTCAGCCAAGCTCACGTCCCATCTAGGGACAGCGAGAGAAACCTCTCTCATGGCGTGAAGAAGGCGCGCCCGTGTTCCGTTCCTTGAACGGCTCGCGCTGCGCGCAACGGCCGCCTCGCGAACCACTCGCCCCGTCGCATTAACTCCGTGGCGGGACAGGCGGCGCCTCTGGCAGGGGAAGCGAGCGACGCTTCGCCTTCGCCATAATGACCGCGTCAAAAAAGGTACGCCACGTCATTCGATTTCGTATCCTTTTCTTTTTCCTCTTTCTCTCTCTTACAACAGGGACCAGGAAAGGGGGATACCCCGAAAAGGATCCTTCTCCGTGAAGGAAACAGGCCCCGAGCCTCCCTACTGATCAGAGGTTCAAAGGCTGGCCCCTCGGAGGGGTTTAACAGCTGCCTCAGAGCGCGTGGGCTCCACACCCACTACTGGTCAGAGGTTCGAAGGCCGGCCCCTCGGAAGGGTTCAACGGCCGCGTCAGGCCACTCGGGCTCTGCGCCCACTACTGATCAGGGGTTCGAAGGCTGGCCCTCGAAGGGTTCACAGCCGCCTGAGACACAGAGCGAGGGATGACCATGGGTACGTTCGATACATAACCAAGGCTCGGGCTACGCTCCCGAGGTACCCTAGGACATTTCCGAGACCGGCGGTAACGATCTTGTAACGGAATCCCATCAGAGGGAGGCATCGAGCCCTCGGACCCCGTCGATAGGGGACCGGGTCCGGCAGATCACCCGCAGGTACTTTTGAGCGCGCCTCCGGGCCTCTAGCCGACCCCTAACAAATGGGGCACGGGCGTCCACTCGGATTACCCGCCAGCAGCTCACCGGAGACACCATGTTCGACGCCCTCCGAGGGCAACGTGGCGCTTTCCCCCCCTCCTCCTTGCGGAAAGGCGACGTAGGGGCGTATGTAAAAAAGTCGAGTCTGTCCTTGACCGTCCTCTCGCCCTGTGTAGAGGCTCGGGGGCTGCTCTCGCAAACCCGGCTCTGGCCAAACCGTTGACAGCGTCAACATACCAGCCCGAGAACTTGGGACCCGACCGTGCACCCGGGCTATGGCCAGCTCGCATGAGGGAACGACCAGACCAGCCGAAGCATTGCGCAAGGCATTAAGACCTCGAAGGAGTCAAACCACTCCTCCGAGGCCTTGGGGGCTACACCCGGCGGGTGCGCTCGCGCGCACCCACCGGAACAAAACGCAACCGAGAAAGGCTGGTCCCCTTGCAAAAAAGTGCGACAAAAGCCTCCAAGCGAGTATTAACACTCCCTTCGAGGCTCGGGGGCTACTGTCGGGGACCATAATTAGGGGTACCCTCAAGGCTCCTAAATCTCAGCTGGTAACCCCCATCAGCACAAAGCTGCAAAGGCCTGATGGGTGCGACTAAGCCAAGGATCGGTCAATTCGAGGGACGCGATCACGCCTCGCCCGAGCCCAGCCTCGGGCAAGGGCAGCTGACCCCGGAGGATCTACGTCTCGCCCGAGGCCCCCTCCAGCAACGGACATACTTTTGGCTCGCCCGAGGCCCAGCCTTCACCAAGAAGCAACCTTGGCCAAATCGCCACGCCAACCGACCAAATCGCAGGGGCATTTAATGCAAAGGTGGCCTGACACCTTTATTCTGACACGCGCCCTCCAGTCGATAGAGCCGAAGTGACTGCAGTGACTTCGCCGCTCCACTGACCGGTCTGACAAGAGGACAGCGCCGCCTGCGCCGCTCCGACTGCTATGCCACTCGACAGAGTGAGGCTGACAAGCAGCCAGGCCCGGCCTCAAGCGCCATAGGAAACTCCGCTTCGCCCGACCCAGGGCTCGGACTCGGGCTCAGCCCCGGAAGACGACGAACTCCGCTTCGCCCGACCCAGGGCTCGGACTCGGGCTCAGCCCCGGAAGACGACAAACTCCGCTTCGCCCGACCCCAGGGCTCGGACGCGGGCTCAGCCCGTGAAGATGACGAACTCCGATCCGCCCGACCCCAGGGCTCGGACTCGGACTTAGCCCCAGAAGACGACGAACTCCGCTCCTCCCGACCCCAGGGCTCGGACTCGGGCTCAGCCCCTGAAGACGACGACCTCCGATCCGCCCGACCCCAGGGCTCGGACTCGGGCTTAGCCCCGGAAGACGACAAACTCCGCTTCGCCCGACCCCAGGGCTCGGACTCGGGCTCAGCCCTTGAAGACGACGAACTCCGGTCCGCCCGACCCCAGGGCTCAGACTCGGGCTCAGCCCTGGAAGACGACAAACTCCGCTTCGCCCGACCCCAGGGCTCGGACTCGGGCTCAGCCCCGAAAGACGACGAACTCCGCTTCGCCCGACCCTAGGGCTCGGACTCAGCCCTGGCCTCAGCCGACGGTCTTCGCCTCGCCCGATCCAGAGGCTCGGGCTCGACCTCGGCCACGGAAGACAGACTCGACCTCGACCTCGGAGGAGCCTCCACATCGCTCAACCTAGGGCACCACGGACCGACCACGTCAACAGGAGGTGCCATCATTACCCTACCCCAAGCTGACTCAGGCTACGGGGAACAAGACCGACGTCCCATCTGGCTCGCTCCGCCAGACAAGTAATGATGGCGCCCCGCACGCTCTATGACGACGGCGGCTCTCAGCCCCCTTACGGAAGCAAGAGGACGTCAGCAAGGACTCGACAGCCCCGACAGTTGTCCTTCCGCCAGGCTCCAGCGCTCCTCCGACGGCCACGACACCACACGAACCGGGTGCCAAAACCTCTCCAGCTGCCACGATGGCATGTACTTAGGGTGCTAGCTCTCCTCCGCTAGACACGTTAGCACACTGCTACACCCCCATTGTACACCTGGATCCTCTCCTTGCGCCTATAAAAGGAAGGACCAGGGCCCTCTTACAGAGGGTTGGCCGCGTGGGGAAGGACGCGGGCAGGCGCTCGCGCGAGGCCGCTCGCTCCCTCCCGCGTGGACGCTTGTAACCCCCTACTGCAAGCGCACCCGACCTGGGCGCGGGACAAACACGAAGGCCGCGGGATTTCCACCTCTCACGCCCGTCTCCTCTCCGGCTGCCTTCCCCCTTCGCGCTCCATCTTGCGCCGACCCATCTGGGCTGGGGCACACGATGACAGTTTACTCGTCGGTCCAGGGACCCCCCGGTCTCGAAACGCCGACATGCTGTTTGTTGAAAAAGCAGCTTATCTGATAAGCTGGTAAAAGGCAGCTTCTGCTTGTTGTCTGCTTTTAGTTCATTTTGAGAAGCAGCTGAACTGATAAGATGCTGTAGAAGCTGTCTGTTTGGCAGAACTTCTGCTTAAATTTGTGAAGAAGCTGAAAATAAGCTGTGCCAAACAGGGCCTTAAGCTTAATATGGTCAGGGTATGATTCTTAAGGTGAAAAGGACTTGATTAAGTTTTATCTCCTCAAGTTTGGTGCCTTTTGCTTCAACTAAAACACATGTGATAATGGGTCACAAGGTGGGTACTAAGGAAAACCCTGAGTAACACCTGGGGTATTATAGCCCTCCCCATTAAAAGAATCTCGCCCCAAGATTCGAGTCGGGGTTCTCCAGGGCTGAGGAAAGGGTTACGACTTGCTTTCATGGTATTGGTTAGCTTTATAAGGTTCACTAGAAATCCTGCTCTTGAATGTCATCCTCTTTGCAACTTCAGAAGGAAGCCCTTTTTGTCCTAGTTTTATAGCTTAATTTGGTTTTTGTTAAGAGCATCTTTCTTATATTTGGAATCAGAGGGCACGGGGGGCTGGGGTATGGTTATGTACCGACTTCATTAGGTAGACAATCGGGGTAGTTCGTGCGCAGAAAATCCTTAGTCTCCCATGTAGCCTCTTCTTCCATATGGTTGCTCCATTAGATTTTATACATCTTGATCGTCCTTGCACGAGTTGATCTTTCCTTGCAATCCAGAACCTTGGAGGGGTGTTCTTTGTATCATAGATCTGGTTCTATCTCTACATCTGGCTTGGTTATGACCTCCGTTGGTAACCGAACACACTTCTTCAATTGGGATACATGGAACACACTTTGGATGGTAGACATCTTTGGAGGTACCTTCAATTTGTATGCCATGGGTCCACATGCTTCTATGATCTCATAGGGTCCAATATAGCGAGGGGCTAGCTTGCCTTTGATCCCAAATCTTTGTACTCCTTTCGTGGGTGACACCCTTAGATATACATAATCTTCCACTTCAAACTATAGGGGTTTCCTCCTCTTGTCGTGGTAATTCTTTTGCCTGGCCTGAGCAGCTTCTAGGTTCTTCCTGATTACTTTGACCTTTCTTTCGGCTTCCGACACCAGGTCGGGTCCAAAAATTTATCTCTCTCCGGGCTGTGACCAGTTGAGGGGTGTTTGACACCTCCTGCCATACAGGGCCTCAAAAGGTGCCATCTTCAGACTGGATTGATAACTGTTGTTATAAGAAAACTCTGCCAATGGGAGGCACTTGTCCCAGTTATTGTCGTAATCGATTGCGCAAGCCCTCAGCATATCTTCAAGGATCTGATTTACCCTTTCTGTCTGACCATCAGTTTAAGGGTGGTAAGCCGAACTTCTTACCAGCTTGGTTCCCAAGGACTCTTGCAATTTCTCCCAAAATCTGGCTATGAATTGGGCTCCTCGGTCAGAGACAATTGTCCGGGGTAATCCATGCAACCACACAATTCGGTCAATATACAACTCTGCATACTTATGTGCCTTATCGGTGGTGTGCACTGGAAGAAAATGAGCCACTTTTGTTAATAGGTCCATAATGACCCAGATTGAATCATGATGTCGAGAGGTGCTGGGCAGACCCACAATAAAATCCATGCTGATGTCATCCCATTTCCATGAAGGTATCGACAGGGGTTGCAAGGCACCGGCAGACTTTAAGTGGCTTGCCTTTATCCTCTGACATATGTCACATTCCGACACATACTTGGCTATCTCTCTTTTCATCTTGGTCCACCAATATAGGGGTTTTAGATCATGGTACATCTTGGTGCTTCCTGGGTGCATGGAGAATTTGGAGAGGTGAGCCTCATCCAAACTTTTCTTCTTGAGGTCCCTATTTTTAGGAACCACCAGTCTGTCTTCGAACCATAGTATCCCCTTGATATCTTGGCGAAAGCACTTATACTTCTCCACTTTCTGGTTAAGATTTTCCTTGATGATTTGCACTCCCTTGTCACCATGTTGGGCCATAATAATCTGGTCTAACAAGGTTGGTTCGACGGAGATGTAAGTCAAGGTACCAGAAGGAATTACTTCAATCCTCATCTTACTCAACTCATCACATAAGGTATTAATGCGGGAATCCATCACCATACAATTGCATTGCAACTTTTGGCTTAGGGCATCTGCTACCACATTGGCCTTTCTAGGGTGGTAATGCACTTCCAAGTCGTAGTCCTTGATCAATTCCAGCCATCTTCTTTGTCTCATGTTGAGATCAGCCTGAGTAAAGATGTACTTGAGGCTCTTGTGATCTGTATGGATGTTGCAGCGAGTTCCCATCAAGTAATGTCTCCACATTTTTAGGCCATGAACCACGGCTGCCAACTCTAGGTCATGAGTAGGATAATTTTGCTCACGAGGTCTGAGTGCTCTTGAGGCGTGTTGGGGGCCTTCCTCTTCCGAAAGTCCTAAAAACGTGACTAATATGTTTTTTAGTGTAACATAAACTGTTACAGGAAGCTTTGGCTTTGAGATGAAGGTATATGTGATATGGAGATACAACCCGAAGGTAGGATGAATGGACGCCAAAGTTGTGGCTGAAGGAGCTTCGGCTTAGTATGATGATGAAGGTGTAAGATGAAACCGACCTAAAGGGGAAAAGACTACTCAGCCCTTGATAGCTCGCCTTATGATAAACAGTAAATGTCAGGGACATGAATGTAATTTTGTCTGGGCTGCGTCCCGTGCCTATAAATAGATGAACAGTAACACCGTACTGTTCAGGCCGGATTGTAATTGTTCTCGCGTCACTCTCTCATTTTCACCTTCTGCTAAGACGAAGGTATTAATGTAATATAAATGTCATTGATGTTTATCCATGTTTATAAAATGATAATATAGATAACCTATTGATTTGCAATGATTATTCATCTTCTTTTGTGTTCTATGTGTCTTTGTTTATACTAATTCACTGAAATGATGAAGGTATGTCCTTCATGACCTTCGTCTGAAGATCATTATATCCCAATGGAAATAATGCTTTGAAGGACGAAGGTCTCTAATCATTAACAATTGTGTTGCTTTGTTCTTGATGTATAGCATTTAAGAACAAGGATCAACATTGGCTCCCACTTCTATTGAACTCATTCAACCACCTTCGGCAAGCATCGACTTCCGCAATGCCACCGAAGAAGTCAATGGTGCTAGAGGCTGCCTTGCAGCCACTGGACACTAATCTGGAGACACTGCGAGAAGCTAGGAGCCAGAAGAGGAAGGCTACTAGCCCAACACCTCAGGAGGAGGAACTGGATCAAGAGATCAGGGATCTGGAGGCTATCCATCAACAAGTGCAAAGGAAGAGGGAAAAGATGCTTCGGCTCGCCGACCTTCAGAAGAAGATCGATGAAGCCGCTGAAGAAACGCGTCATCTCACTCAGGATGACCAAGACCGAAGGCCTCAACATAGGGAGCTTCGCCAAGAAAGTACACTCAATGATGATGAATGGTACGATGACTTTCATCAGGGCAATTTTGCTTTTGACGATGCTTCTCCCTTGGCAGCAGAATTGCAGGCTACCCTGTGGCCCCTGTCATATAAGTCACCTCAGCTCCCTATGTATGACAGGCACTCAGACCCCAAGCAATTCCTGATGAGCTACGAAGCAACTATATCCTCATATGGGGGCAATACTGCAGTCATGGCGAAGTCCTTCGTCATGGCAGTCAAAAGCATAGCTCAAACTTGGTACTCCTCTCTTCGGCCAGGGACAATTACGTTGTGGTAGAAGCTAAAGATATGTTAGTGACCAGCTTCCAGGGATTCCAAACAAAGCCATTCACTGCCCAAGCTCTCTTTCAGTGTACACAGGACCAGGAGGAGTACTTGTAGGCGTATGTCCGAAGGTTCTTAAGGCTGAGAGCTCAAGCACCTACAGTGCCCAATGAGATCGTCATTGAGGCCATGATCAAGGGACCTCGGCCAGGACCCACAGCGCAATACTTCGCTAGGAAACCACCACAAACCTTGGAGAAGCTTCTCCAGAAAATGGACGAGTACATCAGAGCCGACAATGACTTTCGGTAAAGAAGGGAAGAAGCCTACAGATATTCTGAAATGGCTAGGGGCTTCGAAGGGAGATTCCACCACAAGCATGTCAGGTCAATCCATAATGCCAGCTCAAGTGACGACAGGGGAAACCAAACCCAAAGGCAGCAACACAGCTCCTAATCATCAGGGGCACAACAAAGTTCCTTCAGGCCACCAGCTCCAAGAGACAGAGGGGGCAGAAACTTCGGAGGAAGATATGGAGATCAGCCTAGAAAACTTTTTTGTTTGTTCTACGACGAAGACAAAGGGCATACCACAAGAATGTGCCAGGTTACGATCCAAAAGCAGAAAGAGATTGCTGAAGCTGAAGCACGGCAAAATCAGCCGAAGCAGGTTCTACATATCGCTTCATGCTACTCTCCGTATGTCCCAGAGTATGTAGGCAATCAACAGCCTACGACCTCTATTGCTTCGGCAAGCCATTCTCAAGCTTCTTGGGCCCAGTTGCCACCGCCACCACCGCTAGCACCTACTCTGGTCCGCAGTCAGCAGCTAGAAGGGCATCACCATGCTCAGCAACAACGTGATTTTCGGGAGGAGTCCGAAGCTCGCACAGTCAACAACACTGTGACCGAGTCAAAGCACATTTACTAAAGGATATCCTAACCTGATGTATTTTCGCTTTGTTTGTCATTTTATTTTCTTGCATGAAAAACAGTTCGCGGAGGTTTAATCTCCAACTTGATGTAATAATATTGTGGTCACACTATCAAGTGTAGAATCAACCCCTCAACTATGCTTCCGAAGCTACGAAGTCATTCCTAAGGGAGCACAGAGTAAGCTCCGAAGGTACAAAAGTCGTTCCTAATTGAGCACAGAGTAAGTTCCGAAGCTCAAAAGTCGTTCATAAGGGAATGCAGAGCCAATATACCACCGAAATAAAGGTGAAGAAGCTCAACAGTCGTTTTTAAGGGAATGCAGAGCCTAAATACCAACGAAATAGAAGGTGAAGAGACTCAAAAGACGTTCCTAAGGGATGCAGAGTCTGGGTGTGTGTTTCGTGTGGGTATGTGTCTTCAGCATAAACATCATGTTGCATCATATCATCGCATCATTTCGCATAGCATCACATCATACATCATGTCGCATCAGCAGCAAGATTGTGCAGAAGGAAAGTTGCTTCTTTCAAAATATGCGATGAATGAAACAGTGTGCTGGAGCACAAAGTACACATTCGGCAATTATAATCTTACATGCCAAGAAAATTTTTGTCGACAATAATATTATACAACAACTGTGCTATAGAAGGGCTCTTTCTTTACGAAGCATGAAAAGAAGGGAGGTGTTTTTTGCCGAAGGCTCAAAAATGGTATGTACACAAATTTCATGCATCGCAAAGAAATATATTACATTAATATACACATAGGTATACAATGTTTAACTCATGTACGAATATTACATTTCCCAAACACTACATTTCTTAAGTACACAAAAAATTTAGTTTTCTTTTAAGATCTTCTCGGTAGCTTCGTTCATAAGATTGTTGACAACTTCATCAACAACTTCTTCGGCAATCCTTATTGTTTCTAGTGTCGCTTTCATGGCTGGATCGGCCTCGGGATCATATGGCTCGGGTGGCGGTGAAAGTTCAGCTGCAGTGAAGTAGCGAGCTGTTAATCCGAAGCCAGAAAAAATACTGAAGTTAAGATTCAATAAAAATACCTATACGCCTTGCGCGCTCAGCGGCCTCTTCGACTCGCTTGGCTTCTTCTCGGGCATCATGGGATTCTTTTTCATTTTTCTTTATAGCTTCGTTGGCTATCTCCTGGTCGCCCTTCATCCAAACGTTGGAATAGAATTTCCCGCCCATCATATTAGCTTTAGCCGAAGGATCCTTCGTGTTGTCTACAGAGAAAACGGTTTCTGTCTGGGTTGCAGCTTTAACATGTTCACAGCCAGTTTTCTCTAAAATTGCTGCAACCCCTCTGGCACCGACGAAGGCGCAAAAATCTCCACGGTCGCTAAGAATTTCTTCAAAAGCTTTAGCTTCTTCGCCGATCCATTCAATAATTCCCTCGGGATCACCTCTAATAAATTTTTGCTCCGATGAGTATGCATCCATCTTTTCAAAACTATCTTTCAATTTTTTAGCACAACCCAAGGATTTCTCATAATATCTCTCCTTCGATACACGAAGCTCATCCACATTCTTTTGTAATCTTGAACTAGTCCATTCGCTTATTTCTTGTTTGGCTTTCGCCACTTTGAAATCCTCATTCTTTTCGGCAAGCTTTTTCTTTAGGTCTTCAACTTCGGCCTTATGAGCTTCGGACTGTGCAGTAAGTTTGGCTTCGCTGGCCTTTACCCTGTCTACGAAGGAAAGCAGAATTTTATCCTTTTCTAGGGGTTCATTCCTCAGTCTGATAACCTCTGTTCGAAGGTTCCCAAGGGCTATTTGGCAGCTTTCGTCTTTAGCATTCTTTTGTGCCCTTAAAGCATTGCTCAAGATTAAGCCCTACAAAAGGGGGGGGTCAACACAATCATAAAAGATGCAAAAAGTAATCTGTGTATAAGTCGGAACATCTTTACCTTAAGACTGTTATAAGCGAGGCTGTCTGCAAGGTCATCCTTCTACATTGCAGAGAGGCCAACCTCGAGCTTTGGAAGCCCTATGTTCTTTGCCATCTCCTGACAAACAGATATTTCCTTGTTGTCCAGAAGGTAGTACAAAAAGTCATCTTCATCAGTGTCATTATACACCAAGGATCCTTTTGGGTACTTTAATTCCCTGGCATAGTGCTTAGCTTCAGCAATCTGCTCTTCCGACAACTGTTTACCCGAAGCGTGTCGTATGATAAAGTCTAGCTCCTTAGTAAACGCTTCGGGAGTAGGAGATTTAACCTTCTTGGATGCGCCTTCTTTTTCCAAGATTAGAGTGGCATTCGAAGGTCCTTGTTCAGTATCCTGTTCAATAGTTTCAACAGGCCCTGTTTCGATGGGCACTGAGGGCCCAGCTTCGACTTCAACACGAGTTGTAGAAGCTTCGGCGGCCTCCTTTGTAGAGGCAGGAGTTGGTGCCCTTGTCGACTCCAAGACAACATCCAGCATGCTAGCCATCCTCCTCCTCTTGGGAGTTATTGCAGGAACTTTGGATACCTTCGGCAACTCCAGCTCTGGTGGCGGGCTTAGGATTTTTGGCAGCCCTGTCGACTCCTCCAGTTCTGGTTCTTCGACCATTTTCTCCTTGGCTTCAGCAGGTCGCTTTGGCGTTTCAGCCGGCTCGACTTTCTCCTGTCCCATTACTTTCAGCACTTCAGCCGATTCTCCCTTGGCACCAGCAGCAGCAGGGTATTCCAGCTCAGCGGCGGAAGAGGTCCCCTCGTCAAGCTTCGGCACCCTGTCCGTTTCAATGTACCTAGGCCGGTGTGTCAAAACCTTGATCTTTTCTCCCTTCAGTGTGGCAGAGATGGCCGAAGCAACAACTTTTCTTTTCTTTCCCTGCTTTCGCGAGGGATAGCAATAGTTTGGGTATACGAAGCCAATTACATCAAAAACTTTGCTCAATCTTCTCTTGCCTCGTCCTCCGAAGGCTAATGTCATGGCATCATCTTTGACCCTTGTGTAGGCCCCAAGCAATTCATCACTAGTTGCCTCAACACAGTTCAGCCAATCATCGTTTGGCTCATCAAATTGATCTCTATATTTGAAGGTGTATTTCAGATAAACCAAGCCGCCTTGACTGGACCCGGCAGCAGCCTCCTTCGGCATCTCCCAGTCACTAACAAGAGGTCACACTCTATAAGCAATATGCTCTTGGACTAAGTCTCTTGTGCCAATAAAAGTGCATATACTGTTAAAGCTTTCTGGCATGCTTCAATTTCATTCCCAAGAGCAGTGGCTGGCCTTCTGATGCCGAAGTGGGACCAAATAGGGCATTGGATGATCCCCTTTATATCTTCTCTTTCAACTAAGTTATTCTTTACATAAAACCACTCTTACATCCAGGCTCCTGGCCACCTCTTCCAAAATGTCGGTACTGGATATCTCACATCAGAGCGAGGCACGAAGCCGTAACAACCAAAATTATTATTGTCGGGGACCATAATTAGGGGTACCCTCAAGACGCCTAATTCTCAGCTGGTAACCCCCATCAGCATAAAGCTGCAGAGGCCTGATGGGTTTTGATTAAGTCAGGGATCAGTCCATACGAGCGACTCGATCACGCCACGCCCGAGCCTAGCCTCGGGCAAGGGCAGCCGACCCTGAGGTGTTTCCGTCTCGCCCGAGGCCCCCTTTTTTACGGCAGACGCATCTCCGGCTCGCCCGAGGCCTTGCCTTCGTTAAGAAGCAACCCTGACTAAATCACCGCGCCGACCGACCAAGTCACTGGGGCATTTGACGCAAAGAGTGAGACTGATGGGCGACCAGGCTTGGCCAAAAGCGCCATAGGAAGCTCCGCCCGACCCAGGGCTCGGGCTCGGGCTAAGGCCCCGGAAGACGGCAAACTCCGCTCCGCCCGACCCAGGGCTCGGACTCGGGCTAAGGCCCCGGAAGACGGTGAACTCTGCTCCGCCCGACCCAGGGCTCGGGCTCGGGCTAAGGCCCCGGAAGACGGCGAACTCCGCTCCGCCCGACCCAGGGCTCGAACTCGGGCTAAGGCCCCGGAAGACGGCGAACTCCGCTCCGTCCGACCTAGGGCTCGGACTCGGGCTAAGGCCCCGGAAGACGGCGAACTCCGCTCCGCCCGACCCAGGGCTCGGACTCGGGCTAAGGCCCCAGAAGACGACGAACTCCGCTCCGCCCGACCCAGGGCTCGGACTCGGGCTAAGGCCCCAGAAGACGACGAACTCCGCTTCGCCCGACCCAGGGCTCGGACTGCGCTCAGTCGGCTGTCGAGCAAATCGACATCCCTGGCGCCCCAACGGAGGACGCGTCGGGCATCACCCTCGCGTTTGAGGCGAAGGCGAGCGCCGTCCCCCCCTCGACACGCCGACCCCGAGCAAGTGGATGACGCCAGCACGCTCACGGAGGGCCTGCAGGACGTCGCCCTCGCACCCAGGACGACGGCGCGATCAGCCCCCGATGTGACTTCGTCGCTCCTCGTCGACCAGAAGGTACCGGCTGATTCCCATCCTTTGTCATTTGAACTCGACCTCAACCCGCCTAGTGACCTCGCTCTGGCGGGCGCTCACGTTGAGGCGAGTGCAACCCCTTTCGGGTTTCGTGTGCGGTCGCCTTGGGACCGATTGACGGGCGTCTCGACCTACGGACCCCTCTAGGTCCGAGGAAGATGACGACCCCAGCATCTGCTGGGATTTCTCTGGATCTGGCAACCCCAGTGCCATGCGGGACTTCATGACCGCATGCAACTACTGCCTCTCCGACTGTTCCGACGGCAGCCGCAGCCTTGACGACAAGGACTGCGGCCCGAGCCGCGAATGTTTCCACGTCGAGCTAGGGGATCCCTCCGGAGGCAGCTGTCTCGGCATGCCGGAGGATGGTGATCCCCCTAGGCCAGCGCCTCGCGCCGACATCCCGCGGGAGCTAGCTGTGGTCCCCGTTCCGGCGGGGGGTCACGACCCACAGGTCGAGCAAGTCCGCGGGGCGCGGGCCGGGTTCGATGAGGGAGCAGGAGCGCTCGAGGCAATCCGCCGGGACGTCGGGCAGGTATGGGCGGGCCAGCCCCCGGCCGGAGAAATACATCACCTGCCCCAGGGTCTCCAGCACCGCATCGCCAACGATGCCAGGGACAGACCTCCACCCGCATCCGGCGGAACCAGTCAGGACCTGGCAGCCGCAGCGATGCTCCTCCGCGCGATGCCGGAGTCATCAACCACCAAGGGTCGGCGAATCCAGGGAGAGCTAAAGCATCTCCTGGAAGGCGCTGCGGCCCGGCGGGCCGAGAGCTCTGCCTCCCGAAGGCAGGGGTACCCCTCGGAACCTCGTGCCGCGACTTCCCGACTCATGCGGGAAGCCTCGGTCTACACCGGGCGCACGCGCAACACCGCGCCTGCGGCCCCGGGCCGCCTCGGCGACGAGCACCCTCATCGCGACCGTCGGGCCCGCCTCGACGAAAGGGTGCGCCGAGGTTATCACCCCAGGCGTGGGGGACGCTACGACAGCGGGGAGGATCGGAGTCCCTCGCCCGAACCACCCGGTCCGCAGGTCTTCAGCCGGGCCATTCGGCGGGCGCCGTTTCCGACCCGATTCCGACCCCCGACCACTATCACAAAGTACTCGGGGGAAACGAGGCCGGAATTGTGGCTCGCGGACTACCGCCTGGCCTGTCAACTGGGTGGAACGGACGACGACAACCTCATCATCCGCAACCTCCCCCTGTTCCTCTCCGACACTGCTCGCGCTTGGTTGGAGCACCTGCCTCTGGGGCAAGTTTCCAACTGGGAGGATCTGGTCCAAGCTTTCGCCGGCAACTTCCAGGGCACGTACGTGCGCCCCGGGAATTCCTGGGACCTCCGAAGCTGCCGGCAACAGCCGGGAGAGTCCCTTCGGGACTACATCCGGCGATTCTCGAAGCAGCGCACCGAGCTGCCCAACATCACCGACTCCGATGTCATCGGCGCGTTCCTTGCCGGCACCACCTGCCGTGACCTGGTGAGCAAGTTGGGTCGCAAGACCCCCACCAGGGCGAGCGAGCTGATGGACATCGCCACCAAGTTCGCCTCTGGTCAGGAGGCGGTCGAGGCCATCTTCCGAAAGGACAAGCAGCCCCAGGGCCGCCCGTCGGAAGATGCTCCCGAGGCGTCTACTCCGCTCGGCGCCAAGAAGAAAGGCAGGAGGAAGTCGCAAGCGAAACGCGACGCCGCCAGCACGGACCTTGTCGCCGCCGCCGAATACAAGAACCCTTGGAAGCCCCCCGGAGGCGCCAACCTCTTCGACAAGGCACTCAAGGAGACGTGCCCCTACCATCAGGGGCCCGTCAAGCACACCCTCGAGGAGTGCGTCATGCTTCGGCGCCACTTCCACCGGGCCGGGCCACCCGCAGAGGGTGGCAGGGCCCGCGACGACGACAAAAAGGAAGGTCACCAAGCAGGAGAGTTCCCCGAGGTCCGCGACTGCTTCATGATCTACGGAGGGCATGCGGCGAATGCCTCGGCTCGGCATCGTAAGCAAGAGCGTCAGGAGGTCTGCTCGGTGAAGGTGGCGGCACCAGTCTACCTAGACTGGTCCGACAAGCCCATCACCTTCGACTGGGATGACCACCCCGACCACGTGCCGAGCCCGGGGAAGTACCCGCTCGTCGTCGATCCCGTCATCGGCGACGTCAGGCTCACCAAGGTCCTGATGGATGGGGGCAGCTGCCTCAATATCATCTACGCCGAGACCCTCAGGCTCCTGCGCGTCGATCTGTCATCCGTCCGAGCGGGCGCTGCGCCCTTCCACGGGATCATTCCTGGGAAGCGCGTCCAGCCCCTCGGACAGCTCGACCTTCCTGTCTGCTTCGGAACACCCTCCAACTTCCGAAGGGAGACTTTGACGTTCGAGGTGGTCGGGTTCCGAGGAACCTACCACGCAGTGTTGGGAAGGCCATGCTACGCGAAGTTCATGGCCATCCCCAACTACACCTACCTGAAGCTCAAGATGCCGGGCCCCAACGGGGTCATCACCGTCGGCCCCACGTACAAACACGCGTTCGAATGCGATGTGGAGTGCGTGGAGTACGCCGAGGCCCTCGCCGAGTCCGAGGCCCTCATCGCCGACCTGGAAAGCCTCTCCCGAGAGGTGCCGGACGTGAAGCGACATGCCGGCAACTTCGAGCCAGCGGAGACGGTTAAGGCCGTCCCTCTCGACCCCAGTGGCGACACCTCCAAGCAGATCCGGATCGGTTCCGGGCTCGACCCCAAATAGGAAGCAGTGCTCGTCGACTTTCTCCGCGCAAACGCCGACGTCTTTGCGTGGAGTCCCTCGGACATGCCCGGCATACCGAGGGATGTCGCCGAGCACTCGCTGGATATTCGGGCCGGAGCCCGACCGGTCAGACAGCCTCTGCGCCGATTCGACGAGGAAAGGCGCAGGGTGATAGGCGAGGAGATCCACAAGCTGATGGCAGCAGGGTTCATCAAAGAGGTATTCCATCCCGAATGGCTTGCCAACCCTGTACTTGTGAGGAAGAAAGGGGGGAAATGGCGGATGTGTGTAGACTACACTGGTCTCAACAAAGCATGTCCGAAGGTCCCCTACCCTCTACCTCGCATCGATCAAATCGTGGACTCCACTGCAGGGTGCGAAACCCTGTCTTTCCTCGATGCCTACTCAGGGTATCATCAAATCAAGATAAAAGAGTCCGACCAGCTCGCGACTTCTTTCATCACGCCCTTCGGCATGTACTGTTATGTCACCATGCCGTTCGGTTTGAGGAACGCGGGTGCAACGTACCAGCGGTGCATGAACCATGTGTTCGGCGAACACATCGGTCGCACGGTCGAGGCCTACGTCGATGACATCGTAGTCAAGACGAGGAAAGCCTCCGACCTTCTCTCCGACCTTGAAGTGACATTCCGGTGTCTCAAGGCGAAGGGCGTCAAGCTCAATCCCGAGAAGTGCGTCTTCGGGGTGCCCCGAGGCATGCTCTTGGGATTCATCGTCTCCGAGCGGGGCATCGAAGCCAACCCGGAGAAGATCGCAGCCATCACAAGCATGGGGCCCATCAAGGACTTAAAAGGCATACAAAGGGTCATGGGATGTCTCGCGGCCTTGAGCCATTTCATCTCGCGCCTCGGCGAAAGAGGCCTGCCCCTGTACCGTCTCTTAAGGAAGGCCGAGTGCTTCACTTGGACTCCCGAGGCCGAGGAAGCTCTCGGGAACCTGAAGGCGCTCCTCACCCAGGCGCCCGTCTTGGTACCCCCAGCTGATGGAGAAGCCCTCTTGGTCTACGTCGCCGCTACCACTCAGGTGGTCAGCGCCGCGATCGTGGTCGAAAGGCAGGAAGAGGGGCATGCTTTGCCCATTCAGAGGCCAGTTTACTTCGTCAGCGAGGTGCTGCCCGAGACCAAGATCCGCTACCCACAAGTCCAGAAGCTGCTGTATGCAGTGATCCTGACGAGGCGAAAGCTGCGACATTACTTCGAGTCTCATCCGGTGACTGTGGTGTCATCCTTCCCCCTGGGGGAGATCATCCAGTGCCGAGAAGCCTCGGGACGGATCGCAAAGTGGGCGGTGGAAGTCATGGGCGAGACAATCTCGTTCGCCCCTCGGAAGGCCATCAAGTCCCAGGTACTGGCGGACTTCGTGGCCGAATGGGTCGACACCCAGTTGCCGACGGCTCCGATCCAACCGGAGCTCTGGACCATGTTTTTCGACGGGTCGCTGATGAAGACGGGGGCCGGCGCGGGCCTGCTCTTCGTCTCGCCCCTCGGGAAACACCTGCGCTACGTGCTCCGCCTCCATTTCCCGGCGTCCAACAATGTGGCTGAGTACGAGGCTCTGATCAACGGATTGCGAATCGCCATCGAGCTAGGGGTCCGACGCCTCGATGCACGCGGCGACTCGCAGCTCGTCATCGACCAAGTCATGAAGAACTCCCACTGCCGCGACCCGAAGATGGAGGCCTACTGTGATGAGGTTCGACGCCTGGAAGACAAGTTCTACGGGCTCGAGCTTAACCACATCGCCCGGCGCTACAACGAGACTGCGGACGAGCTGGCGAAAATAGCCTCGGGGCGAACGACGGTTCCCCCGGACGTCTTCTCCCGGGATTTGCACCAACCCTCCATCAAGATCGGCGACACGCCCGAGCCCGAGACGCCCTCGGCCCCGTCCGAAGTAACCTTGGCCCAGCCCGAGCCATCCTCGGTTCAGCCCGAGGAACCCTCGACCCCTGAGGGCGAAGCACTGCGCATCGAGGAGGAGCGGAGCGGGGTCACGCCAGATCAAGATTGGCAGACCCCGTACCTGCAATATCTCCGCCAAGGAGAACTGCCCCTCGACCGAGTCGAGGCTCGGCGGGTAGCGCGACGCGCCAAGTCGTTCGTCTTGCTGGGCGATGAGAAGGAGCTCTACCACCGTAGCCCCTCGGGCATCCTCCAGCGATGCATCCCCATCGCCGAAGGTCAGGAACTCCTGCAGGAAATACACTCGGGGGCTTGCGGCCATCATGCAGCACCTCGAACCCTCGTCGGGAACGCTTTCCGCCAAGGCTTCTACTGGCCGACGGCGGTGGCTGACGCCACTAGAATTGTCCGCGCCTGCGAAGGGTGCCAATTCTATGCGAAGCAGACCCACCTGCCCGCTCGGGCTCTGCAGACGATACCCATCACCTGGCCCTTCGCTGTGTGGGGTCTGGACCTCGTCGGCCCTCTGCAGAAGGCGCCCGGGGGCTACACGCACCTGCTGGTCGCCGTCGACAAATTCTCCAAGTGGATCGAGGTCCGACCCCTGAACAGCATCAGATCCGAGCAGGCGGTGGCGTTCTTCACCAACATCATCCATCGCTTCGGGGTCTCGAACTCCATCATCACCGACAACGGCACCCAGTTCACCGGCAAAAAATTCTTGGATTTTTGCGAGGATCACAACATCCGGGTAGACTAGGCCGCCGTAGCTCATCCCATGTCGAATGGGCAAGTAGAACGTGCCAACGGCATGATTCTACAAGGGCTCAAGCCTCGGATTTACAATGATCTCAACAAGTTCGGCAAGCGATGGATGAAGGAACTCCCCTCGGTGGTCTGGAGCCTGAGGACGACGCCGAGCCGAGCCACAGGTTTCACGCCGTTCTTCCTGGTCTACGGGGCCGAGGCCGTCTTGCCCACTGACCTGGAATACGGCTCCCCGAGGACGAGGGCCTACGACGATGAAAGCAACCAAGCTAGCCGAGAAGACTCGCTGGACCAGCTGGACGAGGCTCGGGACAGGGCCTTACTACACTCGGCGCGGTATCAGCAGTCCCTGCGACGCTACCACGCCCGAGGGGTCCGACCCCGAGACCTCCAGGTGGGCGACCTGGTGCTTCGGCTGCGGCAAGACGATCGAGGGAGGCACAAGCTCACGCCCCCCTGGGAGGGGCCATTCGTCATCGCCAAAGTTCTGAAGCCCGGAACATACAAGCTGGCCAACAGTCAAGGCGAGGTCTACGGCAACGCTTGGAACATCCAACAGCTACGTCGCTTCTACCCTTAAAGATGTTTCCAAGTTGTTCATATACCTCGCACCCACGCAAAGTTTAGTCAACAAGGAAGGGTCGGCCTCGCCTCGGCAAAGCCCGACCCTCCCTCGGGGGCTAAAAGGGGGGAAACCCCCTCTGCGTCAAAATTTTCCTCGAACAGAAAATCTCTTTTACCAGAATATCTTTCGTGCTTTTTGACTACTTCGAAAAGTGGGTCCTGGAAACGATGGGGTACACGTAAGCAGTCAAGGCTGACCGAGCCGAGGGACTCCTACGCCTCCGGGATACGGATACCTCACTCATCACCTTCTGCGATAAGTAACTCGCGTTCGGATAAGGTGACTCCGCGGATCGAACAAGTCTCTACGTTCGGAAGCTCTTCTGTCGAAGCGATTCTTCGAGTTTTCTCGACCAAGTCGGTGATAGGGCCTCATGGACGAGTAAAAGTGCGCGTAAGCGGCAAGGCCGACCGAGCCGAGGGACTCCCACGCCTCCGGGATACGGATACCTCACTCATCACCTTCCGCGAGAAGCAACTTTCGCTCGCACAAACATCCTTGTTACCGACAAAAAGTCCAGACACTCGAAACAAGAGGAAGAGAGACGCAGCTTAACACGCGACAAGGGTGTGTGTTCTGGCCTCGACGGTCGCACAAAGCACACACTACAAGACAAGCCGATCCTGCAGGCTCGGGTCACGCTGGAAGGGGGCAGCGACACCCTCGGCATCGACGGCACGTTCGGCGAGGCCCGACCTAGCCGCGGACGGCGACGCGGTCCGAGGGCCTCCGCTCCGAAGGACGACGTCATCACCGCGCCCGGGCAATCGCTGTCAGGGACTTCCCCGGGAATCCGGCCCGAGCGGGCGGCTCGGCCGGCCACCTTCCGAGGGCACCAGCCTGGTCCGAAGCCTCGGCTGACCAACTCCGGCGTCGATCCTGCCAACGGACAACTCGGCTAGGCTCCGGCCAACCAGGTTTCATTTTCAAGCCAACTCCGCCTCTGCTCATGCTGATATCGCTACCCCCGGCCTCGGCTCATCGAAGAGCGGCCGAGGGGTCTCTTTAACTAAGCTAGAGGAGCCTCGGACGACAGGGCCGACCGAGCCGAGGGACTCCTATGCCTCCGGGATACGGATACCTCACTCGTCACCTTGACACGGGGCGACTCATGCTTGGTGAAGCGGTTCAGATAATCAGCAGACGAGTCTTAGTGCTCGGAAATGAGGAAAAAATACGGCTCTGTGCCGACGTCACATACATGTTCAGGCCCCGAAAGCCGAAATGAACGAAAAACCCGGCACTCGAAGTGCCATTACAAACGGAACTTCGGTTCCCCCTCCGCAGGTACGAACAACCCCACTCGATAGGGGCGGGCCTGCGGGGCTGCAGAAGACTGACGGGCGGCTCGCCGCCGCCCGCTCTGGCCACGACGACGACGGCCCCCACTCCGGACGACCGAACTGCAGCAGCGCAGGCCTCGGGGTAGGCGCCGCTGCAGCCTTGCCCTCGCCCACACCGACGCTCGAGGGGCGAGGACAAGTACAAAGAGCCGGAGGCCCGAAGCGCGGATGGTGGCGGTAATCCCGTCGGTGACGGGGACTTCTCGAGCCGCCTCCGCCTCGGCACCGACAGCGGGAGCCATCAGCCTAGCGGCAGATCCCCACTCAAGTCCTCCCAGATGAGTGGGGCACCGGTCTCCGCGTAAAGGCGCCGCCCCGGTGCAAAGGCAGGACCACCCCAGAACACGAACGCCGCCCTAGCAGCGCGCAGCATCCAGGGTGGTCCTCCCGTGTACACGGCGCGGCAGCCGCCCCCCAACGGAAGGGGCCGCCGGGAGCCAAACCGGCCGACCCGACACGCTGGAGGTGACGACGTCCGCCGTCGATCCACCTGAAAGGGAAATGTGCCCTTGGGCCATTTCTAAGTATTTTGGTGATTGAGTGCCAACACATGTGCTTAATTGTGAATTTATGTACATGGATGAACAAGGTGCAAATCATGAAGTAAAGGTATGTTTCTAAGCCTTAGTACATTGTTTTTGTGTACTAATATATTTGTCTAAGTGTTAGAAACAGAAAGAAGAAGAAGAGAGAAGAAGGAGGAAAGACTTGGCTGTGTGCTGCCAAGGCCCAGCTCGGTCTGGAGCATCGGACTGTCCGGTGTGCACCGGACAGTGTCCGGTGCGCCAGGCCGACTCGGGTCGAACTGGCCGCTCTCGGGAATTCGCCGACGGCGTACGGCTAAAATTCACCGGACTGTCCGGTGTGCACCGGACTGTCCGGTGAGCCAACGGTCGGCCCGGCCAACGGTCGGCCGCGCAGTCTGCGCGGGACACGTGGCGGAGCCAACGGTCGGAAGACGGCACCGGACTGTCCGGTGTGCACCGGACATGTCCGGTGCGCCAACGGCTCCCAGATCTCCAACGGTCGGAAGCGCCAGCTATGGAAACAAATCGGGCACCGGACAGTGTCCGGTGTGCACCGGACTGTCCGGTGCCCCCGACGACAGAAGGCAAGGATGGCCTTCCGGATTTGCTCTCAACGGCTCCTAGCTGCCTTGGGGCTATAAAAGGAGCCCCTAGGCGCATGGAGGAGACACACAAGCAACCTTTGAGCATTCTTGATCATCCACACTCAGTCTTTGCGCATTTGTTTGTCACTCTAAGTGTCTCGAGCTCCGTTCTAGTGAGAACTTTGTGATACTCTTGTGAGCTCGATTCTTGGCCGTGTGTGTGCGCGTTTCGCTGTGGATTTGTGTGTGTTGCTTCCCTCCCTTACTCTGTGCTTCTTTGTGATCATATACTTGTAAGGGCAAGAGACTCCAATTTGTGGAGATTCCTTGCAAACGGGATAGTGAAAGGAAAACAAAACACCGTGGTATTCAAGTGGGTCTTTGGACCGCTTGAGAGGGGTTGATTGCAACCCTCGTCCGTTGGGACGCCACAACGTGGAGTAGGCAAGCGTTGGTCTTGGCCGAACCACGGGATAAACCACTGTGTCACCTCTGTCTTGATCTTTTGTGGTATTGTGTTTTGTTGAGACTTCACCTTAGCCACATGGCAATAATCGTGCTAACACTTAACAAGTTTTTGTGGCTTAAGTTTGAAGTTTTTACAGGATCACCTATTCACCCCCCCTCTAGGTGCTCTCAATTGGTATCAAAGCCGTTCTCTTCACAAAGGGACTAACCGCCCGAAGAGATGGATCCTAAGGGGAAGGGTATTGTGATCAATGACAAAGAGAAGGAATCCTTCGTCAACGAGCCGAAGGACGATAAGCCTACCGACTCTGGCTCGGGCCAAAGACGGAAGGAAGGGAAGAAGAAGAAGACAAGGCGCATCAAGGAGATCGTCTACTACGACAGCGACGAGTCTACTTCTTCCCAAAAGGACGAGGACCACAACGACTACGAGAGAAGGAAAACGGTTAATTCAAACTTTTCCTTTGATTACTCTCGTATTCCGCAAAGTTCACATTCTCATTTGCTCTCCATTCCACTCGGCAAGCCCCCACACTTTGATGGAGAGGACTACGGATTTTGGAGCCACAAAATGCGTAGTCACCTATTCTCTCTCCATCCTAGTATATGGGAGATTGTAGAGAGTGGAATGCACTTTGATAGTTCGGATAGTCCCATGTTCATTAATGAACAAATTCATAAGAATGCACAAGCTACTACTGTTCTTCTAGCTTCTTTGTGCAGGGATGAATATCATAAAGTGAGCGGCTTGGATAACGCCAAGCAAATCTGGGACACCCTCAAGATTTCTCATGAGGGGAACGACGTCACCTTGCTCACCAAGATGGAGTTGGTGGAGGGAGAGCTTGGACGGTTTGCGATGATAAGGGGCGAGGAGCCAACGCAAACGTACAACCGGCTCAAGACCCTTATCAACAAGATAAGAAGCTACGGGAGCACGCGATGGACGGACCACGACGTCGTCCGCCTAATGCTCAGGTCCTTTACCGTACTTGATCCTCATCTCGTGAACAATATTCGTGAGAATCCCAGGTACACGATGATGACGCCCGAGGAAGTGCTTGGAAAATTCGTAAGCGGGCGGATGATGATCAAGGAGGCAAGATACGTCGACGAAGCGTTGAACGGTCCGATCAACGAGCCGCAACCCCTTGCTCTCAAGGCAACACGAAGCAAGGAGGCGCTACCCAGCAAGGTGGCACAGATTGAGGCGGCCGGACTCAATGATGAAGAGATGGCTCTCATCATCAAGCGATTCAAGACGGCGCTAAATGGTCGCAAGGGGCAGCCAAGCAAGACCAAGACCAAAGGGAAGCGCTCATGCTTCAAATGCGGTAAGCTTGGTCATTTTATCGCTAACTGTCCCGATAATGAAAGTGACCAGGAAAAGGGGAACAAAAGAGAGAAGAAGAAGCAATACAAGAAGGCAAAGGGCGAGGCGCATCTAGGAAAGGAGTGGGACTCGGATTGCTCCTCCTCCGACTCCGACAACGAAGGACTCGCCGCCACTGCCTTCAATAAATCGGCTCTCTTCCCCAACGAGCGTCTCACTTGCCTTATGGCAAGGGAGAAGAAGGTGAGTACTCAAGACTCCACTTATGCTTCTTCTAGTGATAATGAGTCTAGTGATGATGATGACATAAATTATTCATGCTTGTTCAAGGGCTTAGATAGATCTAAGATAGATAAAATTAATGAGTTGATTGATGCTTTGAATGATAAGAATAGGCTACTAGAAAAACAAGAGGATCTTTTATATGAGGAGCATGATAAATTTGTTAGTGCACAAAACTCTCTTGCTCTAGAAATTAAAAGAAATGAAGTGCTTTCTAGTGAATTATCTTCCTGTCATGAAACCATTGATACCTTAAGAAGTGTTAACAATGATTTAAGTGCTAAACTAGAAGTAGCTAGTAAATCAAATTCCTGTGTTGAAAATGTTACAATTTGCACTAGGTGTAAGGATTTTGATGTTAATGCCTGTAGTGAACACTTAGTTTCAATTTCCAAACTGAGTGATGAATTGGCTAGTCTTAATGCACAACTTAAGACTAGCAAAAGTGAATTTGACAAGTTAAAATTTGCAAGGGATGCCTATACAATTGGAAGACATCCCTCAATTAAGGATGGGCTTGGCTTCAAGAGGGAAGCCAAGAACTTAACAAGCCATAAGGCTCCCATCTTCGTCAAGGAGAAGGGGAAGGCCCCTATGGCTAGTAGTGCGAAAAAGAACCATGCATTTATGTATAATGATAGAAGAAATGCTAGAAATGCTTATAATGATTTTGATTCACATGTTTATGATTCTCATGCCATGTTCGCTTCTAGTTCTTCTTATAAGCATGATAGGGATATGTGTAGGAGAAATGTTGTACATATGCCTAGGAGAAATATTGCTCATGTGCCTAGAAAGAATGTTAGTCATGCTCCTAGGAAAGTAGTGAATGAACCCTCTATAATTTATTGTGCTTTAAACACTTCCTTTGCTATTTGTAGAAAGGATAGGAAAATAGTTGCTAGGAAGTTAGGGGCAAAATGCAAGGGAGACAGGACTTGCATTTGGGTCCCTAAGGACATTTGTGCTAACCTTGCAGGACCCAACATGAGTTGGGTACCTAAGACCCAAGCCTAAATTTGCCTTGCAGGTTTATGCATCCGGGGGTTCAAGCTGGATTATCGACAGCGGATGCACAAACCATATGACGGGGGAGAAGAAGATGTTCACCTCCTACGTCAAAAATAAGGATTCCCAAGATTCAATTATATTCGGTGATGGGAATCAAGGCAAGGTAAAAGGGTTAGGTAAAATTGCAATTTCTAATGAGCACTCAATTTCAAATGTGTTTTTAGTTGAGTCTCTTGGTTACAATTTGCTATCTGTTAGTCAACTGTGCAATATGGGATATAATTGTCTTTTTACTAATGTAGATGTGTCTGTCTTTAGAAGATGTGATGGTTCACTAGCTTTTAAGGGTGTACTAGACGGCAAGCTTTACTTAGTAGATTTTGCAAAAGAAGAGGCCGGTCTAGATGCATGCTTAATGGCTAAGACTTGCATGGGCTGGCTGTGGCATCGCCGCTTAGCACATGTGGGGATGAAGAATCTCCACAAGCTTCTAAAGGGAGAACACGTGATAGGTCTAACCAATGTTTATTTCGAAAAAGATAGACCTTGTGCAGCTTGTCAGGCAGGAAAACAAGTGGGAGGAGCACATCACAGCAAGAATGTGATGACCACATCAAGACCTCTGGAGCTGCTGCATATGGACCTCTTCGGACCCGTCGCCTATCTAAGCATAGGAGGAAGTAAGTATGGTTTAGTTATTGTTGATGACTTTTCCCGCTTCACTTGGGTGTTCTTTTTGCAGGATAAGTCTGAAACCCAAGGGACCCTCAAGCGCTTCCTCAGGAGAGCTCAAAATGAGTTTGAGCTCAAGGTGAAGAAGATAAGGAGCGACAACGGGTCCGAGTTCAAGAACCTTCAAGTGGAGGAGTTTCTTGAGGAGGAAGGGATCAAGCACGAGTTCTCCGCTCCCTACACACCACAGCAAAATGGTGTGGTAGAGAGGAAGAACAGGACGCTAATCGATATGGCGAGGACGATGCTTGGAGAGTTCAAGACCCCCGAGTGCTTTTGGTCGGAAGCCGTGAACACGGCTTGCCACGCCATCAACAGGGTCTATCTTCATCGACTTCTCAAGAAGACTCCGTATGAGCTACTAACCGGTAACAAACCCAATGTATCGTACTTTCGTGTATTTGGGAGCAAGTGCTACATTCTAGTGAAAAAAGGTAGAAATTCTAAGTTTGCTCCCAAAGCTATAGAAGGGTTTTTATTAGGTTATGATTCAAATACAAAGGCGTATAGAGTCTTCAACAAATCGTCAGGTTTGGTTGAAGTCTCTAGCGATGTTGTATTTGATGAGACTAATGGCTCTCCAAGAGAGCAAGTTGTTGATTGTGATGATGTAGATGAAGAAGATGTTCCAACGGCCGCTATACGAACCATGGCGATTGGAGACGTTCGGCCACAGGAACAAGATGAACGTGATCGACCTTCTTCCTCAACGTCGGTGCAACCCCCAACTCAAGACGATGAACAGGTTCATCAAAAGGAGGCGTGTGATCAAGGGGGAGCACAAGATGATCATGTGATGGAGGAAGAAGCGCAACCGGCACCTCCAACCCAAGTTCGAGCGATGATTCAAAGGGATCATCCCGTCGACCAAATTCTGGGTGACATTAGCAAGGGAGTAACTACTCGGTCTCGACTAGTTAACTTTTGTGAACATTACTCTTTTGTCTCCTCTATTGAGCCTTTCAGGGTAGAGGAGGCCTTGCTAGATCCGGATTGGGTGTTGGCCATGCAGGAGGAACTTAACAACTTCAAGCGCAATGAAGTTTGGACGCTGGTGCCTCGTCCCAAGCAAAATGTTGTGGGAACCAAGTGGGTGTTCCGCAACAAACAAGACGAGCACGGAGTGGTGACAAGGAACAAGGCTCGACTTGTGGCAAAAGGTTATGCCCAAGTCGCAGGTTTGGACTTTGAGGAGACTTTTGCTCCTGTGGCTAGGCTAGAGTCCATTCGTATCTTGCTAGCATATGCCGCTCACCATTCTTTCAGGTTGTACCAAATGGATGTGAAGAGCGCTTTCCTCAACGGGCCAATAAAGGAGGAGGTGTACGTGGAGCAACCCCCTGGCTTCGAGGATGAGCGGTATCCCGACCACGTGTGTAAGCTCTCTAAGGCGCTCTATGGACTTAAACAAGCCCCAAGAGCATGGTATGAATGCCTTAGAGATTTCTTACTTGCTAATGCTTTCAAGGTTGGGAAAGCCGATCCAACTCTTTTTACAAAGACATGTGATGGTGATTTGTTTGTATGCCAAATTTATGTCGATGACATAATATTTGGCTCTACTAATCAAAAGTCTTGTGAAGAGTTTAGCAGGGTGATGACGCAGAAATTCGAGATGTCGATGATGGGCGAGTTGAACTACTTCCTTGGGTTCCAAGTGAAGCAACTCAAGGACGGCACCTTCATCTCCCAAACGAAGTACACGCAAGATCTGCTGAAGCGGTTTGGGATGAAGGACGCCAAGCCCGCAAAGACTCCAATGGGAACCGACGGACACACCGACCTCAACAAAGGAGGTAAGTCCGTTGATCAAAAAGCATACCGGTCAATGATAGGGTCTTTACTTTATTTATGTGCTAGTAGACCGGATATTATGCTTAGCGTATGCATGTGTGCTAGATTTCAATCCGATCCTAAGGAGTGTCACTTGGTGGCGGTGAAGCGAATTCTTAGATATTTAGTCGCTACGCCTTGCTTCGGGATCTGGTATCCAAAGGGGTCTAACTTTGACTTGATTGGGTACTCAGATTCCGACTATGCTGGATGTAAGGTCGATAGGAAAAGTACATCGGGGACGTGCCAATTCTTAGGAAGGTCCCTGGTGTCATGGAACTCTAAGAAACAAACCTCCGTTGCCCTATCCACCGCTGAGGCCGAGTATGTTGCCGCAGGACAGTGTTGCGCGCAACTACTTTGGATGAGGCAAACCCTCAAGGACTTTGGCTACAATCTGAGCAAAGTCCCACTCCTATGTGACAATGAGAGTGCTATCCGAATAGCGGAAAATCCTGTTGAGCACAGCCGCACAAAGCACATTGACATCCGGCATCACTTTTTGAGAGACCACCAGCAAAAGGGAGATATCGAAGTGTTTTATGTTAGCACCGAGAACCAGCTAGCCGATATCTTCACCAAGCCTTTAGATGAGAAGACCTTTTGCAGGCTGCGTAGTGAGCTAAATGTCTTAGATTCGCGGAACTTGGATTGAATTGTAGCATACATGTATTTATGCTTTTGATCATGTTCCTTTTTGCATTTTGTTGCTTATCATGGTGCTCAAGTTGTACAAACTCTCCCTGGACCTCACAAGTCCGTTGCAAAGTGATGCACATGTTTAGGGGGAGATGTGTTACAACTTGACCCTTTGAGACTAACCATATGTTTGAGTTTGCTTGTTTTAGTCACAAAGGAAAATTGAAAGGAAAAGGTGGACTTGGACCATGAAAGACTTCCACTGCACTCCGATGAGGGGTAACTTATTCCAAGTCCATCTCATGAACTCTTATTGCCATTTGCTCTTAATTGAAGATTTTGGTGAGGCAATGGGGTTAAAGGGCCAAAATTAATCCCGTTTTGGTGCTTGATGCCAAAGGGGGAGAAAATAAAGGCCAAAGCAATAAATGGATCAGCTACCACTTGAGAGATTTTGAAAATAGTAGAATAGAGTTTTTGGTTTGTCAAAACTCTTTTATTGTCTCTTTTGGCTTCTTGTGGGGAGAGGTAGTAATTATGGGAAAAAGGGGGAGTTTTTGACATCTTTGATCAATCTCTCTTGAAATGACTCTCTTTTTGCTTCAACATGTGTGTTTGACTTAGAGATAGAGATTTGAGTTTGATTTGCAAAAACAAACCAAGTGGTGGCAAAGGATGATCCATATATGCCAAAATTGATTTAAAATAAATTTAAGTTTTATTTGAAGTGAGTTTGCACTTGTTCTAGTTGCTTTATGTAGTGTTGGCATAAATCACCAAAAAGGGGGAGATTGAAAGGGAAATGTGCCCTTGGGCCATTTCTAAGTATTTTGGTGATTGAGTGCCAACACATGTGCTTAATTGTGAATTTATGTACTTGGATGAACAAGGTGCAAATCATGAAGTAAAGGTATGTTTCTAAGCCTTAGTACATTGTTTTTGTGTACTAATATATTTGTCTAAGTGTTAGAAACAGAAAGAAGAAGAAGAGAGAAGAAGGAGGAAAGACTTGGCTGTGTGCTGCCAAGGCCCAGCTCGGTCTGGAGCACCGGACTGTCCGGTGTGCACCGGACAGTGTCCGGTGCGCCAGGCCGACTCGGGTCGAACTGGCCGCTCTCGGGAATTCGCCGACGGCGTACGGCTAAAATTCACCGGACTGTCCGGTGTGCACCGGACTGTCCGGTGAGCCAACGGTCGGCCCGGCCAACGGTCGGCCGCGCAGTCTGCGCGGGACACGTGGCGGAGCCAACGGTCGGAAGACGGCACCAGACTGTCCGGTGTGCACCGGACATGTCCGGTGCGCCAACGGCTCCCAGATCTCCAACGGTCGGCAACGGTCGGAAGCGCCAGCTATGGAAACAAATCGGGCACCGGACAGTGTCCGGTGTGCACCGGACTGTCCGGTGCCCCCGATGACAGAAGGCAAGGATGGCCTTCCGGATTTGCTCTCAACGGCTCCTAGCTGCCTTGGGGCTATAAAAGGAGCCCCTAGGCGCATGGAGGAGACACACAAGCAACCTTTGAGCATTCTTGATCATCCACACTCAGTCTTTGCGCATTTGTTTGTCACTCTAAGTGTTTCGAGCTCCGTTCTAGTGAGAACTTTGTGATACTCTTGTGAGCTCGATTCTTGGCCGTGTGTGTGCGCGTTTCGCTGTGGATTTGTGTGTGTTGCTTCCCTCCCTTACTCTGTGCTTCTTTGTGATCATATACTTGTAAGGGCAAGAGACTCCAATTTGTGGAGATTCCTTGCAAACGGGATAGTGAAAGGAAAACAAAACACCGTGGTATTCAAGTGGGTCTTTGGACCGCTTGAGAGGGGTTGATTGCAACCCTCGTCCGTTGGGACACCACAACGTGGAGTAGGCAAGCGTTGGTCTTGGCCGAACCACGGGATAAACCACTGTGTCACCTCTGTCTTGATCTTTTGTGGTATTGTGTTTTGTTGAGACTTCACCTTAGCCACTTGGCAATAATCGTGCTAACACTTAACAAGTTTTTGTGGCTTAAGTTTGAAGTTTTTACAGGATCACCTATTCACCCCCCCCTCTAGGTGCTCTCACCACCCCGCGTTGTCGAAGTCCGGGCCGCCCGCAGGGCCAGTGAGCGCCCTCCCCCTCAAATGTTGCGGGAGAGGACGACCCACGAACCCGTGCGGGAGGTAGAGCGCCGGCTCAGTCCGGCACCCACCCCAGCGAGGATGATGAACATCCTTGAAGCTGAGGGTGGGACCAAGATCGCAGCCCGGTTTGCTCCTCCCCACCCAGGAGCTGGTGGTCACCGTCTCGCGTGACCCCCAGCGGAGGGGAGCCACCAGGCTGCCTGATGAAAATCCTTGAAGCCGAACGATGGCTGAAAGGTACCCACTCCCACGGAGTAGTGTCCTCCGACGATGAGGCACGAAGACGGCGGTTTCCCCCATCCGGGGGCTTGAAAGGTGGAAAGACACGATGCATAAGGGAGGAAGAAGACATGGTCGCCTTACGAAAGGGGTCGCCCTCCTTTTAAAAGGCAACTCTCCCTGCTTGCGCCCCCAACCGTCACGGGCTGAGTCTTCTCCAACATGCCTCCAAAGCCCTCCCCTGCGGCGCGGGGGCTGGGACCCACATGTCATGCAGACCGGCTCCGAGCAGAAGAAGCCGAACCGCCGCGCACGGCGCGCGCAACCACCCAGCGGTTACAAGTGACCCTCCACTTTTGCCCAGACCAACGGGCGAAAGGGGCGGGCAGCCATGCAGGCGGCATGCAACCGCGCCAAGTGGACGCGCTTCTCCGACTCCTAACCTGCCAGCACGGAGGCCCAAGCCCACGCGTCGCGCGACCGACGCGCCGGATGCTGCATGCAAGCAACTGTACCACTTGCGCCACCACCGCACCTCCTCGGTTGCGGAACCAATACCGCGACCCAAGGCGACCCAACGCGCGACCCAGCAGCGCCAGCCTGACGCAGCGGTCAAACGCGGTCAAAAGTGGGCCGGCAGTAATGACGGTGGCAGGCGCACGAGAGCAGCGGTCACGCCATCAGCCAAGCTCACGTCCCATCCGGAGGCAGCGAGAGAACCCCCTCTCACGGTGTGAAGACGACACGCCCGTGACCCGTTCCTCGAACGGCTCGCGCACGTGCAACGGCAGCCTCGCCAACTACTCGCCCCAGCGCATTAACTCCGCGGCTCGACGGGCAGCGCTTCTAGCGGGAGCAGCTGGCGACGTTTCGCCTTCGCCAAAAACGACCACACCAAAAAAGGTACGCCACGTCGTTCAATTTCGTATCCTTTTTCCCTTTTCCTTCTTTCTCTATCTCTTGCAACAGGGACCGGGAAAGGGGATACCCCCTAAGGGATCCTTCCCCGTGAAGGAACTAGGCTCCGAGCCTCCTTACTGATCAGGGGTTCGAAGGCTGGCCCCCCGAAGGGTTCAACAGCCGCCTCAGATCGCGTGGGCCCGACACCCACTACTGGTCAGAGGTTCGAAGGTCGGCCCCCCGAAAGGTTCCACGACCGCCTCAGGCTACTCGGGCTCCGCGCCCATTACTGATCAGGGGTTCGAAGGCTGGCCCCCCGAAGGGTTCACAGTCGCCTCAGACACCGAGCGAGGGATGACCAGGGGTACGTTCGATACATAACCAAGGCTCGGGCTGCGCTCCCGAGGTACCCTAGGACATTTCCGAGACCAGCGGGAACGATCCTGTAACGGAATCCCATCGGAGGGAGGCATCGAGCCCTCGGACCCCGTCGCCAGGGGACCGGGTCCGGCAGGTCACCCGCAGGTACTTTTGGGCGTGCCTCCGGGCCCCTAGCCGACCCCCAACGAACGGGGCACGGACGTCCACTCGGATTACCCGATTACAGCTCACCGGAGACACCATGTTCGGTGCCCATCGAGGGTAACATGGCGCTCTCCCCCCCTCCTCCTTGCGGAAAGGCGATGTAGGGGCGTATGTAAAAAAGCCGAGTCTGTCCCTGATCGTCCTCTCGCCCTGTGCGGAGGCTCGGGGGCTGCTCTCGCAAACCCGGCTCCGGCCGAACCGTTGACAGCGTCAACATACCAGCCCGAGAACTTGGGCCCCGACAGTGCACCCGGGCTACGGCCTATTCGCATGAGGGAACCGCCAGACCAGCCAAAGCATTACGCAAGGCATTAAGACATCGAAGGAGTGAAACCACTCCTCCGAGGCCTCGGGGGCTACACCCGGCGGGTGCGCTCGCGCGCACCCACCGGAACAAAGTGCAACCGAGAAAGGCTGGTCCCCTTGCAAAAAAGTGCGACGAAAGCCTCCAAGCGAGTGCTAACACTCCCTTCGAGGCTCGGGGGCTACTGTCGGGGACCATAATTAGGGGTACCCTCAAGACGCCTAATTCTCAGCTGGTAACCCCCATCAGCATAAAGCTGCAGAGGCCTGATGGGTTTTGATTAAGTCAGGGATCAGTCCATACGAGCGACTCGATCACGCCACGCCCGAGCCTAGCCTCGGGCAAGGGCAGCCGACCCTGAGGTGTTTCCGTCTCGCCCGAGGCCCCCTTTTTTACGGCAGACGCATCTCCGGCTCGCCCGAGGCCTTGCCTTCGTTAAGAAGCAACCCTGACTAAATCACCGCGCCGACCGACCAAGTCACTGGGGCATTTGACGCAAAGAGTGAGACTGACGGGCGGCCAGGCTTGGCCAAAAGCGCCATAGGAAGCTCCGCCCGACCCAGGGCTCGGGCTCGGGCTAAGGCCCCGGAAGACGGCAAACTCCGCTCCGCCCGACCCAGGGCTCGGACTCGGGCTAAGGCCCCGGAAGACGGCGAACTCCGCTTCGCCCGACCCAGGGCTCGGGCTCGGGCTAAGGCCCCAGAAGACGGCAAACTCCGCTCCGCCCGACCCAGGGCTCGGACTCGGGCTAAGGCCCCGGAAGACGGCGAACTCCGCTCCGCCCGACCTAGGGCTCGGACTCGGGCTAAGGCCCCGGAAGACGGCGAACTCCGCTCCGCCCGACCCAGGGCTCGGACTCGGGCTAAGGCCCCAGAAGACGACGAACTCCGCTTCGCCCGACCCAGGGCTCGGACTCCGCCCTGGCCTCTGCCGAACGACCTCCGCCTCGCCCGACCCAGGGCTCGGACTCCGCCCTGGCCTCTGCCGAACAACCTCCGCCTCGCCCGACCCAGGAGCTCGGGCTCGGCCTCGGCCATGCAGGACAGACTCGACCTCGGCTTCGGAGGAGCCTCCACGTCGCCCGACCTAGGGCACGAGTCCGCCACGTCGACAGGAAGCGCCATCATCACCCTACCCCGAGCCGACTCGGGCCGCAGAAAACAGGACCGACGTCCCATCTGGCTAGCTCCGCCAGATAGGCAATGATGGCGCCCCGCTGGACCCATGACGACGGCGGTTCTCAGCTCCCTTACGGAAGCAGGAGGACGTCAGCAAGGGCCCAACCACTCCGACAGCTGTCCCCCCGCCAGGCTCCATTGCTTCTCCGACGGCCACGACGCCACACCAGCTGGGTGCCAAGATCTCTCCGGCTGCCACCTTGGCATGTACTTAGGGCACTAGCTCTCCCCCGCTAGACACGTAGCACCTTGCTACACCCCCATTTGTACACCTGGATCCTCTCCTTACGCCTATAAAAGGAAGGACCAGGGCCTTCTTAGAGAAGGTTGGCCTCGCGGGAACGAGGGCAGGGGCAGGCGCTCTCTTGGGGCCGCTCGCTCCCCTCACCCGCGCGGACGCTTGTAACCCCCTACTGCAAGCGCACCCGACCTGGGCGCGGGACGAACACGAAGGCCGCGGGACCTCCGCCTCCCTCACGACCCGGCTCCGGCCACCTCGCTCTTCCCCCCTTCGCGCTCGCCCACGCGCTCGACCCATCTGGGCTGGGGCACGCGGCACACTCACTCGTCGGCTCGGGGACCCCCCGGTCTCGAAACGCCGACAATTATGATATTGTTCTTTGCCAGTAGCCTTCGTCTCATAGGACAACGCATGCATGTTACAGAAGCATTTTGCACTCGGCTCTAGTCCTTGGCTCCTCACGACCCAAATAAAAATCCCCATTCTGATGATAGCCTCGGGGGTAATCTTATGAAGGTAAATTTCGAAAGTCTTCAGAATTTCAACTAGAAATTTACTCAAGGGAAACCGAACCCCTGCCTTCATAAAGCTCTTGTAAACAACAACTTCGTCTACTTCGGGCGCAGGGGCGGTGCTATCTCCTCCAGCCCTCACAATAGAAATATGGCAGAAATATCTCCCTTTCATAGCATCAATCCGACTATGAATGATGGATGACTTTCCGAAGATGGTATGACTCGGTCGCCAGGGCCGATCTTCGGCATCTTCGTTTCCACTTTCCAAATCAAAACTTTCGCTATCGCCGGAATCCTCAGACAACCCAGCCAGCATTTCATTGGTGATTTTCTTTGTGTTTGTCTTCTCCATAGCTTCATAAAACCCAACCAATGCAAGGTCAACAACCTTCTTCTCTTCAGCCATTTAATCAACGGTTGTGCAAATGCCGAAGCTTGCAAATTAATCAAAACTTGGCAGAGCAAGAAAATTTAGAATGACAAAAATAGCGCAAGCAGTTGAGATGGCACATCAAACACTATTAATGCGAGTCCCTATTTATATGCCCAGCGCATCACAGTTTGGTGGGCCCTGCATGTCAGTGTCTTTCGCTATTCTAGCGAGGGGAAGGTGTTTTTTGGACTTTCGGCTAAAGACCTTTGTTCACGTCGCAGTCTGAATTGTTAATATAGAAACAAATTAATATTGCGAAGGGCTACTGTTGGGGGCCTTCCTCTTCCGAAGGTCCTAAAAAACGTGACTAATATGTTTTTTACTGTAACATAAACTGTTACAGGAAGCTTTGGCTTTGAGATGAAGGTATACATGATATGGAGATACAACCCGAAGGTAGGATGAACGGACGCCGAAGATGTGGCTGAAGGAGCTTCGACTTAGTATGATGATGAAGGTAGAAGATGAAACCGACCTAAAGGGGAAAAGACTACTCAGCCCTTGATAGCTTGCCTTATGACTAGCAGTAAATGTCAGGAACATGAATGTAATTTTGTCCGGGCTGTGTCCCGTGCCTATAAATAGATGAACAATAACACTGTACTGTTCAGACCGGATTGTAATTGTTCTCGCGTCACTCTCTCATTTTCACCTTCTGCTAAGACGAAGGTATTAATGTAATATAAATGTCATTGATGTTTATCCATGTTTATAAAATGATAATATAGATAACCTATTGATTTGTAATGATTATTCATCTTCTTTTGTGTTCTATGTGTCTTTGTTTATACTAATTCACTGAAATGATGAAGGTATGTCCTTCATGACCTTCGTCTGAAGATCATTATATCCCAAGGGAAATAATGCTTCGAAGGACGAAGGTCTCTAATCGTTAACAATTGTGTTGCTTTGTTCTTGATGTATAGCATTTAAGAACAAGGATCAACAAGGCGTAGGCAATGACTCGATTGTCTTGCATCAAAACACAACCCAGTCCAGTGCCAGAGGCATCACAATACACATCAAACGACTTGTTGTTGTCAGGCTGCGCCAACACAGGTACAGTGGTCAGATGTCGCCTCAAGGTCTTAAAAGCATCTTCACATTTCTGACCCCACTCAAACTTTGCTACCTTTTCAACATCTGTCATGGGCTTAGCAATTCGGGAGAAATTTGGAATGAATCGCCGATAATACCGGACCAATCCTAGGAAACTCCGAATCTGACGGACAATGGTGGGTGGCTTCCAATTCATCACCTCTTGCACTTTATCCGGATCAACTGCTATTCCTTCTTGAGAGATAGTGTGACCCAAGAATTTAATCTCCTTCAGCCAGAAATCACACTTTGACAATTTGGCATACAGGCGGTGTTCTCTTAGACGTTGGAGCACTACATGCAAATGACCAGCATGCTCTTCTTCATTTCTCGAGTATACTAAGATATCATCGATGAAGACCACCACAAATTTGTCCAGTTCAGGCATGAAGACTGAATTCATCAGGTACATGAAGTATGCGGGTGCATTCATCAACCCAAACGACATCACCAGATATTCATGCAGCCCATATCTAGTTGAGAAGGCCGTCTTTGGAATATCACTTGCTGGTATCTTGATTTGGTGATAACCGGAGCGAACATCAATCTTGGAAAACACCTTAGCTCCAACCAATTGGTCGAAAAGAACATCAATACAAGGCAAAGGATACTTGTTTTTGATAGTCACCGCATTGAGTGGGCGGTAATCTATGCATAATCTTAAGCTCTCGTCCTTCTTCTTCACGAACAAGGCTGGACATCCCCAAGGTGAAGTACTTGGGCAGATGAATCCCTTGTCCAACAATTCTTGCAACTGCTTCTTCAATTCTGCCATCTCGGTGGGTGGCATCCAGTAGGGCCTCTTGGAGATATGTCGTTCCCGGTTGCAACTCAATGGCGAACTCGATATCCCGATCCGGCGGCATTCCTGGCAACTCATCAGGAAAGACATCTGCATACTCACAGACCACTGGAATCTTCATTAAGGGTAGCTCTATCATGGAAAAGGCACACGACCGAATGGTTTCTTGGCTAGGCAGATATAAGGTAAATTTTCCGCAAGTCGGGGAATGGACTTTAGTGACGTGATTTGCGATGTCTAGTACTACTTGGTGATGGGTCATCCAATCGGCGCCCAAAATAATATCCACATTGTCCATCCCCAAAATTAGGAGGGTGGTCTTGCACACCTTGCTTCCCAGCTGGATGGGTATACTGCGGTTTAGTTGGTTTGTTGCAATTTTGCCCCTAGGTGTTGCTATCATGAAAGCCCATTGGGTATGGTAGAAAGGCGGCAGTTGACATTTAACAATGAACTTCTGGCTAATGAAGCTATGTGATGCACCAGAGTCAAACAAAATCAACGCAGGTTGATTAAAAACGGAAAAAGTACCAGTCATTATGGGCGCTCCCTCGGGTAGCTCTTCCAGAGTAGTGAAGTTGAGCTTCCCTTGCGTGACTTGCACTTTCTGCTTCTTCCCTTTGTCTTGGTTGGGTGCTGCCATCTGCCTTGGCTGATTCTGTGGGCAATCCTTGGCATAGTGGCCTGCGTTGCCACATGTGAAGCATTTGTTTCTGTTCCCTTGGCGGAACTACTGCTGCTGCTGCTGTCGCTGGGGCTGATTATTCCTTGGAGCGCGAGTGAGGAAACGGTTGGGTGCTTGCTACTGCTGTGGCGGCCTGATGACCCATCTCCCTACTTGCTATTGGGATCCCTTGCTCTAATTGTTGGAGACAATCTAGAACCTCTAAGGTGGAGCTGAGGACCCTGACATTGGTGTCTTCCTCTTCTTCTCTGCCCGGTGGGCTACGATGCAGTCTTCCTATGATATGGCAAGGTTGACCAGTTCATTGTAGCTGTCAGCACGAATAGTGTTGAGGCGCTCACGAAGCTTGGTGTTGAGCCCCCTTCGGAAACGGTCCCTCTTCTTCTCATCTGAATCTGCATGATAACCCGCGTATTGGCACAGGTCGTTGAAGGCCTGAGCATATTGTAGCACGATGCGGGTTCCCTGACTCAGTGCCAAGAACTCATTTACTTACGATCCAGTATCCCTATAGGAATGTGGTGTCCTCTGAAAGCCGTCTTGAATTCCTCCCATGTCACCATGTGGTCAGCGGGTAACATGGCGTGGAAATGGTCCCACCATGTCCTCACAGGTCCACGGAGCTGCTGTGCCGCGAAGCGAGTCTTCGCGGCATCAAGGCAAGCTCCCGTGAGGAGTGGGAACTTAGACTCCACAACCCTGAGCCACACATTGGCGTCTAGCGGGTCCTCCGCCTTAGTGAACAGCGGCGGTTGGGTGCTCAAGAACTCCTGATATGTCGCTGTAGCCGGTGGGCGTTGCAGTTGGCCTCCACCATACTGCTGAGGATAGGGCTGGAGCTGCACCAGCTGCCGCAGGATCTCATTCTGCTGAGCCATTAGCTCCTGCATCGTGGGAGATGGAGGAGGTGGCGGGGGAACCTGCTCGTTCTGCCCGCGACGAGGTCTAGCTGCCATCTGAAAACATAAATTCTGTTGTTGTTACCTTGATTCATGGTTCCAAACAGAATCTTTATATCATGAGAGAAACATGACACAACATTATATCGAACCAGATGAGGATAACATTCATTCATTCCTTGCACCGATCATAAAAGTTTTTCTCGGGTTACAACACATTAGGGGATCCACCCTCAAACCTAGTCCAAAAGTTGGTACCAAAAACTAAGCTTATGTGGTTTTCCCACTCTCCTAACATGTTAACTCTATCCCCTTCTAACCACGATTGGTAGAGGCAACGTTGGATGCAGGTGAAGGGGGCACTCCGGAGGGAGCCGCGTTCGGTCCGGAAGCTGGCTCTATCTCTTCGGGATCCTCCTCTCCCTCACTGCCTGCCTCATTAGCTTCCATGTCTTGGTGGTGCATCTCCAGGTGAGCGTTGGCCTCCACAAGCTCTTCCTGCACATCGTGGAGCTGGATTTCCAAGATATCGATTGTGTTATCCCGGATCTCCACCTGCTACTCCTGAGTCAGGATGCGCTGGTGCATCTGTTCCACCTGTAGATCTTTCTCCACCAATTTCGAAGACAAGTTGACTACGAAGTCCTCCCGATTGTCGAGGGTGATCTTTGTAGCCTGAGCGAGCCTAGTGAGATGTGTCATGGCATTGCTCTGCAAGGCCTGCAGGCGGTACAGTGCACTCATGCACTGGACGGTGATCCTCCCAACCTAGTCGGGATGCATGGCCCACACATCCTTCACATGACTCATTTTGTTGCACCACATTGGGTCATCCCTCTTCTCGGTGGGGAAGAGTCCAAGAGGGTGCATCGTCATCTCTAGGGGATGATATCCGCAGAAGCTTGTCAAGGCCTTTAATGCTGCGACCTTAGTGGTGTCGTCCGCCCTGAACCCGATAGTCTCGGTTTCAAGGGAACGCCACCTAGGCTGCAGAGGGTGAGACTCCAGGGTCAGCCAAACCTGGCAACGTGGCACCCGATGCTCCTCATATAGCTGCACCGTGTACAGAGCGGGTGTGGAGTATCCAGCGGAGCAGAGCACCTCCCACAAGATAGAGGGAAAGCCCTCGTGGGAAAGGTAGTCAAAGCTGAAGCGGTTGTCTCCTCCATTGGCGGGGGTGGGTGAAGACATCTGTGGAAGAGGGTTAAATGTAAGTGCTACGGTAGCGCTAAGGAGATAAGTGTGCTTAAGTTTTAAAGGAGGTGGATCAACTTAGATTTATCTATTCCAACTCATTTTCTTGCTACCCATTTTTTAACTAATGTTTTTTAGGGGTCATGATTCAATGCATTTCCTTGACTTTTAATTATTTCATGTTTTATAATGCATGCATGCTTGAATGAACGTCCTCTCATCAATCATAGGGGTGCTCCTAGGGCATCCCTACGTATCTTAGTGTCGGCCTTTATGTCCTATTTATATAGCCACCTATCTACCCAACTATTCTTAAGGCCTGTCGTCCTAAGTCTAGCGTTCTAGTCCTGACGATCCAACACTGGTTTCTAAGCAACTTTTATTTTTGAAAAGTTGGCATTAATGACTTATTGATTCCTCTGTAATGGTAATCGCTCTGATACCAGCTGTGGCAGAACCACCCGAATTATTCCAGCTTAAGTGCCCAAGTCGCACCTTAAAGGCATCAACACACTTAAACTAGAATAAACTGTTTAGTTCTTCGGATCTCGTCCAATAGAGCCACTTACCAAGGATCGAGTACCATTAGCTCACACGATGGTGTGGCTCAGAGATAATACAATAAACATGAAGCCACAAATTAAAGTACTGGAGTTATTACATAAATCAGAGTTTGATGAAAGATAACAAGTTCTTAATAATGTAGCGGATAATCGATAACGACGATAATGAGGAATAGGGCAAGGCCTAGCCCACTACTCCTCCTGGTCCTCTCCTGCCGAGGCGACATCCCACTCGATTGTCCAACCTGGTGGCAGGGTGGAAGGCCAAGTCACACCATCAACCATATCTTGTAGTGTACCTGAAAAAATGTGCCACAAGCAAGGCTGAGTATACTAGTACTCAGGTAGACTTACCCGGTGTGAGGAGTCTACTCCTCTACCTCTAGACCATGAAGTTGTTTGGCTGAGGGGTTTGTTTTGACAAAAGCACTAGCTGAGTCTAAAAATAGTTTTAGATTTTCCAGTTCTAGCATATTTAATTAAACTAAGTTTGCTCCTTTCTACGCATACATGGTAACAATCATTTAGTGCAACCAACAAGTTATC
Organism: Zea luxurians; assembly: GCA_029449295.1. Lineage (NCBI taxonomy): Eukaryota > Viridiplantae > Streptophyta > Magnoliopsida > Poales > Poaceae > Zea > Zea luxurians. The sequence continues at coordinate 16,101,337 of JAOPSE010000063.1, forward strand.
TCAAGAAACCTCATTTCACTTTTTTACTCGATGCAGTACAAGGGGTCAAGCAGTCTCATTAGCTGTGAGAAGCAGATGATTCGAATCGAGTTTTTAACCGTGCAAGGTAAACCTAAACACACGACATGTAGGAGCACTCCGACCCCACACACATCAGCCGTCCCCATCGATTCCCCGTTCGCGGTCAGGGCTCACCGCCTTGGCATGCAATGCCCCACTGACCCTGGCTGCCGCCGTGCAGTGGTTGCAATTGCACCCACCATAGCTAGCATGGGAGACCTCGTCTCAGGACAAGTGACGGATAAAGTCCACGCCTGTCTTCACTCCGGTACTAGGCTTACCGGTTACCATATTTCCCGACATGTGTTTACTACTTTCAAATGCTTGACTCAGGTATCCACACATTAATCCTTAATCCCATTTCCGTCTCATAGACAAGGCATCCACCCTGGATCCAAGTCCATAGACCATCATAGATCCCGTTATCAAGATGAATACAATCAATTCCTGACCTCGCGCGAGTGCTACAAAAATCACTAGACTTCTACCGAGATCCCTAATTAGCAAAGCAGCTACCCGACCTAGCATACTAGTATCCATCTCAAAAAAGGAATCCTGAGTTCATGCAACTAGGGTATCAAGCAACTCCTACACTTAAGTGCACATTACAAACCTACAAACATTAAATGTAGTAAAATAGCATATATAAACGGTTATGCATAAAACTGGGGCTTGCCTTCAAAAGCTGGGGTTGTAGGGAGGTCCTCGGTGGTAGGCTCTGGAGCTGGCTTCTGGACTTCCTCTTGGGCAACTCCTTGCTCGTGGATGAGCACGTACTCTCTGTCAACGAAGTTGCAATTTATCGAATGCAATGAATAAAATATATGTATGCTATGATATGCAAATTTAGTAATTATGATGCTAGGTGGAGTAACTAAGTCAGCAAAACAGAGCTTAGTCTTACTACTGAAGGCTTTAGTAGCATACTTAGTGATGAGAACCAGGTGTGGCCAAGGACTAGGAGGTTGGATTAATTTAGTACTTAACTAACCTTTGATGACTTAGTGAAAACCTAAGAAGGTTTTTGCTGAAGTTATTATGGGTAATACTAATCACTTCTCCTAATCCTCTCTTTTCCCTTTTCTATTTATACTTTTAGAGTGGATTTGAACTACAACATTGATTTAAAATTTCCAAAAATCCTGTAAACATTACAGTGGCTTTCTATTGGCTTACACAAGTCTGTCGAAAAATTGAGGCCTAAAATTAGAGTGGTTTTCTCTGTACAAAAATATTAAAATCTAGGGCAGATGGGGTACTTTGAACTACAACTCTAAACTAGGAGTGGCTTCTGCCCTAATGGATATTTTTCCAGACATCTAGGTGCAATAACATGTTTCTGTGCCAAAAATCATAGAGGGATACGTAGTGGTTAATTAATGGTGATTTTCTAAAGTTTGGGGCTTAGTGGGTGCTTCCTACTACCACTCTAATTGAAATATGTCAAACAACAGATTTCCCAATTTTTCTAGTTTCTTCTTTGCGCAAGAGCAATCATTCCTAAAGTTGGTTATTTTTACTTATAGGGGATGTGTTGTATGATTTCTTAGAATGTATGATCTTTCTCATGGGGCACGGGGTGGGGTGTATTCCATTGTATTTTCACCTTAGTTTCATATTTTTCCCTTATAGTACACATCATATGTACTTAGGGAAAAATAGAGTTGCTCACTGTTTCCCACTTTTAGCCTTTCTTTTGATTTATTAGAAGTATTGGCAAAACCCTAGTTTTATTTGTTTAACCCACTTACTGTGATATTCTGGGGTGGTTACTAACTTTGTAGTGGTACAATAGTGATCAAGGGTCTAATAAAATTTTCTTATCACTATTGCGTATGTCCTATTATTTTTAATCATTATCTTACTTAATTACTCCATGCCTAAATAAAATCATAAATTCTAAATCAGTACTGGACTAGGGTTCCATATATTTTTCCCATGAACTTTATCACTTAATCATGCTAGGAAAATAATATTGCTCTATGGTTTTCATTTTTAGTGCCCTTTGCTATTTTTCCAAGGTTTGGGTAAAAACATCTCCTAAGGGATAAAATTTATTTAAGCTTGGGTACTGGTGTACTTAACATTTTTAAATAGTGTAACTACTAGTCAAGTATCTCCATAAATTTTCTCAAGCCTAGTCTAAAAACATTTCTATTTTTCTCTCCATTATTATGTTTTGGGCAGTTTTCTAATTTAATGCAAAACTCTAGAAAATAGTATATAAAACATGGGGTTTACTATTTTTATCTGATAGTTCATATTTTACAGAGTCTAGCAAAATTGGTTTGACCAAATTTGGATGAATAATCTCCAAGTTATGTATTTATCAAGTTTGCTGCAGATTTAAAATAACTTAGAATTTTGAAAAGGAAAGAAAAACGTCTTTTCACTCGGGTCCGTGGTTAAAGTTTTCTTCTTCCCTTACAAACGACGTGGTCCTTAGTTCATCGGAACAGTAACAGAAGGGAAAATCGTTGCGGCACGGCTTACCAACGACGGTGTAGTTCCGGTGGGGTGGTCGGCGACGTCAGTTGATCACGAGGGTCACGTCAATGGTCGGCTCGTCGCTTGTGGTGGCCGGAGCTGTTCCGTCCTCACGCGCAGACGGGCGAGCTCGTTGGCGGCGAGAAGCTTGGCCTGAACACGGCGGTAGAGCTCGATCCATTGAGTCGGGGAGCTCCACGAAAGGTCAGTGAGGTCATGGGTGCAAGGAATTTGGGAATGGCTCACCTTGAAGTCCGGTCCACGTGCGACGGCGGGCGACTGAATTCCGGTGAGGACGATCTCACTGTTCCAGCGGGGCAGGGCCTTGGCTCAAGCTTGGAAAGGCTTCATGGCCTCTCAGGGAAGCTGTCCAAGGGCTCGGGCGAGGTTGGGGGTCTATGGGAATGGCTGGCCACGATGGCCAGTCTTCGGCGGAGGAGGTGGGTCGCGGAAAGGTCGCTGGAGCCGCGGGCTATCTCGGGAAGGCTTGGCATGGTGCGGAGGGGGTGACAGGAAGGATGGCCGTGCATGAGGGAAGGCTTTATAGCTGCTCGCGGGCACGGGCGTGGGCGCGGGGGCGAGTCGACCGCGCGCGTGGCGCATGCTGCAGTGGCCAGTCCGCGCTCAGCCGGTCAGGCAAGGCATCGAGCACGTGGCACCGTTCGGTCTGGTCATTTTCAAGCGTTAATTGGCCCGCGATCTTCTCATAACTATCCAATATCCTTGCACAAGATATCTTCCTTGTCGCTTACCCTTTGTTTCTCATGCAGTGCTCGAGTGGATTTGATCTCGGGTTGGCGAGTTACGAGGAGGTTAAGTTGGGTCTGTCGCCCAGCTGGAACCCGAGACCAAAGTCAAGCCAAATTGTGTCAAACGATTTTGGTTTGATTTCAAACTTTTCCAGAGTGTGCCTGGGATATTTTGGCGCCATTTTGTTATTTGGACCATGTGGTTTTGAGTTTTGGAACAAGGTGAACACGGTTGATCTTTGTGAGAGGGTTGGATTTCAGAATTCTTAAATCCTGATTTTTATTTGAAGTCCTCACTTGAGTGGCTTGTTTGAGGATTTTGCAAAGCTCTTTTGGGTAAACTTTTTTACTATATTTTGTAGGTTATTTAGCGTACTACAATTTTGTTAATTGGTCCAAATCATGATAATGTGATGTACTTGGACTTTCCACTGAGTTCCTTGTGGCGAAACCGCCCGAATTATTCTAGCTTAAGTGCCCAAGTTACGCCTTAGGGGCAGCAACACACTTAAATCGGAATAACCCGTCGGTCCCTCAGATCTAGTCTGATAAAACCACTTCCCAGGGATCGAATACCACTAGCTCACTCGAAGGTGAGTCACAGAGAGAATACAATAAACATGTAACCACAAGTTGAGGTACTAGGGTTATTACAATAATCGGAGTTTTAACAACAGAAAACAAGTTCATAATTAAAGTGCAGCGGATAATTGATGTCGAATACTAAGGAATAAGGCAAGGCCTAGCCCACTACTCCTCCTGATCCTCTCCTGCTGGAGCTGCATCCCACTCAACCGTCCAACCCGGTGGCAGGGTGGAAGACCAAGTCACACCATCAACCATGTCCTGTAGCGTACCTGCAAAAATTGTGCCACAAGCAAGGCTGAGTATACTAATACTCAACTAGACTTACCCGGTGTGAGGAGTCTACTCCTCTACCTCTAAACCATGCAACTATTTGGCTGAGGGGTTTTGGTTTGCCAAAAGCTCTAGCTGAGTCTAAAATCAATTTTAGATTTTCCAATTCTAGCATAATTAATTTAGCTAGGTTTGCTCCTTTCTAAGCATACATGATAAAAATCATTTAGTACAATCAACATGTTATCTCAAGTAACACCTCATTTCACTTTTTTACTCAATGCAGTACAAGAGGTCAAGCAGTCTCATTAGCTACGAGAAGCAGACGATTCGAACCGAGTTTTTAAACCTTCCAAGGTAAACCTAAACACACGACATGTAGGGACACTCCGTCCCCACACACGTCAACCGTCCCCATCGATTCCCTGCCAACAGAACATGGCTCACGGCCTTGGCGTACAATGCTCCAATTGTCCCCAGCTGCCGCCGTGCAACGGCCACACTTGTACCCACCATAGCTAGCATGGGAGAACCCGTCTTAGGTCCAGTGAGGGGTAAAGTCTGCGGGCAGGTTCAATCAGGTACTAGGCTTACCGGTTACCATATTTCTCGGCATGTGTTTAGTACATTCAAACGCTTGACTAAGGTATCCACACATTAATCCTTAATTCCATTTCCGTCTCATAGACAAGGCATCCACCCTGGATCCAAGTCCATAGACCATCATAGATCCCGTTACCAAGATGAAATCAATCAATGCCTGACCTCACGCGAGTGCTAGAAAAATCACTTGACTTCTTCCGAGATCCTGATTAGCAAAGCAGCTACTCGACTTAGCATACTGGTATCCATCTCAAAAATGAATCCTGAGTTCATGCAACTAAGGGTTTCAAGCAACTCCTACACTTAAGTGCAAATTAAAGCTTACAAATATTAAGTGTAGTAAAGTAGCATATATAAACAGTTATGCATAAAATCGGGGCTTGCCTTCAAAAGCTAGGGCTGCGGGGAGATCCTCGGTGGCAGGCTCGGGAGCTGGCTCCTGGACTTCCTCTTGGACAGCTCCTTGCTCGGGAATGAGCATGTACTCTCCGTCAGCGAGGTTGCAATCTAATGAATGCAATGAGTGAGATACATGTATGCCATGACATGCAATGTATTAGTAGTAAAAATGATCATGTTTGATAAGGTAAAGCTAAATCTTAATATTGGAAGTTCTAATGGTATACTTAGCCATTTAGGGTCAAGTATGGCCAAGTTTAATTGGTCAGATTATTTTAGTGTCCCACTGGTTTTCTTTTAGTGTCTTAGTGAAAAGTTTATCATGATCCTTGCTGAACTCATTATGGGTGAGATTTATTATTCTTACAAATTCTTTCTTTTCCCCTTTTCTATTATGATTTTTAAAGTGGGTTTGAACTACAACATAGCTTTATAAATTTCCAAAAGTTCTATAAAAATTACAGTAGTTTCTCACTGGTGTATAATTCTCAGTCTCAAAAGTTGGGGCTTAAAATGTTAAGGGTTCACTCTGTACAAAAATATAAGTTTTAGGACAGAGGGGGTGCTTTGAACTACAACTATCTTTTAATAGTGAATTATTCCCTAAGGCTTATTTTTTCTGGCATTTAGGTGAATAATATGACTTTGTACCAACTTTTAGCCAATGATACCTACTTGTCATTTTATTGTGATTTTCTAAAGTTTTAAGGCCTAATGGTGCTTTCTACTGTTACTATATCTGAAAAATGTCAAACAATAGATTTCCTAATTTTTCTATCTTCTTCTTTGCGCAAGAGCAATCATTCTATAATTTGGCTAATTTTTCTCAAAGGGAAGGGGTGGTAGCATTTCTTGGAATATATGGTCTTTCTCATGGAATAAGAAGTGAGGTGTATTACATCATGTTCTTACCTTAGTTTCATATTTTCCCTGGTGGTTTACATCATAAGTAATTGGGTAAAAATTGGTTTGCTCACTATTGCACATTTTTAGGCTTTCTTTTGATTTATTTGAAGTATGGGCCAATTTCAAGTTTTAATTGTTCAACTCACTTATTGTGATGGTTTGATGTGTTTATCATTTTTATAGTGGTATACTAGTAGTTAGAGGCTTCCTGAATTTTTCTTGCCATTAATGTATTTGGCCTTATATTTTTAATCATGACTTTTCTTGATTCCTTAATGCCTAATAATATTTAGAACCTTAGATTAACACTAGACTAGGGTTCCATATATTTTTCCTATATTCTTCATTACTTAGATATACCAGGAAAAATATGGTCATCCTCTGGTTTTCATCTCCTATTACCTTTCTTATTTTTTAAAGTTTAGGTAGAAACAACTTTTAATGGACATCTCTGGTCTATTTTTGTATACTGGGGTGCTCAGTATTTTTAAACAATGTATATACCAGGTAAGTATCTCTACAAATTTTCTTTATCCCAATATAGAAATATTCCTATTTTTCCTTGTATTAATAAGGTTTGGGTAGTTTTCTAATTTAAATTTGAACTCGAGAAACTAGTACAGAAAACATGGAGTTCAATAATTTTGTCTGATAGTTCATAATTTTTTAGAATCCAGCAAAATTGGTTTGACCAATTCTTGATGTATAAAACTCAAGTTATGCCCTTTTGAAGTTAACTGCTGTTATTTAATTCAAATTTTATTTAAATTTGAATGGGAAAACCAGATTGTGCTGAGACCCCTGGGGTTCTTTACTGCTTTTATTACAACAAGGTCCTCAGGGCATTATTCATTCGGGCGACTGACAAAGCGAAAAACCCCTTAAGTTCTACCCTATTCTAACCCACGGTCCTTCCTCTAATGGAACAGTACCCATGGCGGAGAAAAGGGCGGAGGGGCTTACCGGCGGCGAGGTAGCTCTCGCAAGGCGGTCGATGATGTAGGGGAGGTTGCGGCGGTCACGTTGATGTGCGAGTCGCCGTCGGGGATGGCCGGAGTGGGTCGGACCTCGTGCGCAGGCGAGGCAGCTCGTTGGCGGCGAGGACTCCGGCCTAACCTAGGCGGTAGGGTCCAATCAAACCGGTCAGCAAGCTTCACTAGGTGTCAGGGAGGGCATGGGCGCGAGTAATCGAGCTGCGTCTTACCGGTTAGGCGTGGCCACGCGCGTCGGCGGGAAGAACAACTCCGGCGAGTGTGGAACGGCTTCTCCGGTGAGGCAGCACTTGGTTTCTTGCTTCGGAGAGCTCTACGGGGCTCTGGGGAAACTAGCCGAGACACGGGATCGAGCGGAGATGGACGGAAATAGCCTGGCCCCGGTGGCCGAGTGCTCGGGTGGCTTGGCGGGCGGCACAGAGCTCGGTAGAGCTAAAACTGGGCCGGGACAGTGAGGGCAAGCAGGGACTGAAGTGTGGCGCGTCTAGGGGTGGCTTTTAAAGGCGCGGACGCGGTGTACGGGCGGGCATAGACCGGAGCAGGCGTGCGGGCGCGCACGGCTCGGCGCAGGTGCGCGGGCTGGCGTGCACCGGGCATGTCAGTCGCGGTCGAGCACGTGGCACAATTTCTTCTGCCCTTGTTCTAACACCGATAGGGCACATATCTTCGCAAATTTGGGAAAGATCACCGTGTAAGATTTGTTCCCTGATGCAAGCTTTGTTGTTTATGTGTGGAAGTCGAGCGGTTTCCGGCAGTGTATAGGGAGTAGTCGTGTCAGCAAGATGGCAGTGTCAACCCGCTGCGTCCCGAGGCTAAACCATGTCAACCCATGTCCAACAGTTGAGACTTGCCCCCAAACTTTTCCAGGATGTGCCTAAGGTAATTTGTCACCAATTTGGTATTTGGACTTTGTGGATTTGAGCTTTGGAAAACAAAGAACACAACTGAACTTTGGGAAGGGTTAAAATTAAGATTCTGAATTTTCTGAATTTCCTATGGAGTTCTCACTTGAGGGGTTATTTTGAGAATTTTGTAGAGCCCTTCTTATAAATCTTTCTTACTATACTTTGTAGCCTATTTAGTATACTATAACTTTGTTATTTGGTCCTCATCATGATTGTGTGTTTTTCATGATTTTTCACAAATTTTTCCTTTTGTGCTTAAATGGCTCATTTAGGGTCATTTTAAGTTTTGTGCATTCTTCTTACCTTGGAGTGCATGATATGGTTAATATATGATTCTTAAGATGAAAGGACTTACTCAAATCTTTGTTCCTCAAGTGTTGGGGTCTTTTGCTCAACTTTGATTACATGTGATAATGATCCTCAATGGGGTACTGAGAAGAACCCTAGGTAACACTGGGGTGTTACAGCCTCCCCCCTTAAAGGAATCTCGTCCCGAGATTCGGGTCAGAGTCCTCCGAGGTGAAGAGAAATTTTATGGCTTGATCTCTTGGTGTTGGTTTGTGTAGTAAGGTTCTTTAGTAAACTGCTCTTCGAATGTCATCCTCTTTGCAACTTCAGAAGGAAGTCCTTCTTGATTTTGTTTTAAAGCTTACTCAGTTTATGTTAAGACCATCTTTCTTATATTTGGATTCGAAGGGCAGGGGGAGGGTTGGGGCATGGTTATGTACCGATTCCCTTAGGTAGACAATCGGGGTAGTTCGATCGTAGAAATTCCTCAGTCTCCCTGGTAGCTTCTTCCTCTGAATGGTTGCTCCATTGGATCTTATACATTTTGATCGACTTCACACGAGTTGATCTTTCCTTGCAATCCAGAACCTTGGAAGGGTACTCTTGGTATGAGAGATCTGGCTCTATCTCCACTTCTAGTTCTGTTATGACCTTGGTTGGCAAACGAACACATTTCTTTAATTAGGATACATGGAACACATTGTGGATGGCGTTCATTTTTGAAGGTAGCTTCATTTTGTATGCCACAGGTCCACATGCTTCCACTATTTCATAAGGTCCAATGTAGCGAAGAGCTAACTTGCCTTTTATCCCAAACCTTTGCACTCCTTTTGTGGGTGATACTTTTAGATATACGAAATCTCCCACTTCAAACTAGAGGGGTTTCCTTCTCTTTCATGGTAGCTCTTCTGCCTGGCCTGAGCAGATTCTAGATTCTTTCTGATCACTCTGACTTTCCTTTCGGCTTCTGTCATTAGGTTAGGTCCAAAGATTTCTCGTTCTCCAGGCTGAGACCAGTTGAGGGGTGTTCGACACCTTCTTCCATATAGGGCTTCAAAGGGTGCCATCTTTAGGCTGGATTGATAACTGTTGTTATAAGAAAACTCTGCTAAAGATAGGCACTTATCCCAGTTCTTACCGTAATCGATCGCACAAGCCCTTAGCATATCTTCAAGAATTTGATTTACCCTTTCGGTCTAACCATCTGTCTGAGGGTGGTATGCTGAACTTCTTATTAGCTTAGTTCCCAAAGACTCTTGCAATTGCTCCCAAAATCTGGTAACGAATTGGGCTCCTCGGTCAGAAACAATTGTCCGGGCTAACCCGTGCAAACACACGATTCAGTCAATATACAATTCTGCATACTTCTGAGCCTTATCGGTGGTGTCACTAGAAGGAAATGTACCACTTTTGTCAATCAGTCCACAATGACCCAGATTGAATCATAATGTCGAGAGGTGTTGGGCAGACCCACAATGAAATCCATCTGATGTCATCCCATTTCCATGAAGGTATCGATAGGGGTTGCAAGGCACCAGCTGATTTTAAGTGGCTTGCCTTTATCCTCTGACATGTGTCACATTACGATACATATTGGGCTATTTCCCTCTTCATTCTGGTCCACCAATATAGGGGCTTCAGATCATGGTACATCTTGAAGCTTCACGGGTGCATGGAGAATTTGGAGAGATGAGCCTCATCCAAGATTTTCTTCTTGAGGTCTCTATTTTTAGGAACCACCAATCTGTCTTCAAACCACAATATCCCCTTGCTGTCTTGGAGAAAACACTTATACTTCTCCGCTTCCTGATGAAGATTCTCCTTGATGATTTGCACTCCCTTGTCACTGAGTTGGGCCATAATAATCTAGTCTGACAAGGTTGGCTCGACGGAGATGTGAGACAAGGTACCAGAAGGAATTACTTCGATCCTCATCTTACTCAACTCGTCACATAGGGTATTGATGCGAGAATCCATCATCATACAGTTGCATTGTGACTTCCGACTCAAGGCATCAACTACCACATTGGCTTTCCCTGGGTGCTAGTGTACTTCCAAGTCGTAGTCCTTGATCAATTCTAGCTATCTTCTCTGCCTCATGTTGAGATCAGCTTGAGTAAAGATGTACTTGAGGCTCTTGTGATCTGTATAGATGTTGCAGTGGGTTCCCATCAAGTAGTGCCTCCACATTTTTAATGCATGAACCATGACTGCCAATTCTAAGTCATGGGTAGGATAATTTTGCTCATGAGGTTTGAGTGCTCTTGACGCGTAGGCAATGACTCGGTTGTCTTGCATCAAAACACAACCTAGTCCAGTGCCAGAGGCATCACAATACACATCAAATGGCTTGTTGCTGTCGGGCTGCGCTAACACAGGTGCTGTGGTTAGATGTTGCCTCAAGGCATGGAAAACATCTTCACACTTCTGACCCCATTCAAACTTTGCTCCCTTCTTCAATAATTCCTTCATGGGCTTCACAATTCTAGAGAAGTCCGGAATGAATCGTCAGTAATACTCGGTGTTGGTTACTTGTTCTCAAATGCTATGAGTTAAGAACAAGGAAACACAAATATTAATGGTTAAAGACCTTCGTCCTTCGAAGCATTATCTCCCTTAGAATATAATGATCTTCAGACGAAGGTTATGAAGGACAAACCTTCATCATCTCAATATGTAATAATGAAAAGCAGGAACATATAAGACATATAAAGAACATGAATAATCATATTAAACCATTAGATTATCTATATTCTCATTATATGATCATGAACAAACATTAATGATATTGAATTACATTTATACCTTTGGCTTGACAGAAGGTAAAAATCCAAGAGTGACGTGCGGGTGATTACAAGTCAGCGTGAACAGTACGGTGTTACTATTCATCTATTTATAGGCACAGGACGTGGCCTGGGTAAAATTACATTCAAGTCCTTGACATTTACTATTGACTAAGGAGTAATCTATCGAGGACTAAGCAGTCTTTTCCCCTTTAGGTCGGTTTCATTCTCCATCACTGTCTTTGCGCTAAGCTGAAGCTTCTTCATCCATAGCTTCGGAACTGATTCATCCTTCTTCTAGACCGCTCCTTTCATATCGTGCGCACCTTCATCTCAAAGCCGAAGGTTCCTGTAACAGTATATTATACTTGGAAAACATGTTAGTCGTGTTTTTTAGGACCTTCGGAAGACGAAGGCCCCCAACACCCGGCCAATCCCAGAAAACTTTGAATCCGACGAACATTTGTTGGTGGCTTCCAATTCATCACCTCTTGCACTTTATCTGGATCAACAGTTATTCCTCCCTCAGAGATACTGTGACCCAAGAATTTGATTTCCTTCAGCCAAAAATCACACTTGGACAATTTGGCATAAAAGGCGGTGCTCTCTTAGACGTTGGAGTACCGTGTGCAAGTGTTTGGCGTGCTCTGCTTCATTCTTCGAGTACACCAGAATATCATCGATGAAAACCACCACGAATTTGTCCAATTCAGGCATGAAGACTGAATTCATCAGATACATGAAGTATGCTGGCGCATTTGTCAACCCAAACGACATGACCAAGTACTCATACAACCCATATCTGGTTGAGAAGGTAGTCTTTGGTATATCACTTGCTCATATCTTGATCTGATGATAGCCGGAGCGAAGGTCTATTTTGGAAAACACTTTAACTCCAACCACTTGGTCGAAAAGAACATCAATATGAGGCAAAGGATACTTGTTTTTGATAGTCACCGCATTGAGTGGGTGGTAATCTATGCATAATCTCAAGCTCTCATCCTTCTTCTTCACAAACAAGACTGGACATCCCCAAGGTGAAGTACTTGGGCGGATGAAACCCTTGTCCAACAACTCTTGCAACTGTTTCTTCAATTCTGCCAATTCAGCGGGTGGCATCTGGTAGGGCCTCTTGGAAATAGGTGCCGTTCTCGGTTGCAACTCGATAGCAAATTCAATATCCCGATATGGCGGCATTCCTGGCAACTCATCAGGGAAAACATCTGCATACTCACAGACCACTGGAATTTTCTTCAAGGGTAACTCTATCATAGCAAAAGCACATGACCGAATGGTTTCTTGGCTGGGCAAAAATAAGGTGAAATTTCCACAGATTGGGGAATGGATTTCAACGATGCCGTTGGCGACATCTAGCACCACTTGGTGCCGGGTCATCCAGTTGGCTCCCAAAATAATATCCACATTATCCATCCCCAGAATAAGGAGGGTGGTTTTGACAATGTTGCTTCCCAGCTGAATAGGCACACTTCAATTTAATTGGTTTGTTGCAATTTTGCCCCCAGACGTTGCTATGGAGTAATCTGTCGAGGAGTAAGCAGTCTTTTCCCCTTTAGGTCGGTTTCATTCTCCATCACTGTCTTTGTGCTAAGCCGAAGCTTCTTCATCCATAGCTTTGGAACTGATTCATCCTTCTTACAGACCGCTCCTTTCATACTGTGTGCACTTCATCTCAAAGCCGAAGGTTCCTGTAACAATATATTATACTTGGAAAACATGTTAGTCCTGTTTTTGAGGACCTTCGGAAGACGAAGGCCCCCAACAATAGCTCCTCGCAGTATTAATTTGTTCTTGTATCTAACAAATTCAGACTACGACGTGAACAAAGGCCTTTAGCCGAAGGTCCGAAAAAACTCCTTCCCTTCGCTAGAATAGCGAAAGCCAATGACAAATGGGGCCCGCCAAGTTGCAATGCACTAGGCATATAAATAGAAACCCACAACGGTAGCATTTGCTACACCATTTCTGTTGCTTGCGTTATTTTCTCAAATTTTTAACTCTTGCTTATCAGCTCTCGCTTGATTTTCGAGCTTCGTGATATAGACAAGTGCTTGTTCCATGTCTGAAGAGAAGAAGATGTCTGAGGAGAAAAAGATATCTGAGGAGGAGAAGATGTCTGAGGAGAAGAAAGTTGTGGACCCTTTTCTTGCCGGGTTTTACGAATCTATGGCAAAAACAAATACATAGAAGACCACAAAGGAAATAATGGCGGATTTGTTTGAAGATTCTGACGATAGCGATGACTATGATGTGGAAAGTGGGGATGAAGATTCTGAGGACCGGCCCTGGCGGCCAAGCCATACCATCTTTGGAAAGTCGAGTATTAAGCAAAGTCAAATTGATGCCATGAAGGGAAGATACTTTCGTGATATGTCTATAATGAGGGTTGGAGGAGACAGCACCACCCCTGCTCCTGAAGAAAATGAGGTTGTTGTCTACAGAAGCTTTATGAAGGCGGGTCTACGGTTCCCATTTAGCAGATTTTTGGTTGAAGTGTTGAAGATATTTCAGGTCTTTCTTCATCAACTTACTCCCGAAGCTATAATTAGAATGGGTTTGTTTGTTTGGGCTATGAGAAGCCAAGGGCTGGAACCGAGCGTGAAGTGTTTTTGCAGTATGCACGAACTGTTGTACAAAACGAAGGCCACAGGCAAAGAGCAGTATCACAACAACTTCGGTTGTTATGGATTCATTGCTCGTTCTAATGCAAGCTACCCAGTTCCAACATTTCAGAAAAGGTGGCCTAGGTCCTAGATGGAGGAATGGTTTTATGTTAAGAATAATTTGATTGAAAGGGAGGACATAAAGGGGATCATCCAACACCCCATCTGGTCTCGCTTCGGCCTTCGAAGGCCTACCATGGCGATTGAAAATGATGCCGAAGCATGTCAAAAGGCTTTCAGCAATGTCTGTGCTTTCGTTGGTACAAGAGACCTGATCCAAGAGCACATAGCCTACAAAGTATGGACACTTGTGGATAACTGGGAGATGCCGAAGGAGACTGCTGCCGGGTCTAGTGAAGGTGGATTAATTCGTTTGAAATATACCTTCAGATACAGATACCAGTTTGATGAACCAAATGATGACTGGCTAAAATGTATTGAGGCTACTAGCGACGAGTTACTTAGGGCATATACCAGAGCCGAAGATGATGCTTTATCCTCAGCCTTCGGGGGTCGGTGCAAGAAAAGATTGAACATGGTTTTCGATGCAATTGGCTTCATATACCCTGATTACTGCTACCCCTCACGAAGGCAGGGAAAAAAGAGGAAGACTGCCGCTTCGGCCATCTCTGCTGTGCCGAAGGGCAAAAAGATCAAGGTTCTGACGCATCGGCCGAGGTACATTGAGACGACCATAGTGCCAAAATTTGGTGAAGAGACATCTTCCGCTGCCGAAGCGGAACAAGCTGCTCCCGCCGCTCGGAGCGCTGCGGAATCAACTATAGTGCCGAAGGTGCCTATAGTTGAGCCAGTCAAAGCCGAAGATGGGGCGGCCAAGAAGCCAGAGTTAGAAAAAACAATAGTGCTGCCAGAAATTCTGAGCCCACCGATAGAAGCAGAATTGCCGAAGGTTGCGAAAGCTCCCGCCACAACTCCCAAGAGGAGAAGAATGGCCAGCGTGTTAGACGTCGTCATGGAGACAAGAGCATTGACTCCTGCTCCTATAAAAAAGGTTGTCGAAGCTGCTTTGGCTCATACTGAAACCAAAGCTGGGACTTCGGTGCCTGCTGAGACGAAGCCCGCTATAACTGAGGAAAGGGCTGAACAAGAATCTCCAGATATTGGCATAGCTATAGAGAAAGAAGTAGCCGAAGAAGCTAAATCTTCTGCTCCCGAAGCACTGTCCGAAAATCTTGATTTTATTATTCGACATGCTTCGGGAAAAAGGCTATCTGAAGAAGAGATTGTAGAAGCCAAACACTATGCCCGAAAACTGAAATACCCGAAGGGGGCCTTAGTGTTCAATGGTACGGACGAAGATGATTTCTTATACTGTCTCCCGAACAACAAAGAGATATCTGTTTGCCGGGAGATGGCTAAAAGTATGGGATTTCTGAAGCTCGAGGTTGGCCTCTCCGCCATGTCGAAGGATGACCTCGCGGACAACCTTGCATACAACAGTCTGAAGGTACAGAAATTGTGAACTTAAAGTCTATGAACTTGGAAATAAAGTCTTATTCTAATGCTAAACCTTTATCCTTCTTTTTCCTAGGGTTTAATTCTTAGCAACGCCCTGAGGGCGCAAAAGAATGTAGAGGATGAAAGCTGCATGATAGCTCTTGACAACCTTCGATCAGAAGTCATTAAACTGAGAAACGAAGCCTTGGAGAAGGACAACATTTTATTTTCATTGGTGGATAAAGTGAAATAGGATGAAGCAAAGGTTTACACTCAATCTGAAATTTATAAAGCCGAAATTGAAGACCTTCGGAAAAAACTTGCCGAAGCCAATGAGAACTTTGCAGTTGGCAAGGCTAGTCAAGAAATTAGTGAATGGTCGAAAACTAGGCTAGAGAAAAATGTTGAGGATCTCCGTGAATCCAAGGAAAGGTGCTTCGAGAAATCCTTGGATTGCGTGAAAAAATTGAAAACCAGCTTTGCCAAAGTAGGCGCCTATTCTTCTGAAGAAAACTTCATCCGAGGCGACTTCGAGGGCGTTATTGATTAGATAAGCGGGGAAGCCGAAGCATTTGAAGAGATTCTGAGCGATCGTGGGGATATCTGTGCTTTCTCCGGCGCTCGAGGAATTGCGGCTATCCTGGAGAAGGCTGGATGCGATCATGTTAAAGCTGTGGCCCAGGCTGAAGCCACCTTCTCCATAGACGACACAAAAGACCCTTCGGCTGAAGCTACATTGGTAGGCAAAAATCTTTATTCCAATGTATGGGCGAACGATGGCCAGGAATTGGCCAACGAAATTATAAAGAAGAATGAAAAAGAAACCCACAAAGCCCGGGAAGAAACTAGGCGAGCCGAAGAAGCTGTTGAACGCGAAAGGCGCATATGTATTGTTTTTGAATTTTAGCTTTGGTGTTTATTTTATAGCTTCAAACTAACATTTTGTCTATTACAGCTGAACTGTCACCGCTGCCCGAGCCGTACAACCCCCTAGCCGATCCAGTCATGAAGGAAGCACTGGATATAATGAGCGTTGCTAACTCCATCATCGACGAAGTCGTCGACAAGCTGTTGAACGAAGCCGCAGAGAAAATACTTAAGGAAGATTAAACTTTATTGTAATGATACTATGTAACATTTGGTGTATTGAACAATTAATCAGACATGTAAATTGTTGTAATATATTTCTTTGCGATGCATGAAATTTGCGTACATATCGTTTTTGAGCCTTCGGCGAAAAAACACCTTCCCTTCTTTTCATGCTTCGTAAAGAAAGATGCCCCTTCTATGGCCAGTTTGATAAAATTGTATTTCCCGAAGTTTACTTCGTGCCTCAGCATATTTTCTTTCAAGTATTGCCGAAGTTTGCTTCGTGCTTCAGCACATTTTCACTCAACAAAGTATCGCCAAAGATTTGCTTCGTATCCAATCCTTTTGCCATTGATGCAATATGATGTATGATGTAATGCTATGCGGAATGATGCGGTGATATGATGCAATATGATGGTGATGCCGAACACACACGCGCCCACACTGGAACACACAAGACTCTGCATCCCCTTAGGGACGTCTTTGGAGTCTCTAAGCTCTGCATCCCCTTAGAAACGACTTTGGAGCTTCTTCACCTTATATTTTGGTGGCATATAAGCTCTGCATCCCCTTAGGAACGACTTTGGAGCTTCTTCACCTTCTATTTTGGTGGAATTTTTGGATCTGCATCCCCTTAGGAACGACTTCTGAGCAGAAAACTTACTCTGCGCTCCCTTAGGAACGACTTTGGAGCTTCTTCACCTTATATTTTGGTGGAATTTTTGGCTCTGCATCCCCTTAGGAACGACTTCTGAGCAGAAAACCTACTCTGCGCTCCCTTAGGAATGACTTTGGTAGCTTCGGAACTTACTCCGTGCTCCCTTAGGAACGAGTTTTGTAGCCTCGGAACTTACTCCGTTTCCTTAGGAACGAATTTTGTAGCTTCATAAATCTATTTAAGACGTATTTTACTTATTGATGAAGTCACAATTATTACAGAAAATCGAAATTTAGTCCTTCATGACTTGTTTCTCATACAAGAATTAAAATGGCATAAAAGGTAGAGATACATCAAGAACATGATACACTAATAGATATGCTTGGATTCTGGCACAGTGCTGTTGACTGTGCGAGCTTCGGATTCCTCTCGAAAATCATGCTGCTGCTGTGCGTGTTGGTGCCCTTCTGGCTACTGGCTTCGGATCTGAGTGGGTGGTAATGGTGGTGGTAATGGGAGTTGGGCCCAGGAAGCTTGGGAGTGACTTGCTGAAGCGACCGAAGCCGAAGGTTGTTGGTTGGGGGAATAACATGAAGTAGTATGTAAAATCTGCTTCGGCTGATTCTGCCGTGCTTCAGCTTCGGTAATCTCCTTTTGCTTCTGTATTGTGACTTGGCATGTTCTTGTAGTGTGGCCCTTATCTTCTCCACAGAATAAGCAATATATCCTTCTGGATTGGTCCCCGTACCTTCCTCTGAAGCCCCTGTCGCCTCTGCCCCTTGGGGCTGGTGGCCTAAAAGAGCTTTGTTGTTGCCCTAAAGATTGGGAGCTGTGTTGTGGCCTTTGAGGCTGACTTCCTCTGTCATCACTTAGGCTGGAATTATGGATTGATTTGACATGCCTGGGGTGGATTCTTCCTCCAAAGCCCCTGGTCATCTTAGAAAATCTGTAGGCTTCTTCCCTTCTCTGGCGGAAATCGTTATCCGCCTGGATGTATTCATCCATCTTCTAAAGAAGCTTCTCCAGGGTTTGTGGGGGCTTCCTTGCAAAATACCGAACCGTAGGTCCTGGTCGACGCCCTTTGATCATGGCCTCAATGACAATTTCATTGGGCACTGTAGGCGCTTGTGCTCTCAGACGCAGGAACCTTTCGGACATACGCCTGAAGGTACTCCTCATGGTCTTGTGTGCACTGAAACAAAGCCTAAGCAGTGACTGGCTTCGTCTGAAATCCTTGGAAGCTAGTGATTAGCATGTCTTTAAGCTTCTGCCATGATGTGATTGTCCCTGGCCAGAGAGAAGAGTACCAGGTTGGTGCGACACTTTTGACTGCCATGACGAAGTATTTCGCCATGACTGCAGTGTTGCCTCCATAAGAAGATATAGTTGCCTCATAGCTCATGAGAAACTGCTTCGGGTCTGAGTGCCCATCATACATAGGGAGCTAGGGTGGCTTGTACGATGGGGGTCATGGGGTAGCCTGCAATTCTGCTGCTAGAGGAGAAGCATCATCAAAAGCAAAATTGCCATGATGGAAATCATCATACCATTCATCATCGTTGTAGTTGTCTTGACGAAGCTCTCTGTGTTGAGGTCGTCGGTCTTGGTCATCTTGGGTGAGATGACACATTTCTTCAGCGGCCTCATCAATCTTCTTCTGAAGATCGGTGAGACGAAGCATCTTTTCCTTTTTCCTCTGGACCTGTTGATGAATGGCTTCAAGGTCCCTGATTTCTTGGTCCAACTCCTCCTCCTAAGGTGTCGGACTGGTAGCCTTCCTTTTTGGCTCCTAGCTTCGCGTAATGTGTCCTGATTGACGTTCAGTGGCTGCAGTGTAGTCCCTAGCCCTGAAGACTTCTTCGGCGGCATGACGAAGGTCACAGGTTGCCGAAGGTGGTCAAATGAGTTCACCGGAGGTGGGCGCCAATGTTGGTCACTTGTTCTCAAATGCTATGAGTTAAGAACAAGGCAACACCAATGTTAATGGTTAAAGACCTTCGTCCTTCGAAGCATTATCTCCCTTAGGATATAATGATCTTAAGACGAAGGTTATGAAGGACAAACCTTCATCATCTCAATATGTAATAATGAAAAGCAGGAACATATAAGACATATAGAGAACATGAATAATCATATTAAATCATTATATTATCTATATTCTCATTATATGATCATGAACAAACATTAATGATATTGAATTACATTTATACCTTCGGCTTGACAGAAGGTAAAAATCCAAGAGTGACGTGCGGGTGATTACAAGTCAGCGTGAACAGTACGGTATTACTGTTCATCTATTTATAGGCATAGGACGTGGCCTGGGTAAAATTACATCCAAGTCCTTGACATTTACTATTGACTAAGGAGTAATCTGTCGAGGACTAAGCAGTCTTTTCCCCTTTAGGTCGGTTTCATTCTCCATCACTGTCTTTGCGCTAAGCCGAAGCTTCTTCATCCATAGCTTCGAAACTGATTCATCCTTCTTCCAGACCGCTCCTTTCATATCGTGCACACCTTCATCTCAAAGCCGAAGGTTCCTGTAATAGTATATTATACATGGAAAACATGTTAGTCGTGTTTTTGAGGACCTTCGGAAGACGAAGACCCCCAACACCCGACCAATCCCAGAAAATTTGAATCTGACGAACATTTGTTGGTGGCTGCCAATTCATCACCTCTTGCACTTTATCTAGATCAACAGCTATTCCTCCCTCAGAGATAGTGTGACCCAAGAATTTGATTTCCTTCAGCCAAAAATCACACTTGGACAATTTGGCATAAAGGCGGTGCTCTCTCAGACGTTGGAGTACCGTGTGCAAGTGTTTGGCGTGCTCTGCTTCATTCTTCGAGTACACCAGAATATCATCGATGAAGACCACCACGAATTTGTCCAATTCGGGCATGAAGACTGAATTCATCAGATACATGAAGTATGCTGGCACATTTATCAACCCAAACGACATCACCAAGTACTCATACAACCCATATCTGGTTGAGAAGGTTGTCTTCGGTATATCACTTGCTCGTATCTTGATCTGATGATAGCCGGAGCGAAGGTCTATTTTGGAAAACACTTTAGCTCCGACCAATTGGTCGAAAAGAACATCAATACGAGGTTGGTGGCCGGAGCCGGGTCGTGAGGGAGTCGGAGAATTCCCGCGGCCTTCGTGTTCGTCCCGCGCCCAGGTCGGGTGCGCTTGCAGTAGGGGGTTACAAGCGTCCGCGCGAGGTGAGGGGAAGCGAGCGGCCCCGAGAGAGCGCCTGCCCCTGCCCTTCGTCCCCGCGAGGCCAACCTTCTCTAAGAAGGCCCTGGTCCTTCCTTTTATAGTCGTAAGGAGAGGATCCAGGTGTACAGAATGGGGGTGTAGCAAGGTGCTACGTGTCTAGCGCGGGAGAGCTAGCGCCTAAGTACATGCCAAGGTGGCAGCCGGAGAGGTCTTGGCACCCTGTTGTTGTGGCGTCGTGGCTGTTGGAGGTGTAACGGAGCTGGACGGGGGGACAGCTGTCGGAGTGGCTGGGCCCTTGCTGACGTCCTCCTGCTTTCGTAAGGGAGCTGAGAGTCGCCGTCGTCATGGTCTAGCGGGGCGCCATCATTTGCCTATCTGGCGTGGCTGGCCAGATGGGACGTCAGTCTCGTTCTCTGCGACCCAAGTCGGCTCAGGGCAGGGTGATGATGACGCTCCCTGTTGACGTGGCGGTCTCGTGCCCTAGGTCGGGCGTCGTGGAGGCTCCTCCGAAGCCGAGGTCGAGTCCGTCCTGCAAGACAGAGGCAGAGTCCGAGCCCTGGGTCGGGCGAGGCGGAGATCGTTCGGCAGAGGCTGAGGCGGAGTCCGAGCCCTGGGTCGGGCGAGGCGAAGGTCGCCGTCTTCCGGGGCCTTAGCCCGAGTCCGAGCCCTGGGTCGGGCGGAGCGGAGTTCGCCGTCTTCCGGGGCCTTAGCCCGAGTCCAAGCCCTGGGTCGGGCGGAGCGGAGTTCGCCGTCTTCCGGGGCCTTAGCCCGAGTCCGAGCCCTGGGTCGGGCGGAGCGGAGTTCGCCGTCTTCCGGGGCCTTAGCCCGAGTCCGAGCCCTGGGTCGGGCAGAGCCTCCTATGGCACCTCTGGCGAAGTCTGGTCGCCCGTCGGTCTTACCTTTTGCGTTAAACGCCCCGGTGACTGGGTCGGTTGGCGCGGTGATTTAGTCAGGGTTTCTTCTTATCGAAGGCGGGGCCTAGGGCGAGCCGGAGATGCGTCTGCCGTGAAAGAGGAGGCCTCAGGCGAGACGGAGTCATCTTCGGGTCGGCTGCCCTCGCCCGAGGCTAGGCTCGGGCGTGGCGTGGTCAAGTCACTCGTATGGACTGATTCCTGACTTAATCAAACCCATCAGGCCTCTGCAGCTTTATGCTGATGGGGGTTACCAGCTGAGAATTAGGCGTCTTGAGGGTACCCCTAATTATGGTCCCCGACAAAACCCTTGTCCAACAACTCTTGCAGTTGTTTCTTCAATTCTGCCAATTCAGCGGGTGGCATCCGGTAGGGCCTCTTGGAAATAGGTGCCATTCCCGGTTGCAACTCAATAGCAAATTCAATATCCCGATCTGGTGGCATTCCTGGCAACTCATCAGGGAAAACATCTGCATACTCACAGACCATTGGAATTTTCTTCAAGGGTAACTCTATCATAGCAAAAGCACATGACCGAATGGTTTCTTGGCTGGGCAAAAATAAGGTGAAATTTCCACAGATTGGGGAATGGATTTCAACGATGCCGTTGGCGACATCTAGCACCACTTGGTGCCGGGTCATCCAGTTGGCTCCCAAAATAATATCCACATTATCCATCCCCAGAATAAGGAGGGTGGTTTTGACAATGTTGCTTCCCAGCTGAATAGGCACACTTCAATTTAATTGGTTTGTTGCAATTTTGCCCCCAGGCATTGCTATCATGAAAGAACCTTGGGTATGATAGAAAGGCAGTTGGCATTTAACGCTGAATTTCTGGCTAATGAAGCTATGCGATGCACCAGAATCAAACAGAATTAATGCAAGTTGATTAAAAACTGAAAAGGTACCAGTCATGACGGGTGCTCCTTCAAGTAGCTCCTCCAGAGTAGTGAAATTGAGCTTCCCTTGTCTGATTTGCACCTTCTGCTTTCTTCCTTTGTCTTGGTTTGGTGCTGGCATCTGCCTCGGCTGATTCCTCGAGCAATTCTTGGCATAATGGCCCACATTGCCACATGTGAAGCATTTGTTTCCATTCCCTTGGCAGAACTACTACTGCTACTGCGGAGGTTGATTGTTCCTTGGGGCGGGAGCTGGAAAACGATTGGTTGCTTGCTGCTGCTGAGGCGGCCTGATAGCCCATCTTCCTGCTTGCTGCTGAAATCCTCTTCACTGACTGTTGGAGACAATTCGGAACCTTTAGGGTGGAGCTGAGGGTTCTGACATTGGTGCCTTCCGCTTCTTCTCTGCCGGGTGAGCTACAATACAGTCTTCCTGTGATATGGCCAGGTTGACCAATTCATTGAAGCTGTCAGCCCGAACAGTGTTGAGGTGCTCACACAACTTGGTGTTGAGACCTGCGGAAACAATCTCTCTTCTTCTCATCAGAATCTGCATGATAGCCCGCATACTGGCACAAGTCGTTGAAGGCCTGGGCATACTGCAACACAGTGCGGGTTCCCTGAGTTAATGCCAGAAACTCATTCAGCTTGCGATCCAGAGTCCCTGCTGGAATGTGGTGTCCCCTGAAAGCCGTCTTGAATTCCTCCCATGTCACCTCATGGTCAGCAGGTAACATGGCACGAAAATGGTCCCACCATGTCCGAG
This sequence comes from Zea luxurians, assembly GCA_029449295.1. NCBI lineage: Eukaryota > Viridiplantae > Streptophyta > Magnoliopsida > Poales > Poaceae > Zea > Zea luxurians. The sequence continues at coordinate 16,124,056 of JAOPSE010000063.1, forward strand.
CAGGTCCGCGAAGCTACTGTGCAGCGAAACAGGTCTTCATGTCGTCAGGGCAAGCTCCTGTGAGGAGGGGGAACTTGGACTCCACAGCCCTTAGCCACACATCATCGTCCAGCGGATCCTCTGCCTTGGTGAACAGGGGTGGCTGCGTGCTCAGGAACTCTTGATAGGTCGCCGCGGCCGGAGGACGCTGCAGCTGGCCTCCACCATACTGCTGAGGGTGGGGCTGACGCTGCAATAGCTGCCGCAGAATCTCATTTTGCTGAGCCATCAGCTCCTGCACCGTGGGAGCTAGAGGAGGTGGCGGGGGAACCTGCTCGTTCTGCCTGCGACGCTGCCTAGCTGCCATCTGAAAACATAAATTGTCACCATTATTATCTCGATCCATGATTCCGAACAATATTCTTTATATCATACGGAGGAAAGGTCATAACATAATATTGAATCGAACGAGGATAACATGATTGCATTCATCTCCTTGCTCATAAAAGTTTTCCCTAGTTACAACATTTTAGGGGAATTTACTCGTAAGCCTAGTCCAAAATCTGATGCCAAACTAAGCCTGAATGGGTGCCTATCCTCCTAATATGTCAAACTAACCCATCAACCCTAAGTGGTAGACGCAACACTGGATGCGGGTGAAGGGGGCATTCCGGAGGGAGTCGCATTCGGACCAGGGGCTGGTTCTAATTCCTCGGGAGCCTCCTCTCCCTCGCTTCCTGCCTTGTTTGCCTCCATGTCCTGGTGGTGCATATCCAGGTGGTCATTGGCTTCCTCAAGCTCCTCTTGCACATCATGGAGCTGGATATCTAGGATATCGATAGTGTTATCCTGGATCTCCACCTGTTGCTCTAAGGTCGCGATGCGCTGGGCTTAGCTGTTCCACCTGTAGGTCTTTTTCCACCAATTATGAAGACAAGTCGACCACGGAGTCCTCTTGACTGTCGAGGGTGAGCTTGGTGGTCTGAGCAAGGTTAGTGAGGTGTGCCATGGCGTCGCTCTGTAGGGCCTGTAGACGGTACAATGCGCTCATACACTGAACAGTGATCCTCCCAACTTGGTCGGGATGCATGGCCCACACGTCCTTCACGTGGCTCACTCGGTTGCACCACATGGGGTCATCCCTCTTCTCAACGGGGAAGAGTCCCAGTGGGTGCACTACCATTTCCAAGGGATGGTATCCGCAGAAAGTCGTCAGGGTCTTCATAGTTGCAGCCTCGGTGGTGTCATCCGCCCTGAATCCAATAGTCTCGGAGTCAAGGGAACGCCAACCCGGCTATAAAGGGTGAGCCTCCAGAGTCAGCCAGACACGGCAACGGGGCACCCGATGCTCCTCGTACAACTGCATCGTGTACAGAGGGGATGTAGGGTAACCGGCAGAGCTGACCACCTCCCACAAGATGGAAGGGAAACCCTCATGGGAAAGGTAGTCAGAACTAAAACATGTGTCTCCTCCATTGATGGGGGTGGGTGAAGTCATCTGTAAAAGAGGGTTAGATGTAAACGTTATGGTAGGGGAAAGGAATACATGTGCCCGGGTTGTTAAAAGGAGGTGGGTTAGATTAGATTCTACTTCTTATGTTATTTATTATTATCCCTATTTGCTACATTCACACTTAGATGCATTTTTCCTTTAATTTATAATCCTTTCATGTTTTATAATGCATGCATGCTGGATAGAATGTCTCCTCACTGATCCGAAAGGTGCTTTTGAGGCATCCTTACACTTCTAAGTTTGGCCTATATGGCCTACTTAATTAGCCACCTGTTTTTCCACTATTCCTAAGGCCTTTCGTCCTAGGTCTAGCGTTCTAGTCCTAACGATTCCAACATTGGTTTCTAAGCGGTTTTTATTTTTTTGTAAGGTTGGTATTCATGACTTATTGATTTCTCTATGGTGGTATTCGCTCCGATACCAGCTGTGGCGGAACCGCCCGAATTATACTAGCTTAAGTGCCCAAGTTATGCCTTAGGGGCAGCAACACACTTAAATCGGAATAACCCCTCAGTCCCTCAGATCTAGTCTGATAAAGCCACTTCCTAGGGATGGGATACCACTAGCTCACTCGAAGGTGAGTCATAGAGAAAATACAATAAACATGTAACCACAAGTTGAGGTACTAGAGTTATTACAATAATCGGAGTTTTAACAACAGAAAACAAGTTCATAATTAAAGTGGAGCGGATAATTGATAACGTCGAATACTGAGGAATAGGGCAAGGCCTAGCCCACTACTCCTCCTGACCTCTCCTGCCGGAGCAGCATCCCACTCAACCGTCCAACCCGGTGGTAGGGTGGAAGGCCAAGTCACACCATCAACCTTGTCCTGTCGCGTACCTGCAAAAATTATGCCACAAGCAAGGTTGAGTATACTAATACTCAACTAGACTTACCCGGTGTAAGGAGTCTACTCCTCTATCTCTAGACCATGCAGCTGTTTGGCTGAGGGGTTTTGGTTTGCCAAAAGCACTAGCTGAGTCTAAAATCAATTTTAGCTTTTCCAATTCTAGCATAATTAATATAGCTAGGTTTGCTCCTTTCTAAGCATACATGATAAAAATCATTTACTACAATCAACATGTTATCTCAAGTAACACCTCATTTCACTTTTTTACTCAATGCAGTACAAGAGGTCAAGCAGTCTCATTGGCTGCAAGAAGCAGACGATTCGAACCGAGTTTTTAAACCTTGCAAGGTAAACCTAAACACACAATATGTAGGGGCACTCCGTCCCCACACACGTCAACTGTCCCCATCGATTCCCTGGCAACAGAACATGGCTCACGACCTTGGCGTACAATGCTCCAATTGTCCTCGGCTGTTGCCGTGCAACGACCGCACTTGTACCCACCATAGCTAGCATGAGAGAACCCGTCTCAGGTCCAGTGAGGGGTAAAGTCTGTGGGCAGGTTCAATCAGGTACTAGGCTTACCGGTTACCATATTTCCCGACATGTGTTTAGTACATTCAAACGCTTGACTCAGGTTTCCACACATTAATCCTTAATTCCATTTCCGTCTCATAGACAAGGCATCCACCCTGGATCCAAGTACATAGACCATCATAGATCCCGTTATCAAGATGAATTCAATCAATGCCTGTCCTCGCGTGAGTGCTAGAAAAATCACTCAACTTCTACTGAGATCCTGATTAGCAAAGCAGCTACTCGACCTAGCATACTAGTATCCATCTCAAAAAGGAATCCTGAGTTCATGCAACTAAGGGTTTCAAGCAACTCCAACACTTAAGTGCACATTACAAGCCTACAAACATTAAGTGTAGTAAAGTAACATATATAAACGGTTATGCATAAAACCGGGGCTTGCCTTCAAAAGCTGGGGCTGCGGGGAGATCCTCAGTGGCAGGCTCGGGAGCTGGCACCTGGACTTCCTCTTGGACAACTCCTTCCTCGGGAATGAGCACGTACTCTCCGTCAGCGAGGTTGCAATCTAATGAATGCAATGAGTGAGATACATGTATGCCATGACATGCAATGTAGTAGTAGTAAAAATGATCAAGTTTGATAAGGTAAAGCTAAATCTTAATATTGGAAGTTCTAGTGGTATACTTAGCCATTTAGGGTCAAGTATGACCAAGTTTAAGTGGTCAGATTATTTTAGTGTCCCACTGATTTTATTTTAGTGTCTTAGTGAAAAGTTTATCATGATCCTTGCTGAACTCATTATGGGTGAGATTTATTATTCTTACCAATTCTCTCTTTTCCCCTTTTCTATTATGCTTTTTAAAGTGGATATGAACTACAACATAGCTTTATAAATTTCCAAAAATTAAGTAAAAATTACAGTAGTTTCTCACTGGTGTATAATTTTTAGTCTCAAAAGTTGGGGCTTAAAATTTTAAGGGTTCACTCTGCACAAAAATATTAATTTTTAGGACAGAGGGGGTGCTTTGAACTACAACTCTCTTTTAACAGTGGATTATCCCTAAGGCTTATTTTTTCTGGAATTTAGGTGCAATAATATGACTTTGTACCAAGTTTTAGCCAATGATACCTACTGGTCATTTTATTGTGATTTTCTAAAGTTTTAGGGCCTAATGGTGCTTTCTACTGTTACTATATCTGAAAAATGTCAAACAAGAGATTTCCTAATTTTTCTATCTTTTTCTTTGCGCAAGAGCAATCGTTCTAGAATTTGGCTATTTTTTTCTCAAAGGGAAGGGGTGGTAGCATTTCTTGGAATATATGGTCTTTCTCATGGAATAAGAAGTGAGGTGTATTACATCATGTTCTTACCTTAGTTTCATATTTTCCCCTGGTGGTTTACATCATAAGAAATTGGGTAAAAATTGGTTTGTCACTGTTGCACATTTTTAGGTTTTCTTTTGATTTATTTGAAGTATGGTCCAATTTCAAGTTTTAATTGTTCAACTCACTTACTGTGATGGTTTGGGGTGTTTATCATTTTTGTAGTGGTATACTAGTAGTTAGAGGCTTCCTGAATTTTTCTTGCCATTAATGTATTTGGCCTTATATTTTTAATCATGGCTTTTCTTGATTCCTTAATGCCTAATAATATTTAGAACCTTAGATTAGCACTAGACTAGGGTTCCATATATTTTTTCTATATTCTTCATTACTTAGGTATACCAGGAAAAATGTGGTCATCCTCTGGTTTTCATCTCCTATTACCTTTCTTATTTTTTAAAGTTTGAGCAGAAACAACTTTTAATGGACATCTCTGGTCTATTTTTGTATACTGGGGTGCTCAGTATTTTTAAACAGTGTATATACCAGGTAAGTATCTCTACAAATTTTCTTTAGCCCAGTATAGAAATATTCCTATTTTTCCTTGTATTAATAAGGTTTGGGTAGTTTCCTAATTTAAATTTAAACTCTAGAAACTAGTACAGAAAACATGAAGTTCAATAATTTTGTCTGATAGTTCATAATTTTTAGAATCCAGCAAAATTGGTTTTACCAATTTTTGATGTATAAAACTCAAGTTATGCCCTTTTGAAGTTAACTGCTGTTATTTAATTCAAATTTTATTTAAATTCGAATGGGAAAACCAGTTTGCGCTGAGACCCCTGGGGTTCTTTACTACTTTTATTACAACAAGGTCCTCAGGGCACTATTCATCCGGGTGACTGACAAAGCGAAAAACCCCAATCTAACCCGCGGTCCTTCCTCTAACGGAACAGTACCCGCGGCGGAGAAAAGGGCGGAGGGGCTTACCGGCGGCGAGGTAGCTCTGGCAAGGTGGTCGATGATGTAGGGGAGGTTGCGGCGGTCACGTCGATGTGCGGGTCGCCGTCGGGGATGGCCGGAGTGGGTCGGACCTCGTGCGCAGGCAGGGCAACTCATTAGAGGTGAGGACTCCGGCCTAACCAGGGCGGTAGGGTCCAATCAAACCGGTCAGCAAGCTTCACTAGGGGTCAGGGAGGGCCTGGGCACGAGTAATTGAGCTGTGGCTTACCGGTTAGGCGTGGCCACGTGCGCCGGCAGGAAGAACAACTTCGGCGAGGGTGGAACGACTTCGCCGGGGAGGCAGCGCTCAGTTTCTTGCTTCAGGGAGCTCTACGGGGCTCTGGGAAACTAGCCGAGGCACGAGATCGAGCGGAGATGGACGGAAATGGACTGGCCATGGTGGCCGAGTGCTCGGGTGGCTTGGCGGGCGGCGCAGAGCTCGCCGGAGCTAAGGACTAGGCCGAGACAGTGAGGGTAAGCAGGGAGTGAAGTGTGGTGCGTCCGGGGGTGGCTTTTAAAGGCGCGAGCGCGGTGTATGGGAGGGCGTGGACCGGAGTGGGCGCGTGGGTGCGCAGGCTGGCGTGCACCGGGTATGTCAACCGCGGTCGAGCACGTGGCACGATTTCTTCTGCCCTTGTTCTAACACCGATAGGGCGCATATCTTCACGAATTTGGGCAAGATCACCATATAAGATTATTTCCCTGATGCAAGCTTTGTCGTTTATGTGTGGAAGTCGAGCGGTTTCCGGCAGTGTACAGAGAGTAGTCGTGTCAGAAAGATTGCAGTGTCAACCTGCTGCGTCCTGAGGAAAAACCGTGTCAACCCATGTCCAATGGTTGAGACTTGCCCCCAAACTTTTCCAGAATGTGCCTAAGGTAATTTGGCGCCAATTTGGTATTTGGACTTTGTGGATTTGAGCTTTGGAAAACAGAGAACACAACTGAACTTTGGGAACGGTTAAAATTAAGATTCTGAATTTTCTGAATTTCCTATGGAGTTCTCACTTGAGGGGTTATTTTGAGAATTTTGCAGAGCCCTTCTTATAAATCTTTATTACTATACTTTGTAGCCTATTTAGTATACTATAACTTTGTTATTTGGTCTTCATCATGATTTTGTGTTTTTCATGATTTTCACAAATTTTCCCTTTTGTGCTTAAATGGCTCATTTAGGGTCATTTTAAGTTTTGTGCATTCTTCTTACCTTGGGGTGCATGATATGGTTAATATATGATTCTTAAGATGAAAGGACTTACTCAAATCTTTGTTCCTCAAGTGTTGGGGTCTTTTGCTCAACTTTGATTACATGTGATAATGGCCCTCAGTGGGGTACTGAGAAGAACCCTAGGTAACACTGGGGTGTTACATTCCTTTTTAGTGTTCTATTGCTCTAAAGAATAGGTTTTTAGGGTTTTGGCATTTCCTTTCTTCTTTAAGCTTAATATGGTCAGGGTATGATTCTTAAGGTGAACAAGACTTGATTAAGTTTTAGCTCCTCAAGTTTGGTGCCTTTTGCTTCAACTAAAACACATGTGATAATGGGTCATAAGGTGGGTACTGAGGGAAAACCCTGAGTAACACCTGGGGTGTTACATAGTTCTTGGGAACACATCGGATCCTGATGTTGCATGCTAGGGTTACCTAGCTCCTGTCGGTACGATGAGGGTTCTTCAGCCCCCGAGGGTGCCACTAAGGATAACCCAGCCCCGATGGTGCTGCCGAGGATGACCCAGCCCCCGAGGGTGCCAAGCTCGACTGCTTCTATGGATGTTCACGTCGGATCACCACCAGTTCAGTTTGAGGAGCCAGTGTTAACGAGTCTTCCTTTTGCTCTTGTTGGTTCGATCACTTTAGAGGTTAGTGACCCGGGTGATGGGAATTTACTGCAGTGCTGCCTAGGGCGCGAGCTCTAATCCTTCTTTGGGGCTCGAGTGTGCTCTCAATATTGTTTCTGCTAGTACCCCGCCATCTGACGACACGTCGATGCCTCCGACTTTGGAATTTCCTTTGTTCCTTTCTAACCTCCAGGTGAGCTGACTTTTGCCCTGCTTTGCTTTTATCAACAAATAGATTCCCTTGCTAATTCTTGTATTTGTAGAATGTTCTGAGCTCTATGTCGGCTGAGTTGAGGTCTTGCGGTGCCCCTGTTCCTGATTAGGTTTTGTCCTTGCTGCAGTGGAATCCTCTCCTGCTTCAGAAGCAAATAGATGATCTGAAAGACTCGAACATCAGTTAGTGGGTTGATAGCTTTCTTCGCTGCTCGTTGCTTCCCTCATTTTACACTCTGTGCTCTTTCCTTTTTGCCTTTCTAGCCCTGACTTGGTGGTGTTGCGATGCTGAGGAGAGGTATGCTCAGAGTCAAGCCGACTTGAACCAGGTTTCTGCGTTCTTGGATGGTGCCCGAACCCTGAACTCTTCCTTGAATACACAGCTTGATTCTTAGAAGAGAGCCCATGAGGTAGATTTTTCTAACTGTTCTTGATGCCTTTGTTTCGCGCCTTTACTTCGATGTTTAGTACCCCTCTTGCCTATAGGAGGAGATGCGGAGACTTCTTGATTCCCGCGACAGTTTGGACAAACTGTACCGTGACGCTAGCAGTTCCCTTACTACTTTGGAGAGGAGTTATCGCTTTACTATGTCAGAGCTTGACCATCATAGGGATGAGCTGAGGGCTTCCCAGACTGAAGTGTCACAGCTTAATAAGTTACTGTCTTCAAAAGATTCTGTCATCAAAGAGTTGCGCGCCTCGAAGAAACTTGTTTCACAGAAGTTGGAAATTGCTCGTTGCGACACTAAGGACTTAGAGGATGACCATGGTATCATGAAAGCAATGTGTGATAAAGCAATGGACAAAGCTGTTCGTGCTGGGCGAATCCTGATGAAAAGACCTGGTGTTATGGTGCCTGAGGACATTGTTGCTGACATTCTTGCTGCGTCCGCTGGTGTGAGTAAACCTTCTTCCTCTGGTGATCCTGCTGGCAAGGTCCCCTGCAAGAATGCTCCTACATAGCAATTGTGCAATGAAGACAAATTTGATTCGTTCGGATAGAAAACAATTTTCATTGAGTTGGTATTTCTTGTCGAGATGGTGCATCATAGAGTTCATGTATGCGTGATCACGCTATGCTGGCTTAATCCAACTATTCCGTTAGTAGTGTGTTGTGATCACCCTCGGATATGCGAGTGTGAGCATGCCGCATTGAATTAAGGCGTTCCCAACTTAAACTGATTGTTTCGTTAGTAGGGTATAGTAATCACTCTAAGCTATGCAAGCGTGAGCATGTCATACCGACTTAAGGCGTTTTCGACTTAAGCCGATTGCTCCGTTAGTAGGGTATAATAATCACCCTAAGTCATGTAAGCCTGAGCATGTCACACCGACTTAAGACGTCTCCGACTTAAGCCAATTGCTCCGTTAGTAGGGTATAGTAATCACCCTAAGTCATGTAAGCGTGAGCATGTCGCACCGACTTAAGACATCTCTGACTTAAGTCGATTGCTCCGTTAGTAGGGTATAGTAATCACCCTAAGTCATTTAAGCGTGAGCATGTCGCACTGACTTAAGACGTCTCCGACTTAAGCCGATTGCTCCATTAGTAGGGTATAGTAATGACCCTAAGTCATGTAAGCGTGAGCATGTCGCACCGACTTAAGACGTCTCTGACTTAAGCCGATTGCTCTGTTAGTAGGGTATAGTAACCACCCTAAGTCATGTAAGCATGAGCATGTCACACCGACTTAAGACGTCTCCGACTTAAGCCGATTGCTCCGTTAGTAGGGTATAGTAATCACCCTAAGTCATGTAAGCGTGAGCATGTCACACCGACTTAAGAAACTTCCAACTTAAGCCGATTGCTCCGCGGATAGGGTATAGTAATCACCCTAAGTCATGTAAGTGTGCAGGTATGTTGCGTCGGTTTTAAGTTGTTTCCGACTTAAGCCGCTTGTTGATTGAGAGTTTGTATGCGGTAGAACACAGAAGCTTTATAGAAAATGAAACCTTTTGCTTACAAAGTACAGTTTGCCCATCAGAGTTTCAAGGTACTGCTATGGATATAATTTTCTGAGGTGTTCACTATTCCACGAATTCCCCACTTAGGTTCTGTCCATTTGGGTAAGTCGGTAGGATCCTGGCTGGGTAACCTCTGCAACGATGAATGGTCCTTCCCATGGAGGTGACAGTTTGTGTTGTCCTTCTCCCGTCAGCACTCGACGGAGGACTAGGTCTCCTACTGCGAAGGATCGATGCTGCACTGTTTTGTCGTGGTAGCACCTCAGGGTTTGCTGGTATTTGGTTGATTGAATGACAACATTCACACGTTCTTCCTCTAATATATCAACATCTTCCAGCCTGGTTGCTTCTGCCTCAGCTATGCTTTTAAATGTTAGCCTGGGCGCTCCAAAGATTAAATGCTGGTAATACTGCCTCCGATCCATATACCATGAAGAACAGGGTGTTTCCATGAAAGGCCCGGCTTGGCTGGGTTTGCAGGCTCCAGACCACACACGGTAGTTCTCTGATCCATTTTTCCTGCAAGCTTTTCACTGTTGTCGAACACCTTTTTTCTGAGTGCGTCAAGTATCATCCCGTTGGCTCTTTCCACCTGCCCATTAGCTCTTGGGTGTGCCACTGATGCATACTTGATCTAGATGCTCCTCTGCTCGCATAAATCAAAGTACTCTGAGCTAGTGAAGTTAGATCTCATGTCTATGATAATGCTGTTAGGTATCTCGAACCTAAACATTATTTCTTGAATGAATTCCATCGCTTTTGCTGAGGTCAAGGAGGCGATGAACTTGTACTCTATCCATTTTGTAAACTTGTCAATGGTGATGAGTATGTGAGTATATCCCCCTAGAGTTTTTTTGAATGGCCCAATCATGTCCAATACCTAGCACGCGAAAGGCCAGGTTATAGGAATAGTCTACAACTGTTGGGCGGGGAATTGGTATGCTTCGCACTTCTGAACTAACTCTGCTGCATCATTCTTCATTGTTGGCCAGTAGAACCTAGACCTGAAAGCTTTCCCTACTAATGTCCTTGATGTTGCATGCACGCCACATTGCCCCGCATGGATTTCATCTAGCAACTGCCTTCCGGTAGCTGAGTGAACACACTTCATGAGGACTCCTCCTGCACCTCTCCTGTACAGCAGGCCCCCTATAATGGTATAGTGGGCCGACTGTCTTGTGATGCGTTCAACCGTGGCTTTGTCATCTGGTTCTTCCTCGCTTTTATGTACTTGATAATTGGTTCCCTCCAGTCGTTGGGGTCTGCTTCTGCTTGGTCTAAAGCGTTGCACTCCTTAGCTTGCTCTATGGTGACGCTTGGTTGCTGTACCTCTTGGACGAAAATCCTAGGTGGAACCTGGGCCCAACTGGATCCCAATTTTGATAATGTGTCTGCCACTGCGTTGCGATCCCTTTCCATGTGGTGAAATTCTAAACCTTCAAATTTGTCTTCTAGGTTTCGCACCACAACACATTATCTGTTCATTGAGTCGGTTGAGCAGTCACAGTCCTTGTTTACCTGGCTGATGACTTCCAGTGAGTCGCCATTTACCATCAACCTTTTGATGCCTAGTGAAATGGCGATGCTCAGCCCGTGAACCAGGGCCTCGTACTCTGTGGCATTGTTGGACGCTTGAAACAAGAGCTGAAGCGCATACTTGAGTTGGTCACCTCCAGGGGCAATGAAAAGGATCCCTGCTCCTGCTCCCTGCAATCTGAGCAAGCCGTCAAAGTACATTTTCTAGACTTCAGCAACTTTTGGGTTTTCTGGGACCTGGTACTGAGTCCATTCTAATACGAAATCGACTAGTGCTTGAGTCTTTATTGCAGTACGAGGTCAGAATTCTATATCATGAGCTCCGAGTTCACATGCTCATTTGGGTGTTCTTCCAACAACCTCCTTATTGTGGAGTATATCTCCTATTGGGAATCCTGTGATTACTATGACTTTGTGGTCGTCAAAGTAGTGTTGGAGCTTATGCGTATAATAGCTTCTTAACTTGAGGATACCTTATCTTCGAGGGACCGAGGAATTCGCTGATAAAGTAAACCAGATGCTGTACTGGATACGCACACCCTTCTTCTACCCGCTCGACTACCAACGCCGTGCTTACCACGTGAGTCGTGCATGGGATATATAGCAGCAAGTCTTCAGCTGACTGATTAGATGTAGCTCGACGTGGTGGCTCGAGTACTAGTGGTGTGATCAGAAACTCTTTAGTGCTTCTAAGGCTTCTTGAGCTTCTATGGTCCACTGGAATTTATCCACCTTTTTGAGCAATTTATAGAATGACATCCCTTTCTCACCAAGCTTTGATATGAATCTACTCAGTGCCGCCATGCATCCAGTGAGCCTTTGTACTTTCTTTTGTTATCGCGGTGGCTCCATCCTCATAATGGCTTCAATTTTTTCGGATTTTCCTCTATTCCTCGATGGCTGACGATAAACCTGAGTAGCTTTACAGTCGGTACTCCAAACATGCACATCTCTGGGTTCAATTTCCATCGGTAGCGCCTCAAGCTGTTGAAGACCTGTTGCAAATACTCGATGAAGTTATCTGAGTTTTTTTGTCTTGATGACTACATCATCAACATAGGCCTCTACTCGCTTGCCCTAGTGGTCGGCTAAGCATGTTTGGATAGCTCTTTAGTAAGTCGCTCCAGTGTTTTTGAGGCCAAATAGCATGGAGGTATAACAGTAGGCTCCAAACGGCATGATGAATGCAGTCTTCTCCTCATCTTCCTTTGCCAGACTGATCTGATGATATCCAGAGTAGCAATCTATGAAGGAGAGCATAGAACAGCCAGCGGTCGAATCGACTACCTAATCTATTCTAGGGAGTCCAAAGGGATCCTTCGGACAGTGCTTATTGAGATCGGTATAGTCGACGCACATGCGCCAATCAACTTTATTCTTTTTGAGTACAAAAACAGGATTTGCCGACCATTCAGGATGTAGTACTTCTCTGATGAATCCTACCGACACCAGACGAGCTAATTCCACCCGAATGACTTCTCTTTTGTCAGGCGTGAAACAACGTAGCTTCTGTCGGATCGGCCTTGCCTGAGGGTACACTTTGAGTTTGTGCTCGGACAGCTCTCTCAGGACTCCCGACATGTCCACAGGTTGCCATGCGAACAATCCCGATTGTCTTGCAGGAACTGGACGAGCGCGCTTTCCTATTTGTCATCGAGGCTGGAACTGATGATTGCAGTCTTGCGTTCATCAGAGAATCCAAGATTGATCCTTTTAGTTTCTTCAGTAGGCCGCATAGAGGTTGCAGCCGGAGCTTCATTCGAAGGGATCGTGAAGTTTTCGTCCACCAGCTTGCCATCGACTTGTGCGGGAAGGGCTATCGGGGGCCCGACAGTGAGAGCTGTCTGAATGGCACCCCAAAAGCATTCTGCGGCGCCTTGAAAGTCAGCGCACACAGTGATGATCCGCTAAGGTCCTGGCATTTTGAGTATCATATACGAGTAGTGCGGAATAGCCATGAATTTTGCCAATCCTGGTCTTCCAATGATGGCGTTGTACCCGCAATCGAAGCGCGCCACCTCAAACCTCAGAAACTCAGTTCAGTAGTTCTCTGGGGTTCCAAAGGTGACGGACATGTAGATGTGTCCCAGTGGGGACTCCCCTTTGGTCGAGATGATGCTGAAGAAAGGAGTATCCGACTCAGTGAGGTCGTCGATGGCGACCCCCAGGGCTTGGAGCGTTCGGGGAACGGTGACGTTGATGCTGCTGCCACCATCCACCAACACCTTCTTAACCCAGCTTTCCCGGATCACTGGATCGATGAGTAGCAGATATTTGCCAGGGTGATTGAAGTTAAGCCACTGATCATCTCAGCTAAAGGATATCATGTGCTCCGACCATCGGTAAGGAGCCGGAGCACTGTTCGTGGCCACTAGAACTTGCCGATCATTAAGCTTTTGTTGCCTTCTGCTTTCTTATGCTCCATGGCCTCCGAATATGAGGTTGACCTCCCTATCAACGTGCGGGAAAGCTCCACCTCTCCCCCTTCCTGCTGTTGAGGCTGCTTAGGCTCGTCAGGCTCTCCTTCGAGCGGTGGAGGTGGTAGTGGCTGGAACAGTCGACCGTGCCCGACGGAGTTTTTGAAATCTCTGTAGTTCCACACGATGTGCCTCTTGTCCTTGTGATACAGACACTAGGAGTCGAGGATCTCATCTAGTGTTTGTACCCCTTCGCAGGGTGCGCCGCGGGCTCGAGCGGCAGGTGGCCCGGCGGTGTGCACCTCCACGCGTGGTCTCTTCTCCCAGCATTTGTCTAGTTGCTGGTTCGTGTCCCTTCGCGGTGCGGGCGGTACAGGCTTTATGCCTCCAATGAGGTCCTGGGCCCGCTCATCCACGGTAATGTAGACGTCCGCCTCCCTGAACAATTGTTCGAAGGTGGCATGTGCTTTTTGAAGTATGGCCCAGACAAAGGCTGGGTCATTGGATCCCCGATAGAAGTCTTCAATCACAGCCGCCTCAGCGACTTCGGGAATACAGTTCCTCATCGTTTGAAATCTTTTGAGGAACGATCGGAGAGTTTCATCAATCTGCCGCCTAATGGATTTGAGGTCCTATGGCTGTGCTAGTATATCAGAGAACGACTGGAAATTCACGATAAACCGGCGGCTGAAGTGACCCCAATCGTCGATGCAGTGTCAAGGTAGGTGTCAGAGCCATTGCAGTGCGTCCTGCCCCAGAACAATGGGCAAGTACGCCGTCATGACGTCCTCCGTTGCCCCAGCAACCCAGGCGGTGGTTGTATAGACGGCCAACCAGCCTCCCGGGTCCTGCTTAGGCTCATATTTGTCGACATTGGTGACCTTGAAATTAGGAGGCTAAAAGGGAAAATGGGCTTAATCATTTCCTATAATCGATTTTGGTGTTTGAAGTCCATCACAAACCATGTGGACTAATTAGTTTGCCTAGTTGTCATTTATCTCAGGTGCATAAAGTTCAACATAAACTAAGAAAGAAATTAAGTTGGGGACTCAACCAAGTTTGGAGCAAAAACTAGCAATGGTGTTGCTAGTGGCGCACCGGACACTGTCCGGTGCCCAGGCCAAGCACCTTCCGAACTGGCCACTCTCGGGATTCTCTGGGAGCCACTCCGCTATAATTCACTGGACTGTCCGGTGAGCCAATGGAGCAATGGTCAGATGCGCCAACGGTCGACTGCAAAAGGTGAACAGTGCGCAGTCAGAAGTCAGAGCAGGAAGTCAGAACTGTCCGGTGTGCCACCGGACTGTCTGATGCAGCAAGAGGACAAAAGACTTCAATGATCAACCACTCCAAACCCCAACAGTCTGATGATGTGGCAGGCACCGGACAGTGAACAATACCCTGTCTGGTGCACCACCGGACTGTCTGGTGTGCCATCAACAACAACGGCTAGAATAGTGGTTGGGGCTATAAATACCCTCCAACCACCACCATTCAAGCCATCCAAGTTATCTAAGCTTCACATTCATTGCAAGAGCAAAGACGAACACTCCAAAGACACAATCAAAGCATTCAATCCACTCCAAGCTCCAAATTCAACTCTATTGCTTAGAGACTTGTGAGAGGATCATTTGTGTTCTTTTGTTGCTCTTGTTGCTTGGATTGTTTTCTCCTTCTCATTCTTATTCTTCTAACTGATTTGTAAAGCTAGCAAGAGACACCTAAGTGTGTGGTGGTCCTTGCAGGGTCTTAGTGACCCAAGTGATTAAGGAGAAGCCTCGACCGGTCTGTGTGACCGATTGAGAGAGTGAAAGGGTTGGAATAGACCTGGCCTTTGTGGCCTCCTCAACGGTGACTAGGTTCTTTGGAACCGAATCTCGAAAAACAAATCACCATCTTCATTTGTGCTGATTTCTGCTTGATTTGTTTCCCCTCTTTCCTCTCTCCAAAAGTTCCCTTGCTCATACTAATTTGAGTTGGCTCCCAAAGTTATCCACATCAATTGAGCAACTCCTAGCAAGGAGAACTATCTTCCGCACTCCGAATTATTTCTAACACTAACCCCGAGCATAGTGCATGTTTAAAGTTTGTAAATTTTAGGTTTCGCTTATTCACCCCCTCTAGGTGACTTTCAGAGGCCATTGGATGGCCCGGAGGTGAGGGGTAAGAGCGGAGACCCCGCACGTATCCTCTTTCCGATGATCATGCCGTCGATCCTGGGGAGGGGAGTCAGTATTAGGTCACCTCGACCATCCCCGGAACGGATTGTTGGTAGAGGCTGCTGCTGACTCAATCTGGGTTGTGCGGCTGCGTGCCGGCACACCATGATCTTGGTCGTATTCTTCCTGGTGCCTTATCTCATTCTCGTGCCGACGACCGCGTGAAGTGCTGATGTTGCTTTGCACATCTCATCGGCTGTTGATTGTGATGGAACCTCCCAAGGTATTAGGCCCACCTACAGTTGTCCTTGTCCAGGGAACCTTGGACAACCCTGTAGATTCACATAATCACTTGACAAGTTCGATAACTGTATCCTCATCATTACGCCCAAGAGCGCTTCACCCGTCACGCAGATATTACGTCACATCAGAGGAAAGAATAAGCGGAAGCAAATTACATTAACCTAATTTACATTCATCAAATATATAGTTAGAGTATTATTATTACAATACTAGGGTATTAAGAGTGCTTAAAGTATTATTACAACCTAGGGAGGCAAAACACCCTCCCGCACACAAAAGTTTTTTGTTTTCAAAGTGGGAGGCAAACATCCTCCCGCGACCAACTTCACTGCTGGGGCTCTTCCTTGGGTACTACCTTTGAACAGAAACAACAAAACTCTGCTGTTTCCTCACCTAAAACAACATGGGTTCGAAAACCTTGAGTACGGAGTGTACTTTCGCAAGTCTTACCCGACAAAAGAAAAGGACTCTCAAGGATATGCTGGCTTGAAGGGGTCAAGGTAAGGCTATTCAAGAATCAAAGACTCTATTTGTAGAAATGCTTACAAACAGTGGATCCTTAAAAATCCAGTTTTATTGTCAAGTTAAGTCATTACCTATAGCTAGAGTTCTTTCTACCCTAGTTCAAGCACTTGGCCTACTCTAGCCGTCTTTTGTCACCCCTTTTTACTTTGATGGATTGCTACGTGTAAGTCAGTGACCAAGTCTTCATGTCCGAGAAGTAGCGGCGATCCGAATCGATTAATACTCAGCTGAGGATCTCCAATCACGCGACATATGTAGCATTTAACCCTTGCATATGTCAACTCGCCACCAGGTTTCTCAAGACCAGACCGGGTTCACGCCAACCGAGAGCACAGATACACCACCGTCCAGCCTCTTGCCACGGAGGGTACACACTACTCTCGCCATCTCTCCACTCCCATTGTGTGTTGGCCTTTCTGGTATTGGTCTGCCCGAGGCAAAGCTTACCCAAGATGAGGCATGTGACCAGTTAAAGGGTCCTCGGTCAGCAGACCAACATCGACATGGTCCTTAAGCGACTCAGACGGAGACACTACACCGAGACTCTCTTCTCGTGCAAGTCACCCACCCAGTCTCATTTTTATCATTTACAATCCCAAAGTTTGGTACCTAGCAGAGGTACATCTTTCAAATGTTGAACCCATCATGGCCATGATGGATCCACCATCAAGTTTTATTTTTGAAAACATCCCATTCCATCTGAAGCATCATCTTTTGTTAAAACCAAAACATTTTTGTTTTCTAAAGCAAGATTAAGCATCAGAAAACTTTTTAACAAAATAGGTAATCAAGGAAGGGTAAACAGTTCCAAGGAAGGAAATGCAGCAATTGGTTTAGCACCCAACTCCTATCACCTAATGCATCATTCAAGTGATAAAGAGTTTAAAATCACAAGGAAAAGGTAAATGCACTAGGGCTTGCCTTGTGTTGTAGGGGAGTCGGGATCTGTTCCACAGATTTCAAAATAAAAACTATTCCCGGCATGTGGAGTCTCAGTTGTGGTGCAGTTTCTTCTTCTTTGACAATTACTTCTTCCTCGTTTTCTATGCATAACCATATACATACATGAATGCTCATGCGATGCTATGAATATGCAGTTATAATAGAGATACATCAAGTTGTATCTTGAATACAACTTTCCTTCATGGTACACTTGAGTCACTAGGGTTTCCTTGAGTTAGTACTCTATTAGGGTTAGGCAAATTTTACCTTAGAAAGCTAGGGTTTTGAGTTTGGGGATCAAACAATGTCAAAAACATGTCAAACTTCACCCAAGGACTCTAATTATCATATTAAGTTAACCCAAAACGTTTTATGATTTTTGGAGCAATCAAGTAATTTCTAAAATTCTAAAAGACTAGGTTTAGGCCTTCTTAAATGCTAAATAATTCATGGTTGGGACTAAAAATCTTGGAACTATTTTTATTAAATACTAGGGGATTTTAGGAGTCCAATAAAATTGGTCTAATGATTTTATTATTTTCTATAATTTCATATAAATTCGCTAAGCCTGGCAGAAAAAGAAAACAGAAAAATGATGAATAGTAATGGGCTGAAACTAGCTCGCGAACAGGGAAACGCGCCCGTGCGCGCGCCCGTGATGCTCACTTTGTACCGAGGACCCCGACTGTTCGAATATCTGATGAAGAGTCCCTAGTTACTATTCTCTATCTCACTGACAAGTGCACTGAGCCCCTTCTTTCTTATCTTTGCAAACTCAGGTCCCCGATGGTGATCGCCGGTGAGCACGCCTTCCGGTGATCCTGTACCGACCAAAACACTCAACGACCAGAGCCCTAGCTTGGCCAACACCTAATTCCACCCTCGGCGACACAAATCCCCCCATCAAGTGCACAAATCTGGCTCAGGTTTTGTCTGCTCACGACGGCGGTGAAAACCGGAGACAAACCAAGGTGTTCTAGGCGATTCAAGGCGGTCTAGTTCAATCAAACGGGTCTGTGAGCAACAGGAGACATGAGAGAGGCTAGAACATCACACAGAAGGGCATGAACTAACCCGTAGACGATTGGCCACGGCGAGATGTTGCACGGCGGCGTCCCGACCGATTTGGGGGAAATACGAAATTGGGAGGCTCTGGTGAACGATCAGAGGCGAGAGCTGGTGCTTTGGATGCATAATAACCTAGCGGAGCTCACTGGGGCATCAATTTATAGAGTCCATCAACGGTGGTGCCAAATTTTGAGAAGATGCGCTGGCGGCCTGAGAGAGGGGAAGTTCACTGACGCGAGTTACCGTGGCATTCATTGGCGCGTCGACTCAAAGGATAGGCAGGCTACCTATTGCGACCAACAATGACGTGGTAACAAGGCAGTAGCGTGGCAGGATCGGGTTAACGACGATCATCATCATGATGACCGCGCGGCCACATCACGGCGCAAGTGGATGAGGCGACAGAGCGGCCAAAGTGCTCTGACTTCATCCACGACGAGATCTTTTCACCAGGAATCGTTATCCGCGTGTTACTGGGAATGAATCACAACGCCGACGTGAATCCGAGCGCGAGGTCACCGGCGGCGAGATACACTGAACCTATGATCTTCTTCATGTTACTGTACAATGGGAAGTCCATTCAGTGCGCCTGACAGAGCAATTTGAAGCGCCTTATTCTCCAATTTCTGTGTGACAACATGATCATCTGCCTACAGAGAAATTGTTGTCCTACAATCCATCTTTGATTTTTTTATAGCACCCTCAATCAAACAGTCATAGGATCCTACTCAAAATCGATCTCCAAGTTCATCTGACTTCACTGTCAGTCAGAATTCAGTCCTAGGGCTGACTGACAGCCAGACTTCAAGTCCATTTATCTCCAAATTTTGTATGTCAACAATGCTTAATCACTTAAGCAAAGTTATACTCCTATCATAGCTCTACAAATTTGATGTGTTGACCTAGGGCAAAATCCTTGTAAATTTAGAGATATAGAGCTCCAAATTTGGCTTCAATACACTGAATTTCAGACTTAGCCATATAGTGTTCATGTGACCCTTTTGCAAATAAGTCCAAATTTCACCATTCAACTTGAAAAGTCTCCAATGTAAAAGTTACTTGGTTTGTGGTGTTCTATCACTTTGTTATTTGCACTTTGGTCCAAAAGTGCATAAAATTTGCATTTACTCCCCTAGGGTTCCAATTAGGGGTTTTAGGGTTTGTTTTTAGGGTTTTAGGCACATTAGGGCTTTTGTGCCACTCAAATCCATCACTCTTAATCTCTTTTGGGTGTTTCCAAAGACTTTTGAGATTTTAATCACATTGGCTTCATTTCCATCGATAGGTCCTAATTCCTGGATTAAGTACCCTACCCTAAAGTTAAGCACTCTTCAAGTCACATCATCACAACTTGTTTGAAAATTTTACCTAGTGAATGCATTCTAGGAGTAACAAACAATCATGAAATGTTAATGCACATGATGTTATGCTCAAGTTTTTGTGCCAGTAATACCAGGGGTGTTACATTGATGGTGTGACATCGGTCGTTTGGCGGGTGAGCGAGAGGTAGAAGATGATTGGCCGCCTAAGTATGCAGCCACCGATAACCCTCCGCGTCTGGGGTCCGTGGGAGGCTATCGGCTATCTGCGCCAGTACTCCAACTTCACTCGGCATGTTCAATGCTCGGGCGAAGTTAGGGTACAAGTTTTGGGTGAGAAGCGGATTCTCCTGTCGGAGTATAGCATCTTGTTTAGCTATTTCCCGCTCTCGTTCTTGAGCCTGACAGCGATCGTGGCGGCGGGAATTGCGCCTTTCTCGATGTGCTCTTTCATCAGAAGTTTCTCCCATTTCTGAGGCTTTGTCCCAAGAGACGAGTTGCGCTGTGTCCCGTTCTCTGGCTTCGTGATGTCGCCGCACGTTCCGGTGCCTGTTTCTCCGTCGCCCGAGCATGATGCTAGGGAGGTTCCTCCCCCTGCATGGTGGGTTCATCGTCGGAGATGGGTGATGACTCCAATCTCTCTTGAATGAAGAGGACATCGGGGTAGAAAGGAGCAGGAATGGCGGTGCGCCTCTTCTCATCCTCCTTTGAGGGTGGAGGTGTTTGGAGGATTGCTCGTTGTGTTTTCCTTCCCTGGTATGGGACATTCACTTCCATTCTCTGAGTGATCCGTGTCCACTCCTTAGTGGGCGAGGTGGACAACAGAGTTCTCCAGGCTGGAGAGGCCCCAGTCGACTGGCCTTCCATCCTCTGGGGGCTTTTGAGCTCTGAGTCACGCGGGGCCATGCCCTCTCGAGCTGTGAGCGGGGGCATGGATCGCGGTTTCACTCTAGCTTCTCGCGGAATTCCTGAGGAAGGTTTCTTCTTGGGTGGAGCTGCTATGCGGTGCAGAGTTCCTTCTATGTCTGCTATGCACGAGATGGTCCTGAAGCAGAAAATAGTTCCCGGGCTGAAGGTGATCTTGCTCTTGAAGATGATGGCCATGGAGTTAGCGTTGATCGATGACACACCCCCTACCTGGCGCGCTAGCTGTCGGTGTTTAGTGTCCGACCGCACACCCAGGGGTACCCTCGTGGTGCTTTTGGGTAGGACAATGTCATGGATTGTAACTCGATGGTTCATGCCAGGGGCACGAGAAAGAGATAGTCAAGCGAGTTTCAGCAGGTTCGGGCCGCTTAAGGAGCGTAATACCCTACTTCCTGGGGTGACTTTGTATGAGGGAGGAGTTTACAAGTGGTGTCTAACGAATGGTGAGGTGCTAATGAGATGAAAATGATGGGGATCCCCCTAGGCCTTATATATACAACCGCAGGGCGCTTCCCGCGTACACGCTGATTACACTCTTCCAGCTTATCTCCTAGCTAATAGCGAACAGACTTCGCTATCCCGAGGAAAACCTGGCGCCTCCACTCCAAGTTATCTCTGGCATTCGAGGATGTCGGGCGCGGGAAAAGCGAAACAGCTTCAACCGGATCACGCCCATGCCACAAGTAATTCGGGCGTGGGCCCATCGCCTTCCTGGGTCGGCCCATTTCCGCCGTTCTCTTTGCCCGGCCCACGACGTGACGTCCCTGCGGGGCGACTGGCATGTGACCCCAAACAGAGTTTTTGCCCCAGAGTGGACCAGAGGGATATCTGTCCCCTACACTACCTCACAGTCAGCTTCAAACATCGATTCACATATCATACATACAAAATAATAATACGCCAAATAAATAAACATACACCATTACATGGGTAACATTCACCATTACATAAACAATCACATATCAAACAACTATACTTATAAATAATGTCTAAATCATAACTATTTTGTTAATCCACTAATATTTACACTTTGAGTTATCATTAGTGAAAATTATATGGGCATGTGACTACCAAGCTATTTATCTAATATATCATAGATAAAATGGCTTAAAATTTTTTAGGGAAAATAATAATTTAATTAATTATTTTCTTGATGACTAATAATAGTCCTTTGGGGTTTATCCTTTCCTATCTAAATATAAATTATACGTATTGTTAAAATGTTTATTTATAAATCACATAACATTAATATTCTAATAATTAATGTAAATTACTAATTTCGGACATTAATAACACAATCATGGTTATTTCGACATGAATAGATATTTTATTAATTCTAAGTGATTAAGTGATATACATACGAATACTTATATCCTGATTATTAAAAATCTATATTTTAACCTGACCGACAGGAAGTGGCCTAGTACCTCTTTTATTTTCTTATATCAGTAAAATTATACTTAAACCTTTATTAACATGATATCGTTTTATGTGCTAACATGAGAAGTTAGTCGCAACGTTTCTAGTACTACATCACAAAATTAAAGAATCGTGACATAACCAATTTATTTTTCAGATTATAAAAATAATGTCCATATCCAAAATACTATTAATGGGGTTGATTCACAATTACACGTATACTTCGAGGAGTAGCACGTAAGTTTTTTGTACTTCTTTTAAATACATTTGTACTACAGAAAATAAAAGAATATTTTACAGTAAATTGGAGGGCCAAAATTCAAAATTGTTTTCTTCTACCTTGAGCTAGCTTGTGCGCACAGGGAGCTTGACAGGGGGTTCGACCTAGTAGGGAGCGGGAGAGGGGGATCTCGGCATCGGGCGGGGCTCCGACGTGGCGACAAGCTCCGGCGCGGTCCGAGCACGGCGAGCGCGAGCGGGGAAGAGAGGAAGAGTTGGGCGAGTTCGGATGAAGGGAGAGGAGGGCTCGACCAGTTCCATTTATAGGGAGAGGGGAGGAGAAGAAGAGCCCGGGAGGTGTGAGAGAACGGCGGTGGCTATTACCATGCCATTAATGGTGCGGCCTTAACCACGACCATTACCGGCTTGAAGGAGAGGGAAGTGGGGAGGAGAGGAAGAAGAGGAGCCGGCCGTTTCTGGCTCGGAGGGAGTTGAGCGGGCGCGGTCGGGTCGACGCGTCCGGGCGGGGTCGGGCGCACATCGGCGCGAGGCCGAGGGGCGAGGGTGTGCGCCTGGCATGGCAGCGGCGCGTCTAGGGGAGGAAGAAGTCGTGGGGCCGGGTGGGCCCACACGCAAGTGAGAGAGGGGATGGGGGGAAGTGGGCGCGGCAGCTGGGCCTCTGGTGGACCGAAAACGGCTAAGGTTTCGTCTGATTTGTTTTTTTCTTTTTTTATTTTTTATAAAAAATATAAATAAATATATTTTTAAATATCTCTAAAAATCATAATAATTATACCAAAATTATTTATAACTAAAATACTATTTTTTGACCAATGTTTTTATATTAATTAATTGGGCTTTCAATATAAAAGAAATTCTACGAAACAACCATAAATCAAATATGAGCAAACAAAAATTATTCTAAAGGCAAATAAAATCAAACACTTGAAGAAAAATTCTTTACTATTATTACTACTAATATTCTAAATGTATTATTTTTAGTTGATGGTTTTGAGGTGTCACAAATATTAAGATACATTTCATATATTAACAAACTGATACATAATGCATACTAGTCGGTTACCCGTGCGTTGCGACGACTCACAACAATACCCACATAAATTATCCATAAAAAAGATTTCAAGATTTTTATTGGTTGTCTCCACTCTTTGCATAATATTTTTTATGAATGCAAGAGTACCATAGACAGCAAATCAGAGACCCCATCCCTCGCCCCCCACTTCTAAGGTTTCTAGAGCAGGAGGGGAAGGGAAGAGGCGGGCATACCTGTTCGTTGACGGAGAAGGACACGACGAAGATCTGGGCATGTGGAGGCGACATAGGTAGTATACCGCTAGATATATAGGGAGAGATCATGCAAGCGGAGAAAGAAGCCCAGCCGGAGTAGCTCCAAACCAAGAGGCACCCATTACCCATACTAGGCGTTAGTCCGAGAAGGGCGACATAATGCGAGTGTCTTCCCAGCCTTGGACCCGCCGAAGCGACACAACAACACCACCACCACTCCGTAGCATATACCGACTGCTGCCACGCTACGGGCCTTAGTTGTCCAATATCTCAGACCTGGACTCTTAATTGCTAAGATAACCTAAGCGTGACAGGCGCCACCATGTCCTCCTCGATAGCATGCACGGAGAAAGGCTAGAAGCATGACCGACTCACCCCGTACCCACGTCGACGAGTGTCGATCGGCTCGCGGCTGCGACCGTGGGCGGGGGTAGCAGGTTGGGGAAGAAGAACAGGCGGAGGTGTAACACTATGAAAATCATTAAATAAAAATAATACATTTAGTTAATAATGATATTTATGCTAATTAATTTTCTCTTAAGTGTTCGTTATTTATTTGCCTTTGGAATGATTTTTGAATGCTCATGATTAATTTTGAATATTGAATATCATTTCTTCTTAAATGAAAATTAACATAAATAATATAATAAATATTAGTTCAACCTTCTGTCACACCCGTCTCCAAGGACAGAGCCGGGTGCATAGCATATGTGTGCCAGGATCTATTTCCACACATATGTTGACGTCACAAGTGTAATATATCAAAAGAACAATGCATAAAAGCGTAAATAACGATTATATTAACATATTACACTTCGAACAGACATAATGTCTTAACCTTTATTCATCAAAGTACAGTGAACATGGACATCCATCCACAGGAAGATGACCGGGGGTATCACTAGACTAGCATCCATGGAGCTCAGCATCATATCTTCATCTGCAACTTCTGATCAAAATTAAGCAAGGGTGAGCTCACTTATGGTCGGGGCTCAGCAAGTGGGGGAAAAACTAATGCAAGGTAACAAGGTGAGGCTAAGGTTGAGCAGTAAGCATTTTAGTTGGTCAACATTTTATTAACAACACTTGTCTTACTAATAAGTGTGAATCCCAAGTATTCCCATTAAACAAAGGTACAAGAGTATATCAAAAACACTTAAGTGAAACCACTTAAGCAAACAATTGACAGTTCATCGGATCTCGATTTATTTCCATCTTCAAGTTCAATTATCATGTGAGGAGTCCAGGCTGCTCATAACCGTGAGCACGGCTGATATATCAGTTTTACACTCTGGAGAGGTGGCGCATCTTTACCCATGAGTCGCGATTCCCTTCAAGCCCGGGTTAGCTAGACCCGTATTCACTTCCGAGGTGAATGGCCAGGGTCTCACTACGAGGCTTCTCCCTAGAGTCCTCATTACACAAATGCTGGAAATGGTCAACTGCATAAGGTACACCTACCGTAACCAACTTATAGCCCAGACTACATGGTAAAGCTTCGGGAACTATGCCCGTATCCAATCTGCCTGAGTCGGAACTATAAGCGCTTGCCAGATGCCCCCGTTCCGGTCGACCACGACCAGCACCCAACATAAGACTTCCCTAGTTATTTAGCCAAGACCAGAGCCATGATAGTTCTCATGGTAGCACTGTTTTCCCGGGTGGTCACTCCATGTTCCAATTAATATGCAATAATCTTGTTTAACCATCGGGTTAACAATAATAATGTAGACTTACCATTTTGGAACATTAATATCATAAGCGGGAGTGACTGCATAAAGTTAAGTTGTAGCAATAGCATAGCTACGAAGGTAAAGTATAATTCCCAGGTTTGATCAAGGAATAAGGTTGGAAAGGTTATCTAAATAGGTAACCCGTCAAATTATGCATATATATCCAAAAGAATAAATTTTATTAAATGTATTGTTTGGGATCAAACTGAGTATGCAGAGGGAGAAGTCCACTTGCATTGCTTATTGAAAACTTGAGGTTCTTCCACGGATAGGAATAGATCTTGATTCTTAACTACTAGATCAACCACTGAATATCACACAAACAAACAAGAAGAACAAACACCACTCAATAACATACCACATTCACCATACATAAAGCTAAAAGATAGCCTAACGAAAAGAGCGTTCGCTTTTTTTTAAAACATCGCACGTAATGGTTATAATAAAAAGGTATTCTCAAAAGTGTGTGATCTATACTTTATAAAACAAGACATGAGCTTAAAATATATTAATTAAAATATACAAATATTTGGTTTACCAAATTAATCTTTTATAAAGCGTCATACGTGATATGTCTAATATTAAGGGTTTATAAGATGATAAAACACGTTATAACAATATTAAACCTTTTTAACATTTTAGAAAAAAATATATGTTATATATCTAAGGTTAATGGGTGACTAATCACTTTATAAATTTTTAGAAGCATTATGGAACATATAATTCATTGTTAAACCTATCACTTATGATAAATTAAGATATAAGTCTAAATAGGTTTTATGTGAAAAGGTCATTATTATTATTAAACACCTATTTATGGAAAGCTATGGTATAAGCCTTAAATGAAATTTTATGTAAAAGACAATGAACAAACAACTATCTTTTAATTTCATTTTAAAACACATAGCCTATATTATTATATTCGAAATTAATATATAAAGTGACATTTTAGTTATTACTTTATTTTACCCTTTAGGAAAAACTAAATGATTTATATAACATGGACTAAATGTGATAAAATTAATCAAGCCCATATAACTAGTTATGAACAAGTTGACAATAGGTTTGACTAATAAATTATGATAAAGGATAATTAATATATTAATTATCTTTAATTCTATTGTAGGAACAAATGGTCCAGATAATTAAAATGAATACTATATTTATTAGTATATTATTAACTATCATTTTAGTTATAACAGTGTGAGCACTTATTTAAGTCATTATATTATTATTAGACATATTACTATTTAGTACGGCTACACTTAAACATCTATAACAAATCCTATTAAATCAAAATCATGATGTCTATTAAAAAGGTCATTTTATAGTTAGAAACAAATTCTCTAATTCTTTAGTAAGAAACCTATATTTACCAATATAACTATCAATATAACTATCAATTTCTTTAGTAGTAAAATTCTATTCTTTCGGTTTTCTCCTTACATAGAATTTATACGTATACTAAAAATTGTTTATTTTATTCCTTTAACATTTATATAATAGAATTAATTATACATTACTAAATGAGACTTTTAATAACATATTCATGGTTATTATGACATAAATAAGCCTTTTACTATTCTAAGTAATTAAGTGCTATACTTATGAATATATTTATTATGAATAGAAAAATCTATATTTTCATTTGACCGGAAATACGTGGCTTAATTCCTATTTCAATTTCTTATATCGCGTATATCAATGCTAACCGATTATCGCTCCATACACTAAAGCGAAATTAACTAAACATTTCTAGTATGAAAATCATCGGGGTAGTGACTAGTGACCGTGTTCATTTTTAGAACTATAAAATCATACACATATTTAAAATATTATCGCGGGGTTTAATTTTGGCTACACGTATACATCGAATCTCTAAGATCGTACACGAATCGCCAAATCGCATGATCATAATATTACACGATAAATCACAAGGTTCAAAACATAATTTAGAAAATAAATCAATGGGTTGTCTTCAACCTTGAGTGAACGGAGGGATTTTGTCGCGGTGAGACGAGGCACGACGTTGGGCGCGGATGGTCTAGCGACGAACGGACGGCGTAACTCCGATGGCGATGCGTTCAGACGGTAGGGTGCGGACTTCGGCGAGGCTCCACGGATGGCGAACGACACGCAAGCACTGGCTCGACAGCGGGTGCGCGTGAGCAGAGCGACGGCGTGGGCGTGGTCGACGGGGTGCTGCGCGGGCGAACACCGGCGCAGACGGCGGCTCGGCGAGGGAGAG
Source organism: Zea luxurians (assembly GCA_029449295.1). Lineage (NCBI taxonomy): Eukaryota > Viridiplantae > Streptophyta > Magnoliopsida > Poales > Poaceae > Zea > Zea luxurians. The sequence continues at coordinate 16,151,399 of JAOPSE010000063.1, forward strand.
AGAGAGCACGAGGAGTGAGGGAGAGGGCTCGGGTAGGAAGAGAGGAGGGGAAATCTCGGCCTTTTATAGAGCGAGAGAGGGAGAGGAGAGGACACCGGGGAAGAGAAAATGGTGGCCGGCTATGGCTTCAAGGCCATTGATGAGAGGGAGTAACGGAGAAGGAAGAAACGACTGTGTTAAAGCTCCATGAAGACAAACGGTCGCGACGGTTTCTAGCTGTTGGCGCGGTCGTCGGTTTGCGGCTCGGCAGCGGGGCTGGGTCGCGCGCTGGGCGCGGGCGGCTGCGCGGCTTCTGGCAGCCTGCTCGGTCGGGCGTCGGGTCGGCATCCTCCATGGTGCGGGGTGCGAGGCACAGGGGTGCGCGGCACGAGGCTAGGCGCGCGGCGGCCAAGCACGGCTGGAGCGGGCGGGTCGCGCCCTGGCGCGTGGCATTGTCGTGGGGTCGGGCTCCGGGAGAGAGAGCAGGGAAGAAGAGAGAGAGCCGAGTGGGAGAGAGGAGAGAGGAAGGGAGAGGAACAGGGGAAAGGAGAGCCGGGTGGGGCGTCGCGCGAAGGAGGAGGAAGGGGGATTTTCCCCCCTGGCGGCGGCTAGGGGAGGACCCAGGGGGCGCGGCTTAGGGTTAGGGGCGCGCTAATGGGCCCTAGTGGGCCAAAAGGCTGCTAGGTTTAGTTTAGGTTTTTTTTCTTTTTTTTCTTTTCTAATTTCAAAATACCTATTCAAATAATCAAACCAAAATTATTTATAAATAAAATATTGATTCTTGAACTAATATTTATTATATTATTTATGTTAATTTTCATTTAAGAAGAAATGATATTCAATATTCAAAATTAATCATGAGCATTCAAAAATCATTCCAAAGGCAAATAAATAACGAACACTTAAGAGAAAATTAATTACCATAAATATCATTATTAACTAAATGTATTATTTTTATTTAATGATTTTATAGTGTTACAAATCTACCCCTCTTAAAAAGAATCTCGTCCTCGAGATTAAGAAAGGCTAGCAGGAAAGCAAAGGAGATACAAGGTTTTTTGTAGGTTCTTAGTTCACCTTGAACTCTTCTAAATTTAGGGAACTTCCTTACTTCTTTGCTCCGTAATGAATACTAATCAAACGACCTTCATCATCGTACTTATAAAATGGTGGGCCTTCTGAATTATTGCTTAGGTCATGCTTGGCAGCTTTCTTCTCTAGTCGGTCTAGACGCTTCTTGGGGCGTTCACGAATAATATGTCCTTCATTTTTGCAGTAGTAGCAAGCACCTCTTGCTTTGAGTTCTTTGCGAGTCAACTTTGCTTGACCAACAGGGGGTGAGGGTTGATTGGGTGTCTGTATCTCATATAGCTGAGACTGACTTGACTCTTCTGTTCGGGTATCCATGTGTTTCGTGGCTTTTGCTTGTGGTGGACTAATCATGTATCCAAACATTTTTCTATTTCTTTTGTTGTTCTTCATTCCATTCATCAAATATCTCTGTGACTCATTTTTCTCGTTCATAGTTGTTAAGGTAGGAATATTGTCGTTGGCACCATTTACTTCATTTTCATTAGGGTTCGTCATCTAGTCAGAGGGTAAAAGAGTTAGTGGGACAGACTGCATAAGAGGCTTGTATGACATTAAGATAAAAATCTAACACAATTTTTTTTTGATTTCCAATATAAGATTAGTTAAGGAACAAGGATGGTTTCAGATTTCCACCTAGCTTCATCATACTACAAGAGTTTACAGGTGTTATATTCCTTAACAAAGATCTTTTGAACTTTATAGATTTCAGAGCATGATATCCAAATCATCTTTCTGATCCAAGAGTATTTCTTTGAGAAAGACTTGAGCGGGACTTTTAGGGCAACTAGAATAGAGCATCACATTGTTTGCATATAGCAGATGACACCATACTTTATTCTCTTTATAAAGAGGCAAAACATAATAGGTGAGAGAGATTCTCCAAATTTATTCATATATCACTTAGCACAATTACAAATCTTGAAAAGGGCAACACTTTGACGTTTTTTTTCTTCGTGAGACATACTACTTCTTCTAGCTAAACGATATATTATTCTTCCTTGATAGATGTACCAATCTGAGCTAGAGGTCGATTGTCTTCAACTACTATTCTTTCTCCAGATGGGGTTTCCAAACATATGGTTCTAAGTATGTTGGATTACTGCCTTAGTTCTTCGTAACCAATTCTTTCCAAGAATCACATCCTTTCCCATTGATTCTATTACTAGAAGATCAACTAGAAAATCTATCCCATTGATTTTAACACTTACATTTGGACATATGTAATTTACTGACATTTTTCTTTCGGGTGCACTGATGGTCATTCTTGATCTCAAGGGACACTTAAAGATGCCATACTTTGTTGCAAACTGGGCACTGATAAAGGAATGTGTTGTACGAGGATCATACAACACGGTGGCGATGGTTGTGTGAATGACTATTGTTCCAAAAATTACTGCATTATCATAAGGAATGGTTCCTGTCACTGCATAACTTATCCTTCCTATGGACTTTTTCCGTTGTTTATTCTTTGTTGATGCATGAGTTTGAGGATGTTGTCTTTTCTTTTGGACCTTATTGATCTCCACATCTTTCTTAGGACAACTTTCAACAAGATGGCCGGTATCACCATAGCCAAAGCAAGCACGACTTGATAAGTTACATGGTGGAGTTGTCTTTACGGTGTTGGTAGAAGTTTCTGTGCATTTTTGTTCATATTCCATGTATGAAGACTGAGATAGCTTCATCTCGGAGGTGATCTGTAGTGAACTCTTCTTAGGACAGTTACGGAAGTAATGACCTTAATGTCCACATTGATAGCAAGCTTTTCTTGAAGTTATTTCTTGACTTTTTCCATGTTTTCCTTTTTGTTTCTTGAACCTGATGCGACGACGAGGCTGAAACTGTGTGCAAGTAATAGTCCATCCATCAATGTAACACTCCTGTGTTTCTTCTTGAGGCTGGGCATCCTTGTGATGTTTCCTTTTTGGAATACTTTGCAATTCATCAACTGACAGTGCATTAGGTATGAGAGAATCTGTTATTAGTTGTTCAGGGGGAGACATCTATCTTTTTATGCTAGAAAATAAAATCTGGTTCTTCTGTTTTGCAGTTTCACTTTCATTTGCATTGATTTGGCGATAAGGAATTCCATAGTACTCACAACAACAACCTGTTCCAAGGTCACTTGTCTGTTGGTTTGGTTGTGCATCCTTTTGTGTTTTGAATGTCTGTTCATCAGCTGTTTTATTAGTGTTGTTTTGACTTGTCAACACACCACATTCTTTGCATTTAGTGACATCACTTGTAGTTGACATTCCAAGGTCTGACATCTGAATGGGTATGGAAGAATGGAAGGGACGAAAGGGTTGAGTAAAGACAGATTATAGAGAGCAGAGAAAACCCATCAATTTAAGGTTTTTCCTAGCTAATTGATGCTATTGTGGACAAAAATCACACAATACACCAACAATCATTTCAAAGAAGCAAATCAAACATGAACACAAAGGACAATGAACTCAAGCATACCAGCACAACACAATCCAATTCTACTCATTCAACCAAAACAAAAGGTGAGACAAGGGTTTGGAATAAGAAAGATATTATAAAGTCAAGGAGTTGGGTAAGAATTATCAAGGAGTTAGACAAGACATATTTGTTGGTGGCCAATAGTGAAATAAGATAACCATGAACTATTAAAGTGAGGATAAATGATACAACCAAGGTTATAAAGTGAGTTAGAGAGAAAGCATTATCAAGGAGAAAAGTAGAGAGGCAAAGGTTTAATATATCAAGGTAGATATTGCGCATGGGTGGCAATACAATGGCACGAAAGCAAAACTATAAGAATTCAATAGGGAGAAAGCATTATCAAGGAGAAAAGTAGAGAGACAAAGGGTTCAATATATTGAGGTAGATATTGTCCAAGGATGACAATACAATGGCAAGAAAACAAAAGTATCAGAAGTCAAGGGTTAAATAGCAATATTAGGGATTAGAAAACCACTTATAATATAAATATCGCCATTACCGATCTAGTCGAAAATCTTAATACTAAAGAACAATCCTATCACCTTAGCCAAGAAGTCAAATAATAGATCCAGGGGATCCATAACAAAACTTCTTGCGGAGTGGGGATAAGACAGAGAATAGGGCATCGTTGATAGCTTTGAAAAGGTTTCTTCTGGCAAACTTCGCTTCAAGTTCCGCAATCCTCGCTTGATCATCTTGCAATGCTTCTCATTAGAACCTTCTGATAGATGAAGAATCAGACAAGAAGGGTTGAAGATAAAAGAGACGAGTTTTGATATAAAGTAAGTTTTTATGAAGACAATTAAGTCAAATTTTGAACGACTGACTAGGCTTTCCATTTCTAACTAATCTAGCGACCTACGGTCACATTGCTTTGATACCACTTCTGTCACACCCGTCTCCAAGGACAGAGCCGGGTGCATAGCATATGTGTGCCAGGATCTATTTCCACACATATGTTGACGTCACAAGTGTAATATATCAAAATAACAATGCATAAAAGCGTAAATAACGATTATATTAACATATTACACTTCGAACAGACATAATGTCTTAACCTTTATTCATCAAAGTACAGCGAACATGGACATCCATCCACAGGAAAATGACCGGGGGTATCACTAGACTAGCATCCATGGAGCTCAGCATCATATCTTCATCTGCAACTTCTGATCAAAATTAAGCAAGGGTGAGCTCACTTATGGTCGAGGCTTAGCAAGTGGGGGAAAAACTAATGCAAGGTAACAAGGTGAGGCTAAGGTTGAGCAGTAAGCATTTTAGTTGGTCAACATTTTATTAACAACACCTGTCTTACTAATAAGTGTGAATCCCAAGTATTCCCATTAAACAAAGGTACAGGAGTATATCAAAAACACTTAAGTGAAACCACTTAAGCAAACCATTGGCAGTTCATCGGATCTCGATTTATTTCCATCTTCAAGTTCAATTATCATGTGAGGAGTCCAGGCTGCTCATAACCGTGAGCACGACTGATATATCAGTTTTACACTCTACAGAGGTGGCACATCTTTACCCATGAGTCGCGATTCCCTTCAAGCCCGGGTTAACTAGACCCGTATTCACTTCCGAGGTGAATGGACAGGGTCTCACTACGAGGCTTCTCCCTAAAGTCCTCATTACGCAAATGCTGGAAATGGTCAACTGCATAAGGTACACCTACCGTAACCAACTTATAGCCCAGACTACAGGGTCAAGCTTTGGGAACTATGCCCGTATCCAATCTGCCTGAGTCAGAACTATAAGCGCTTGCCAGATGCCCCCGTTCCGGTCGACCACGACCAGCACCCAACATAAGACCTCCCTAGTTATTTAGCCAAGACCAGAGCCATGATAGTTCTCATGGTAGCACTGTTTTCCTGGGTGGTCACTCCATGTTCCAATTAATATGCAATAATCTTGTTTAACCATCGGGTTAACAACAATAATGTAGACTTACCATTTTGGAACATTAATATCATAAGCGGGAGTGACTGCATAAAGTTAAGTTGTAGCAATAGCATAGCTACGAAGGTAAAGCATAATTCTCAGGTTTGATCAAGGAATAAGGTTGGAAAGGTTATCTAATTAGGTAACCCATCAAATTATGCATATATATCCAAAAGAATAAATTTTATTAAATGTATTGTTTGGGATCAAACTGAGTATGCAGAGGGAGAAGTCCACTTGCATTGCTTATTGAAAACTTGAGGTTCTTCCACGGATAGGAATAGATCTTGATTCTTAACTACTAGATCAACCACTGAATATCACACAAACAAACAAGAAGAACAAACACCACTCAATAACATACCACATTCACCATACATAAAGCTAAAAGAAAGCCTAACGAAAAGAGCGTTTGCTTTTTTTAAAACATCGCACGTAATGGTTATAATAAAAAGGTATTCTCAAAAGTGTGTGATCTATACTTTATAAAACAAGACATGAGCTTAAAATATATTAATTAAAATATACAAATATTTGGTTTACCAAATTAATCTTTTATAAAGCGTCATACGTGATATGTCTAATATTAAGCGTCATACATGATAAAACACGTTATAACAATATTAAACCTTTTTAACATTTTAGAAAAAATATATGTTATATATCTAAGGTTAATGGGTGACTAATCACTTTATAAATTTTTAGAAGCATTATGGAACATATAATTCATTGTTAAACCTATCACTTATGATAAATTAAGATATAAGTCTAAATAGGTTTTATGTGAAAAGGTCATTATTATTATTAAACACATATTTATGGAAAGTTATGGTATAAGCCTTAAATGAACTTTTATGTAAAAGACAATGAACAAACAACTATCTTTTAATTTCATTTAAAAACACATAACCTATATTATTACATTCGAAGTTAATATATAAAGTGACATTTTAGTTATTACTTTATTTTACCCTTTAGAAAAAACTAAATGATTTATATAACATGGACTAAATGTGATAAAATTAATCAAGCCCATATAACTAGTTATGAACAAGTTGACAATAGGTTTGACTAATAAATTATGATAAAGGATAATTAATATATTAATTATCTTTAATTCTATTGTAGGAACAAATGGTCTAGATAATTAAAATGAATACTATATTTATTAGTATATTATTAACTATCATTTTAGTTATAACAGTGTGAGCACTTATTTAAGTCATTATATTATTATTAGACATATTACTATTTAGTACGGCTACACTTAAACATCTATAACAAATCCTATTAAATCAAAATCATGATGTCTATTAAAAAGGTCATTTTATAGTTAGAAACAAATTCTCTAATTCTTTAGTAAGAAACCTATATTTACCAATATAACTATCAATATAACTATCAATTTCTTTAGTAATAAAATTCTATTCTTTCGATTTTCTCCTTACATAGAATTTATACGTATACTAAAAATTGTTTATTTTATTCCTTTAACATTTATATAATAGAATTAATTATACATTACTAAATGAGACTTTTAATAACATATTCATGGTTATTATGACATAAATAAGCCTTTTACTATTCTAAGTAATTAAGTGCTATACTTATGAATATATTTATTATGAATAGAAAAATCTATATTTTCATTCGACCGGAAATATGTGGCTTAATTTCTATTTCAATTTCTTATATCGCGTATATCAATACTAACCGATTATCGCTCCATACACTAAAGCGAAATTAACTAAACATTTCTAGTATGAAAATCATCGGGGTAGTGACTAGTGACCGTGTTCATTTTTAGAACTATAAAATCATACGCATATTTAAAATATTATCGTGGGGTTTAATTTTGGCTACACGTATACATCGAATCTCTAAGATCGTACACGAATCGCCAAATCGCATCATCATAATATTACACGATAAATCACAAGATTCAAAACATAATTTAGAAAATAAATCAATGGGTTGTCTTCAACCTTGAGTGAACAGAGGGATTTTGTCATGGTGAGACGAGGCACGACGTTGGGCGCGGATGGTCCAGCGACAAACGGACGGCGTAACTCCAACGGCGATGCGTTCAAACGGTAGGGTGCAGACTCCGGCGAGGCTCCACGGATGACGAACGACACACAAGCACTGGCTCGACAGCGGGTGCACGTGAGTAGAGCGGCGGCGTGGGCGTGGTCGACGGGGTGCTGCGCGGGCGAACACCGGCGCGGACGGCGGCTCGGCGAGGGAGAGAGAGAGCACGAGGAGTGAGGGAGAGGGCTCTGGTAGGAAGATAGGAGGGGAAATCTCGGCCTTTTATAGAGCGAGAGAGGGAGAGGAGAGGACACCGGGGAAGAGAAAACGGTGGCCGGCTATGGCTTCAAGGCCATTGATGAGAGGGAGTAACGGAGAAGGAAGAAACGACTGTGTTAAAGCTCCACGAAGAAAAATGGTCGCGATGGTTTCTAGCTGTTGGCGCGGTCGTCGGTTTGCGGCTCGGCAGCGGGGCTGGGTCGCGCGCTGGGCGCGGGCGGCTGCGCGGCTTCTGGCGGACTGCTCGGTTGGGCGTCGGGTCGGCATCCTCCATGGTGTGGGGTGCGAGGCGCAGGGGTGCGCGGCACGAGGCTAGGCGCGCGGCGGCCAAGCACGGCTGGAGCGGGCGGGTCGCGCCCTGGCGCGCGACATTGTCGTGGGGTCGGGCTCCGGGAGAGAGAGCAGGGAAGAAGAGAGAGAGCCGTGTGGGAGAGAGGAGAGAGGAAGGGAGAGGAACAGGGGAAAGGAGAGCCGGGTGGGGCGTCGCGCGCGAAGGAGGAGGAAGGGGGATTTTCCCCCCTGGCGGTGGCTAGGGGAGGACCCAGGGGGGCGCGACTTAGGGTTAGGGGCGCGCTAATGGGCCCTAGTGGGCCAAAAGGCTGCTAGGTTTAGTTTAGGTTTTTTTTTCTTTTTTTCTTTTCTAATTTCGAAATACCTATTCAAATAATCATTAAATTCATAATAATCAAACCAAAATTATTTATAAATAAAATATTAATTCTTGAACTAATATTTATTATATTATTTATGTTAATTTTCATTTAAGAAGAAATGATATTCAATATTCAAAATTAATCATGAGCATTCAAAAATCATTCCAAAGGCAAATAAATAACGAACACTTTAGAGAAAATTAATTACCATAAATATCATTATTAACTAAATGTATTATTTTTATTTAATGATTTTCATAGTGTTACAGAAGGCCGGGAAGATGAACGGGACATCCGACGACGGCGAAAACAATGGTGCGCGCATGATGTGAAATGTCCTCGTAGACGTGCAATAGCCACTGCGCGAGTCAGTGTCGAGGCTGGTGTCGGACGAATACGGGGAGGATGCACCTGCTCCTATGCCCTCTGCCGAGAATGGGGTGGCGCAGAGGTGCAGGCATAAGGGGAGAGAGAAAAGAAGTAGAATGGCGAACGAGGTGGTGGCAATTAAGGCGAGGACCATCATTATCGTGTGGAGGTATAGATGGCCAAATGGGTCGTGTCTAGCGAGTCGGCTCGAGGCACGCCCCATTTAATAGTGCCTGGGCCTACCCGGCATGAGCGCCGTGCGGAGCTTGGGCCGTAGCCTCGGCCCGTAGTGCTGGCCCGGCCCAACACGATTATTTTTTTATTTTACAAAAAATCATATATACATATGTACAATTTATATTCAATATTATAAACACCTGAGCATGATGTTCTACTGGTTAGATAGCTGCGCCCAGTGTTTTCTACCCTTCTTCCATCAGGGTGTGGGTTCAAACCCCACCTCTTGCACCGCTTTTTAACATACCCCACCTGTGCACTACTTTTTAATGTTTTACGCTGAGTTGATTTGGAAGAAATGTTGGAACTTTTTTTGTAAAAAGGTGACGCACCATTGAAACTGGTGCTTTTAAGTATAGTATATATTCAATATTATAAACACCTGAGTATGATGTTCTACTGGTTAGACAGCTTCGCCCAGTGTCTTCCACCCTTCTTCCATCAAGGTGTGGGTTCAAACCCCACCTCCTGCATCGCTTTTTAACATACCCCACCTGCTGCACTGTTTTTTAATATTTTACGCTGTGTTGATTTGGAAGAAATGTAGGGACTTTTTTGTAAAAAGATGACATAAGACGATCGTTGAAACTGATGCTTTAAGTATAGTAGAGATTACATTGATACCATCGGCTTGCTCGAAGTTAAATGCGTGAATGCAATTCCAATCTAATGTGAACAGTACAGGGGTACTGTTCATCTATTTATAGGTAATCGTACAACTTCATACAATATTACATTCATACCCTCAAAGATTACACACAAGATTTACAAATGTCATAAGGATAACATTGTCATTTGCTCCTAGCAACTCGATTACCACCTTCTCCTTATGCCATCTTCCAGCGTCGTTGTGACAAAGCTTACTTCGTTATGCTTCCACCATTGTGCACCAAAGCTATTCTCATTACGAAGCTCCTGTAACACTTACTAATATGCTGATAACAAATGGTTAGTCATGTTTTTGAGGACCTTCGGAAGATGAAGACAAGAACAAGGTTGTATAAGATGATGGAAGGGAATTATACAAGGAAGGTGTTTTCTCACCCTTGCTAAAATGTATTTCTAGAGACGAAGGTCAAGAGCTGATAAAGAAAATTGTTCTGGCCTATGTGGATCACATGTTGGCCCGAGAGCTTTAGTGGGAAAAATCTTTCGTTAAGGTTTCTATTGGCCAAAGGCGGCTTCAGATATAGCAGAATCTTTGCAGAAATGTGACAATTTCCAGAGGTGTGCAAGAGATCAAAAACAACCTTCATCCTTGACCCAATTGTTAAAACCAACTTAGCTTCTACAGAGACGGGGAATGGATATAATTGGCCCAATGTCAGTAGTCCAAGGAAATCTGAAATATGTTGTGGTAGCAGTTGAGTACTCTAAATGGATAGAAACGAAAGCTTTAGCAACAATAACTTCGGTAACAATCCAAAAGTTCTTCTAGCAAAACATTATGTGCCGCTCCGGAGATCCTAAGTCCCTCACTATTGATAATGACACCTAGTTTGACTCCAAAGCATTCAGAGCATGCTACAGTCAAGTGGGAACTAACATACATTTTGCTTCGGTTAGGCATCTAGAGTCCAATGGACTGGGCGAAAGAGCGAACAGAATAATTCTCTTGGGAATTACAAAGTCCTTTGATGGATTTGTAGAAAATGGTGATGCCTAAGAGGGGGTGAATTAGGACTTCTAAAACTTCTTTCGAAACTAGGCCACAAATAAAATCCCTAAACCAAAACCTATGCAAATAAGTAATCTAGAATGTGCAAGCTAGGTTATGTCTAAGTGTTGTTATCTCTACCGCAAAAGCCTATGTTTCAATCCGAAATAATCTAACTAGAAAGGAGAGATTGAAACTTAAGTACTTAATGTAAATGTGAAAGGTAAAGAACAAGGGTAGAGATGCAAACTCTCGTGGATGACATCGGTATTTTTACCGAGGTATCCCGAACCATGCAAGGTCCTGACTAATCCTCATTGGTGCCCCTACGCAAAGGGTGGCCCACGCGAGGGCCAAGCACCACGGTCGAGTAACTCCATAGAGAGTCGTGGGCCTTCTCGACGCACAAGTGGTGCTCCGCTTCTGGCTCCTCTCGAACGCTCCCTGCCATCTCCACTATCGAGCTTCTGGCCGAAATGTCATGGGCCTCGTTCCCTCCGGTACACGGTGGCGACCATGACACAAACTCGGTTATCACGGTCTTGCAAGACTCTCGCCCCACTCGGTACAATTTCAATGGCTCACTCGTGAGCCAAGGGGTTTTGTGGGTCTTTCTAAACTCACTCAACTAACTAGGGTTCACCTAGAGCAAGAGCATAAGCGGTCTAACTAACCTAAGCACTTCGCAAAGCACTTACGCTAATCACTAAGTGATTCTATTAAGAACTTGGGTGTTTTAGCACTTGAAAATGTCTACAACATATATTTGTATGTTGCTTGGGCTCCCACACCTTCAAATGTCGGTTGGGTGAAGTATATATAGGCCCCAACTCAAAACTTGCCGTTGGAGGAAAGCTACTACTCTCTGCGGCACACCGGACAGTCCAGTGCCCTGTCCGGTGCGCCATTAGTCATTGGATCTGGTAGGTGACTGTTGGCGCTGTCTGCCTTGCACCGGACAGTCCGGTATCACATCGAACAGTCTGGTGGCTCTCCTCCATGGTTCCACCAGGAACTAGACGTTGGGCTACTGTTCCCTGGTGCACCAGACAGTTCTATGCTCTCAACCGAATGGTCCACCAGTGGCAACACTTTCTTCATATCTTGGACTTTGCTTGATACTTGTTAATCTTCACTTATGGTCTTCTTAATGTCTTCTTTTGAGGTGTTGCTTCCTCGATGCCTTAGTCCAAGTCACTACAGCATCCTATGAACTACAAATACAAACACTAGCAACCACATTAGTTCACATGCTATGTTGATCATCAAACACCAAAATCAATTAGTCAAATGGGCCGAGGTCCATTTTCCTTACAGGATTGCCGAAGGGAAAGTGGACAGAAGAGCTTATTAAAATCATATGGAATCACAACACTTCGGTGTCAATGCCCATAGGATTTACACCATTCAAACTTCTCTTCGGGGACGAAGCAATCACCCCCTAAGAAATTAAACTAGGCTCAGCAAGGGTTGTAGCTTCAACTCAGGATGATGGCAATGAAAAATTTCAAAGGATACAATAGAAGAATCAAGGCTCGAAGCAATTGAGCATATAAGAAAGTATCAAGCAAAGACAATAAGATGTCGGCACATGAAGGTAAAACTTAAGAATATAGTGTAAGGTCATCTGGTGCTCTGAAGGATGGCTAGAGAAATGGGAAGGCCCTTTTCTGGTATCAGATTCAAATAGACCAGGCTCATACAGACCGAGAGACATGGAAGGAAACAATATTCCAAGGTCATGGAATGCTAATGAGCTCTGAAGATATTACATTTAGCTACATCTCTCTAAACTTCGACACCCTTTTTACTTATAAAGGGGGTAAGGTTTTTCAATGGGACCGAGGATGTAATACCTCACAAGAGTGCCTAAAGTCAATAAAGGAACATTCCCCCAAGTACTACTACACCAAAGTAGCACCTTCGGGTGCAAAAGATCAAAAGCAGCGAAGGATTCATCTCCCAAGTTTTCAGCGCAAAGGTAAGCGTGAAGTCATCTAGTAAAGGTGAAAAAGCTCCTAAGTCGTTCGTAAGGGAATGCAGAGCTCATATTTAGTCAACTAGTAAAGGTGAAAAAGCTCCATAGTCATTCTTAAGGGAATGCACAACTCATATTTAATCACCTTGTAAAGGTGGAAATACTCTGAAATCGTTCCTAAGGGAATATAGAGCTTAACATTAACAGCCCAACATTCGTAAGGTCAAAGGTAGCTACTTGTGACACCCCAAGTATTTATTTCGTGTGAATCTGTGATATTGGTCCAAAGCTCAGATCATCAGTGAAGGAAATGAATTCTTGATCGCATCTATCTCTATTTATCAAGATTTTTCATGAAAGTTTCACTGAATTAGGAGTTATTTGATGTAACACCCCGTCCAATCCCTGGACTGGTAGTACTTACTCCTGGTAGCTCGCTAGGATCATATATTGTCCCCGCAGACCAACACGAGTCCCCTGGTGTTACAAGAACTAAAACTTTGGCATGACATCATATGCATTGGCATTACATTATGTATGATACACCTAGTATGCATCCACTAGGCTAAAATTTCAAAGCAAACATGTGTGATGCTCTGACTTGGTAAAAGGAGTTCTTGACCCTAGGTTAGAGTATCTCCCCAAGGCTTAGAAGCATGTGGACTTGTGAGATGAGCACTAAAGGATGATCTCAAAAAGTTAGTAGAAATGTTCAAGAAACGATAAATTTAGAGAGCTTAAGTGCCACATGTACCCTAGAACCCTCTAAACCCTAATTTGGAACCCTAAAACCCTAATTAGTGCTCTATTGGGTGATTTTGAGTTCTATACACTTTTAGCCAGAAGTGTATACATCAAGATGGTAGAGTAACAAAAGTTAAGCAACTTTCATGTTTGGAGATTTCCATGCTTTGTGGTGTAAATTGGGGTAAATTGCAAAAGATCAAGAACACCCAAATACTTAACTCTAAAAACAGTGTCGACAGGCTAACTTTGAACCTCTATATCTCTTGATCTATGAGGAGTTTGTTATGAGTCATCATAGCAAAGTTGTATAGATGCCATGTAGTACAAGTTTGATTAAGAGATCTAGCCCCAAAACCATATGGAAATTAGTGTAAGATGTCCCCAAAGTGTGGCTGTCAGACTAGGGTAACCCTAAAACAGAGAAACCAGTGACATTTCTCCAAGTTGACAGTTAATTCGTGTCTAATCCATGAGGTTAAGGGCTATGATCATTATAGCAAAGTCGTAGCCCTTACATTGGGGAACAAATCCTCTATACAAAGTTGGACCTACTGTTGTTCAAAAACTGGAGTAAAATGCCCCTAAAATTGGGCTGTCAGGCAGATGGGCGAAGCAATTCAGTGGTGAACAGTGGACTGAAGAAGATCTCAGGTTCTCTAAACCTTGTCGCTGGTGATCTCCATGCCACGGTTTGGGCTTGCCTGTGAGATTCACGTTGCGATAGCACGGACAACGCAGGAGGTAAAAGATCTCGACGCAGAGGGGAGCTCGAGCCTTATCATCGGACTATTCAGCGCGCCACTTGCTGCGCCATCGGCCAAGATGCAATCATCGGAGTCCACCGTTCCTCGCAGTCATGCCACGTACTAGAGTGTGCTACCACGTCGCGATAGGTCATGGAGGGTAGCTAGTTACTGCCCTAGGCCATGGCTTAATCGTGCTCCACGGTGAATGAGCTCTGGTGACTCATCCACTCACCGTCGTGAGCTCATCCTCGCCCAAATTCGTGGCACCAGTGGTCGCTCCTTATAAATTGACGACACTCTCTGCTTCGCCTTCTTGTTACACACCCAGAGCACCACTCCTCGCCTCAAATCATCCACCGTAGCTCGTGAATTCTGGATTTCCCCCAAATCGGTCGGAACGCCGCCGTGAGATAGCTCGCTGCGGCTAGAGAATTCCAGGTTGGTTCATGCTTCTCTAGTGTGTGTTCTAGTATCCTTAGGGTTTCCTATTACTTGTAAACCCGACCGATTGAGAGATACCGTAGTATAATGCTGAGAACATAGCCTCGCCGTCTTTGTGCGTCGCCGTGGGCTTCTTTAGAGTGGTCGACCAATTCTGTCTTAGTTTTGGTCCTTCCGGCCGTTGTTACAGTAATCTAATGAGCCACTGAGACTTGCCAAGTTCGGTAATGGAATGCTACTTCGCTAGGTCGGCGGGAACGGCTTCGTCGTTCCTTGGTGTCCGCCGTAGTCGTGGATAGGGGGTATCCCAAGCCCGCTTAGTTCAATTGATACATGGAATAGGGTCGCCTTGGCTCGAGGATGGTGAGCAGGTGCTCCACTTCGTCGGTCGTTGCCATTAGAAGCAAGATTCGACGGGGTCTGGTCGGCGGGTGAGTGCGCCGTCGTTAGGGACGTTGAGCGGTGAAGGGATAGAAAAGGAAGGGCTTATGTGAAACTGTCAGCGTGACATGTGAATAGTGCCACAGACTCTTTACTGGTTATTCAAATGGTTAGGGACCTTTGCGCAAAACCAAACGCGAGGGTGCGGAGGCGGGCGCGCTCCGCCTGTCCGTGGGCCGGTCGGTTTGAATTGAGCCCGTTACTATTCATGTTTTCTTCTTTTCTTTTTACAGTCAGCTTGGGAAATCTGTAGAAATTAGTAAAAAATGGTAAATTATGAGACCAATTTTACTAGACTTATAAAATCAAGTAGTATTTAATAGAAATCATCCCAAGATTTTTAGTTCAAACCTGGAATTATGTAGCATTTAAAGGTGCTTAAATAAAGACCTTTAGAATTTTAAAAATAATTCAGAAATTCCAAAAATCATAAAACTTTTTGTGTAGACTTAATATGATAGTCAGAAACCCTGAGTGAAGTTTGAAATGATCTGGACATTGGTGGACTAGAAAACCCAATAACTAACTTCATAAGATTAATCCTTTACCACTAATCCTAAAGGAATACCTAACTAGGAAATCTTAGTGATTGGCTAGTACCGTGAAGGAAAGTTGTATTCAAGACGCGACTTACTATATTTCTATTGTGTAACTGCATATTCATGACATAGCATAAACATTCATGTACATGTATTATCATGTATAGAACACGAGGAAGAAACCGTAGAAGAGGAAGAAGTTGTCTCCTAGACCGAGAATCCTCCAGTGGAGAACAACTTTTACTTCGACATCTGTGGTGTGGAAACAGAACCTCCTGCAACACAAGGCAAGCCCTGGTGCATTATCCCTTTTCCTTGTTGTTTTAAAATCTTTATCACCTTGTATGATGCATTAGGCGATAGGAATTGTGTGTTAAACAGTTGATGCGTTTCCTTCCTTGGAAAATTGGTTACCATTCCTTGTTTACCTATTTTATTAAATAAGTTTTCTAATGCTTAGCCTTGCTTTAGAAAACAAAATATTTTGTTTTAAAACAAAAGGGTGATGCTTCACATTAGATGTGAATTTTTACAAAGAAAAGAATTATGATGGTGAATCCATCATGGCCATGATGGGTTCAACATCTAGAAACAAGTACCTCTACCAGGTACCAAACTTTGGGGTTTTAAATAACAAAGACGAGACCGGGTGGGTGACTTGCGCGAGAGGGGAGTCTTGGTGTAGTTTCTCCGTCCGAGTCAGTTAAGGACTAAGCCGATGTAGGCTTGATGATCGAGGATCTTTTAACTGGCCACATGCCTCGTCATGGGTAAGATTTGCCTCGGTCGGACCAATACCAGAAAGGCTACCACGCAATGGGAGTGGAGAGATGGCGAGAGTAGCGTGTACCCTCCGTGGCAAGAGGCTGGACGGTGGAGTATTTGTGCTCTTGGTTGGGGTGAACCCATTCTAGTCTTGAGAAACCTGGGTGCGAGTTGACATATGCAAGTGTTAAGTGCTACATATGTCGTGTGGTTGGAGATCCCCAGCTGGGTATTAATCGATTTGGGTCGCCGTTACTTCTCGGACATGAAGACTTGGTCACTGCCCTACATGTAGCAACAAGTGAATTGAAGGGGTGATAAAAGATGGCTAGTATAGGCCAAGTGCTTGATCTAGAATAGAAAGAAATCTAGATGCAGGTAACTACTAAACCTGACAAGTAAAATGAATTCTTAAGGATCCACTCATAGTAATCTTTTCTACAAAAGAGTCTTTGAATCTCGTTAAACTGTACCTTGATTCCCAAAGGCCAGCATATCCTTGAGAGTCTTTTTCCTTTGAGGGGTAAGACTTGCGAAAGTACACTCCGTACTCAGGGTTTTCAAACCCATGTTGTTGTAGGTGATGAAACTGCTGAGTTATGCTATTTCTGTTCCAAGGTGGTTCCCAAGCAAGAGGAGAAGAACTAAGAATTACCTGGGGAAGGTGTTTTTCCTTCCTATGATGTAATAATAAGTTTATGCACTCAATACTCGTTATGTAATAATCAACTCTTTCTATATTTTAGTTATGAATGTAAATTATGTTATTGTAATATTTTCCACTTACTCCGATGATGTGTAATGTCTGCATTATGGGTTAAGCGCTCTTGGGCGATATGATAGAGATACAGGTAATCGGACTTGCCGAGCCATTGAGCGCACTTGCATAACTGTCTAAGATCCTTAAGACAAGGACATCTGTGGGTGGGCCTAATGCCTTGGGGAGGTTCCGTGACAGCTGATATCGGAGCGAAGCCCATTTCTTTGGACATTACTTAGTGCTTCAAAAAGATTTTTAAATACTTAACTTTGAATATTATTTCATTCTTACCTTGATCCTTTCTTATATCAACTTATCTCTTGAAGTTGGGTAAAAGAGTGCCAAATATTTGTAACACCCAGGTGTTACCTAGGGTTTCTTCTCAGTACCCAACTGATGACCATTATCACATGTAGACATAATTGGGAAAAAGACCCCAAAAACTTGAGAAGCAAAAATTTGAGTAAGTATTTTCATCCTAAGGATCATACATTAACCATATCATGCACCACAAAGTGAGAAAAATGCACAAAACCTAAAATGACCTTAAGTAAACCATTTAAGTGCAAAAGGGAAGAATTGTAAAAAGGTTATGAAAAACATAAAATCATGATGAGGACCAAATAACAAAGTTTTAGTACACTAAATAAGCTACAAAATGTAGTAAGGAAAATTTATCAAAGGGATTTTGCAAAATTCTCAAAATAACCCCTCAAGTGAAAACTCAACGGAAAATTCAGAAAATTTAGAATCTGAATTTTGACCTCTTCATAAAATTCAGTCGTGTTCTCTATTTTCCAAAACTCAAATCCACAAAGTCCAAAAACCAAATTGGCGCCAAATAACCTTAGGCACGTCCTGGAAAAGTTTGGAGGCAAATCTCAACCGTTTGACATGTTTTGACATGATTTTGCCTCGGGACGCAGCAGTGAGACACTGGCAACTTAAGGATGCGACAACTCACTGTACACGGCCGAAAACCCCTCGGCTCCCACACATAAACGACAAAGCTTACATCAGGGAACAAATCTTACATGGCGATCTTTCCCAAATTCGCGAAGATATGAAGCCTATCGACGTTAGAACAGGAGCAGAAGCAATGTGCCACGTGCTCGACCGCGGCTGACGCGCCAGTGCACGCCAGCTCGCGCGCCCGCGCCGGTCCACGCCCGACCGTAGGGCTGGACGAAATACCCGTGGCTCGATAACTCGCTCGACTCGGCTCGTTAGTAGCTCGGCTCGACTCGGCTCGTTTTAATTTTGTAGCGAGCCAAGCTAGCATTCTAGCTCGGTTCTCTAATGAGCCAGCTCGGGTTAGCTCGTGAGCTAGCTCACGAGCCAAACGAGCTAAGCCACAACACAAGTTTACCTAGTCGTTGGTGTCGTCTCATCTCTAATAGTCTTGTTTTCTCGTAGTTATGATCTGTGATATGGACATGTGCGGATGCGCCATGTGCTTAATATTTGCATTATTGCATGGCTACATACCTACATTGCATATTTAATATTTGATTATTGGTTATGGTTTTGTGAATTTGTTTCTAGAAGCATATGATGTTAGTGTTGGGCAATAATGTTACTTGTTTGTGGAATGGATGATGAATTGCTTTATAATGATGCTTGTTGCTATCTTATTATAATAAGGGTTTATAAATCCGTAGGTTAATACATATTTGGTTATTTAATTTAATATTAAAAGTTAGAAGCGCTAGGATGATGATATGATAATATTATTATAAAGGTTTTGGGTTTGTAGTGTTAAACACTTAAAATATGATTTTTCGGTTATAAATATATTTATGTACATAGATCTTTGTATTTGATTGTGAGGCTCGCGAGCCTAACGAGCTGGCTCGAGCGTCCTAACGAGCCGAGCCGAGCCAGCTGTTTAGCTCGTTAGTATAACGAGCCGAGCCGAGCTGGCTCGTTACAGTAACGAGCCATAACGAGCCGAGCTGGCTCGATATCCACCCCTACCCGACCGTGCACCGCGCCCGCGTCTTTAAAGCCACCCGAACACGGAACACTCCACTCTGCACCTGCCCTCACTGTCTAGACCCAGCTCTAGCTCCAGTGAGCTCTACGCCGCCCGCCCGAGCCACCCGAGCGCCGACCGTCGTGGCCAGCCTTTCCCGTCGACCCCCAGCCTCACCCAAGCCCCTGGATAGCTTCCCCGTGGAACCATGAAGCTTTCCTAAGCTTGAGCCGAGACATTGCCTCACCGGAGCAGCGGGATCACCCTCGCCGGACTTCGGCCACCCGCCACCGCGCGTAGACCGAGCTACCAGGTGAACCATTTCTCAATTCCTTTTGCCTACGACTTCCCTAACCTCCTGTGGAGCTCCTCGACTCACTGGATTGAGCTATTCCGCTGTGGTTAGGCCAGGATCCTCGCCGCCGACGAGCTTCCCCGCCTGCGCACGAGGTCCGACCAACTCCGGCCATCCCCGACGACAACCCGCACACCGACGTGACCGCCGTGACCTCCCCTACGTCACCGACCATTTCACCGGAGCTATCTCGCCGCTGGTAAGCCCCGCTGCCCGTTTCTCCACCGCGAGTACTGTTCCAATAGGGGAAGGACCGCGGGTTAGATTTAGAGTTACCCTAGGGGGTTTTCTGCATTGTCAGAGACTTGGTGGAATAGTAACCCGAGGACCCATTTGTAAGGAATGCGGGAAAAGTTTACCATGGACCCTAGCGCAAAGTAGATTTCCTTTTCCATTTTGAAATTCAATTATTTAAATCTGCAGCAAACTAGTCAAATGAATAACTTAAAGAATACTCATCTGAAATTAGTCAAACAAATTTTGTTAGGATCTATGATTTATGCACTGTCAAACAAAAATATTGAACCCCATGTTTTCTGTACAAATTTTTAGAGTTTGAATTGAAATTAGGAAACTACCCAAACCTTGTTAATATAGAGAAAATAGAAATACTTCTATACTGGACTTAAGAAAAATTGTGGAGATACTCACCTAGTATACACATTGTTTAAAAATATTGAACACCCTAGTATACAAGAATAAACCACAAATGTCCATTAAAGACTGTTTCTACCCAAACTTTAGAAAAATGAAAAAGGTGATAGAAAATACAAACCAGAGAATGACCATATTTTTCCTAGTTTGCCTCAGTTATATGGAACCTAGGAAAAATATATGGAACCATAGTCTAGTACTAATCTAAGGTTATAATTTTATTAGGCATTAATAAATCAAGAAAAGCCATGATTAAAAATATAAGGGCAAATACAATAATGGCAAGAAAAATTCAGTAGACCTCTAACTACAAGTATACCACTGCAAAAATGATGAACACCCCAAACTATCACAGTAAGCAAGATAAACAAATAGAACTTGGATTTAGCCAATACTTCAAGTAAATCCAAATGAAGGCTAAAAATGTGAAATAGTGAGCAAACCAATTTTTACCCAATTACTTATGAGGTAAACTACCAGAGAAAAATATGAAACTAAGGTAAAAATATGATGTAATACACCTCACTTCCTACCCCAAGAAAAAGGCCATATATTCCAAGAAATTCTACCACCCCTTCCCTTTGAGCAAAATTAGCCAACTTCTAGAATGATTGCTCTTGCGCAAAGAAGAAGATAGAAAAAAATTAGGAAATATGTGTTTGACATTTTTCAAATATAGTAGTAGTAGAGAGCACCACTAGGCCCTAAAACCTTAGAAAATCACAATAAAATGACCAGTAGGTTTCATTGGCTAAAATTTGGTACAAAGTCTTATTATTACCCCAAGATGCCAGCAAAAATAAACTTTAGGGAAAAACTCACTGTTAGAAGAGAGTTGTAGTTCAAAGCACCCGCTCTGCCCTAAATTTTAATATTTTTGTACAAAGAAAACCATTGTCATTTTAAGCCTAAATTTTTGATACTGCGCTATGCAAACCAGTGAGAAGCCACTGTAATTTTTACAGATTTTTGGAAAGTTTTGGAGATATATTATAGTTCAAAACTACTCTAAGAAGCATAAATAAAAGGGGGAAGAAGGGATAAATGAAGTACTAAGTTAAGTCATGAATGCTAAAGCCAAGAACCCTATTTAATCATCACTAAGACTTAGAGG
Organism: Zea luxurians; assembly: GCA_029449295.1. Taxonomy (NCBI): domain Eukaryota; kingdom Viridiplantae; phylum Streptophyta; class Magnoliopsida; order Poales; family Poaceae; genus Zea; species Zea luxurians. Next base: position 16,172,627 of record JAOPSE010000063.1, read on the forward strand.
GATTGTTAAGTACAACCTTAATCCAACTTCCTAGATTGGCCACACTTACTTCTAATTGCCAAGTATACCTCAAGAACCTTAATTAAGGGAGCTAAGACCTGCCCTGCTAACTGGAACACTTCACCTCGCATTTCAAATATTTAATTTACATACATGGCATACATATGTCTTATTCATTTCATTCATTTAGATTGCAACCTCGTTGATGGAGAGTACGTGCTCATCGCCGAGCAAGGAGCTGCCTAAGAGGAAGCCCATGAGCCAGCTCAGGAGCCTGCCACCGAGGATCTCCCTGCAGCCTCAGCTTTTGAAGACAAGCCCCGATTTTATGCATAACCGTTTATATGTGAAACTTTACTACACTTAATGTTTGTAGGTTTGTAATGTGCACTTAAGTGTAGGAGTTGCTTGAAACCCTTAGTTGCATGAACTCAGGATTCCTTTTTGAGATGGATACTAGTATGCTAGGTCGAGTAGCTGCTTTGCTAATCAAGATCTCGGTAGAAGTCGAGTGATTTTTCTAGCACTCGCGCGAGGTCAGGCATTGATTGTATTCATCTTGATAACGGGATCTATGATGGTCTATGGACTTGGATCCAGGGTGGATGCCTTGTCTATGAGACGGAAATGGAATTAAGGATTAATGTGTGGATACCTGAGTCAAGCGTTTGAATGTACTAAACACATGTCGGGAAATATGGTAACCGATAAACCTAGTACCTGAGTGAACCTGCCCGCAGACTTTACTCCTCACTGGACCTGAGACGGGTTCTCCCATACTAGCTATGGTGGGTATAAGTGCGGCCGTTGCACGGCAGCAGCCGGGGACAATAGGAGGATTGTACGCTAAGGCCGTGAGCCTTGTTCAGTTGCCAGGGAATCAATGGGGACGGTTGACGTGTGTGGGGACGGAGTGCCCCTACATGTCATGTGTTTAGGTTTACCTTGCAAGGATAAAAACTCGATTCGAATCGTCTGCTTCTCGCAGCTAATGAGACTGCTTGACCCCGTGTACTGCATTGAGTAAAAAGAGAAATGAGGTTTTACTTGAGATAACATGTTGATTGTATTAAATGATTCTTACCATGGATGCTTAGAAAGGAGCAAACCTAGCAAAATTAATTATGCCAGAACTGGAAAAGCTAAAACTGTTTTAGGCTCAGTTAGTGGTTTTGGCAAACCAAACCCTCAGCCAAACAGCTGCATGGTCTAGAGGTAGAGGAGTAGACTCCTCACACCGGGTAAGTCTAGCTGAGTATTAGTATTTTTTTCAGGTATGCTACATGATATGGTTGACGGTGTGACTTGGCCTTCCACCCTACCACCGGGTTGGACGGCTGAGTGGGATGCTGCCTTGACATGAGAGGACCAGGAGGAGTAGTGGGATAGGCCTTGCCCTAGTCCTCCTTATCGTCGCTATCAATTATCCGCTACATTTTAATTATGAACTTGTTCTCTTTATTTGAAACTCCGATTTATGTAATAACTGTAGCACCTTAATTTGTGGTTTCATGTTTATTGTATTCTCTTTGTTACTCACCTTCGGGTGAGCTAGTGGTATCCGATCCTTGGTGAGTGGCTTTATTAGACTAGATCTGAAGGACTGACGGGTTATTCCGATTTAAGTGTGTTGCTGCCTCTAAGGCGTGACTTGGGCACTTAAGCTGGAATAATTCGGGCGGTTCTGCCACAATATTAGGCTATACATAGGAGGTATGGGATCAACAGTTGGTTGATTCCATAATCGTAGGTCATGCAGGCATCATATTTAAACAATACTAAGTAATCATCCGCTCTTATAGAGATATGGCACGCACAAAAACTACCCAGCGAAAGGCGACCAGACCTCGGGGTGTACCTCGGCACTAGTTGGCTCCTCGACATGAGGGGAGTAGTAGTGGCAGTAATGATCCCATAGGGGATCTGGAGGTCAGAGTTGAACGGCTAACGATGGAACTGTGCCATGGAAGTAGAGAGCGTGCGCGTGATAGCTGCCGCATCGCTGAGTTGTCAACAGAGGTTGACCGTTTGCAGTGGGAGATTGTGGAGCGGGATAGGGATATTGATTGGGCTATAAAATCATGATCTATAGCCTGGGATTGCGAGGAGACTGCCCAAGCCCGGGTGGAAGAGCTAAGCGTAGCCCTGGAAAATGTGCAAGCGTATAATAACACTCTATACGAAGAAGTGCACGTGCTGTATGACCAACTACATCCGAACGTGCCACTAGAGGTTGCAGCGATGGGAGCTAGAAGATCAGGAGCAGCTGGCGGAGGACCTTGGGGAGTTGGATCTCTTTGGAGCCCCTCCATCCATGAACATCGCAGATGATCGTTCTCCCAAAGCTAGCAGTGGAGCGGGAGCAGCCAAGGACGCGGATGACTAGATTAGTATAGTAGTAGGTTGTTTCCTTATGTAATCTAAATAAGGAAAAGTGAGTTGTATAAGTTGAGTATGTATGATTAGAATAAGTTTGAAATAATGTAACAAAGGTTGTGTAATCATGGCATGTAATAATCAAGTATGTTTTGTTCTTAAGATGTCGTCTAGAACTCGTGTTCAGGATGGAGCTGGAATTTCCCGTGGTGGGGAGGAAACTCTGAATTCGCCACCTTTACCTCCCATGCTGGTAGAGGCTATCGCTGCCTTAATTGATGCCACTAATAATAACACTCATTTTCTTCGAGAAATGGCTAGGAATCAAATCCATCAGCAGGGAGGCAGAGGTCAACACCAAGCCCCCAGAGACACCACGTACCTGGAATTTTTAGAAACTCGTTCACCTCTTTTCGTTAAAGTAGAAGAACCTTTAGAGGCAGACGAATGGATTTGGGTCATGGAGCAGAAATTTGGATTGATTCAGTGCACAGAGACCCAGAAGCCCCTGTTCGCTGCCCAGCAACTGAGAGGTCCTGCTAGTACCTAGTGGGCAAACTTTGTAGCTGTTCAACCAGAAGGACATCTTGTCACGTGGGTAGAGTTCAAGCAAGCGTTCAGGGAACACTACATTCCAGATGGTGTTCTACAGATGAAACTGGAAGAGTTTGTTCGCTTAAAGCAAGGAGGAGACTCGGTGATGCAATACCTCGCCAAATTCAACCATCTCTCCCAGTATGCTATAGAGCAAGTTGACACGGACCTGAAAAAGAAAAAATGTTTCATGAGAGGTCTGAAAGATCGACTACAACGAAAGATGGCCACTTGCCTAGATCTCACTTACATCATGGCCGTGAGCACAACGCTTTCGGTGGAAGCCAAGAATTCGGGGCAGGGAAAGACAAAAAGATTTGGGCGTGAAGGGGGTGAAGGATTCTCTCAAGGATCCGAGAAGTGGTCGAGGTTGGTAATTCGTCCTTTTAACCCAAATCGCTCTTTTCCTCGTCCACCCGCCTATCCTTTCAAGCAACCAGTTTTCATCCATCCCACTCCTGCCCCTGCTCAAAACAATCAGCCGAGTGCCCCTAGTACTCGTTTCCCCGCCTTACCCAGTTCATCTAACAGTTGCTTTAACTGTGGGAAGTATGGACACTTCATCAAGGACTGTCCCTATCCAAAGCAAAATAAATCCAATTTCCAAAAGGCTTCTGGAAGCACATCTCAAGGCAAGGGAAATGTAGCAAGCACTCAGGCAGGCAAAGATCAAAGGAAAACTGGACGAGTCTACTATACTCAAGTGGATACCACCCCAGAAGGAGAGCCTATGATGATGGGTACGTTTTCTGTTGCCAATCATCCCACTGTCATTCTTTTTTATTCTAGTGCATCACATACTTTCATGAGCAAAACTTTAGTTGAGAAGCATTGCATACCTATAGTTGAATCAAAAAAGTGTCTTGTTATTCAATCACCTGGGGGTCAAATTTTTACTAAGGAAGTAGTCTTCCACGTACCTGTGAATTTAGCCGGATATGATTTCCCCACCAATATGATAGTTACAAAGGAGCAAGACGTAGATGTGATTCTGGGCATGAATTGGTTAGCCCAGAATAAGGCTATTATCAATGCCGATCAAAGGATTATTCAGCTAAGTCATGGACAAGAAGAAGTCAAGTTGTCTATCCCTGTATCTGTCCCAGTCAAAGTATCTGGACAAGTTTTTGAAGCCGTAGTGCAAGAGATACAATACATCTCAGTTGTGTGTGAATTTCCGGATGTATTCCCTGAAGATTTACCCGTATTACCTCCAGAAAGGGATGTAGAGTTTGTGATTAAGTTGAAACTATTACGACTCCTATTTCTAGAAGATCGTATCGTGTGACCCCCAATGAGTTGGCAGAATTAAAGACGCAATTATAAGACTTATTGGAGAAAGGATTTATCAGACCGAGTTCATCGCCATGGGGATGTCCAGCCATCTTCGTCAAAAAGAAGGATCAAACCCTACAAATGTGTGTGGATTATCGACCCTTAATGAAGTTACCATTAAAAACAAGTATCCCCTTCCACGGATTGACCTTCTATTCGATTAGCTTACTGCAACGCGGATATTTTCTAAAATTGATCTCAGATCGGGCTATCATCAGATAAGAATTCGACCCGAGGATATACCCAAGACCGCTTTCACCACTCGATATGGGTTATTCGAGTATTTGGTTATGTCCTTTGGATTGACAAATGCTCTAACCCATTTCACATACTTAATGAATTCGGTATTCATTCCCGAATAAGATAAATTTGTCGTGGTCTTTATCGATGATAATCTGATATATTCCAAGAATAAGGAGGAGCATGCAGAACATTTACGGATTGTTTTAATGCGCTTAAGAGAACATCAACTTTATGCTAAATTCAGCAAGTGTGCGTTCTGGTTAGAGGAAATCCAATTTTTAGAACATGTTTTAACTGCTAAAGGGATTGCGGTTGATCCCAGGAAGGTTAAGGATATTCTAGAATGGAAATCTCCTACCACAGTGCATCAGGTTAGAAGCTTCCTTGGACTAGCTGGTTATTACCGTAGGTTTATCCTGGATTTCTCCAAAATTGTTAAGCCTATCACTGAGCTGTTGAAGAATGATGTTAAGTTTAACTGGTCTCCCAAGTGCAATAAGGCCTTTGAACAATTGAAAACATTATTGACCATTGCACCGGTTTTGGCTCAACCGGATATTGAGAAGCCGTTTGATGTATATTGTGACACATAAGGCATTGGGCTTGGATGTGTTCTGATGCAAGAAGGATGAGTAATAGCTTATGCCTCAAGATAGCTGCGTCGGCATGAGGAACATTACCCAACACATGATTTGGAATTGGCCCAAGGGGTTCATGCCCTTAAAATTTGGCGTCATTATCTACTGGGAAATGTATGTCATATGTATACTGATCACAAGAGTTTAAAGTACATTTTCACCCAGTCGAAATTAAATATGAGACAGAGAAGATGGCTCGAGCTAATCAAGGACTATGACCTAGAAATTCACTATCACCCAGGAAAGGCTAATGTGGTGGCTGATGCTCTAAGTCGTAAAGCCTTTTGTCATTGCCTTACCGTGGGATTGCCTGACACCACTTTATGTCAGGAAATGGAAAAACTAAATCTAAAAATAGTGCAACAAGGGGCCTTAATGCATTTGAAGCTTGAGTCGGTTATTCAACAAAGAATTATTGATGCTTAGAGGATTCATGAGGGTATGAAGCATATTCACGAGAAAATGGAAACTGGCAAAGCTACCTGTTTTAGGAAAGATGATCAAGGAGTATTATGGTTTAAAGACCACATAGTGGTGCCTAAGGATGCTGAACTCCATCAACAAATCTTGGATGAAGCCCATCTTAGTCGGTATTCTATTCATCCCGGAAGTACTAAGATGTACCAAGGTTTGAAACAGCATTATTGGTGGACTAAGATGAAGATAGAAATCACTCGCTATGTGGAAAAATGTGACACTTGTAAACGAGTCAAGGTGGTGCATATGAAAACTGCTAGACCTTTGCAATCATTACCTGTCCCAACATGGAAATGGGAAGATATAAGTATGGATTTTGTTGTTGGATTACCCAAAACATTTAAGAGATATGACTCTATTTGGGTTATAGTGGACCGACTTACAAAGACATCTCATTTTATCCCCGTCAAGGTGAAGCATCCAGTGATTACGTATGCAGAACTCTATATTGCTCGTATCCTAAGTTTACACGGGGTGCCAAAAACGATAGTGTCAAACCGAAGACCGCAATTTGTATCCAAGTTTTGGAAAGAGCTGCACAAATCTTTAGGCACTAAATTGCTCCATAGTTCGACCTATCATCCTCAAACAAGCGGAAAAATAGAAAGGGTAAATCAAACACTGGAAGATATGCTACAAGCCTGCGTCTTGGAGTTTCCACAAAAGTGGGATGATTGTTTGCCATTGGCAGAATTTTCTTATAATAATAGTTACCAAGAGAGTATTAAAATGGCACCGTTTGGAGCTCTGTACAGACGGTGATGTAGAACACCCTTGAATTGGTCAGAACCAGGAGAACGATGGTTTTTCAGGCCTGATTTATTTAAAGAAACAGAAGAAAAGTTCCAACGTATAAGACATAACTCGAGAGAAGCTCAAGCACGGCAGAAGAATTACGCAGATAAACGATGTCAACCATTAATTTTTCAAGTCGGAGATCATGTGTACTTGAAAGTATCACCGATGAAGGGTGTTAGTCGATTCAGGGTTAAAGGAAAGTTAGCACCCCAATACATTGGCTCGTTCCCTATTATTGAATGATGTGGGTAGGTTGCGTACAGACTCTGGCCGCCAGAATCACTGTCTGCTGTACATAATGTGTTCCACGTATCCCAATTGAAGAAGTGTCTTCGGATCCTGGATCAAACTATGGATGTGTTTGATGTTAATTTGGAACCAGACTTAACCTATTCGAAATATCCCATCCGAGTTTTCGATCAGAAAGACCGAGTAACTCGAAAAAGGACTCTCAAGTTTTACAAAGTACAATGGAATCAACACACAGAAGAAGAAGCTACCTAGGAGTATGAAGATTTCCTAGAAAAAAAATCCTAAGTTTTCAGCCTCCTGTAACCTTTAAAGTTTTTGTACTTTATTGTAAAGTTAGAACAAACTACCACATCCACCTCCTGCTCTATAAGAGAAAATAGGAAATAAAGTTGTGATGTGTTTCCTTTTCCATTACTTACCCTAGAGCCTTAAATCTCGGGACAAGATTCTTTTATGGGGGGGAAGGATGTAACACCCCTGGTGTTACGAGAACTAAAACTTTGGCATGACATCATATGCATTGGCATTTCATTATGTATGATACACATAGTATGCATCCACTAGGCTAAAATTTCAAAACAAACATGTATGAAGCTCTGACTTGGTAAAAGGAGTTCTTGACCCTAGGTTACAGTATCTCCCCAAGGATTAGAAGCATGTGGACTTGTGAGATGAGCACTAAAGGATGATCTAAAAAAGTTAGTAGAAATGTTCAAGAAAAGTTAAACTTAGAGAGCTTAAGTGCCACATGTACCCTAGAACCCTCTAAACCCTAATTTGGAACCCTAAAACCCTAATTAGTGCTCTATTGAGTGATTTTGAGTTCTATGCACTTTTAGCCAAAAGTGTATACATCAAGATGGTAGAGTAACAAAAGTTAAGCAACTTTCATGTTTGGAGATTTCCAAGCTTTGTGGTGTAAATTGGGGTAAATTGCAAAATATCCAAGAACACCCATATGCTTAACTCTAAAAACAGTGTCGACAGGCTAAATTTGAACCTCCATATCTCTAGATCTATGAGGAGTTTGTTATGAGTCATCACAACAAAGTTGTAGAGCTGCCATATTAGTACAAATTTGATTCAGTGATCTAGCCACAAAACCATATGGAAATTAGTGTAAGATGTCCCCAAAGTGTGGTTGTCACACTAGGGTAACCCTGAAATTGAGAAACCAGTGAGATTTCTCCAAGTTGAGAGTTAATTGGTGTCTGATCCATGAGGTTAAGGGCTATGATCATTATAGCAAAGTCGTAGCCCTTACATTGGGGAACAAATCCTCTATACAAAGTTGGACCTAGTGATGTTCAAAAACTGGAGTAAAATGCCCCTAAAATCGGTCTGTCAGGCAGATGAACAAAGCAATTCAGTGGTGAATAGTGGACCGAAGAAGATCTCAGGTTCTCTGAACCTTGTCGCCGGTGATCTCCACGCCACAATTCGGGCTCGCCTGGGAGATTCACGATGCGATAGCACGGACTACGCAGGGGGGTAAAAGATCTCAACGCAGAGGGGAGCTCGAGCCTTATCATTGGACTATTCACTGCGCCACTTGCTGTGCGATCGACTGAGATGCCATCACCGGAGTCCGTCGTTCCTCGCAGTCATGCCACGTACTAGAGTGTGCTACCACGTCGCGATAGGTCGTGGAGGGTAGCCAGTTACTGCTCTAGGCCATGGCTTAATCGTGCGCCATGGTGAATGAGCTCTGGTGACTCATCCACTCACCATCGTGAGCTCATCCTCACCCAAATTCGTGGCACCGGTGGTTGCTCCTCATCTTGTTATGCACCCAGAGCACCACTCCTCGCTTCAAATCATCCACCGTAGCTCGCGAATTCCGGATTTCCCGCAAATCGGTTGGAACGCCTCCGTGAGACACCTCACTGTGTCTAGAGAATTCCAGTTTGGTTCATGCTTCTCTGGTCCGTGTTCTAGTATCCTTAGGGTCTCCTGTTGCTTGTAAACCTGTCCGTTTGTTGCTTGTAAACCCAATCGATTGAACAATACCGTAGTATATTGCTGAGAACATAGCCTCACCGTCTTTGTGCGCCGCCATGGCCTTCCTCAGCGTGGTTGGCCAATTATGTCTTCTTTTTTGTCCTTCCAGCCGTTGTTACAGTAATATTATGAGCCACTGAGACTTGCCAAGTTCGATAATGGAACACTACTGTGCCGGGTCGGTGGGAACGGCTTTGCCGATCCTTGGTGTCTGTCGTAGTCACGGATCGGGGTATCCCAAGCCCGCTTAGTTCAATTGATACATGGAATAGGGTCGCTTTGGCTCAGGGATGGTGAGCAGGTGCTCCGCTTCACTGGTCGTCGCCATTAGAAGCAAGTTCCAGCAGGGTTTGGTCAGCGGGCGAGCGTGCCGTCGTCAGGGACGTTGAGCGGTGAAGGAATAGAAAAGGAAGGGCTTATGTGAAACTGTCAGCGAGACATGTGAATAGTGCCTCTGACTCTATTGGTTATTCAAATGGTCAGGACCTTTGCGCAAAACCAAACGCGCGGGCGCTAACGCGGGTGCGTTCCGCCTGTCCGTTGGCCAGTCGGGCTGAATTGAGCCCATTACTATTCATGTTTTCTTCTTTTCTTTTTACAGTCTGCTTGGGAAATCTGTAGAAAATAGTAGAAAAATGGTAAAATTATGAAATGAATTTTACTAGACTTCTAAAATCAAGTAGTATTTAATAAATATCATCCTAAGAGTTTTAGTTCAAACCTGGAATTATGTAGCATTTAAAGGTGCTTAAATAAAGACCTTTAGAATTTTAGAAATAATTTAGTAATTCAAAAATCATAAAACTTTTTGGGTAGACTTAATATGATGGTCAGAAACCCTGAGTGAAGTTTGAAATGATTTGGACACCGTTGGACTAGAAAACCCAATAACTAACTTTATAAGATTAATCCTTTACCACTAATCCTAAAGGAATACCTAACTAGGAAATCTTAGTGATTGGCTAGTACCGTGAAGGAAAGTTGTATTCAAGATGCAACTTACTATATTTCTATTGTGTAACTGCATATTCATGACATAGTATAAACATTCATGTACATGTATTATCATGTATAGAACACGAGGAAGAAACCATAGTAGAGGAAGAAGTTGTCTCCCGGACCGAGAATCCTCCAGTGGAGAACAATTTTTACTTCGACGTCTGCGGTGTAGAAACAGAACCTCCTGCAACACAAGGCAAGCCCCGATGCATTATCCCTTTTCCTTGTTGTTTTAAACTCTTTTTCACCTTATATAATGCATTAGGTGATAGGAATTGTGTGTTAAACAGTTGATGCATTTCCTTCCTTGGAAATTTGGTTACTATTCCTTGTTTACCTATTTTATTAAACAAGTTTTCTAATGCTTAGCCTTGCTTTAGAAAACAAAATGTTAGTTTTAAAATAAAAGGGTGAAGCTAAACACTGGATGGGAATTTTTACAAAGAAAATAATTATGATGGTGAATCCATCATGGCCATGATGGGTTCAACATCTAGAAAGAAGTACCTTTGCCAGGTACCAAACTTTGGCGTTTTAAGTAATAAAGACGAGACCGGGCGGGTGACTTGCACGGGAGGGGAGTCTTGGTGTAGTGTCTCCGTCTGAGTCGGTTAAGGACCGAGCCGATGTAGGCTTGATGATCGAGGACCTTTTAACTGGACACCTGCCTCATCATGGGTAAGCTTTGCCTCAGTCAGACCAATACAAGAAAGGCTACCACGCAATGGGAGTGGAGAGATGGCGATAGTAGCGTGTACCCTCTGTGGAAAGAGGCTGGATGGTGGAGTATCTGTGCTCTCGGTTGGCGTGAACCCATTCTGGTCTTGAGAAACCCAGGTGCGATTTGACATATGCAAGGGTTAAGTGGTACATATGTCGTGTGGTTGGAGATCCCCAGCTGGGTATTAATCGATTTTGATCGCCGTTACTTCTCGGACATGAAGATTTGGTCACTGTCCTACACGTAGCAACAAGTGAACTGAAGGGGTGATAAAAGATGGCTAGTATAGGCCAAGTGCTTGATCTAGAATAGAATGAAATCTAGATGCAGGTGACTACTTAACATGACAAGTAAAATGAATTCATAAGGATCCACTCATAGTAATCTTTTCTGTAAAAGAGTCTTTGAATTAAACTGTACCTTGATTCCCAAAGGCCAACATATCCTTGAGAGTCTTTTTCCTTTGATGGGTAAGACTTGCAAAAGTACACTCCGTACTCAGGGTTTTCAAACCCGTGTTGTTGTAGGTGATGAAACTGCTGAGTTCTGCTGTTTCTGTTCTAAGGTGGTTCCCAAGCAAGACGAGGAGAACTAAGAATTACCCGGTGAAGGTGTTTTGCCTTCCTGTGATGTAATAGTAAGTTTATGCACTCAATACCCATTATGTAATAATCATCTCTTTCTACATTTTAATTATGAATGTAAATTATGTTATTGTAATCTTTTCTGCTTACTCCAATGGTGTGTAATGTCTACGTTATGGGTTAAGAGCTCTTGGGCGATATGATGGAGATACTGGTAATCGGACTTGCCGAGCCATTGAGCGCACCTTCATGACTGTCTGAGCTCCTTAGGACAAGGACATCTGTGGGTGGGCCTAATACCTTGGGAGGTTCCGTGACAATGCGCACCCGAGAAAAATTCCCGGTCGGTCACCCATCCCAAATTGCTCCAAGTCAAGCATGCTTAACTTGGAGGTTCTTTCGAGATAGGCTTCCGAAAAAGCAGATGCACCTTGTTGGTATGGATACTCTATTAATTCTATTAAACCTTGGGCCAGGATATCACCATCCCAGGGGCCAGGATATCACATTTGATCTCGATGAATGTAGAATTTGGAGTCTCTTAAAACTTTTATTTCTTGAAACGAATGCAAATTCAAAAGTCAATCTCGTCTTGCAAATCTCGTCCAAACTCATTTATTCAAACCCTCGACAGATGTTATCTGATCTGTGTATGAATCTGATCACTCGATTTTCAATCTATGTCCAAATGTTTTATCCAAATACATACTCTCAAACGGAATACTTAAAGTGTCGGCATCTATTTAAGTTTTATTCTACCCGACTTGATATCAGTGCATCCGATCCAAATTCAAACCAACTCGCTTTATCTCAATCACAAAATCTGAAAGCCGGTCGATCCTCAAAGTCGATTTATTTTTCTAATCACTCGTGAAGGAATTTATGAGCGACACCAAAATCAAATTCTTGGTCAAATTAATTCCTCGGTCTATCGTTCATCCAAACATTGGCTCTCTTCGTTCTTCGCACCAGTAAATCACGTGGGAGATTTTTCTCCCTTTGAATAGTTGCCTTAGCCTAGAAGGAACCCCTTTCCTTGTCCTCTAAGCAACATTTGCTTCTCTTCTAAACAACCTTTGTTTCTACCCTAAGTAATCCCTAAACCCTGACCCTCAAATTCCTCCTATAAATATGGGTTCCCTCCTTTGTAATTGGAAATTTTTCCACTCCCACTCCTAGCCGCCACAACCACCCTCTCCCTGTTTTCTTCTCCCAGCCAACGCTCTCCCTCCCGTCCTCTAGTCCAGGCACGCAGGGAGCTCCTCCCTCGGCCAGCCACACCCCTACTCGGACTCTCCATGGCCGTATTATGTCATCGTCCTTGCCTCCAAGCCCTTGGCACCAAGCTCTGTGGCCCCATCGACCTCCGCAACAACCATGTCCATCGGCTCTTCCTTCTCACACCGATGTCTTCAACCTCAGCTCCCCTGCTCTCATGGAGCCTAGCGACCCCCTTCTGCTCGACCTGGCGATGTGCATGCCCCTTTCCTTTCTTGCTCCATCAAGCTAGTAGCCCGATGCCTCCATGTAGGATCTAGGACACCAGCTAGAGGGGGGTGAATAGACAGTTTTGACTAAAATAAAATACACTAGACAAATTTAATCAAATCGACAAGAGATATAAAAATTACTAGCCTTGATGAGACAACAAAATGTCATGAGAAATTTAAGCTAATGCCACAAAGGTAAACAAAATACAAGTTACCAACTACGTGTAAGTAATGTATAAAGGTTGAGAGAGAGACACCAAGATTTATCCCGTGGTATCAGTGATTTGTCGGTCACCCCTAATCCACGTTGAGGTGGAATTCAAGCTCTCACTTGCTCCTCTACCAAGACATGGCTTGATCTTTGAGCCAAGTGGACAAGAACTCACTCAATACCTCGATTTCACTAGCGTCGCCTTTTGCCGCTACGACGAGGTGGGCGCGAACCCCTCACAATCAATCCCGTGGCTCCTCCACAATCTTCACGGAGAGCTCGACAAAGACAACACCCGAGCTATCTAGGAGGCGGCAACCTCCAAGAGTAACAAGTCGATGACACTTGCCCGGTGTACCACCTAGTACCTCAAAAGATCACAACGAATGCAAATGCACTAGAGTGTCTCAATCACTCACTAGAATGCGATCTCAATCAACTAGTGTGAGTGTTTGAGTGGGAGGATTACAAATGAGTTCAATGTGTGCTAGGAATGGCCAAGAGAGCCCTCACACACGAGCTCCACTTCTATTTATAGCCCTCAACACATACATAGCCATTATGTGCAACTAGCACAGCTTCTGCGCACATGCGGACGGTCCGCGCCGTATGGCCGGACGGTCCACCGTACCAGTAACGACTATATCGACCGTTTGAAACCTGTCAGAGCTGTCAGAAAAGACAAGGCAAGACGGTCCGCCCACCGTGGCTGGATGGTCCGAAACCTGACAACTTGGAATAACAGAGCGCTTAGTCAGTCAAAGTAATTCGAGCGGACTGTCCGTCATTCATGACCGGATGGTCCGCACATGGACCACTTACCGTCCAGCTAAAAACTCCGGACGGTCCGTAGTTCAAAGTCTCAAAAACACACCGTCCCTGCGCAAACTCAATTCATCTTATGCGGACGGTCCGGCCTCCTGGCTTGGACGTCCGCCAAAGGGATACAGAGACAGACGACCAGCTGACCTCTCTGGCAGAGTCGCGGACGGTCCGCCGTCCAGAGAGAAAAAATATTTTGCGCTAGTTCAAAAGAATTCTAATTTTGAAACTCGTAGTGCTGTTAGCCCTCATGCACATGCTACCGTTTATGCTCTATGAGGCACTAAGTTTTACACCAATCAAGTTCATTGATCTCTCTTAATAGTACGACTGTCTATCCTATTAATCTGGTTAGTTTCTTCTCTAAACACATGCTGAGCAGTAAAAGCAAAAACCTATGTTTTACCTTTGCCTTCACTTGATCCACAATCAATGATTATGAGTCCCCAAAGACTTTACTGTATCTTGTGGTTCAGTCCTGCATTCTTATTACTCCAAGAATCGTTAGTCCACAGTCAGTTGTCATTAATTACCAAAACACCACTTAGGGGCCTAGATGATTCACACTCCCCTTGCTCCATCTCCAACCCATGGCCGAGGACTCCCTGGCGTCGTCTCCTTCCTTTGCTTCCTCCCTAACGCCGGTGTCCAGCCCCTGCTCCTGCTCGGGTTCATCGTCGTTCCCAGTAGGGAGCAGCAACTCCTCCCTCGGCATCTCCTCCACCGTGCTCGGACCACCACACATGGCCGACCGTCGACGCCCAGGCCAGGAGCGCGAGCTCGCGCCTACGAGCCTCCTATCCCTCCGGTCACCTCTCCCAAGCAGCGCTCTGTCAATTGAAAACAACTCTATTTGAATTATTAATTTGCAATAGAATGGAGAAATATTTACATTTCAAATAATGAATTTGGTGATAGAAACAAATTAAAAAATTTCTGAATAAAAAATATATATTAAGTATTTGAAGCATTCATGCCGAAGCATATATTTTGTTTGATTTGGTTTGCAAATTTAATTCTTGAATTTAATTTATTGAAAAAACTTCATTTAATAGAATAATAATGAATTATTAAAATAATATACATATGTTAACAATTTTTGTTTGTAGGTATTTCATTTTATTGATTTCTTTCTCGTGAAGCCCAAATTATTTAAATAATAGACTTTTGACTAAAATAATTTATTATTTAAAATAACATTTTTCATAAAATACTATCTTTTATTTTTTTAAAATTCTTGAAATATTTAAAAATATATTTATTATAATGTAAAACCTATTCTAAAAAAGGAAAAAACCAAACAATCGTAATGGTCGGCCCAGGCCTAGGGCTGGACGAAATACTCGTGGCTCGATAACTCGCTCGACTCGGCTCGTTAGTAGCTCGGCTCGACTCGGCTCGTTTTAATTTTGTAGCGAGCCAAGCTAGCATTCTAGCTCGGTTCTCTAATGAGCCAGCTCGAGTTAGCTCGTGAGCTAGCTCGCGAGCCAAACGAGCTAAGCCACAACACAAGTTTGTCTAGTCGTTGGTGTTGTCTCATCTCTCATAGTCTTGTTTTCTCGTTGTTATGATCTGTGATATGGACATGTGTGGATGTGTCATGTGCTTAGATATTTGTATTATTGCATGGCTACATGTTTGTAGTGTTAAACACTTAAAATATGATTTTTTGGTTATACATATATTTATGTACATAGATCTTTATATTTAGTTGTGTGGCTCGCGAGCCTAACGAGCTGGCTCAAGCTTCCTAACGAGCCGAGCCGAGCCAGCTATTTAGCTCGTTAGTATAACGAGTCGAGCCGAGCTGGCTCGTTACAATAACGAGCTATAACGAGCCAAGCCATAACGAGCCGAGCTGGCTCGATATCCACCCCTACCCAGGCCATCCCTTCCTCATTTCCTTTCACGTGAACCCACCCTCCTCCACTCCTCGCTCTCTATGACAGGTGGGGCCACATCATCATATCCTCCTTCACGTTACGTTCTTCTCTGTTCTTCTCAAGCACGACCATATATCTCCTGCACGCGCCACCCCCGTCTCACGCCGCACGCACCAGCCTTGTGCCCGCGCAGCGCGCCAGCCACCCGGCCCCTCGGCCCCCAACTGCACACCTTCTCCACTATCGCGGCCATTTCCTTTCCTCTTCTCTATCCATTAATCGTCTTTAGTTTTCTTCTCCAAACGACTATGGCGACCGCTCGCAAATTCGTCTTCCCGGCGCTTGCTTCTCCATCCCGGGGCTATAAATCACGACCCCGCACCTCCGTGAGCCGGTTTCTGGCCGTCCAGCTCGCCCCATGCTCTCCAACTTCTCTCTCACGAGAGCTCGCCGCCGTTCTCTGTTCGTCGCCGGAGACCGTGTGCCGCCGGAGCCAAAGCACACCGTCGGAGTCCCGAAGCCCAGAGCGCTGCCCCAACGACCTCTCCTCGCCGAACACCTCCCCGCACCTTCTCGTCCCTGCTCGCTCGCCGTCGCCGTGGTGTCGCCGAAGGCCGCCGTCGCCGGAGCCCCTGCTCCCTCCCCGTCGCCGGCGAGCAGCTCGTCGTGAAGTCCGCGTCCTCCTCGGCGTTTCCTCTCCTCAGTTCATGGACCCGAGCCGTGAAGCCGTCGATCCCCAGCTCGCTGTCGTCCCTGCGCAGTGAGCCAGAGAGGAAAGGTAGAAGATGAACATTTTTATTTTGGGCCCCTAGTATTTTTTTAGTTTATGCTCACAATTTCTACAGTGCAAAAGTGTTGAAAAGTGGTCCTAGATTCTTATGTGCCGCCCTCTAAGATCTATGGATAATTCTGTATATACCCCTAGCAGCAACGATTTAATTATATATGTGTATTTCAAGTCTAAAAGAAATAAATGTTGTCTTGTTAAATTTACAATTATATGTTAATTATTTTACAACAATGCTTGCAGCTTACAGATTGGAAGTTGGCCGCTTGTGATGGCTCCCCGCTTGCTCTCGCGCTCTCCCCCACCGCCGTCGCACACCGTCTTTGCGCCTACCACCATGCGTCTACCCTGGAGTCGTTGTGGGTCTAATGTGCCCCCTCTTGACCTCCCCTGTCCTCGATGGCTTCTCCACTTGTCTGGGATGATAGGGGAAAATTACTTGCAAATTCTTTGGATTGCTCGCCTCGTAAAGCTTTTCAACTCTCGATTCTTTGGAGATTTGGATCCTCTGTCCACCATGCCTCCTCTTCGCCATCGGGCTCTTTTCTTCTGATCACAGTTTTTCGTAGTTACACTTTTCGTCTTTCAGTTAAATCAGTCAGTTTGGCTTTGCATTTGGTTCCTGGTGGCTCCCACATGGGTTTCTGAGAGCACCTAAGGGGGGTTGAATAGGTGATCCTGTATAAACAGATCAACAAAAAAAACTTGGACTAATATTGGATTAGTGAAAGTACGAGCCAAGTTCGAATGAGGAGTATGAGTGGAGTAAACTTCTTCACTTAATTGCTCTTCACTAAGTGAGTATTAAACTTAGAGCAATAATGTAAGTGAAGTGAATAGAGAGAAAATCGCAGTAGGATAAAGACAAGTGACGAGAGTTGCACTCAACCCCTTCCAAGTGATCCAAAGACCAACTTGAATACCATTGTTCTCTTTATCTCAACAATATCCCGCTGTGAGGAATCTTCACAATTTTGGAGTCTCTCACGCCTTACACAATTGATCTCAAATGAACACACGAGTAAGGGGGGAATAGAATCACACACACAAGACAAACTTGCAGCAACTCACGCGCACAACAAGAGAGAAGAGCACAAAGACAACACATTTGAGTTACAGTTCAAAACTAGTGCTCAAATCTCAATCTACTAAAGCAAAGGTGCAAATTTGATGTCTCGGTGTTGTTGGATGTTCAATGACTGCTTGGTGTGGAGTTCCATGTGCATAGGGGTCCCTTTTATAGCCCCAAGGGATCTAGGAGCCATTGGATCTCCATTTGGAAGGCCCTGGTTGCCTTCTATCCGTGGGTGCATCGGACTGTCCGGTGCACACCGGACAGTGAACAGTGCGCGGGCCGGACGCGGGCATAGAATCCCTGATTGGCTGCTTTCCTGTTCTGGGGCATCAGACTGTCCGGTGCACCACTTGACCGTGGGCCCGAGGCCGACGTGGCAGCTAACCGTTGCGTGGCTGGCACACCGGACTGTTCGGCGCCTCGTATGAATCGTCTGATGAATTATAGCTGACACATGCTAGAATTCCCAAGAGCAGGTCGTTGGCCGGACCATGCACCGGACTGTTCCGTGCACACCAGATTGTCCGATGGGTGGCACCGGACCGTCCGGTGCTCTGCAGTCCAGCACCTTTTCTCTGTTTCTTCTTTGTTTTCTTTTGCTCTCTTTTGAACATGTCTTTATGAAGTCCCTGACACTTAGACAAATATGATTAGTACACAAAACAATTAACTAAGTGTCTAGACCTTACCTTTTCACTTGGTCCATCTAGATTTGCATTATGTCCTCTTCGGAGCTCAATTTGCTTCATATACCTTTGCTCATACATCATTGTCGGGGACCATAATTAGGGGTACCCTCAAGACGCCTAATTCTCAGCTGGTAACCCCCATCAGCATAAAGCTGCAGAGGCCTGATGGGTGCGATTAAGTCAGGGATCAGTCCATACGAGCGACTCGATCACGCCTCGCCCGAGCCTAGCCTCAGGCAAGGGCAGCCGACCCTGAGGTATTTCCGTCTCGCCCGAGGCCCCCTTTTCACGGCAGACGCATCTCCGGCTCGCCCGAGGCCTTGTCTTCGATAAGAAGCAACCCTGACTAAATCGTCGCGCCGACCGACCAAGTCACGGGGGCATTTAACGCAAAGAGTGAGAGTGACTGGCAGCCAGGCCTTGCCGGGGGCGCCATAGGAAGCTCCGCCTGACCCAGGGCTCGGACTCGGGCTAAGGCCCCGGAAGACGGCGAACTCCGCTCCGCCCGACCCAGGGCTCGGACTCGGGCTAAGGCCACGGAAGACGGCGAACTCCGCTCCGCCCGACCCAGGGCTCGGACTCGGGCTATGGCCCCGGAAGACGGCGAACTCCGCTCCGCCCGACCCAGGGTGCGGACTCGGGCTAAGGCCCCAGAAGACGACGAACTCCGCTCCGCCCGACCCAGGGCTCGGACTCGGGCTAAGGCCCCGGAAGACGGCGAACTCCGCTCCGCCCGACCCAGGGCTCGGACTCCGCCCCGGCCTCTGCCGAACGACCTCCGCCTCGCCCGACCCAGGGGCTCGGGCTCGGCCTCGGCCATGCAGGACAGACTCGACTTCGGCTTCGGAGGAGCCTCCACGTCGCTCGACCTAGGGCACAAGTCCGCCACGTCAACAGGAAGCACCATCATCACCCTACCCCGAGCCGACTCGGGTTGCAGAGAACAAGACCGGCGTCCCATCTGGCTAGCTCCGCCAGATAGGCAATGATGGCGCCCCGCTAGCCCTATGACGACGGCGGCTCTCAGCTCCCTTACGGAAGCAGGGAGACGTCAGCAAGGACCCAACAGCTCCGACAGCTGTCCCTCCGCCAGGCTCCGTTGCTCCACCAACAGCCACGACACCACACCGGCTGGGTGCCAAGATCTCTCCGGCCGCCACCTTGGCGTGTACCTAGGGCGCTAGCTCTCCCCCGCTAGACACGTAGTACTCTGCTACACCCCCATTGTACACCTGGATCCTCTCCTTGCGCCTATAAAAGGAAGGACCAGGGCCTTCTTAGAGGGGTTGGCCTCGCGGGAACGAGGGCAGGGGCAGGCGCTCTCTTGGGGCCACTCGCTCCCCTCACCCGCGCGGACGCTTGTAACCCCCTACTGCAAGCGCACCCGACCTGGGCGCGGGACGAACACGAAGGCCGCGGGATCTCCGCCTCCCTCACGACCCGGCTCCGGCCACCTCGCTCTTCCCCCCTTCGCGCTCGCCCACGCGCTCGACCCATCTGGGCTGGGGCACGCGGCACACTCACTCGTCGGCTCGGGGACCCCCCGGTCTCGAAACGCCGACAGTTGGCGCGCCAGGTAGGGGCCTGCTGCGTGTTGACGAGCAGTTTCCCGTCAAGCTCCAGATGGGCAGTCTCCAACGACCTCTTCAACCCGGGACGGTGCTCCGTTTCGGGGGCCTCGAGTTCATGTCTTCCGACGGCAGCTACGACATGATACTCCTTCCACCGCCGCGCGACGGTGACAATGGTGGCCGACAGCCCGCCCGCCGGCGGCGGAATCGACGACGTCTTTCCCGCGTGGGGGAAGGACAACTTTCGAGCTCGCCCCATCCTCTCCCTCGCCATCGGAGGAGGAGACGGGGCAACCAGGGCCGAGCGGGAGGCTGCGCTCCGTCGGCTATCGAGCAAGTGGACGACGCCAGCACGCTCACGGAGGGCCTGCAGGACGTCGCCCTCGTACCCAGGACAACAGCGCGATCAGCCCCCGAGGTGACTTCGTCGCCCCTCGTCGACCAAAAGGTACCGACTGCTTCCCATCTTTCGTCATTTCGACTCGACCTCAACCCGCCTAGCGACCTCGCTTTGGCGGGCGCTCGCGTTGAGGTGAATGCAACCCCTTTTGGGTTCCGTGTGCGGTCGCCTTGGGACCGATTGACGGGCGTCTCGACCTACGGGCCCTCTAGGTCCGAGGAAGATGACGACCCCAGCATCTGCTGGGATTTCTCTGGATCTGGCAACCCCAGTGCCATGCGGGACTTCATGACCGCATGCAACTACTACCTCTCCGACTGTTTCGACGGCAGCCGCAGCCTTGACGACAAGGACTGCGGCCCGAGCCGCGAATGTTTCCACGTCGAGCTAGGGGATCCCTCCGGAGGCAGCTGTCTCGGCATGCCGGAGGATGGTGATCTCCCTAGGCCAGTGCCTCGCGCCGACATCCCGCGGGAGCTAGCTGTGGTCCCCATTCCGGCGGGGGGTCACGACCCACAGCTCGAGCAAGTCCGCGGGGCGCAAGCCGGGCTCGATGAGGGGGCAGGAGCGCTCGAGGCGATCCGCCGGGACGTCGGGCAGGTATGGGCGGGCCAGCCCCCGACCGGAGAAATACGTCACCTGCCCCAGGGTCTCCAGCACCGCATCGCCAACGATGCCAGGGACCAGCCGCCACCCGCATCCGGCGGAACCGGCCAGGACCTGGCAGCCGCAGCGATGCTCCTCCGCGCGATGCCGGAGTCATCAACCACCGAGGGCCGGCGAATCCAGGGAGAGCTCAAGCATCTCCTGGAAGGCGCTGCGGCCCGGCGGGCCGAGAGCTCTGCCTCCCGAAGGCAGGGGTACCCCTCGGAACCTCGTGCCGCGACTTCCCGACTCACGCGGGAAGTCTCGGTCTATACCGGACGCACGCGCAACACCGCGCCTGCGGCCCCGGGCCACCTCGGCGACGAGCACCCTCATCGCGACCGTCGGGCCCGCCTCGACGAAAGGGTGCGCCGAGGCTACCACCCCAGGCGTGGGGGACGCTACGACAGCGGGGAGGACCGGAGTCCCTCGCCCGAACCATCCGGTCCGCAGGTCTTCAGCCGAGCCATTCGGCGGGCGCCGTTTCCGACCCGATTCCGACCCCCGACTACTATCACAAAGTACTCGGGGGAAACAAGACCGGAATTGTGGCTCGCGGACTACCGCCTGGCCTGTCAACTGGGTGGAACGGACGACGACAACCTCATCATCCGCAACCTCCCCCTGTTCCTCTCCGACACTGCTCGCGCTTGGTTGGAGCACCTGCCTCCGGGGCAGATTTCCAACTGGGAGGATTTGGTCCAAGCTTTCGCCGGCAACTTCCAGGGCACGTACGTGCGCCCCGGGAATTCCTGGGACCTCCGGAGCTGCCGGCAACAGCCGGGAGAGTCTCTTCGGGACTACATCCGGCGGTTCTCGAAGCAGCGCACCGAGCTGCCTAACATCACCGACTCCGATGTCATCGGCGCGTTCCTTGCCGGCACCACTTGCCGTGACCTGGTGAGCAAGTTGGGTCGCAAGACCCCCACCAGGGCAAGCGAGCTGATGGACATCGCCACCAAGTTCGCCTCTGGCCAGGAGGCGGTCGAGGCCATCTTCCGAAAAGACAAGCAGCCCCAGGGCCGCCCGTCGGAAGATGCTCCCGAGGCGTCTACTCCGCGCGACGCCAAGAAGAAAGGCAGGCGGAAGTCGCAAGCGAAACGCGACGCCGCCGACTCAGACCTTGTCGCCGCCGCCAAGTACAAGAACCCTCGGAAGCCCCCCGGAGGTGCCAACCTCTTCGACAAGATGCTCAAGGAGACGTGCCCTTACCATCAGGGGCCCGTCAAGCATACCCTCGAGGAGTGCGTCATGCTTCGGCGCCACTTCCACAAGGCCGGGCCACCCGCAGAGGGTGGCAGGGCCCGCGACGACGACAAAAAGGAAGATCACCAAGCAGGAGGGTTCCCCGAGGTCCGCGACTGCTTCATGATCTGCGGAGGGCATGCGGCGAATGCCTCGGCTCGGCATCGCAAGCGAGAGCGTCGGGAGGTCTGCTCGGTGAAGGTGGCGGCACCAGTCTACCTAGACTGGTCTGACAAGCCCATCACCTTCGACCAAGATGACCACCCCGACCACGTGCCGAGCCTGGGGAAGTACCCGCTCGTCGTCGATCCCATCATCGGCGACGTCAGGCTCACCAAGGTCCTGATGGATGGGGGCAGCTGCCTCAATATCATCTACGCCGAGACCCTCAGGCTCCTGCGCGTCGATCTGTCCTCCGTCCGAGCAGGCGCTGCGCCTTTCCACGGGATCATTCCTGGGAAGCGCGTCCAGCCCCTCGGACAGCTCGACCTTCCTGTCTGCTTCGGAACACCCTCCAACTTCTGAAGGGAGACTTTGACGTTCGAGGTGGTCGGGTTCCGAGGAACCTACCACGCAGTGCTAGGGAGGCCATGCTACGCGAAGTTCATGGCCATCCCCAACTACACCTACCTGAAGCTCAAGATGCCGGGCCCCAACGGGGTCATCACCGTCGGCCCCACGTACAAGCACGCGTTCGAATGCGATGTGGAGTGCGTGGAGTACGCCGAGGCCCTCGCCGAGTCCGAGGCCCTCATCGCCGACCTGGAAAACCTCTCCCGAGAGGTGCCGGACGTGAAGCGACACGCCGGCAACTTCGAGCCAGCGGAGACGGTTAAGGTCGTCCCTCTCGACCCCAGTGGCGACACCTCCAAGCAGATCCGGATCGGTTCCGGGCTCGACCCCAAATAGGAAGTAGTGCTCGTCGACTTCCTCCGCGCAAACGCCGACGTCTTTGCGTGGAGTCCCTCGGACATGCCCGGCATACCGAGGGATGTCGCCGAGCACTCGCTGGATATTCGGGCCGGAGCCCGACCGGTCAGACAGCCTCTGCGCCGATTCGACGAGGAAAGGCGCAGGGTGATAGGCGAGGAGATCCACAAGCTGATGGCAGCAGGGTTCATCAAAGAGGTATTCCATCCCGAATGGCTTGCCAACCCTGTGCTTGTGAGGAAGAAAGGGGGGGAAATGGCGGATGTGTGTAGACTACACTGGTCTCAACAAAGCATGTCCAAAGGTTCCCTACCCTCTACCTCGCATCGATCAAATCGTGGATTCCACTGCTGGGTGCGAAACCCTGTCTTTCCTCGATGCCTACTCAGGGTATCATCAAATCAGGATGAAAGAGTCCGACCAGCTCGCGACTTCTTTCATCACGCCCTTCGGCATGTACTGTTATGTCACCATGCCGTTCGGTTTGAGGAACGCGGGTGCAACGTACCAGCGGTGCATGAACCATGTGTTCGGCCAACACATCGGTCGCACGGTCGAGGCCTACGTCGATGACATCGTAGTCAAGACAAGGAAAGCCTCCGACCTTCTCTCCGACCTTGAAGTGACATTCCGGTGTCTCAAGGCGAAGGGCGTCAAGCTCAATCCCGAGAAGTGCGTCTTCGGGGTGCCTCGAGGCATGCTCCTGGGATTCATCGTCTCCGAGCGTGGCATCGAAGCCAACCCGGAGAAGATCGCAGCCATCACCAGCATGGGGCCCATCAAGGACTTAAAAGGCGTACAGAGGGTCATGGGATGTCTCGTGGCCTTGAGCCGTTTCATCTCACGCCTCGGCGAAAGAGGCCTGCCCCTGTACCGTCTCTTAAGGAAGGCGGAGTGCTTCACTTGGACTCCCGAGGCCGAGGAAGCTCTCGGGAACCTGAAGGCGCTCCTCACCCAGGCGCCCGTCTTGGTACCCCCAGCTGATGGAGAAGCCCTCTTGGTCTACGTCGCCGCTACCACTCAGGTGGTTAGCGCCGCGATCGTGGTCGAAAGGCAAGAAGAGGGGCATGCATTGCCCATTCAGAGGCCAGTCTACTTCGTCAGCGAGGTGCTGTCCGAAACCAAGATCCGCTACCCACAAGTCCAGAAGCTGCTGTATGCAGTGATCCTGACGAGGCGAAAGTTGCGACATTACTTCGAGTCTCATCCGGTAACTGTGGTGTCATCCTTCCCCCTGGGGGAGATCATCCAGTGCCGAGAGGCCTCGGGACGATCGCAAAGTGGGCGGTGGAAATCATGGGCGAGACGATCTCGTTCGCCCCTCGGAAGGCCATCAAGTCCCAGGTACTGGCGGACTTCGTAGCCGAATGGGTCGACACCCAGTTGCCGACGGCTCCGATCCAACCGGAGCTCTGGACCATGTTTTTCGACGGGTCGCTGATGAAGACGGGAGCCGGCGCGGGCCTGCTCTTCGTCTCGCCCCTCGGGAAACACCTGCGCTACGTGCTACGCCTCCATTTCCCGGCGTCCAACAATGTGGCTGAGTACGAAGCTCTAATCAACGGGTTGCAAATCGCCATCGAGCTAGGGGTCCGACGCCTCGACGCTCGCGGCGACTCGCAGCTCGTCATCGACCAAGTCATGAAGAACTCCCACTGCCGCGACCCGAAGATGGAGGCCTACTGTGATGAGGTTCGATGCCTGGAAGATAAATTCTACGGGCTCGAGCTTAACCACATCGCCCGGCGCTACAACGAGACTGCGGACGAGCTGGCAAAGATAGCCTCGGGGCGAACGACGGTTCCCCCGGACGTCTTCTCCCAAGATCTGCACCAACCCTCCGTCAAGGTCAGCGACACGCCCGAGCCCGAGGCGCCCTCGGCCTCGTCCGAGGCACCCTCGGCCCAGCCCGAGCCATCCTCGGTTCAGCCCGAGGAACCCTCGGCCCCTGAGGGCGAGGCGCTGCGCATCGAGGAGGAGCGGGGCGGGGTCCCGCCTGATCAAGATTGGCAGACCCCGTACCTGCAATATCTCCGCCAGGGAGAGCTACCCCTCGACCAAGCCGAGGCACGGCGGGTAGCGCGACGCGCCAAGTCGTTCGTCTTGCTGGGCGATGAGAAGGAGCTCTACCACCGCAGCCCCTCGGGCATCCTCCAGAGGTGCATCTCCATCGCCGAAGGCCAGGAACTCCTGCAAGAGATACACTCGGGGGCTTGCGGCCATCACGCAGCGCCTCGAGCCCTTGTCGGGAACGCTTTCCGGCAAGGCTTTTACTGGCCGACGGCGGTGGCTGATGCCACTAGAATTGTCCGCACCTGCGAAGGGTGTCAATTCTATGCGAAGCAGACCCACCTGCCCGCTCAGGCTCTGCAGACGATACCCATCACCTGGCCCTTCGCTGTGTGGGGTCTGGATCTCGTCGGCCCTCTGCAGAAGGCACCCGGGGGCTACACGCACCTGCTGGTCGCCGTCGACAAATTCTCCAAGTGGATCGAGGTCCGACCCCTGAACAGCATCAGGTCCGAGCAGGCGGTGGCGTTCTTCGCCAACATCATCCATCGCTTCGGGGTCCCAAACTCCATCGTCACCGACAACGGCACCCAGTTCACTGGCAAAAAATTCTTGGATTTTTGCGAGGATCACAACATCCGGGTGGACTGGGCTGCCGTAGCTCATCCCATGATGAATGGGCAGGTAAAGCGTGCCAACGGTATGATTCTACAAGGGCTCAAGCCTCGGATTTACAATGACCTCAACCAGTTCGGCAAGCGATGGATGAAGGAACTCCCCTCGGTGGTTTGGAGCCTAAGGACGACGCCGAGCCGAGCCACGGGTTTTACGCCGTTCTTCCTGGTCTACGGGGCCGAGGCCGTCTTGCCCACTGACCTGGAATACGGCTCCCCGAGGACGAGGGCCTATGACGATCAAAGCAACCAAGCTAGCCGAGAAGACTCGCTGGACCAGCTGGAAGAGGCTCGGGACAGGGCCTTACTACACTCGGCGCGGTATCAGCAGTCCCTGCGACGCTACCACGCCCGAGGGGTCCGACCCCGAGACCTCCAGGTGGGCGACCTGGTGCTTCGGCTGCGGCAAGACGCCCGAGGGAGGCACAAGCTCACGCCCCCCTGGGAGGGGCCATTCGTCATCGCCAAAGTTCTGAAGCCCGGAACGTACAAGCTGGCCAACAGTCAAGGCGAAGTCTACGGCAACGCTTGGAACATTCAACAGCCACGTCGCTTCTACCCTTAAGATGCTTCCAAGTTGTTCATATACCTCGCGCCCACGCAAAGTTTAGTCAACCAGGAAGGGTCGGCCTCGCCTCGGCAAAGCCCGACCCTCCCTCGGGGGCTAAAAGGGGGGAAACCCCCTCTGCGTCAAAATTTTCCTCGAAAAAAAATCTCTTTTACCAGAATGTCTTTCGTGCTTTTTGACTACTTCGAAAAGTGAGTCCTGGAAACGACGGAGTACACGTAAGCAGCCAAGGCTAACCGAGCCGAGGGACTCCTACGCCTCCGGGATACGGATACCTCACTCATCACCTTCTGCGATAAGTAACTCGCGTTCGGATAAAGCGGCTCCACGGATCGAACAAGTCTTTACGTTCGGAAGCCCTTCTGTCGAAGCGATCCTTCGAGCCTTCTCGACCAAGTCGGTGACGGGGCCTCATGGACGGGTGAAAGTGCGCGTAAGCGGCAAGGTCGACCGAGCCGAGGGACTCCCACGCCTCCGGGATACGGATACCTCACTCATCACCTTCCGCGAGAAGCAACTCTCGCTCGCACCAACATCCCTGTTACCGACAAAAAGTCCAGATACTCGAAACAAGAGGAAAAGAGACGCAGCTTTACAACGCAGCGAGGGTGTGTGTTCTGGCCTCAACGGCCGCACAAGGCACACGCTACAAGACAATCTGATCCTGCAGGCTCGGGTCTTGACACCGGAAAGGGGGCAGCAACACCCTCAGCATCAACAGCACCTTCGGCGAGGCCCGACCTAGCCTCGGACGGCGATGCGATCCGAGGGTCTCCGCTCCGAAGGACGACGTCATCACCACGCCCGAGCAATCGCTGTCAGGGACTTCTCCGGGAATCCGGCCCGAGCAGACGGCTCGGCCGGCCACCTCCGGGGCCTCGGCCAACCATCTTCCAAGGGCGCCGGCCCGGTCCGAAGCCTCGGCTGATCAACTCCGGCGTCGATCCTGCCGACGGACAACCCGGCTGGGCTCCGGCCGAACAGGTTTCATTTTCGAGCCAACTCCGCCTCTGTCCATACTGATATCGCTACCCCTGGCCTCGGCTCGTCGAAGAGCGGCCGAGGGGCCTCTTTAACTAAGCCAGAGGAGCCTCGGACAGCAGGGCCGACCGAGCCGAGGGACTCCTACGCCTCCGGGATACGGATACCTCACTCGTCACCTTGACACGGGGCGACTCATGCTTGGTGAAGCGGTTCAGATAATCAGCAGACGAGTCTTAGCGCTCAAAAATGAGGAAAAAATACGGCTCTGTGCCGAAGTTACAAACATGTTCAGGCCTCGACAGCCAAAATGAACAAAAACACTGGCATCCAAGGTGCCATTACAAACGGAACTCCGGTTCCCCCTGATAGGGGCGGGCCTGCGGGGCGGTGGAAGGACTTACACCCCCCGAGGACGAGAGGCAGCCATTCAGGCCAGGGGACGGAGACCCAGGGCTACTGACGGAATTGGCAATCTCGTCGGTAGAGAAGCCACCCCCGTCCGCCGACGCCTCGGAGCGCGCCGGCAGGTCTTCGCCCTTGCTGGGGCCGTCCAGGGCGTGGGCACTGCCCTCGTGGGTCGCGGCGCAATCGTCGTCCGGACGGAGGACGCGGCATTGCGCCCCGACTGTGTGACGACAACCCGCCCCTTCCGGCATGGCCGGAGGAAGTCTCCGTGAGGCTGGAGGATGCCGTTCTCCCCCGGACGCCCGGGAAAGAAGAGGGCAACCGACGCACACGGAGGTAGCCCCCTGACTCGCCTCGTCCTCCATCTTGGCTTGGATGACGAAAATCCTTGAAGCTGAGGGAGGGGCAGAGGTCGCAGCCCGGCTCGCTTTCCCCCACCATCAAGCCGGAGGTCACCATCTTGGGTGACCGCCGGTGGAGGGGTGCAGCCGGGCTGCATGATGAAAATCCTTGAAGCCGAACGATGGCTGAAAGGTACCAACTCCCACGGAGTTGCGTTCCTCCAACGATGGGGCGAAAAGACGGCAGTTTCCCCCATCCGGGGCTTGAAAGGTGGAAAGACACGACGCATAAAGGGAGGAAGAAGACACGATCGCCTTACGAAAGGGGTCGCCCTCCTTTTAAAGGCGACTCTCCCTGCTTGCGCCCCCGACCGTCACGGGCTGAGTCTTCTCCAACACGCCCCCAAAGCCTTCCCCTGCGGCGTGGGGGCTGGGACCCGTATGTCATGCAGACCAGCTCCAAGCAGAAGAAGCCAAACCGCCGCGCACGGCGCACGCAACCACCCAGCGGTTACAAGTGACCCTCCACTTTTGCCCAGACCAACGGGCGAAAGGGGCGGGCAGCTATGCAGGCGGCATGCAACCGCGCCAAGTGGACGCACCTCTCCGACTCCTGACCTGCCAGCACGGAGGCCCAAGCCCACGCGTCGCGCGACCGGCGCGCCAGATGCTGCATGCAAGCAACTGTAACACTTGCGCCACCACCGCACCTCCTCGATTGCGGAACCAATACCGCGACCCGAGGCGACCCGGCGCGCGACCCAGCAGCGCCAGCCTGACGCAGCGGTCAAACGCGGTCAAAAGCGGGCCAGCAGTAATGGCGGTGGCAGGCACACGGGAGCAGCGGTCACGCCGTCAGCCAGGCTCACGTCCCATCCGGAGGCAGCAAGAGAACCCCCTCTCACGGCGTGAAGACGACGCGCTCGTGATCCATTCCTCGAACGGCTCGCGCACGCGCAATGGCAGCCCCGCCAACTACTCGCCCCGGCGCATTAACTCCGCGGCTGGACAGGCGGCGCTTCTAGCAGAAGCAGCTGGCGACGCTTCGCCTTCGCCAAAACGACCACACCAAAAAAGGTACGCCACGTCGTTCAATTTCGTATCCTTTTTTCCCTTTTTCCTCTTTCTCTATCTCTTGCAACAGGGACCGGGAAAGGGGATACCCCCAAAGGGATCCTTCCCCGTGAAGGAACTAGGCTCCGAGCCTCCTTACTGATCAGGGGTTCGAAGGCTGGCCCCCCGAAGGGTTCAACAGCCGCCTCAGATCACGTGGGCCCGACACCCACTACTGGTCAGGGGTTCGAAGGTCAGCCTCCCGAAAGGTTCCACGACCGCCTCAGGCTACTCGGGCTCCGCGCCCATTACTGATCAGGGGTTCGAAGGCTAGCCCCCCGAAGGGTTCACAGTCGCCTCAGACACCGAGCGAGGGATGACCAGAGGTACGTTCGATACATAACCAAGGCTCGGGCTGCGCTCCCGAGGTACCCTAGGACATTTCCGAGACCAGCGGGAACGATCCTGTAACGGAATCCCATCGGAGGGAGGCATCGAGCCCTCGGACCCCGTCGCCAGGGGACCGGGTCCGGCAGATCACCCGCAGGTACTTTTGGGCGTGCCTCCGGGCCCCTAGCCGACCCCCAACGAACGGGGCACAGACGTCCACTCGGATTACCCGATTGCAGCTCACCGAAGACACCATGTTCGGTGCCCATCGAGGGTAACATGGCGCTCTCCCCCCCTCCTCCTTGCGGAAAGGCGACGTAGGGGCGTATGTAAAAAAGCCGAGTCTGTCCCTGATCGCCCTCTCGCCCTATGCGGAGGCTCGGGGGCTGCTCTCGCAAACCCGGCTCCGGCCAAACCGTTGACAGCGTCAACATACCAGCCCGAGAACTTGGGCCCCGACAGTGCACCCGGGCTACGGCCTGTTCGCATGAGGGAACCGCCAGACCAGCCGAAGCATTACGCCAGGCATTAAGACCTCGAAGGAGTGAAACCACTCCTCCGAGGCCTCGGGGGCTACACCCGGCAGGTGCGCTCGCGCGCACCCACCGGAACAAAGTGCAACCGGGAAAGGCTGGTCCCCTTGCAAAAAAGTGCGACGAAAGCCTCCAAGCGAGTGCTAACACTCCCTTCGAGGCTCGGGGGCTACTGTCGGGGACCATAATTAGGGGTACCCTCAAGACGCCTAATTCTCAGCTGGTAACCCCCATTAGCATAAAGCTGCAGAGGCCTGATGGGTGCGATTAAGTCAGGGATCAGTCCATACGAGCGACTCGATCATGCCTCGCCCGAGCCTAGCCTCAGGCAAGGGTAGCCGACCCTGAGGTATTTCTGTCTCGCCCGAGGCCCCCTTTTCACGGCAGACGCATCTCCGGCTCGCCCGAGGCCTTGTCTTCGATAAGAAGCAACCCTGACTAAATCGCCGCGCCGACCGACCAAGTCACGGGGGCATTTAACGCAAAGAGTGAGACTGACTGGCAGCCAGGCCTTGCCGGGGGCGCCATAGGAAGCTCCGCCTGACCCAGGGCTCGGACTCGGGCTAAGGCCCCGGAAGACAGCGAACTCCGCTCCGCCTGACCCAGGGCTCGGACTCGGGCTAAGGCCCCGGAAGACGGCGAACTCCGCTCCACCCGACCCAGGGCTCGGACTCGGGCTAAGGCCACGGAAGACGGCGAACTCCGCTCCGCCCGACCCAGGGCTCGGACTCGGGCTAAGGCCCCGGAAGACGGCGAACTCCGCTCCGCCCGACCCAGGGCTCGGACTCGGGCTAAGGCCCCGGAAGACAGCGAACTCCGCTCCGCCCGACCCAGGGCTCGGACTCGGGCTAAGGCCCCGGAAGACGGCGAACTCCGCTCCGCCCGACCCAGGGCTCGGACTCGGGCTAAGGCCCCAGAAGACGACGAACTCCGCTTCGCCCGACCCAGGGCTCGGACTCGGGCTAAGGCCCCGGAAGACGGCGAACTCCGCTCCGCCCGACCCAGGGCTCGGACTCCGCCCCGGCCTCTGCCGAACGACCTCCGCCTCGCCCGACCCAGGGGCTCGGGCTCGGCCTCGGCCATGCAGGATAGACTCGACTTCGGCTTCGGAGGAGCCTCCACGTCGCCCGACCTAGGGCACAAGTCCGCCACGTCAACAGGAAGCGCCATCATCACCCTACCCCGAGCCGACTCGGGCTGCAGAGAACAAGACCGGCGTCCCATCTGGCTAGCTCCGCCAGATAGGCAATGATGGCGCCCCGCTAGCCCTATGACGACGGCGGCTCTCAGCTCCCTTACGGAAGCAGGGAGACGTCAACAAGGACCCAACAGCTCCGACAGCTGTCCCTCCGCCAGGCTCCGTTGCTCCACCAACAGCCACGACACCACACCGGCTGGGTGCCAAGATCTCTCCGGCCGCCACCTTGGCGTGTACCTAGGGCGCTAGCTCTCCCCCGCTAGACACGTAGTACTCTGCTACACCCCCATTGTACACCTGGATCCTCTCCTTGCGCCTATAAAAGGAAGGACCAGGGCCTTCTTAGAGGGGTTGGCCTCGCGGGGAACGAGGGCAGGGGCAGGCGCTCTCTTGGGGCCGCTCGCTCCCCTCACCCGCGCGGACGCTTGTAACCCCCTACTGCAAGCGCACCCAACCTGGGCGCGGGACGAACACGAAGGCCGCGGGATCTCCGCCTCCCTCACGACCCGGCTCCGGCCACCTCGCTCTTCCCCCCTTCGCGCTCGCCCACGCGCTCGACCCATCTGGGCTGGGGCACGCGGCACACTCACTCGTCGGCTCGGGGACCCCCCGGTCTCGAAACGCCGACAATCATGTTAGTTAAATATAATGTGTTGTGCATCTAATCATCAAAACATTATAGAAATGGCCCAAGAGCACATTTCCCTTTCAATCTCCCCCTTTTTGGTGATTTAAGCCAACATATCAAAAAGAAACTCATATTGAACTAACATATTCAAAAAAGCTAAAAGTGCAAATTGATGTCAAATTGAAGACTAATAAGATCTTTATAGGATTTGGCATATTTGGATCACTTTTTACACCACTTGGTTTGTTTTCTCAAAAACAAATTCATTTTCCTATCTCTATGTCAAAAACACTTGTTTTGGTAAATCAAAAATATCTTTTAAGACTAGTTTCAAACACCAAAAACTCTCCCTTTCCCATAATAAAATTTCTCCCCCATAAGAGAGCAGATTTTGTAATGAAGTATTCTTACACTAAAAACTTTGAACAATTCACAAGTGGTAGCTGATCGAGTTGCTTTGGCCTTAATTTCTTCCCCTTTGGCATTAAGCACCAAAACAGAAGAACTATTTGGCCTTTCTAACCCCATTGCCTCGCAAAAATTGCAAGTAGAATCAAGAACAATGAGAGAAACATAGATAGCGACTTGGAACAAGATACATTGATACCGGAAGGCAATGGAAGCCTCTTATTTATCCAAGTCCACCTTTTCCCTTTCAATCCATCTTTGAGATTATGTCAAAATTACTCAAGCAAACACATTAGTCTCAAATGGTCAAGTTGTAGTACATCCCCCCTAAACATGTGCATCATTTGCCAAAGGACTTATGAGGTCCGAGGATGACTTGTACAACTTGAGAACCAAAATAAGTAAAGACAGAAATGCTTAAAAAGAACGTGATCAAAGGCATAAAACACATGTATGCTATAGATCAATCCAAGTTCCGCGAATCTAAAACATTTAGCTCACTATGTAGCCTGCAAAACCTGTTCTCATCAAAAGGCTTGGTGAAGATATCGGCTAGCTGGTTCTCGGTTCTAATATGGCAAACATCGATATCTCCCCTTTGCTGCTGGTCTCTAAAAAAGTGGTGCCAGATGTCTATGTGCTTAGTGCGGCTGTGTTCAACAGGATTATCCGCCAAGCGGATTGCACTCTTATTATCACATAGGAGTGAGACTTTGCTCAGATTGTAGACAAAGTCCTAGAGGGTTTGCCTCACCCATAGTAGTTGTGTGCAACACTGGCTTGCAGCAATATACTCGGCCTCAGCGGTGGATAGGGCAACATATGTTTGTTTCTTAGAGCTCCAAGGCACTAGAGACCTTCATAGAAACTAACAGGTCCCTTTGGACCCGGCATAGTCAGAATCTGATTATCCGATTAAGTTAAAGGAAGACCCCTTTGGATACCAGACCCTGAAGCAAGGCGTATGAACTAAATATCTAAGAATTTGCTTCACAACCACAAGATGACATTCCTTGGGGTCGGATTGAAATCTAGCACACATGCATACGCTCAGCATTATATCCAGTCTACTAACACAAAGATAAAGTAAAGAACCAATCATAGAGTGGTACGCCTTTTGATCAATGGACTTACCTCCTTTATCGAGGTCCAAGTGTCCGTCAGTTCAAATTGGCGTCTTAGCGGGCTTTACGTCCTTCATCCCAAACCTTTTGAGTAAGTCTTAGGTATACTTTGTTTGGAAGATGAAGGTTCCTTCCTTGATTTGCTTCACTTGAAATCCAAGGAAGTAGTTTAGCTCGCCCATCATCGACATCTAGAATTTCTGCATCATTACCCTGCTGAACTCTTCACAAGCCTTTTGATTAGTAGAACCAGATATTATGTCATCGACATATATTTAGCATACAAACAAATCACCATTACAAGTCTTAGTAAAAAGAGTAGGATCTGCTTTATCGACCTTGAAAGCATTAGAAATGAGAAAATCTCTAAGGCATTCATACCATGCTCTTGGAGCTTGCTTAAGTCCATAGAGCGCCCTAGAGAGCTTATAAACATGGTTGGGATACCTGTCATCCTCGAATCTAGGGGGTTGTTCCACGTACACCTCCTCCTTGATTGGTCCATTGAGGAAGGCGCTCTTGACGTCCATTTGAAATAACTTAAAAGGGTGGTGAGTAGCATAGGCCAATAATATACGAATTGACTCGAGCCTAACTACAGGAGCAAAGGTCTCCTCAAAATTCAAACCTACGACTTGGGCATAACCTTTTGCCACAAGTTGAGCCTCGTTTCTTTTCACCACCCCATGCTCATCTTGCTTGTTGCTGAACATCCACTTGGTTCCCACAACATTTTTCTTTGGACGAGGCACCAGACTCCACACTTCATTTCTTTTGAAGTTGTTGAGTTCTTCCTGCATAGCCAACACCCAATCCGGATCCTGCAAGGCTTCTTCTACCCTAAAAGGCTTAATAGAAGAAACAAAAGAGCAATGTTCACAAAAATTAGCTAAACATGAACGAGTGGTTACTCCCTTGCTTATGTCACCCAGAATCTGATCCACTGGATGATTCCTTTGGATGGTGGCCCAGACTTGAGATGGAGGTGCTTGCTGTACTTCTTCCTCTTTATCCTTTTCTTCATGTGCTCCCCCTTGATTCATGTTTGCATCTTGAGGTACCTGTTCCTCATATTGAGTTGGGGATTGCACCAATGTTGAGGAAGATGGTTGATCTTGATCTTGTTGTTCCTGCGGTTGCACATCACCTATTGCCATAGTTCTCATTGCGGTCATTGGAATTTCATCCTCATCTACATCATCAAGATCAACTTGCTCTCTTGGAGAGCCATTAGTCTCATCAAATACAACGTCACTAGAGACTTCAACTAAACCCAATGATTTGTTGAAGACTCTATATGCCTTTGTATTTGAATCATAACCTAGTAAAAACCCTTCTACAACTTTGGGAGCAAATTTCGAATGCCTACCTTTCTTAACCAAGATATAGCATTTGCTCCCAAATACACGAAAGTATGAAACATTGGGTTTGTTACCAGTTAGAAGATCGTAAGACGTCTTCTTCAGGAGGCGATGAAGATAGAGCCAGTTTATGGCATGTCAAGCTGTATTTACAGCTTCTAACCAAAACCGTTCAGACGTCTTGTACTCTCCAAACACTGTTCTCGCCATGTCGATGAGCGTCCTGTTCTTCCTCTCTACTACACCATTTTGTTGTGGTGTAGGGAGGATAACTCATGCTTGATGCCTTCTTCCTCAAGAAACTCTTCTACTTGAATATTTTTGAATTCAGATCCATTGTGGCTCCTGATTCTTCTTCACCTTGAGCTCAAACTCATTTTGAGCTCTCCTTAGGAAGCGCTTTAGAGTACCTTGCTTTTCTGTTTTATCCTGCAAAAAGAATACCCAAGTGAAGCAGGAAAAATCATCAACAATGACAAGACCATACTTACTTCTCCCGATGCTAAGATAAGCAACGGGCCCGAAGAGATCCATGTGGAGGAGTTCCAGTGGTCTTGACGTTGTCATCACATTTTTGCTTGGATGAGTAGTTCCCACTTGATTCCCTGCCTGGCACGCGGCACAAGGTCTGTCTTTCTCAAAATAGACATCAATTAGTCCTAACACATGTTCTCCCTTTAGAAGCTTATGAAGATTCTTCATTCCAACATGTGCTAGACGGCGGTGCTAGAGCCAGCCCATATTGGTCTTAGCATGCATCTAGACCGACATTTTCTTTAGAGAAATCAACTAAATAGAGCTTGCCATCTAATACACCTTTAAAAGCTAATGAACCATCACTTCTTCTAAAGACAAATACATCAATATTTTTAAATAAACAATTATAGCCCATATGACATAATTGACTTATAGAAAGTAAATTGTAACCTAGCGATTCTTAACATGAGCATACAAATATTTGTAAGAATCAAAAGCAGCATCATGACGAGTAGGTAAAACATCATGATCATTGTAACTATCATGATGAACAACACTAGAAGCATTCTTAACATGAGCATACAAATAGGCATGGTTCTTTTTGTCATGTAGAGAATGAGAGCTACTAGCCATAGGGGCCTTCCCTTTCTCCTTGATGAGATTGGAAGTCATTTGGCTTGTTAAGTTCTTGGTTCCCCTTTGGAAACCAAGTCCATCCTTAATTGAGGGGTGTCTACCAATGGTGTAGGCATCTCTGGTGAATTTTATCTTTTCATATTCACTCTTGCAAATTTTAAGTTGACCATTAAGATTTGTAACTTCATCATTCTACTTAAGAATAGTAGAAGCATGAGCATTGCAAGCATCAATATTAATATCTTTACATCTATTGCAAATAGAGACATGCTCCACAGATGAACTAGTAACATTCACTTTTTCTAGCTTGGCATTTAAATAAGCATTTAAGCTCTTAAGACTAGAAATAGAATCATGGCAAGAAGATAACTCAGAAGAAAGTAATCCATTTTTCTTAATTTCAACAGCCAGAGATTTTTCAGCATTAATACACTTATCATGTTCTTCATATAAAATATCTTCTTGTTTCTCTAGAAATCTATCCTTCTCATTAAGGGCATCAATTAATTCATTGATTTTATCTACTTTAGATCTATCTAAACCCTTAAAGAGATCACTATAGTCTACATCATCATCAGATTCCTCATCACTAGAAGAAGTGTACTTAGGGGTATCTCGAGTATGTACCTTATTATCCTTAGCCATGAGGCATGTGTGATGCTCGTTGGGGAAGAAGGATGACTTATCGAAGGCTAAAGCAGCAAGTCCTTCATCATCGGAGTCAGATGAAGAGCAGCCCGAGTCCCACTCCTTGCTGATGTGTGCCTCGCCCTTTGCCTTCCTGTAATTCTTCCTCTCCTTCTTCCCTTTCTTTTCTTGTCCCTGGTCATTATCATTATCGGGACATTGTGCTATAAAATGACTAGTCTTACCACATTTGAAGTAGGAGCGCTTTCCCTTTGATTTGTTCTTGTTGGGATATTCCTTGTGTCCCTTCAATGCGGTCTTGAAGCGCTTGATTACAAGCGCCATTTCCTCCTCGTTGAGTCCGGCAGCCTCCACTTGTGCCAACTTGTTAGGTAGCGCCTCCTAGCTGCTAGTTGCTTTGAGAGCAACAGGCTATGGCTCATAGAGAGGAAGCGGTCCATTTGCAATATCATCCACATACCTTGCTTCCTTCACCATCATGCGCCCGCTTACAAATTTTCCAAGAATTTCCACGGACATCATCTTGGTGTACCTGGGATTCACGAATGAGGTTTACAAGATGAGGATCAATAACGGTAAATGACCTTAGCATGACTCGAACGACATCATGATCCGTCCATCTTGTACTTCCATAGCTTCGGATCTTGTTCACCAGGGTCTTCAGCCTGTTGTAAGTTTCGGTTGGCTCCTCTCCCCTTTTCATGGA
The DNA here is from genome assembly GCA_029449295.1 of Zea luxurians. Classification (NCBI taxonomy): domain Eukaryota; kingdom Viridiplantae; phylum Streptophyta; class Magnoliopsida; order Poales; family Poaceae; genus Zea; species Zea luxurians. Next base: position 16,209,537 of record JAOPSE010000063.1, read on the forward strand.
GAACCTTTCCAGTTCACCTTCCACCAACTACATTTTGGTGATCATGGTGGCATCGTTTCCCTCATGAGAAATCTTGAGGGAGTCCTATATTTGCTTGGCATTGTCCAAGCCCCTGACTTTATTGTACTCATCCCTGCATAGAGATGCTAACAACACAATAGTAGTCTGGGCATTCTTATGAATTTGCTCGTTAATAAATACAGGATTATCGCTACTATCAAAATGCATTCCATTTTCCACTATTTCTCAAATGATAGGATGGAGAGAAAATAAATGACTACGCATTTTATGAATCCAAAAAGAGTAGTCGTCTCCATCGAAGTGGGGGGTTTACCGAGTGGAATAGTCAATAAATGAGCATTTGAATTGTAAGGAACGCGAGAGTAATCAAATGAATAATTTTTATTAAACGTTTTCCATTTTGTGGACAAGTCTTCGTCGTCGTCCCTTGGTGAAGAAGAGGAGGAGTCGCTGTCGTAATAGATGATTTTCTTGATGCGCCTCTTCTTCTTTCCATCTTTCTTCTTGTTGTTTGAGCCTGAATCGATGGGCTTGTCACCTTTTGGCTCATCAACATAGAGAGTCTCCTTTTCCTTGTCGTTGATTACCATCCCCTTGCCTTTAGGATGCATCTCTTTGAGCGGTTAGTCCCTTAATGAAGAGAACGACTCTGATACCAATTGAGAGCATCTAGAGGGGGGGTGAATAGGTGATCCTGTAAAAACATCTCAACAAAAGAAACTTGGACTAATATTGGATTAGTGAAATTACGAGCCAAGTTCGAATGAGGAGTATGAGCGGAGTAAACTTCTTCACTTAATTGCTCTTCACTAAGTGAGTATTAAACTTAGAGCAATAATGTAAGTTAAGTGAATAGAGAGAAAATCGCAGTAGGATAAAGACAAGTGACACATCGATTTTATCCCATGGTTCGGTCAAGTAGAATACTTGCCTACTCCATGTTGTGGCGTCCCAACGGACGAGGGTTGACTCAACCCCTTTCAAGTGAACCAAAGATCAAATTGAATACCACTATTCTCTTTATCTCAATAATATCCTGTTGTGAGGAATCTCCATAATTTTGGAGTCTCTCATGCCTTACACAATTGATCTCAAATGAACACATGAGTAAGGGGGGGAATAGAATCACACACACGAGACAAACTTGCAGCAACTCACGGGCACACAACAAGAGAGAAGAGCACAAAGACAACACAACGGAGTTACAGTTCAAAACTAGTGTTCAAATCTCAATCTACAAAAGCAATGGCGCGAATTTGATGTCTCGGCGTTGTTGGATGTTCAATGACTGCTTGGTGTGGAGTTCCATGCGCCTAGGGGTCCCTTTTATGTCCCCAAGGGGCCTAGGAGCCGTTGGAGCTCCATTTGGAAGGCCCTGGTTGCCTTCTGTCCGCGGGTGCACTGGACTGTCCGGTACACACCGGACAGTGAATAGTGCGCAGGCCGGGCGCGAGCAGAGAATCCCTGATTGGCTGCTTTATTGTTCTAGGGGCACCGGACTGTCCGGTACGCCACTTGACCATTGGCCCGAGGCCGATGTGGCAGCTAGCCGTTGCGCGGCTAGCACATCGGACTGTCTACCACCTTGCGCGGACCGTCCGGTGAATTATAGCTGACGCAGGCTAGAATTCCTAAGAGCAGGCCATTGGCCGGACCATGCACCGAACTGTCCGGGGCACACTGGAATGCCCAGTGGGTGGCACGGGACCGTCCTGTGCTCTGCAGTCCAACACCTTTTCTCTTTTTCTTTGTTTTCTTTTGCTCCCTTTTGAACATGTCTTTAGGAAGTCCCTGGCACTTAGACAAATATGATTAGTATATAAAACAATTGACTAAGTGTCCAGAGCTTACTGTTGGGGTCCTTCTTCCTCCTAAGGTCCTAAAAACGTGACTGACTATATGTTTTCAACATGATATGGATTATTACAGGAGGGTTTCGGCTTCGGGATGAAGGGTTTCTCTTATAACAGGGTAAAGATGTAGCCCAAAGGTGATAAGAATGGACACGAAGCTGTAGCCGAAGAGCGTCGGTTTTGATGTGATGACGAAGATCAAGTATGATGATGATTGAAAAGGGACAAAGACTATTTAGTCCTTAATCATCTGTGTTATGATAATAGATGAATGTAAGGGACATGGATGTAATTTTACCCGGGCTGCGTCCCATACCTATAAATAGATGAACAATATCACCATACTGTTCATGCTGGATTGTAATCACTCTCTCGCATCCTTACCTTCGAGCAAGGTATCAATGTCATATTAATTCTGTTAATATTCATGTGTGTTTTATGGAATACAAATATGAATGAATCATTGAATTATATTTGTCATCTTCGCGTATTCCTATTTATTTATGAAATGATGAAGACACGTTCTTCATGACCTTCGGTCGAAGATCATTATCTCTGAGAGGAGATAATGCTTCGAAGGACGAAGGTCCTTAATGCTTAACAACTGTGTTGCCTTGTTCTTGACTCACATCATTTGAGAACAAGTGACCAACACTTACCCTTTTCACTTGGTCCATCTAGATTTGCATTATGTCCTCTTTGGAGCTCAATTTGTTTCATATACCTTTGCTCATATATTATGTTAGTTAAACATAATGTGTTGTGCATCTAATCACCAAAACACTATATAAATGGCCCAAGGGCACATTTCCCTTTCAGTTTCCATGTTGTTGAAGAAACAGACCGACATTTTCGTTTTTTGTGGCCTTTAATAAAGTTGGCTCCATGGTCCTCGCTCCTAAATGCACCATCTCTGCAAACTTTGACGTGCTGGCTTTGGTAATTAGTTTTATATGCTTAGTACCTAGCAACCTTACCTGAAATATGGGCAAGAGGGGGAGCGGCAGTTGCGGCAGCTCACGTTAACATGGGGACATATTCTTGGCTAAGGTACCTCGCCCAGAGGGCCTCCACACCGACTTGGAAACCTTAGCAGGTTGCTTTGTATTAAGCGTATTTTGTGAAAGCCTCATAATGAATCCCAAGCCTTTCACCTCGGCAGTGTTTTCGGGTCCGATCAACCTAGGCTAGATGGGATACATGGCTTGTGGGTAAAGTTGTACCACCTCTGCAGAGTGTAAAACTGATATGTCAGCCGTGCTCACGATTAAGAGCAACCTGGACCCTCACATGATAATTGAACTTAAAGATGGACAATAAATCGAGATCTGATGATCTGCCAATGGTTTGCTTAAGTGGTTTCACTTAAGTGTTTTTGTTATACTCTTATACCTTTGTTTAAATGGGATACTTGGGATACACACTTATTAGTAAGACAGGTGTTCTAATAAAATATTGACCAACTAAAATGCTTACTACTTAACCTTAGTCTCACCTTGTTAAACTTGCATTAATTTTCCCCCCACTTGCTGAGCCCCGACCATAAGTGAGCTCACCCTTGCTAATATTTTGATCAGAGGGTGATGAAGGAGACCTTGATGGAGATTTCGATGAATACTGAGTGTAACGATGCGCCGGTCATCTTCCTGTGGGAGATTACCCATGTTATTTTCGCTATACTTTGAAGATACTGTTTAAGATACTATTGTCTGGATGTTGTAATAAAGACTACTCTACTCTCTTTACGCCTTTATTGCATTGTCTTTTGATATATTACACTTGTGATGTCAACATATGTGTGGAAAATGGACCTTGGCACACATATTCTATGCATTCGGTTTTGCCCCCAGAATCGGGTGTGATAGAAGTGGTATCAAAGCCACGCTGACCCTAGGTCGTTAGACTAGTTAGAAATGGAAAGCCTAGTTTGTTCAAAACTTGCTAATTTCATTCTTATAAAATTATTTTAATGGCCTTACCTCTTTAAAAATTCAACTGAGTTTTCATTTTCTCTTGTAGATGGTTCGTACCCTTCAAACCACCCGAGTCAACACCAACTATGCCCCTTCGCCACGACAAGTTCCTGTCTACCCAGTGGTAGTTGAGGAAATTCCTGTGGACCTCCCTCACATTCGAGTGGAGCATGGAGTCATCTTGGAGGATAGCTCGGAGGAACTTCTGCAGATGCCCACCCCATTGGCAGAGTCACTAGCCTTCGCAGCTAGGTCATCAACCTCAGCACCGCCTGCACCAGCAGTTCATGCTCCTGCACCCGGAGGCAACGACCCGGACAACTCTGGGGATGATGATGAAGACGACGACGACAAAGAAGATGACGAGGAGAACATCAACGAAGAGGCCAACGATGTTCAGTAGGACTACTTCATGGGGTTTG